>OZ024732.1:33198378-33867165 GCA_964016875.1 Fallopia convolvulus | reverse complement strand
GGTTGATGACAAAAGGGAAAGAAATGGAAAATTCGTAGGCCCTTTGGTTTGTCCTGACATATAGAAATCGAAACGGAAATGGAAATGGAAACGAAGTGAATTTAGACCAATTTAAGTGCCATAATAAATCTATATAAAAAAAAATTATTTAACAAGTTGTCCATTGTAAATGTGAGATAGAAGGGAGTAATTCCACCCATTTTGTTACACACCTCTTTGTGAAGGAATGATTTGGGTGGAGCAAGCCCCTTTTTACAATGGATAAGATGTTGTGCAAAACAATTTGATTTTTTTTATCAATGTATCATGACACAAAAATAGACTACATTCATATCTATTCCGTTTACGTTTCCATGAGTTGCAACCAAATGGGACCTAGTATATTTCATTCACTCCGACCCGACTCATACAAATTCTTCGTTCCACTTTCATATTCCACTTAATTTTTTAAATATTAAATTAAGTTTAAATTTTTTTAAGAATTAAATTTATATTTTAAATAGTTATACATATATATGTGTGCGTGCAAATTTTTATCTTAAAAATAATATTATACAATTTTTAAATTCAAATTATTAATTTCTTACAAAATATTACCCTTTTAATTTTAAAAAATTGCACAATATAATTTTTCAATTTAAAAATTTCTAGAGATATGTATATAGTTGTTTACAATATAAATATATTTTTTTTTAATTTTTTTAATAGGTAATATACAAGTGATATGAAAGTAGAACACTAAAGGTGGAATAGAGGATTTGGATTGCGACCCGACCAAGTTGTTCTTGATATTAAATAATCAACACTTTTATATTTTACAGCATAAATGTATAAAACTTTAATGAAAAGAAATGTAAAAATTTAGGGTTATATTAGAGTCGGTCTCGATACTCTAATAAAAAGAAACTAATGTTGCTCTCGTACAATGTACGGGTGATTATAAAAATATAAATAATTATTTTTAAAATATTAATAGAATAATTTTAACTTTATAGTTTTACTCTGATACACATTTAATACAACCTAACATATTTAAAATAAAATTTTTTTAAAAAGAAAATTCATGAAATATGGAGTAAAATCCACAACAAAAAGTGAGCTTCTAAAACTTTTCATTAAAGATTCATTGTGATCTATACTTGCATGTGAACTTCAAGATGACTTTTGGAAGATGCACTATGATAAAATCTATTGGTCCACCCTAACATTATTTGCAAGTTAGTAGTAAGAGAGGAAGTATTTTATCGCATGTTCTTCCTTTTATATATTTTGATGAAGATGGAGAAGTGTGACGGTTTCACATGGAGTGGCAAAGTGGGGAGATAAGTGGAGAATTTAGATACAATTTATCAAAGAAATTAAAATTTTCACATGGAGTGGAAGAAGTGGGGGAGATGAATGGAAAATTTGGATATATTTATTAAAGTAATTAAAATTCCTTTTTTTTTTTAGATTATGGCAAGTGGCTTAATTTTTTCTACAACCTTGGTTTTTGTTTTATACTTTTACTAGGGTGGATGTGACAATTTAGGATTACATTAATTGAAATAGTTGGGCTTGGGTGTATAATATTTATAGGGTGTTGAATACGTGATCAGATTTTATTCATTTAATCTATGTTTAAATCGGGCTTGCCATTTACATTAAACCACGTCAGCTAGATTTAACAAAAGCTACCTCGATTAACCGGTGTAGCTCGTGTTGGAGGCTTGTGATGAAGGATCTTGATGTTGCAAGCAGTGCAAGGCAATCCGAGGAAGACCTGAGCAATTTTGATGGAGGAACTTCTATTCTGGCTTCACAAGGGTATATCTCCCTCATATGGACTCTGAATTGGATGATTCCAAATCCCAAATTTAGATATACAAGTCTAGTTGAACTCCTAAAATTTTGAGTGTTAGATGATGAGTATATTGAAAGTTATAAAGATTTTACTGAGATGTCGCGGAATCTACAAAGAAGGAATCTAGACTTGTTTTGATGGAGTTTTTGAAGGGGAGTATCGATCCGATTTTGATGGAGGATGAGATGGTGATTTTGAGGATCAAAGGTGATGGAAATGGACAATGAAAATCGAGAGAATGTGCTGGATATGGATGAATCTCCAAGAGGATGTGACTCACTTCTCGGAAACACAAACTAGGAGGTTCATTCTAGGATATGACACACCTAGATGAATCTCCCGGTTTGGATTCGATATGACTCACGAATCCAAGGATCTAAACTGAAAATGAATGCAAAAACAAGGAAAAATTTGATTGAAATCAAAGGAGACAAGAGTTTGAAGCTTTCTTGGTCAATTTTGTCTAAGGAGGCATGATAGGCATCAACATGGTTAATACCTAGCCAAAAGGGATGCCTCCCACAAGAAATCTCACACTTTGAAAAGTGACAAAAAATATCCTAAGAGAAAAATTACATAAAAAGAACCAAACTTAGAGCTAAGCACAAATACGACTTAAGGTGCCGATGATGAAACCAACAAGTGACTCCACGCCTCAAACATGTCTTTGGCTGGCACTCCAAGGGTTATTAGGTCTCTCTGGAGAGAGAGAGAGAGAGAGAGAGAGAGAGAGAGAGAGAGAGAGAGAGAGAGAGAGAGTTATCAGTGCGGTGAAGCGATCCCATGTATCCCTTGCTCATCAAGATCCGTTTTGGAGTTTAAAGCTTCAAGTTATTCTATCTTGAAGTGACTAGCTAATTATCGTCGATGCCAAATCAAAATTAAATTCCTAATTACTCAAATAGTTTAGTCGATAAGTCGGGATCGAACCCAAGAGACACTTGTATTCCAAGTAGTTATTCTTATCAACTCATATTAGTAACAAAAGGGGGTTTTGAATTATAATTCTAACTCTAGGGAAACTAAAGCAGACAAAGCAAGTAAATATGAATTTGTATTCAAGTAGAGAAAAGCAATCATATTCAAGCATCCACTTAATTCATCAAGTTATTGATCATTGATTCAAACAAGTTATTCCTATTCTGATCAATTGTAAAACATGGAAATGAGACATGCAATCTTAAAATCCAAATAAACATGAGATACTAGCATTAAGAAAACGGATATGTAGGATACATGCAATTGAGTTCCAACAAGTCAAACAATTAAACATGCATTTAAATCTCTTTCTCAATTGTTTTAGTTCAACGAGTCCTAAAACATTGAGTTGCTACAAAGATTAGGTTTTGATACGAGAAAACCTAAATATAGCAATAGAATATCAATTCCAAAAAGTTGATCAATCAAGCAGAAATCAATACAATCCATAAAGATTAAGCCCAAGAGAATTGAAATAACCTTAGATGAATAAACTTGAGTAGAGAATATCACAATAAACTTAAATCCAAAAGCTTCAACTTGAATAAAATCAAAGGTGTTTAGCTCTCCATAGGAAGAGAGAATACAAAAATCCAAAGTAGAATAATAGATAGTAGAAAGTCTAAGAAGTTCAACAAAGTCTAAAAACAAGGTTTAAATAGCCAACTCAAAAACACGAAAGATAAGAAGGGAAACTAGATATTAAAAGATAGATAAAATCTCTATCTTGGATCTTGTTGACGATGACATTCGCGGGCGTGGAATTGGAATCCACGCGTGCGGATTTGACTTTCCTTCACTCCCAGTCAGTGTTCCTCTCTGGTCGCCGTCATGTGATACGCGGCTCCGCCAGCCAAACTACGGTCGCCGCGCGCCATGATATCTGCGGCCGCAAACCTATGCTTCTTCTTCTACTTCAAAGCTACTTTTTGCCTAAAACTCCAACTCTTTGGTTCCCTTCTAAATCTTCATTAAAGCACTAAAAAGACCTAAACTCTATACGAAAAATGTACTAACTGGTCCTAGTTATGCTATATGAAATACATCATATCAAATTCCCCCATACTTAGACCTTTCATGTCCTTGAGTAAGCTCAAAATAAAATCAATCAAGACAAAGTAAGAAAGGTCTACAGACAACAATGGGAGAAAATGATCCAAAACTAAATAGCACTCAACAAAAAGCTCACAACCCGAACCTAGTACAAGAATGAAAGTGCATACAATGAAGTCCTAGCACAATCTATCACTCATAATATGTATACATCAATAACAAAGTAAAAACCCATAAAACAATGATCCCCAAGCCCCAACAAGAATGTTCCTAGGCACTCTTTTTTTCACTCATTCTGCTTAGGCCCCCTTTCGGGTTTTCACCTAACCGATGTTAGGTCTTCTTGTTGGGCTTCCTAACATCGGTTCCTTGTGGGTACTTCTTGGCAAAGTGCCCCTTCTTGTAGGACTTGTAACATGTTACGTCTCTAAGGTCCTTCTCCATGGGCTTATCATTGGAACTATTGTTCCTTTATTAGCCCTCATTGTTCCTTTTGAACTTTGCCTTCTTGTAGAATGAGCGCAAGGTTCTTATACAATGAGTGTAAGGCTTTGGTAACAAGTACGAGTTCCTCATATTTACCTTCCTCTGACTCCTCGTACTATTCATGTATACATTTTAGTATCTCCTCAGCTTCAAGGCAATTCCCTTGTTTGCCTTGTCTTGTACCTTGACGTCTTGATATCTCTTCTCATGGCTCATAAGCTTCCCGAAGACTTGATGTAGCATCAAGTTCCTATTCTATGGATTTTCTTTGAACCTTTTTCTTTCGTTTTCCCATTCAGTGGCCAAACCATTCAACAATTATTGCACCTTCATTTTGTCCGAGATCTCTTGTTTGGTGATCCCGAGTCATGTAAGCTTAGTGTAGAAAGACTCAAAGCGAGATTGGTAGCTAGACACAGATTCTGCCAGGTAATTAGTCCTCTATCAAGACGTTCGGAAGTTGAAGAACTCCCTCTTGGCGTTCATCTGATGGTCCTCTTTGAGTTCACCCAACGTGCATTTGCTGAATGGCTTCCCACATTTCTTTGGCCTCAAGGTTGGTCACTCTATCGACATCTTGCTTGCACATAGAGTTGTTGAGATACATTTTGTCCTTGAAGTTGGCCTTCATCCATTTCCACTCATTTTGTCCCATTTGGACACGTCATCTCGAATGGTTGGATCTACCTCGAAGTTCCCTTTTTTTATTAGACACCATGGATGGAAATCGTGACTTCTCATCCAATCTTTCATTCTGATTTGCCAGTTCTTGAACCTGCAAGCAATAAGCCTTGGCGACTTGTTCTTCTCCTGACCAATTTGAGTCAACTCAGACGACATCTTGTATACCTATGAAACTAACGAAAATCTAGAGCAACATTCGCTTTGATACCAATTTTGGGATCATACACATTAGTTAAGAGTTGGGAACAGTAGTTGGACTGTTCCCACAACAACAGAAACAACTAAATCACAAGTAAAACGGAATAGATGGGACACAGTTCCTTTATAGAGGAACCCCACTAAAACCAACTAGTTGTATGGGTAAACCTCTACATCTGCTTGTAGGATTTTGAATGACTTCCTTCTTTTATTGATTGTTCCCTTAGCTACTACAAGGCAAAGTTCAAACTTCTCTATTCCCAGCAGTCTTCAAACTCTAGGAACACTAATGAACTTTCTCAGCCTAAGTACTAAGACAACAACTCAACTAAAATAAGAAACTTAAACCTTACGACCTTCGCTTCTATTTAGTTCCCTAGCTCTTGGGAACACACTCTTCACCGCAGTCGAGATCAGACACTCACCCCCGATGACTTCTATGGATTTCCCCTTCTTGCTTGCTTGGCTCCTTTAAGTATTGCTTGAGGCTTTGTAAGAAGTGATTTGCAAGAGCACTATTCATGAGCTTATATAGGCGTGTGATGCTTGGGGCTCAATCTTATCTTCTTGTTCATTTTTCCGAAATTCCCTTGTTTTGCTTTCTGTGTGTGTGTACTTTATTCACATGTGATTCAATTTTAATTTGGTCAACACTTCAGGCTTATCGAGCCATTGGATCAATCAGCTCATTTTAAGGAACAGACTGCACAACTGTTTTATCTTGAACAAGCTTCCGCATTTCACGCTGAGTTGTCTTTGTCTTCACATGTGAGTTCCCTTGTCATGGGAACTTTTTTCTCATGAGTTTCCTTGATGAAAACTTCATCATTTAGCTTCCATTCAGTTTGACGATATCTTACTCTTGAATTCCCTTGATGAGAACATATGTTTGACTTGTTCCCTTGAAATACTTTGACGTAACACATTAGTTCCCTAATGATGTTTGTCATTATCAAAACGTGAAAGTTCCTAACTTGAGTTCCCAACACCGTCCCAACAAAGATCCTCAATAGTATCCATAGAGGTAGATGACTCTATATCCTGACATGTCTTGATATCCGAAAAAGGATCCATTGGCTCCTCGCTATAGAGCTCTGAAATCAATGTATCTACAACTGGTCCCATCCTAGCCTTCTTCCGATGAAGATCTTCAGCATACTGCTCTGTTAAGATGTCCCGTGACTTTGTATGTCTTGTCCTCGACTTTTTCAGCAGAGGACGCAACATGGAGAAATGACTTGAAAAAGACTCACATCTCTCCTAAAATGCCTATTTAAACAATTTTGTTGATTTTATTTCAAGATTAACTTTTTCATTTATATCTATTTATTTTTTCCACGAAATATATTTTATATTTGTAATTAACATAATTTTCATCTACATATTTTGCATTCGTAATTAACATATTTTTCAATTACTTTACAACATTAACTTTACTTGTTTAGATTTGAATTAGTTTTTCAGAGTATTTCAAATAACAAATCCTGTTTTTCAAAATTCAAAAATCAAGAATCGATATTTGAAATTTGCAATTTTATATTGAAATGTACTTTTTTTAAATTGGATTTTCAAAATTCAAACTTGAACTTTGATTTTCAAAATTAATTTTTGAATTCGCTTTTCATAATTCAAAACTCAATTTTCCGTAATTTTAATCTCAAGTTGTCAATAATCGAAATTCATAAATATGTTCTATAATCGCAACACGATTTTCAAAGACCAAGTTTAGAATTTTAATGTTACTTTTCCAACTTTGAAGCTCAATTTTCGAGACTAAATATTTTTTTTGATCTGAAAGTGGGCAAAGCCTGAAATAAACTTTATTAATTAAGTAGTAGTAAGACTACTCCCCCATAGGAGAAGGAGTGTCATTAATAAGCAAATCCATAATGTGAGGAGGCAGATAATCAAATTCAGAATACATAAAATTACCATTAAAGCTCTTTTAGGCAAACCATCAATAACCTGGTTTGCCAAGCGTGAAATGTAACTGACTTTCACCTCCAATCGGGGCTAAGCAATCAGATGCCAACATCTTTGGAGTAGGTAAAAATCAGGATGAGTAGGAGTGGATGGCTCATTCAAGAGATTACAGGCTGTGATTGAATCTGTTTCCACCAGCAGCTTGGTGATTGGGAGGATATGAGCCATAGAAAGACCATGAAAGATTGCCCAAATCTCTAAAGTGAGGACTAAACACACACCTTTTTGAAACATATAAGCTTTGATTACCTTGCCAGTGTGATCTCTAATCAAACAACCTCCATCAACACGTTAAAGATTTGTTTTAACTGCCCCATCCGAGTTCAATTTGAACCAGCCAACAGGAGGGTAGGACTAGCGAGTCGGGCTAGACACTGCAATAGAAACAACAGATAGGCCAAGATTCAATCTAGTGTCTTTACTGATTGCAAATAAATCAACTTGTTGGACAACGGTGGAAGATAAAGTCACAACAGAATATTTGCCTTCAAAAACAAGCAGGTTGTGTGATTTCCATGTGTACTAGATCATGGTAGCGAACATGGAGGCCCACTTATCATCCAAAGCAAGATTTCACTCAATCCATGCTAAAAACATCAGTTTCATGGAGGAAATTGAGAGGAAGTTTGTTTCTAGTTAACGCTAACCAAACAAAACAAATCGAAAAACAATCCCGAAGAAGGTGAAGATTGTTTCTTCCTGCCCACATCTGACGCAGCTCGGCTCATTACTTAAATGGAGACGGACCCTGTTGTTGTTACACAGTTAGCATTGTGTGCAACCAAATAAACAAAATGTTTGACCCGCTGCTGCGCATTTAGTTTCTAGATTTTCCTCCAAATCGAGCTTTGTTGCGAATCCAAAGGATCACGCTGCAATTTAATGGCTGAATTTGTCTTGAATTCACCAGAAGATGAAGGTCCCCATTAGAATTTATCTTCAGCTTCATCACAATCATCAACAACCATGGTTGAAAGTTTGCTGCACATATCAACGGGGAGGAGGTCCTGTAATAACCATCAATTCCAGCTATAGACGCCAACAAGAAATAAATATTTGAAAGTGAAATATAGATTTAACCATAAACCATCAACAAGAAATAAATATCTGAAATACTAATATCAAAAAGAAAATTATGTACCGATAAACTTGCCTTGCCCCGCCAATATATTCCGAAGTCCTTTCATGTGTCAATTTGAGTGGAATCCTTGCTTGGACCGCAAAACGCAACACTAGGCATAACGGGCTCCACATGAACATCGCCACCAAACACACTACTACACCACTAGTGGGACCCACTGACATTCCACCACCATTCGGACCCACACCGGATCTACAGTGTTCCGGTCATCCACCAACCTCTTGATCCAAAAACCTACAAAAAGACACAAAACGGATTAGCTTCCATATTTTCACTAAATATGCAAACTTATCCAAAAACACACAAAACTAATGCTAAAACCTACCAAAACTAAATTAAACAACCTAAGAAAGACACCTAAAACTAAACTAAAAACATGAACATCAAAATACCCCATACTTAAGCTTGCTTGTCCTCAAGCAATCACTATCCTCAAGCAATCACTATACAATAACCAAAACCAAACAATCATGCCCATCAAGCAATATCCATCAACTCAAAAGCAACATCAAAACATAGCAGAAAATAGCAAATGATTATTAACGTCATCACACATATATAAACACTAATAGACATAAGCAAATACAATCCAACCTCACCAAGGATATGTGTTTCTCTCAACTCTCCAATGTTTGGGCTTATAAATTCAATCTCTCAACTCAATCTTATATGCAAAAACTCATAGAAATTGGAACTTATATCACCAAACTCTCCACCTAAGATTTGTCAAAACAAACAAAAGTCATCAAGAGAACTTAGGCTCAATGAAAAACTTCATAGAAGTTTTTATTCGGCTGGGTTGTAATAGAGCTTGGTAAGGACAATTAGGCGTGGAAATATTTTGGTCATGTGGTGCTAATAATAGTTGGGAATCAAAGACTCCTAAAAACTCGCATACTACCAAAACTCTCATAAGAACATACCAAACTCTCTCAAACATTATGCACAAACTCACTCACCTTTTATCCTAGAGAGCCTCATAAAATCACAAAAGAATATCCGGTTAACTTTAAACACAAATGCACATCTACTTCTTTTTCTTTCTCCCCCTTTTTTTTTTTTTTTTCTTTTTTGCATTTTTCATTTAAGCTCTTTTTTTTCACTCTCGAACAGCCTTGTTAACGACCCAAAAGAGTCGTTAACGAGCTACTTCTTCTCGTCACTTTTTCCTCTTATAACATTACAACAACTTATTTTTGTGCATGTTCACTACCAAGAGATCTTTTACAAAACAAAACAAGAGACTTCCAATCTACCCTTCCCAAAACCCTTATTTCGAACCAAACATAACTTTTTCACTCTACAAAACATACCTCTCCAACTAAGTCTTAATCCCCGGACAGGGTCAAGCTTATCTCGGCTAGGTAAATAATATTGTGGAGCTGAAAATAAAAGGCTAAAGCTCAAATTGGCTGTCAAAAGAGGGATCATGATAGGGTGGATAGGGATAAATAAGGCTTATAAAAATAAGTTCTCTATCATATGACTTTCACAAGTAATGAACTAAAAATCTTATATAGGTCTCAAGAAATACATAACCATCACAATTCCAAGAGATAATATACATAAAGAGAGTAAATCACTCAAGAAAAGAAGAGGATTCTTGATGTTCTCCCTAAAAGGCCAAAATAGCTCACAAGGTAGCAATTTTTGTTGGATTGCACTACTCATGCTGAAAGTTATACATGCTCAATTTCATCAAATTGCTATTCCTCTATAAAAACAATTTCATATCAAGAATCAGGCTATACCATCAAAAACATGCTTGCAAGGAAATTACATGATCATGCTAGCAATTAACTATCATAGAATCAAAAGAAAGGGAATTTATCCATTCTAAAAACTCTTTTTGGAATTTTTCAAATTTTCAATTTTTATGTGATTTTTGTGATTTTTTCAAAAATAAAGACAACTAAAACAAAGCAAACAAACAAGACACACTAAACAAGTAAATTTTCTTCCCTTCCCTACCCCATACTTAAAATTACAGTGTCACCACTGTAATAAAACTAAGCAGTACAAAAAGAAGAAGGAAAAAGAAAGAAACTCACAAGATAAACTGAAGGGGAAAAGAAACATCTTCTGAAAGTTGAATCATCGCTGTGGTGGTGGTGGAAACTAACGCTCAAAGTTGTCCATGAACTGATGCATGGTCCTCCAACGCTCCTCATCAACTCTCACCCTTTGCTCCATCGTCCTCCAACGAGCATCCGCCTGCTGATGCCTCGCATCATCCAGAGCCATGCGAGCTGTATAGACACCCTCCCAACACTCCATCCTCTAGGTGAGATGTGTTTGCTGCAGGTTGAGTTGTTGCATCTGAAAAGATAGATCATCGGCCCATGGAGGTGGGACACTCTATCTAGTATAGGTGGGTTGAGGATGCGGTGTGTAATGATCTTGGGGCTGGAAGTAGTCTTGGTGAATTACCTGGTTTTAGGGCATCATCTCATATGACGAAGGCACGGTAGGCGGTGGCGGTGGGTCGTTACTGAAGCTGAATGCCTCGTTACTGGACTCAAAGTAGTCGTTAACGAGCCCCGACGGGTCGTTACCGATGTTGTCATCGCCCAAGACCTCGGTACTGATGTCATCATCCTCGTTATCGAGCTCCTCTGTTGCTGCCTTCGTTGCATCATCATCTTCATCCATGTCTTCGCCTTCTCTAGCGAACCTTGTCACACACTCCCTTAACGATGACTCATCATGTGGCTTCTTTTATAACGGGAATGCACGTGCCATCCAAGTTGCATACCAATTTGGCATGTAAAGCAACTCAAACATGTCTCGGGTAAGAAGCACATCGCGGTCAAGTACCTTGGTGGCGTGCCCTCGCTCGGTCCTCACAAAAATGCCAGAGGCAAACCAATACGACTTGTCGAGATGTTGGGGATGGTTTGGCGTATAAAGTGTGAGATCAACGCCGAGCTTTTTTGCTAGAAGACTCACCAGATTCCGCACCATACTTCTTTTGACTTGATCCTGTGCTTCTCAATATATTGCAACCATTCATACCCCAAGTTCAAGGGGCGGGATCCTCAAAAAGAATGGTACGAAGGCACGCGACCTCAGTCCGTGTCGGCCTTAAAAGCTCTCTCTTGGGCCAAAACGTGGCGCCCAAGACTCGGAGAATGATCCGGAAGATAGGGTTGATGATGCTTGCCCTTGGAAGTGCTGCGGCGGAAGGTTCAACCTCCCCGGAAATGTAACCCCAAGTATTGGTAACCTTGAAGTCTTTGATCTTGTAATTCCAAGAGTGGCGAGGGAGCTCGAGAAGTGCATTAAACTCAGCCATTGTGCGCTCATAGTTGGCATTGCCTAGCTGTAACCTGATCCTTCCGACCGAAGTCTTGGTTTTGAAGCTTGTTTGGAGGGTGGCCAAGAACTCGAAGGTGAGGGCCGGGTAATGCGGTATTTCCTCCTTCTTCAACAGTTGAGGTACTCCGAGAATAGAAAAGGCGTGCTTGACGTCCTCATATATCCCAATGACTTAGGGCTTGACCTCGAGAACCACCTAGTGAAGTGGTCCTTTTCAAGAACGGCGTCAAAGATCCGAACTTGCTCCTCAGTACTTAGTATGACATTATCCATGTGTGGATAAGATGGGGACCTTTGAGTCCTCTTCTTCTTTCCGACTCTAGTGTTAGCTCGGCTAGTGCTTGCCATTTGTACCAGCGAAGACCATGAAGTTCCAAGATAAGATCCACACAAACCAACAAAAAAGAAACCCCATACTTTCTCTCGGAAGTGCTCTCGACATGCCTCGTTAACGAGTCAATTGGGTCGTTAACGAGGTATCTGGGTTTGGTTTGAAACTGAGCATATCACAGGTCGTTAACAACCCTGGGAAGGTTGTTAACGAGCCTGGGAGAGAACAATTTGCAGTCTATTCCGAGTACTAAACCTTAAAAACTTCCAACAATTCTAGCATGAATCAACCACAATCCCACATGAAACACACAATCTAGCACATGCAACCCCATACTTACTTGATACCTTATCCAAACATGCCAAAAATTGCCAAAACTCATGGTGAAGATCAATCAATTCAAGAACAAGTTAATTCATGCTTTTCTCATCAAAATTTCAATGCAAACTAAGAAAAAATAACCAAGTATAGATCAAGATCAATCACCCTTAATAGAAGCAATAGAAACACAATGCAACATAGGCATGCAAACCAATTACTCAATCAAGATCTAGATATGAATTTTACCCCAAACATCATGAAATTTGCAAGAAAAGAGTTAGGGTTTAGAAATCATACCGTAGATTTGAGAAATTGAAGAACAAAGATTGAATTGGGGATGGGTAATAAGGCTTTTGATGCGCCGGTAACGAACTCAAGGGAGTAGGCTCATTATCGTGGGATACGGTTGGGGTTAGGGGCGGTGGTGCTCCGATCAGTGGTGGGTAGAGATTTCGGTGGGGTTGGATTGAGAACTTGAGGTTTTTGCTTGAGATTTGGGTGTGGGAGTTTGAAGGCTTGAGAGGGTTTTAAATAGGAAGAGGCAAGAGGAGAGGCGGCGTGGGGGGTATAAGGATAGAAGATAGAATAGGGTTACTTACCTCACCAGCATCTTCCAATTTGCGTGTCCACACGGGTCGTTAACGAGCCTGGGCAATTGGTTTTTCAGCGTCGTTCCGAGCCCAACTTCCTATACCATGTTAGTTTCGAACAATTCTATCTTGCTAACTTATAGACTACTAAAAAACTCAAAAGAAAGCTATGAAAAAGATCTAAAAATAAAAGAAAACTAAACTAAAACTAAAAACCGGGTTGCCTCCCGTAAGGGCTATTTTTAACGTCATTAGCCCGACGAACTTGCATTAGCTAATCCGACATGGTGAGAGCCATGGGGACTCTAATCTCTTCATCCGGGTCGGGTTGCTCATAGAACTTCTTTAATCGGTGGTCGTTGACTTTAAAGATGGTGCCATGGTTATCGATCAACTCTACCGCTCCGTGAGGATAGATGTGGTGAACCACGAATGGCCCACTCCATCTTGTCCTTAGCTTCCCAGGAAATAAACGGAGTTTAGAATTGAAGAGAAGTACCTTGTCACCAACTTCATATGTTTTGGGCACCAATTTCTGATCATGCCACCGTTTGGTGCGCTCCTTGTAGATCTCGGCATTTTCGTACGCCTTTAGCCTCAACTCCTCTAGTGCTTGCAAGTCCATGAATCTTTTTGCTCATACAGTGTCGAGGTTCATGTTGAGCTCTTTGAGAGCCCATAGTGCCTTATGCTCCATCTCAATGGTAAATGACATGCCTTTCCATACACTAAATTGTAAGGAGTGGTGCGTAGGGGAGTCTTGTATGCCGTCATGTAAGCCCATAGAGCGTCATCCAATTTAGATGACCAATCCTTCCTCGAGCGGGACACCGTCTTTTCCAATATGCACTTAATCTGCATGTTTGAAACTTCAACTTGGCCACTAGTTTGGGGATGATATGGTGTTTCCACCCGGTGTGATACCCCATACTTAGTCAAAAGTGCTTCAAAACTCCGCTCTATGAAGTGAGATCCACCATCACTAATGAGAACCCTTGGAACACCAAACCTGGGGAAAATGTTAGTTTTAATAAATTTAGCCACGGTTTTAGCATCATTGGTCCTTGCAGCAACGACCTCCACCCACTTAGAGACATAATTGACCGCGACCAGGATATATTTGTAGGGGCCCGATGCAGGAAAAGGTCCCATGAAGTCTATGCCTCATACATCGAATAGTTCGACCTCTAGTATCCCGGTCAGCGGGTTTTCATGTCTCCAAGTGATGTTACCAGAGCGTTGGCATTCATTACATGCTATCACATAAGCCTCTACGTCTTTAAAAATGGTTGGCCAATAAAGACCACTTTGAAGAATCTTCGTCGTGGTTTTGAATCCTTTTGCATGGCTACCGGTAGGAAGCGTGTGACATTGATGGATCACTTCTTCTTCTTTTGTGGGGTTAGTCCCTCGGGAATTACGCCACATACAAGGTAGCTAGCAAAATCCGCAAACCAAGGGGCTTTTGACCCTTTAATAGCAGGAACGAGTTCGGGTTGAGAAAACGTACCTGACCGGGTCGTTACTGAATATGATTGGGTCGTCAAAACCCTGGAGCTGTTGGATTCCCGTCAGTAACGACCTCGTGTGGCTCGATATCGAGCCTCCCGATTATGGTATCGATGCACCTTGATTTATTGCCGATGTGATCTACGCTCTCCAGTCTCGGTGGGTCGGTACCGACCCCTTCAGGGTCGGTAATGAGGGTCTTGTCGTGTTCAACCTCGTTCAACATGAGGTGTTCGTTTGGTCTGGAGTCGTTTATTGGCACTTTGTTGTTGGATTCAGTGATGTGTTCAATTGGCAACCTGGATAAGTGATCTGCCACCAAGTTTTCTGCTCCCTTTTTATCTTTGATTTCATGATCAAATTCCTGCAATAAGAGCATCCAACGAAGCAGCCTAGGCTTGGTATCCTTTTTGGCCATTAGATATCTAACAACCTCATGGTCAGTATAAACAATCACTTTTGAACCAATAAGATAGGACCGGATTTTTTCAAAAGCAAATACTACAACGAGGAATTCCTTCTCCGTTGTAGTATACTTACTCTGTGCCTCATCAAGCATCTTACTTGCGTAATAGATGGTGTGGAGCTTCTTGTCCTTTCGTTGTCCCAAAACTGCACCAACAGCATAATCACTGGCGTCACACATAATCTCAAAGGCCAAGGTCCAATCCGGTGACTGCATAATAGGAGCGGAGATGAGGGCCGCTCTTAACCTGTAAAATGCTTCAAGACATTCTGGAGGCAGCTCAAACACTACATCCTTCATTAGTAGGTTAGTCAATGGCTTAGCTATCTTAGAAAAATCTTTGATAAAGCGTTTATAAAAGCCAGCATGCCCTAGAAAACTCCTTATGTCTTTTACAGAAGAGGGAGGAGGTAGTTTCTCAATAAGCTCAATTTTTGCTTTATCTACTTCTATCCCTCTCTTAGAGACAAGGTATCCTAGTACTATCCCCTCTTGGACCATGAAATGACATTTTTCCCAATTAAGCACAAGGTTGGTTTCTTCACATCTTTTAAGAACGCATGCAAGGTTAGCAAGACGAACATCAAAGGAAGGACCATACACAAAGAAATCATCCATACAGACCTCTACAATATCCTCTATCATATTAGAAAAAATTGCCATTATACACCTTTGGAAGGTGGCGGGGGCATTGCAAAGCCCAAATGGCATTTTTTTATAAGAAAAAGTCCCATAGGGACATGTAAAGGTAGTCTTTTCCTGATCATCAAGATGAATGGGAATCTGCCAAAATCCGCTATAGCCATCTAAATAATATAAATAATCATGCTGGGCTAAGCGTTCTAACACTTGATCAATGAAAGGAAGCGGAAAATGATCTTTTCTAGTGGCACTATTGAGCTTCCTATAATCAATACACATCCTCCAACTAGTTGTGGTCCTAGTGGGGATTAGCTCTCCCTTTTTGTTTTCAATTACGGTCATTCCCCCTTTTTAGGAACTACATGCACTGGACTAACCCATTGGCTGTCTGATATAGGAAATATGATCCCTGCATTAAGTAGTTTAATGATTTCCTTTTTAACCACTTCTTTCATGTTAGGATTTAACCTACGTTGATGCTCTATAGTGGGTTTATGATTATCCTCCATGTATATCCTATGCACGCAGAGTGAAGGGGATATGCTGGTTATATCATCTAGGGAAAAGCCTATAGCTTTTCTTTGTGTCCTAAGCACATTAAGAAGCTTTTCTACTTCCTCATCTTTTAATTTAGCATTGATGATGACAGGAAAAGTAGAATTAGGACCAAGAAATTCATACCTAAGAGAATCTGGAAGAGGTTTGAGTGTTGGAGAAGGCTCAGCTGGAATGAGAATAGGCTCTTCTGGCTCCGTCTTCAAAATCTTTTCAAGGTATTCAAATGTCGAGATTTCATTATCCTCGTCCAGGGTCGTTAACGATGTAGCCAGGGTCGGTACCGAGCTATCTTCATCTACCAAGAGACTCGGTACCGAGGTAGGTGGACTCGATACCGAAACTGCAAGAACGATCTCTGTCCATCTTCGACCTGAGAATACATCACTCGCCAACAATCTTCCGACGGGGTCCCCACATTCGATGAATTCATTGTGAGTGTAATGCATCTTGACTTCAGCTCCATTTGCCTCCTTCATTGTCGGGTTGAACTGAAATTCCACCACATCATCCCCAATTTTGAAAGTTAGGAGTCCCCTCCTAACATCAATTATGGCTCCGATTGTGGTGAGGAACGGTCTCCCTAAGATAATAGGAACCACCGGATCTTTGGGCATCTCCATAACTATAAAATCATTGGGAACGAAGAATTTGCCCACTTGAACCGGAAAATCTTCTACAACCCCTATTGGCTTGACGCATGAGCCATCTGCCATGTATAGCCGCATATTGATTGGTTCCAATGGTCCCATGTTGGCTTTCGACCAGATTGACAAAGGTAGGAGACTTGCATTGGCACCGAGATCACATAAGGCCTTGAATCGGTGGGTGCCTATGCCGATTGTGATAGCAAATCTCCCTGGGTCGCCTAGCTTTTCTGGAAGAGTAATAGATTGGACCTCATCTTGAAGCACTGTTATGGATCGTTTCCTGCTAAGAATGTCTTTCAAATACTTTGTGTAAGCCAACATTTCGCTTAGGGCCTCAGTGAATGGTATAGAAATATTTAAGCCCTGGAGAATCTGAACGAAACGCTTAAACTTGCCTTCAGTTGAGTCCTTAGACTTCTTAGAAGGAAAGGGAGGAGATTTCACCAATCTCGGAATCTGTGCGGCCAGGTTCCCTAGTTGTGAGTCGACACTCTTCTTCCACACATCATACTCTCCCCATCTTTTCATTTGGTGGTTAAGGTTGGCTTGGATTCCATCAATCTTGCTATGGACGTCATTGAACTTGTTATGGACTCCATTAATGCCCTCTTGTAACCCTTGTGCCTAAGATGGTGGCTCTTGGTAGCCTGGAGGTCGATACGGCGTGGGCCGTCTATCCGGTGGGGGTGCTGCATAGCTTGGGTTCGGATTTTGATTAGCCCATGTCGGGTAATTGTTCATCTTGTCAAAGTTATTAGGTTGGTTCCTGTATGGACCTCTCATGTAATTCATCTCAGCATAAGTTTCAACGGCTCTAACTTGCTCGATGTTAGTGCAAGCAGAAGTACTATGGGCAGAAGAGCCACACTCTTGACAAGGTTGAGAGGTTTTCAGAAAACTTACTTGTTTCTTAAGACGGTTGACCTCATCTTGTAGAAATTGATGTTTGACATCGGGATCAACTTCGTCTTTGTTAGGCATGTAGAGACGCTTCTGTGGCTGGGATGGTTGCTGGGTACCATACATGGCATCGTAGTTAGACAGCTTGTCCAGCAGTTCCCATGCAGCAGTGAGATCCATCTCTATGAAACCGCACGCAGTGGTGTGTGTTGATGCGGTTCTTCGTTTCTACATTGATCCCCTGGAAGAAGATTTCTTGGAGCACATATAAGGGTTGCCCATGAGTGGGGCACTATCTGAGCATCTCCTTAAACCTCTCCCATGTCTCTACAAAGGTCTCGTTAGGCAGCTGGTGATAAGAGGTGATGCATTTTCTCAACTCCGTTGTCTTGGCAGGAGGGAAGAACTTTGTAAGAAATTGATCATACAACGCCTTCCAAGTCCTAATAGACTTAGGAGGTAAGCTCTCTAACCAGCTCAGGACCTTTCCAGTAAGAGACCACCTGAAAGCTTTTAATAGAACATATTCAAGTGAGACACCTTCAGCAGTAATAGTGTCACATAAAGTAAGAAAATTCCTAATATGTTCCACAGGGCACTCAATAGGTTTCCTTTCAAACTGAGCCCTTTTTATTAAGGTTATCAATTGAGATTTAATCTCAAATGTCTTCTCTATCTCGAGAAGCGCGATTGCAGAATCCGGCACCCTCAGTTCTGGATGCATATATTGCTTGACATTCCTCGGATAGGCATTCAGCTCCTCCTGTAAACGAGCATTTTTCACTCATTCACGTTCAACGGCGGCAACAACGACGTCTCCATCATCTTGTAACGCCTCCATCTACCTCTAGAGAGCAGCCATCTGTTGAGCCATCTCTTCAGGTGTAGCCATGGCTTTGTTTTCTCTTCGTCTGCGGTGTAAGGTGCGTTCGGGATCAGAATAGTAACCGGTGTTTTCAAATTCGATCCTGCAACGTCCTACTGGCATACGCTGAGAAAACAAACAAAGAAAACAGAATTAAAAAACAAAAATGGAGTCGTGCTATTCCCAGACCCACAAGTAAACAAACAAACACTGTTGCTTCCCCGGCAACGGCGCCAATTTATTGGTAGGGTCTTCTTGACAACAAATAAATTTATAAGTCAAGACCCCATTGTGTATAGCAAAGTCAGGATCGTCCATGGGAAGCAAGACTGTTTGTTTACCAACTATAAAAACAATAAAACAAAGCAAAACAAGCAAAACTAGCTACGACAGACCTCGTTAACGACCTTGACAAGGTCGTTAACGAACCTGGAATTCTACTGGAAACAGAGCAACTAACGAGCTAAACGCAGGCTCGGTATCGATCCAAGGTGCCTCGGTAACGAGTGAAAACGAAAGCTAAACTTAACAAATTCAATGGATAAAAAGCTCTAGGACAAGGGTTACCACAACATAGCCATACATATAAACTTATAGGAAGGTAAAGATCATGCCTTTAAAGATAAATCTATCTACTTTCACCGACTAACAAGCAAATTAATCAGCATTCATAAATTAATTCACTTTATTAGTTGTTTTGAATCCAAAGCTCGAAACTTTCGCTATCGAACAATATAAACATTCAAGTTCATAACTTTCTCTCTCGATCAAGCAACAAACTCAAATTACTTCGACTCTCGTCTAAGTATAAGCACAACAAGTAATTCAAAGGATATAAGGCAATCAAAAACTCAACACATTCATTCAAACATGCACAACTATGTCGGGTTTCAACCCCGACCCTAGATAAGAAAATTACTCACTCTTCATTGAAACAAAGCAAATAAATTTAATCAAAGAGAACATGTAAAACAAAACTTACTCGAAATTGAAAGAATATTGTCTTACAAACTTGTAGAATTTGAAAACAATAAGAACACCGAACAAGAGCCGATCACCGAACCAATCCTCTCTCTCGATCGGAATCAGTCCGCTCGCTCTCTCGATCGACTTCTCTCTCAAAATAACTCCGAATCCCCCCTTATCTAGGCTTAGAACAAGGGTATTTATACTAAGAAAGCTATCTAAAAAAGACCTAAAAGATAAAAACTTACCCTACTTAAAAGATAACAAGATAAAAGATATTAATTTCGAAAGTCGGCGTGCTCTACCGACACAGGTCACCTCGTTAACGACCTGCACAGGGTCGGTAGACTTTTTTGAACTCCTTAACAAAAACTCTGTCTTTACAGCTCGTTAGCGACCCTCACAGGTCGTTACCGAGCCTCTGTTTTGGCTTCTTACGAACTCTTCCTTGGCTTTAACTTGCACTCTAACTTGATTTTCCCATGCAATCTTCTTCCTTATCTTCCATGCATTCCACTTTCCACCACTTCACTTCAACTTCACTCAAGTGCTCCTTTCCACTCAAAAACCTACAAAAATTCACAAAACGGAGTAGCTTCCAAACTTTTCACAAAATATGCAAACTTATCCAGAAACACACAAAACTAACTCTAAAACCTTCCAAAATTAAACTAAACAACCTAAGAAAGATACCTAAAACTAAACATAACCATACGTAGCGGTAGTTTGTATAGAGCC
Source organism: Fallopia convolvulus (assembly GCA_964016875.1). NCBI lineage: Eukaryota > Viridiplantae > Streptophyta > Magnoliopsida > Caryophyllales > Polygonaceae > Fallopia > Fallopia convolvulus. The sequence goes on along the minus strand of OZ024732.1, from coordinate 33,846,948 downwards.
GCCCTAGGGATGGGCGAGGGCAGGGGCGTAGAAGAAGATGTGGGATAGTGGGAGGCCGCGTGGGCGCCTGGGCGGAGTGTAGTGGGATTCGCCGGAGATCGGGAGACGACGTCAATGAAGGTTCAGAAATCGAAAATGTCCCAATGTCGGTACTGCGCATTGTGATTTGGGGAAGATTGAGAAATTTTTAATTAAAAAAAGAAATGAGAAATAATTTGGATTTGGGCCTATTTATGCAAATTAATTCAGTTGGGCCTATTTTTATAATGTACAAATTTGGGCTCTCCTTAATAGAACAAGTCCTTTAAATTTCTCTCATTTTAATTAAAAAAAATCAAATGAGTTGTCCATTTATCCACTAACTCTACCCATTTGCTAGCTCAATAAATGTTGTAGTTTTTTTAACCATGTTTTTTTAATTCACGTAGCATTTTTAATTCCGTTTTTAATTTTAGTATTTTTTTTCAATTATTTAGTGTTTTATTTAGTATCTTATTAAATTTATTCTATTGTGATATGAAATAGCTTAGTGAATAATTGTTCTATATGCTTGAATTGGTGATGATATATTCATTTTGATGAAATTTTATTTGAAGTTTTTTTAGTAATTTTATTATTTTGGTATTTTATAATTATTATATTTTTCTAAAATACCCAAAACTTTAAGTGATTCATGGTATATTAGGGTAAATTAGCCCGAATTTTCTTGATTCATATTATATTAAGTTAAACTAGTCCGAATTTTCTAAGTACAGTCGTTCGAGGTCCACTCTCCTTCCGAACATTTCTGACTCCACCACTGACGACCTCCGCCACCACTGTCGACCTTCTCAAGCGCCATCATGTCGCCCTTGTTACCAGATCCGGTGATTTGCTCGGATCTATTGTTGCCACCATTTGAAGATCGCCACTATGATTCAGACCCCTGCCTGTATTGGCCATTTGTTGTGAGATTAAGGGACGAAAGGGTTGATCGGGAAAGTGTATCGGAGATCGAAAAGCGTTATCGATCCCCGCAGTAGCTAGGTTACAAAGAAGAGGAAGGAAGGGGAAGCAATAGTCCACTTCCTAGTGCAACTGGTCTCGCTTTATGAAGTAACAGGCTTCATGTAGAGACTCTTTCACGATGTTACTGTATATCGAAATCCTCTATCGGGTATCCACTATCCAATCCCGTATCGCTTCACAACGAAACTCGCTGCACGATGTGAGAAAGTTCTTGAGTAGTGGGCAAAAATTTCCAACTTAAAATTGTTTAATCACGTCAATACACCCCAACCGGCTAACCTTATCACGATCATTAATTTTTTCATTTTTCTTGGGAGCTTGTCTGCTTTCTGTCTCTTCAAATTATTAGTGGCCAAGTTGTTCATCTTCACATCTTGTCCTCCACTTCTTCCCCATTTTCGCTACCTTTCTGACACATTCAGCCACCTCCAATGGCCTCCGACGACCTTCCACCATATAGCACCGCCGGAGATAACGATTACAACGGCGAGAAAGACGGCAACCACCTCCCGCCACTCAAGAAACCTAAGATCTCCACTGCGATTACCACCGCCGAGATCCTCGACGAGTTCTCCCACCACGACCCCTCCGTCGCTCGGATCAATAACGGAAGCTTCGGATGCTGTCCGGCCACCGTCCTATCCGCTCAGCGCCGCTGGCAACTCCGATTCCTCCGCCAGCCCGACCTTTTCTACTTCCGCCTCCTCCGCCCCGCTATCGACGCCTCCCGCCGCCTCCTCCTTCCCCTCATCAACGCCTCCCATCTGCACGAGATCTCCCTCGTCGACAACGCCACCACCGCCACCGCCATCGTCCTCCAGCACATCTCCCGCTCCTTCCACGAGAAACGATTCCAACCCGGCGACGCCGCCATCATGCTCCACTACGCCTACGGCTCCGTCAAGAAATCCGTCCGCGCCTACATTTCCCGCGCCGGCGGCTACGTAATCGAGGTCCCTCTCCCCTTCCCTGTTTACTCCTCCGATGACATTATCACTGAATTTCGAAACTCTTTGAATAAGGCAAAATCGGAAAATCGTAGGGTTAGGTTTGCTGTCATCGATCACATCACTTCGATGCCTAGTGTAGTTGTCCCTGTCAAGGAATTGGTTCGAATTTGCAGGCTAGAAGGGGTCGATAAAGTGTTTATCGACGCTGCACATGGAATTGGGTGCACTCGGGTTGATATGAAGGAAATTGGGGCCGATTTCTACTCCAGCAACCTCCATAAGTGGATGTTCTGTCCACCTTCACTCGCCTTCTTATACGTTCGAAATGGCCACGAATATGATGATCTTCATCATCCAGTGGTCTCTAACGAGTATGGAAATGGGTTGCCAGTGGAGAGTGCCTGGGTTGGAACCAGGGATTACAGCTCCCAATTGATTGTTCCTGAAGTGCTGGAGTTTGTGAATAGGTTCGAAGGCGGGATAGAGGGCATAATTCAGAGGAATCATAAACAAGTTGTTGAGAAGGGAAAGATGTTGGTGGAGGCGTGGGGAACACATCTTGGATGTTCTCCAGATATGTGTGCTAGTATGATAATGGTGGGCTTGCCTGCTTGTTTAAGAATTGAGAGTGAGGAGGACACTTTCAAGCTGAGGTCACACCTGAGGGATAAGTTTGGTATTGAGGTTCCAATTTATTATCGCCCGCCAAAGGAAGGAGAGGTTGATTGTGTAACGGGGTATGCTAGAATTTCTCATCAAGTTTACAATAAAGATGCTGATTATGACAGGTTTAGGGATGCAGTTAACCAGCTTGTTCTTGATCAGTTCGCCTGCGCTATGATTGCTGACTAAGAGGAGGTATGCTTTCACACTGTGTTTGTAGCATCTCTGCATTTGTATGTCAGCTCTAAGGCTCTCCTTAAATCAGTTTTACCATATAATAGAAACACCGGTTATTAACATTATTGGAGTTACGCATCTTTTTTTAGGTGATTGCCTGCTAATGAATTTGTGTGAAGCTAAATAAATGTGGATGTTTGTGCATCTTCAATGTTTTATTATGTTGGATTGACTAACTGAAGACACCTTCTGAAGAAGGGTGTTTATCTGACTTTAGAATGGAACTATATAGTAGGTGACTGATTAGTAAGGGAATGCTTGATTAATTATCATCAGAATAGCATTGTATCATTAACGTTTTCAGTGTATGTGAACATTGTGGTGACCATAAAGGCTTGTGTTTGGGCCATGTTTATATGTGCGCCACAGTTTGTATACATTCATTTCGTTAGGCCATAATTTTTGTAGGTCCATTAGTTTATGCCATAAGTAGTATGTCCATTTGTTCGTGCCTTATCTGGTATGTTTAAACATGTGTTAGGTTGAAGCATCATCATATGTTTACATATTCTCCATCTTGTCCTATCTTTGCTCCATACTACGTATTATAGAATTGGTATTGCAGTTATCTGAGTTTTCTGTAATAGCATCAGAATTGGAAAAACTGACAGCTCAGTGTATCTGTCTATGTGTATTAATTAATCTTCCATATTGCACTAGTTCACCATCTTCCTCCAACCTTTAAAACTAATAAATCTGATTAAGGAAATGGATCCTATAGATGAATCAAGGTTTCCATAAAAAATGTTACCAAACCTTTCTATTTTTGTTGATGTAATTACTGCAAATATTACTGAAACTTTACTGCATCTTCCTATTGCATTCAGGTGGAGGAGCATTTGTTCAACGTCCTCCATCCATTGCATGTCCTTGCAGTCTTAATCGAACCCTTTGTTGACCTGTGCTGGATTAGGAATTTAGCTTCACTGATCAAGAATCAATTCGAGTTTGCAGTAGACTGAATTAAGATTGTACCAATATCATTGGTTGTAAAACATGCAGCTAAAGACATGTATTTGATTAGTTCAGGCAAAGGGGCGGCTTCCTAGCCTTTGTTTTGGTGGAGTGTTCCCCTTTTCCTTCAGCTATCATGTACCTGTACAGTTAAGCCGCAGCAGTTCAATAAAAAACATTCTCTGCTTCGAACATCTACTGGTTTCGCGGTCTCAACTCAAATCATGGTTGGGACAACAAAAATTACTTTTCAGTATTTTGTGTAGTTAATCTACCTTATCATAACTATAACCTAAAGCGGAGGTTAAAAAAATTATTAAACGACACATTTCATTTTCAGATTGGACCATACTATCGTTTTTTTTTAAAATAATCTTTTATTTTTGGATATGATAAATTCTTATTAATGTTTTTAGAATATAAGATAGAAAATCTCATTATTAAACAATTTTTTATTTTTTGATATGATAGATAGCAAGATCATTAGAATATTTTTTTATCCAATCATACAAATTCTAGAATATTTATTTTATTTTTGGATAGAACTAGTTGTCCTCGTCGTGCCATGCACGACTATGACCTTATATTTTTAGATATATTATAAAAAAAATATTAATAAATAAAAACATAATATAAAGTCTAATGTAAGTAATTTGTTACCAGTAATATGCATAAAAATTATTTTGTTTTTTAAAATCAAACAAATAAATTAAATTTAGATTATTAAGTTTAGAGTTCAGAATAAACATAGATTATTAAGATAAAATAATTTACATTGCTCATTTTTCTTGACATTATTTCATAAATAGGTTTAATTTAAAAGAAGGAGATAAAATATGAAGAAAATAAAGCAAAAAAGATATATTTTGAAAATATGGAAGAGATGAGATTTTGAAAAATAATAATTATTTAATAATAATATATGTAATTGATTATATTCATCTTTTAATATAAGAGAGAGAAAGAAATAACTAAAATGTTAAAAAGATTAAGCATATATATTTTATTGGCTTATAAGGAAAAAATTCAACCATTAGTTAAATTGTTTTAGTTAAGATATTATCTCCTACCAAAAATTAAGATATTATCTAAATTTGGGAAATAAATAAATTTTAATTCAATGGAAAAAAATTTTCATGTGGAATATGAAGCGGAAAGAATAATTAATATATAATTTTAATGGAGCAAGGATTGACATGTGGTAAAATCCTATGTGGATTAATAATAAGATGTCATGTGTCAAAAGCTGAGGTGGCGCATAATGGGAAATTATAACCGACTTCATATTTAAATAATAATAAAAACATAATGGAAAAATATAACGAAAAAATCATAATCTTAAACTGGCTTTATATGTAGAGTTTGGTTCAAATGAAACAAACTCTTATCCTGAAAAATAAAACGAATGCACTTTTCCTAGTTCGTAGTACACTTTTACTACTTCGGAGTGCACTTTTTCGCATTTGCATTTTTCGTACTTTGTAGTGTATTTTTCATATTTTTTGTATTACATTCTTCGGATCGCACTTTTTGTATTTTGTAATGCACTTTTCGTACTTTATAGTGCACTTTTCAATTTTCACGATAAGAGTTTGTTTCATTTGAACATTACTCTTATATGTATATAAATTGTCAAACAAATCATAAATGAAAATTTCAAGATAGATCATAATTTTGATTGGATATTAAAGATTTATTAATAAAAAGATTCGATCTTATCTAAAATTTATAATGTAAAAGAAAAATATGAACTAACTAAAATATTGGACTTGGTTTGTACGCAAATTATATTGCAATAAAATCATAATGAGATATTATAATCAAAAAATCATAATTAAAAATTATAATTATAAATCATAATCGTAATGTACGTACATATTGTCATATATCATATGAATCAATAATTATATAATATTAATTTTGGAGTATAAGATAAGATTTTCTTATATATTTATGGGAGTTTTTTTGGTAGATTATATTGGAGAGTTGTTAGGATCAAGAAAATATGCTGAAAATATTTTTAAGTGTAAATTTTCGGAAATGTGTAACTAAATTTCCAAAAAAAACATAGTGGTTTTTAATTCAAATCCAATATAAAAGATTATATGGGAATTAAAATAATTTTTGACATGTAGACTATGACATGAAATATTTATAATGATGTCTAAATTATAAGAAAATGACACGTGTAAAAATATGAGGTGGTTTAATGTAGGATCGTCATATAGCGTAATCCTAGGTAGCGCAATGAGAAGGTTCCAAACCTTATTGCTTTTATATATATAGTAGATTATTTTTTAACTAAGATATCATAACAAAAATTTATATTTAAGTATTTACATGATTATTATTCTCGGATAATAAATATATTTAAAAATATTTTATTTAAGAAAAACTCCGTACAAGGTACGGGAATACATACTAGTTACAATACTAAAGCAAAAACAAGTCTTTGTAAAAATTTAAGCCATGTGGCAATTTGAAATATTTTTTTTTTAAAACACCTTCACCTCACCCACTATCTCAAAATCCACACCCACAAACAAATTAATATTTTATAATTTTTAACTAATGAAAATAATTTTAATTTTTTTTTATTTTAATTTTTTTAAACCACTTTCATCTTACCTATTTTTCCCATTAACTCAAAAACCACCATCCACTAACATATTATGAGTAATATTTTGTATTTATTTACTAAAAGGAAGTGTGTTTTAGTCGTGAAATTGTATTCGGAAAAATTTTTAAGAACAAGACAAAAATATTTTTTTTATAAAATTATTTTAAATTAGACCTTGTACAAGGTATGAGAATAACTCTAGTACTAATGACTGCTTACTAGCCAGTTGTCTTGAGCAAGATAATAAAAATGGTGCTCAATTTCACATTTGGTGTGCAAAGTTGGCTTGGGCTCAATTTTAAAAACAATGTTTTAGGCTTGCCTAAAGCATCCACTAAGGATAAAAAGGGGAAAGAGCAAACCACTCCACCTGGGATTCGAAATGGTGGCCTCTAGATACTATTCTAGAGGCTTAAAACCCCGAACCAAATGCCTGAAGGCCATTAACCGAAACGTGGTAAATATATAGAAAGAAAGGGGGAATATACAAAGCACGTTTGACCGTAAAAAGTTAAGGTGAAAAGAGTACATCTCAAAGCACGGATACGCAGATCCGGTCAAAAACGCCCCGCGAGCCTAACAAAAACGGGTCAAAGACTCAAAGACCCCAGCCGAAACTATAGACACTAAGACTATAAATATATACTCCAAAACCCTAGTAAACCCCGGCAACCCTATGTGCAACAAAAGGGGCAAAACTTGTAGCCCCCATTTTACAGACTTATAATGGGATGTTACCGCCGGCAGACTCGGACTTTCCCTTCCAAGGCCGTTGAGGCTTAAGTGACCGAAATGAATAAAGACATGTGTAGACAACATAATCTGATAAAATTGATTGTCTTATATTTATAAACATGGTTACAAGAGTTTATAGCGGAATATATAAAACATGAATCGTTCATGGAATAACTTTCAAAATCCTGGAAATGTCTGTGTGGAGACAACACGTCTTTCAAAACATTCTTTCGTTCTTCTTTCCTTCCTTTCCCGACCTCCTTTTCCTTTCCATCCTTCCATGGTTTTCAAGCTTGAACTTCTTTAGTCTTTTTCCTATAACCTGATATTTCCATAGAAGACAGAAATACCATCCGGACGGAACCGGAAAGAAACAAGGGTATTAGTCTTCCAAGAGACTAAGCAAGTGAAAGAATAGGGCTTGGTTCTCATGAAAAGACTAGACATGTGACATCGAAATCCGAACAACAGTCGGTCGATGATCCAACAACTAGCGTTTTCAAAAAGAAGTTTAAAGAAATAATAGAATTCAAGATTAAGACAGGACACTAATTATGTGGCTTCTACAAAATTTATGAGATCTGTTGAGAATTATACTACCACGCATACAAGAGTCAAAAACATCCGGCTCTTATCCGGACCACAACTAAGTTCATTTAATTATAGTGCATTGGGCACTTTATCTTCTCATAAGTCATAAAACTATTCACTTTAGTTAAAGACTTTTAAGTTGGCTCGCACAAGTTATAAAGAGATATACGAGTCAAAACCTGCTATACCTGTTTATATTAATTTTGACCTGGAGTAGTATTAAGGAGAACAATAGGAACATTTGTGTCACTACTTTCTGCACATAATACATATTTTATAAAGAGATTAGCAATTCAAAACCCATAATCCATGTTCTAAAATTATCAACAACAAAGAGATCTCAAAGGAGAATCTCCAATCACATAAGAGCACATTCAACGACCCTAAATAGTACTAACAGTACGAACAATGATATGAAATAACGAACAATCGTTAAATCTAAGCAATAAATAAACCTAAGTTTGGTTATTTAGCAAACAAGTGTTTTCAACGATTAAGATATGTTAAATGGAAATAGAAACTCACGTTTAATAAAAAGGGCAAGAGAGAACCGTCCACTTGCCATATGAGATAACTCTTCAACTTCCTTGACCAGACGAAGATCGAGTGTGATCCTTTCACTTCCTTTGCTCAAAGGTCAACCAAGGGATTGACGGTATGAAAGTTCGGATCGTTCGTTTCAAGAACGAATTGATCCTATGACATCGTTGCAACGTCACAATCCTAACGACATCGAAGACGGGCATCGTAATGGAGAAATCCAACGGAGGCTCCGAAGAAGATTACAACATCGACTGGGGTGGAGGTGGCCTGCACGGTGTGCGGCTAGTGCTAGTGGTCGACGATTAGTGGCTCATGGCTGAGCAAGGTGGCCGACGAGGCAAAGAAGAATTGTAAGAAGAAGGAGAAGAAGAAGAGAAGGTGGAGGAGTAATATGGAAGTGATGCCTTGGTTTTATATAGAGGGGATGGAAGAAGACAAATTCAATTCAACTTATATAAGAGACAAAGATCAAGGCACGCCAATCTAGAAGATATGGCACAAAAATTGAGGGAGAAAGATAAGCATGACACACATATCTAGAAGATAAGATAGGAATGCACACATATTTAGAAGATAAGATAGGCATGCACACATATCTAGGAGATAAGATAGGCATCCACACATATCTAGGAGATAAGATAGGCATGCACACATATCTAGGAGAATGGAAGATCAATAATTTTATAAGTCTATCTTCATTCCATTAAGAAACGAGATTACTTAATGACTAAGAAACAAGTTAATAGATAACTTTGACAACTGGAAGATTTTTAATACATAAAATCTTAGTTAAAACGAGGTTACCCGAGATTACTTAATAGCTAAGAAATCTCGGCACGAATTTCGGGAAACATTAAAAATCAAGGATATTACAATAAAGAATTAAAGTAATATATTTTTATTAAAAATAGCGGATATTACAAAACTACCACTCAAAACTAGGTGCGAACAACTCGCCACCTACACAACCAAAACTCTCCTAGCCACACGGCTAGAGCAACAATCCACAAGTGGCAACCCACAAGGCCAAACAAAAAGGGTACTATAACAATGCACAAGCCTAGAGAGTCCAAGTGGGGTCGAGCAACTAACCTCAAAGGCCAAGATGTCGTCGGAGGGCTTCTCCTCTTCTTCCCACAAACTTGCATGTGGCTTCCAATCTTTGTTTACATGCCGTGATGATTTCTTGGGCGCATGATATGACATTATGTTCAAGCTCATCATGAAGCACCATGTTTCTATGCTTCCAAGTAAAGTAGACTACTCCAAGGAACGTCATGAACTTCACCTTGAAGAGTATGCTATCTCGACCAGGGGAACGGGCAAACCACTCCACCCATTCTCTAATATTCTATTTATGGGTATTGATCCCTAACCACCTCCAAATCTTCCCCATGACTTGCACCACAAAAGGGCAAGACCCCCAAATATGCTCTATGGTCTCGGGGTGTGCATTACACAAGGGGCACACATTATGGCTAGCACACCCCCATTCAAAGAGTCGTTCCAAAGTAGGGAGCCGGTCTTGATAAGCCAACCAAACCCGAAAGCTCCATGATCTTGCTCGAACCAACCCCACATAATTTCACACCAAGTCTCCTTTTCTCCCTTGTCCCTAAAAATCTCATAAAGCGCCTTAGTGTCAAGACCCCCACTAGGCTTTGTTATGTCAAGAACATCCACCCCCGCCCCTTGGTGCTCTCCTCCTAGAAACACACCTCACAAAACTTCCCGGGTTTTAAGAAAATTCCTCCATACCCACGAATCGGATTTCGTCTTCCTCACACTCCAAAAATCAACCCTATGTGTGTGGTTATCCTCCACACACCTTGTTTGCGTAGCTTTGTTTCAGTGCTTTGATTGTGTTATTGCATACCGTTTGGTGCTCTTTTACTTGCTTCTCTATGGTTACAGGTAACTTTCCCGTAATGGGGACGGGAACAACCCGATGCATGATCCACCTCCAGCACTGGTAGTTCCTTCCGAGGTGTCGGAAATGTGCAGCCAGGAGTAGTCATGACTCCCGAGCAACAGAAGATTATTGACTTGAGACGTGAGCTTGCTGAATCACGAGCTCAACAATAGCAACTCCAAGCGCAATTGTCAGGCGTGACAAATGCGATTAATGGAGCCGCAGCTAACCGCGCTTAGGAGCGTTGTAAAGGGCATATGTATCTGGAGACCTTCTACTCAGCCGGTCATCCAACGTCTCCCATCTGTTATTGAGAGTCAACAACTTCCGACTCAAGACCGACGACATGAGCGAACTGTTCGTGAGTATTATGTGGATGACACATACTCCGACGAGGGAGACCGGGGCTATGGCAACCGAGGTGAGTTTTCTACCCATCACAATCCCATGTACTTTAGAGATATGTATGCCCCCGAGAGTAGGCATTGTTGAAAGGGATTTACTCAACAACAAATAAATTTGTAATCAAGACCCCGCTGTGTATAGGGAGGTCGGGATCGTCCATGGGAAGAAAAGTTATGTTTGATTACTATTCTAGAAAGCAGAAAAAGACAAAACTAAAACAAACAAAGAAGAAACAACAAGACAACAATGCAAACACGTCGGTACCGACCTTGTCAGGGTCAATATTGATGCTGATCTTAGAAAAGAACAAAGCAAACAACGCAAGAAGAATACATGTTTGGTAACGATCTAGAGGCCCCGGTCTCGATGCAAACAGAACGTAATATGGAGTTTTCAAATGAGAAAGAGATCAAGGATGAGAGTTTACCACAACATAATCATGCAATTAAGATTGTGTGAATTATGAACAACATCCCTTTGAACATAAAGCTATCAAATTTCATTGATTTAAGCAAGCAAATCAATTGACTTTCATGAATTAATTCTGTTTCTACTGATTTTTTTATCCAAATTTCGAAACTTTTGTTATCAAACGATATCAACATTCAAGATTATAACTTTCTCTTTCGATTAAGCAATAAGCTCGAATTACCTTCACTTTCGTCTAAGCATAAGCAAAAAACAAGTAGATAAAAGATAAAAGGCATTCAATCATTCATCCCACATGAATCATGCACAATCATGTCGGGTTTTCAACCTCGACCCTACAATAAATGAGTACTCAGACATGATTGAGAAGAAATAAACAAGAAGATTTGACGAGAACATGATTTGATCAAAACAAAGCTTACTTGAATTAAATTTGAAAACTTGTCTTTTGAACACAAACTTATTCTCCAAGTAATCTCAAAAAGCAAACTAAATCAACAAAATCAAAAGAAAGGTGCGTGTTTTGAACTTCGTAAGACTCTCTCTCAGTTCGCCAAACAATCCCCCAATCTAAAGCTAGAAACAAGGTATTTATACTAGAAAAGTTATCTAAAAAGTTTCCATAAAGATAGTAATTTCTAAGCTAAAAAGATTACGAAATAAAAATATAAAAAAATCTCGAAGTCGGTCATGCCTATCGACACAGGGGACCTCGGTGTCGACCTTGTCAAGGTCAGTACGCTCTTGCTAAACTCCTCGTCTTGTCTTTGCTGCAGGTCTCGATACCCACCCTCACAGGGTCGACACCGAGCCTGTTTTTGCCTGATCTTTTGTACCTTTTCATAGCCCTTTTTTGATTTTCCGGTCTCTTTTCAAGTGTCTTCATTCCTTCCTTGCTTGACAATGCATCGCTACCTCCTCTCTATCTCAAAGTCTTCTGAATGCTCCAACTTTTCTCCAAAAACCTACAGAAAACACAAAAATGGAGTAGCTTCCATACTTTTCACAAAATATGCAAACTTATCCAAAAACACACAAAAAAAAACAATAAAGCACAACTAAAATAAGTTAAACAACCACGAAAAAACACTTAAAAACTATGCAAAAAACTCGAACATAAAAATACTCCATACTTATGCTTGCTTGTTGATAACATGCATTTACATAGTAGTTTTAGGTTAGTTTTAGTCTCTTTTTAGTGGTCTAATTTTACATGTTTAGCTTAGTTTCTTAGCATTTTTGGTTTTCTTGTGAAATCGGAATCTACACGCCTATATGTTGGATTTCAGGTGTTTTTGGAGACCCGAAGAGTTGAAAGACAAGCCAAGATGACGAAAGAGTTGCCATAGAAGATTTGAAGTAGGAGCTTGAAGAAGGAGGATGCTAAGGTTGAAGATTGGAGGCCAGTTGAAGCAAAAGGAAGAACATGGGCCAAGAAGGGCAAACCGCAACCAAGTTCTGGCTGTCCTGGACCATGTTTTGGACTACAGGGAAGAACATGGGCCAGGAAGGGCAAACCGCGGCCGCGGTTTGGGGGTCCTGGACCGCGCTTTGCCCCGCGTCGGGATTGGGCCGAGATTTGTCTTTATCTTGTTGCTTAAAATATATCTTAACCTAATTTTGGAGGATTATGTATTATTGTTTCTAGCCTCTCTAGATAGAACCCTAGTTGGAGATTATTGGAGATTTTTCTAGATCTGTTGGATTGGAGTTTTGAATCGATTTGAAGACAATTTGGTATGTTGTTTATTGAATTTGGTTTGCTTTCTTTCCTTCTCATGTCTAGCTAATTCTCTTATTCTGAGGTTGGGTGAACCCAATGATGAAGTAGGTAGATCTAAATTGTGATGTTTGGTTGAATGGAAACTTGATTGTAGTTTGATTTAATCCTAGGTTGCTTTATGTCCTATTTGCTTTGCATATAGGATTCTTGTTATAATTTGAGACCGACAGGAGATAATCGTAACAGGATATTGATTTGATAAGTACCAAAAATTGGTTCTGAATGAGATCCCTAGGTATTAAACTAGAGAGTTATTTATGCGACAACAACTTAATTTCTCTTGTGTGAATTTCAACTATCGTAGTAGTTCTAGGGTTGGATAATTCAAGCGGAACGCGACAACGAATGCTAGGTTATTTGTCTCTAGTCTCTAAAGAGCTTAAAGGGTCTAAAACTAATTAACCTTACGCGACAACGATTGTTAGTTGAGTCTAGGCACATTCACATATTTTCTGAAAAGGGATTTGTGTTGGTTTTAGATAGTGAGTTACTTCAAACGACATTCAAGTTGAAATCCAAATAAACATCATTTACAGATCTACTGAAACATTGTTGTGGGGATCCTAACCTTGGAAGTTTTTCTCCACTGATATTCCTTTGTTATTCTTAATTACTCGTTAGCATTTACATTCAACCATAAACTCTTTTCTTACTTATTTGGCTTAATCTACTAGTTTGAATATCAATTAAATACTACAAAGTTCCCTGAGTTCGACACCTTGATTACTACAACCAAACCGTATACTTGCGGTGTAGGAAAATAGCCTATCAAGTTTTTGGCGCCGTTGCCGGGGAACTTTTCAAGTATTGGTTGTGTTCCACAACCGGTAGATTAAGTCTTGTTTTATTTTTAATTTGTTTCTTTTTTGTTTTGGTTTCAGTTTGTTCTCCTTCTTATGAGAAGAACTCTGAGTGCTAGTGCACTAAACAACTACAATTCTGAATCCGAGCGTGCTTTCCATAGGAGAAGAAGAGAGCAAAGGGAAGCTGAAACCCAAGCTATGGAAGGTGATCAGGAAAATGCGCAACAACAATTGTTGTTGCAACAACAACGACAACTGAATGCTCAACCACCTATGACATTGGGTGATTATGTGTTGCCACGCCATCAAGGACCCACAACTGGTGTGGTCCGACCTCCAGTTCAGGCTAGGAATTTTGAGCTGAAGCCATCTCTGATTAATATGGTTTAGCAGAATCAGTTTGGAGGTCTACCTTCTGAGAATCCTCACCAACATCTCAACACTTTTCTGGAGCTTATGGATACGGTGAAGATTCATGATGTTTCTGATGACGCGCTTTATTTGCGCACCTTCTCATTCTCTCTAAGAGACAGGGCTAAAGCATGGTTCAAGGCCCTACCTCGTGGCACTATCACTACATGGGATGAGTTGGCCAAAGCTTTCCTGACCAAGTATTTCCCACCTAAGAAGACTGCAGAGATGAGGAATCAGATCAGTTCATTTCAGATGAAGGATGGGGAATCTCTTTATGAAGGTTGGGAGAGGTTCAAGGAGCTTCTATTGTTATGTCCTCACCATGGAATAGACAAGTGGGTGCTTCTTCACACTTTTTACAATGTTGTTGACAACACCACCAGGATGCTCATTGATGCCTCATCTGGAGGTACTATTATGAAGATGAATGTTAATAATGCTTGGGATCAGATTGAGGACATTGCTTAACACACTCACTATTATAATGATTCTCGTTCTCTTCCAAGTTCTAAGAGATCAGCTGGGCTTTATGAAGTTGATAAAGAGACTTTGCACCAGGCACAGATTGATGCCATGACTCAGGAGATCAAGCAATTGAAGTTACAGATGAATGGTTCTCCCGTCTCTACTAATGGAAGTACTTCTCAAGCTGTTTCAAATGGTGTGGTGTGTTAGTTCTGTGGAGCAGGTGATCACACTATATCATCCTGCCAATTATTTGCTTCTAAGGAGGAACCACATGAGGAGGAGGTGAGATACATGAATAACTTTGACAGGGGGGCTAGGAATGACCCATACTCTAATTCCTATAACCTTGGTTGGAGAAATCATCCCAGTTTCTCTTATGGGAACAATCAGCCACAACAGCGAGCGCCTCCTGGATTTCCACCAAGGGCCCCATTGAACCCGAATCAAGTTGCTCAACCTGCTCAGAAACCGGCTTGGGAGACTGCTATTGAGAGTCTTGCCAATTCCATGAAGATGCTAACAGAAGAAGTGAGAGCTCAAGGGAAGAATTTGAAGATCATAGAACAACAAGTGGCTCAACAAGCTTTGAATGTTCCTAGACCTCCTGGTCAATTGCCTGGGCAACCTGAAGTCAATCCTAAGGAGCAATGTCGGGCTGTCATTCTAAGGAGTGGAAAAGAGCTTGAAGAGCTCCCATTAGTGAAAAATGGAGTTGAAGAAAAGACAACGGAGAAGCCATCTAATGATGAAGAACCTAAATATGTTGCTCCCCCACCTTACAAACCACCACTACCTTTCCCACAAAGGACGATTCAAGTGGTGCAAGAGCAACTATTTGGAAAATTCATGAGCATGATAAAGAAGCTCCACATTGACATTCCTTTCATTGATGTCCTCACTCAAATGCCTACATATGCAAAATTCTTGAAGGAGATTCTATGAAAAAAGAGGAGGATTGAAGACTATGAGACAGTCGCCTTGGTAATGGATCAAGTTGAGAAGATGCCAAGAAAGCTAAAAGATCCAGGCGAGTTCTTTATCCCTGCTGGTTTTGGTTCTCTTCAATATGATTGCCTTTGTGATCTTGGTTCTAGTGTCAATATCATGCCCTTGTCAATTTGCAAAAATATGAATTTAGGTGACCCTCTTACAACCAAGATGCATCTTATCATGGCTGATAATTCAGTCACTCATCCTGTGGGCATTATTGAGAATCTTCCAGTGAAGGTGGGCAAGTTCTTTATACCAGGAGATTTTGTGATCCTTGATATGGAGGTGATGAATGATAGGACTCCTATCATCTTTGGGAGACCCTTTTTAGCCACTGCTGGAGCTAACATTGATCTCAGGAATGACAAGATCTCACTCACTATTGGGGAAGAGAAGATAGAGTATGAATATTTCAAAGATAACTTCCTTGAAGTGCAAAAGAATCCTCCACAAGAGACTGTCAAATTAGCTTGCTGTAATATTGAAGTGAAGCTGGGTAATGAGGAGATTCAATCTGATATTGCTCAACCCTCTCAAGAAACCTTGGAAGTTAAAAGCTTCATGGATGGTGACATTGCTAAGGATTTGAAGGGTAGAGATCACAAGAAGAAGAAGAAGGACCGAGCAAAAGCTGAGATTAAAAGAGGAGACAAGGTGAAGTTATTTCATGAAAGATCCAACATGTTTCCTGGGAGCAAGGGAACGAGATGGTCAGGGCCATATATAGTGACTCGAGTTTTAAAAGGAGGGGGAACTGAGCTCTGGCATAAAAACTCGGGGAAGTTCAAAGTGCAAAGACATAGGTTGAAGCTTGTAGAAGAGTCTGATCCAGTCAGGGTGGGTATCAAAGACCCTCCTGGCCCAAGCACTTGAAAGAAGTTGGGAGGTCAAGCTAACGACCTTAAACAAGCGCTGCTTGGGAAGCAACCCAAGGTTAGTGTTTTCTTATCTCTTTCTTTTATTCTCTACATTGGGGACAATGTAGGTTTTAAGCTTGGGTTGGGAAACATTTTCATGTTTTGCATTGCATATAGTTTAGTTTGCATATTTAGTTTGAATTTTTGCTTGCATTTGAAAAAAAAAAGATAAAAAAAATTGCATTCTAGGAGCTATGGATTTCTCTTCAAGTGAAGTGCCCCTTGTCCTCAAAATTTTCTCTATGGAATTCTGCCCCTTTGACTTGGTTGACTTGCTTGAAGTTTTGATGATGACTGACTATGTTATGAATTAGTTTGATGATTGAATGAGCTTGCATATTCTTTGAAACTTGAGTTAATATTGAAGTTCTAGACAAAAAGCCTTGTGAGGATTATTGTTTGCCTTTCTTAGGACTAAATAATGTCATGATGTCCTTTCTTTTGTGTGTGATGCTCACTTTAATTGCTTTTGACTCTTTTTCAAGACCGCTCTTATGACTCTTGCATGCGACTTTGAAATGATTGAGGCACTATTTTCTTAGCCTTTATACTCCTAATCCACCTTGCATATTATCCTCTTGTTAAAGCCCCTTTTCGAGCCTAAATTAGCCTTATTCTTTTAAAGCTCCACAAAATTAATCCGAACCTTTATAAGCCTGACCCATCCGGGAACTAGGATAATTACTCGATTGACTCTGTGGTTGCAAGCTAAGCTTAGGGGAGACTTATATGTATTCAGTGATTGGGTTGTGTAATGTGCTAGTACTTTTTATCTTTGAAAATCAATATATATATAATATAAAAAAAATCAGAAAATGCTTTGAAAAAGAAAAAAGAAAAAAAAAGCAAAAAGAAAAAAAAAGTATGAGAAATAAGGGAATAAAGGGTGTTGTTGGTGTATGAGAATAAGTTGCTTGGAAAGAAAATCATAAGATACGGTGTTCAATCGAGTTTAGTTAAGTCTAGATTCCCGGGATTTAGCACCACATGGCCTAAATATTTCCCCACCTATTTCTTATCACCTTGGCCCCATTACAACCCAATAAAAGACCTCTTGATCATTGTTAAATGCAAGGTCCCATGCGGTGGAGATTTAGAACGCTTTTGCAAGCCTATGGTAGCTAAGCTTTCAAATGTGAGATTTGAGAGAAACACATCCTATTTAAACACTTGAGAGAGAGCGAAAAACACATTAACCTAAGTGAGGTCTAGAATGAATATATTGACTCGGTTTCTTTGAATTTCACAAATGCTTGCTATGATTTTGATTGTCGTTCTTGCTTCTAAACTCTTTGTCTAGTTCATTGTCGAGATGGATGCATGACTTGCTTGTCTTGTGGGGTGTTGGATTTAATTTCTTACTTGAGGACAAGTAAGGTTTAGGCATGGGGGATTTTGATAACATGCATTTACATAGTAGTTTTAGGTTAGTTTTAGTCTCTTTTTAGTGGTCTAATTTTACATGTTTAGCTTAGTTTCTTAGCATTTTTGGTTTTCTTGTGAAATCGGAATCTACACGCCTATATGTTGAATTTCAGGTGTTTTTGGAGACCCGAAGAGTTGAAAGACAAGCCAAGATGACGGAAGAGTTGCCATAGAAGATTTGAAGTAGGAGCTTGAAGAAGGAGGACGCTAAGGTTGAAGATTGGAGGCCAATTGAAGCAAAAGGAAGAACATGGGCCAGGAAGGGCAAACCGCAACCAAGTTCTGGCATTCCTGGACCATGTTTTGGACTGCAGGGAAGAACATGGGCCAGGAAGGGCAAACCGCGGCCGCGGTTTGGGGGTCCTTGACCGCGCTTTGCCCCGCGTCGGGATTGGGCCGAGATTTGTCTTTATCTTGTTGCTTAAAATATATCTTAACCTAATTTTGGAGGATTACATATTATTGTTTCTAGCCTCTCTAGATAGAACCCTAGATGGAGATTATTGGAGATTTTTCTAGATCTGTTGGATTGGAGTTTTGAATCGATTTGAAGACAATTTGGTATGTTGTTTATTGAATTTGGTTTGCTTTCTTTCCTTCTCATGTCTAGCTAATTCTCTTATTCTAAGGTTGGGTGAACCCAATGATGAAGTAGGTAGATCTAAATTGTGATGTTTGGTTGAATGGAAACTTGATTGTAGTTTGATTTAATCCTAGGTTGCTTTATGCCCTATTTGCTTTGCATATAGGATTCTTGTTATAATTTGAGACCGACAGGAGATAATCGTAACATGATATTGATTTGATAAGTACCAAAAATTGGATCTGAATGAGATCCCTAGGTATTAAACTAGAGAGTTATTTATGCTACAACAACTTAATTTCTATTGTGTGAATTTCAACTATCGTAGTAGTTCTAGGGTTGGATAATTCAAGCGGAACGCGACAACGAATGCTAGGTTATTTGTCTCTAGTCTCTAAAGAGCTTAAAGGGTCTAAAACTAATTAACCTTACGCGACAGCGATTGTTAGTTGAGTCTAGGCACATTCACATATTTTCTGAAAAGGGATTTGTGTTGGTTTTAGATAGTGAGTTCCTTCAAACGACATTCAAGTTGAAATCCAAATAAACATCATTTACAGATCTACTGAAACATTATTGTGGGGTTCCTAACCTTGGAAGTTTTTCTCCACTGATATTCCTTTGTTATTCTTAATTACTTGTTAGCATTTACATTCAATCATAAACTCTTTTCTTACTTATTTGGCTTGATCTACTAGTTTGAATATCAATTAATACTACAAAGTTCCCAGAGTTCGACACCTTGATTACTACAACCAAACCGTATACTTGCGGTGTAGGAAAATAGCCTATCACTTGTCCTCAAGCAATCACTAAACATAAACCAAAACCAAGCATCATGTTTATCAAGTAATAGCCTTCATCAAAAAGCAAATTCAAAGCATAGTGAAGATAGCAAGTGACTTTCAACGCCATTACACGTATATGAACAACAAACATAAGCAATCACAATCCAACCTCACTAAGGATAATGTGTTTAACTCAACTCTCATGTGTTTTGGGTTTGTAAATTCGATTCTCAACTCAATCAAATATGCAAAAACTCATAGAAATTGGAACTTATATCACCAAACTCTCCATGTGATTGTCAAAACAAGCAAAAATCATCAAGAGAACTTAGGCTCAATGAAAGACTTCATCGAAGTTTCCATTCGGCCGGGTTGTAATGGGGCTTGGTAATAACAATCAGGCATGGAAATATTTTGGCTATGTGGTGCTAATAATATCTGGGAATCAGGACTCCTAAAAACTCACACCTACACACCAAAACTTCCAAAAATAACCTACTAAAATCACTCAAAAATTAAGCATACTCACTTCTCTCACTCACCCATTTAAATTCCTAGAAAGTCTCATAAATACTTAAAGAAACTCTTGGCTTTATACTTTAATTGCTTTGTACACATTCTTTTCTTTTCTCCCTTTTTTTTCTTTTCCTTTTTTTCTAACTTTTCCTTCATTTTTTTCATTGAAAAGAATCGGTACTGACCCCTGCAAGGTCGGTAACGAAGCTGAACATTCGGCTTTCTTCTTCTTCCTTCTTTTGCACTTTTCACCAAGAGATCTTTTTACAAATAAAAACAAAAGAGACTTCAAATCTACCCCAACCAATCCCTAATTCTTGAACCAACATACAAATATCCTATACTCAACAAAAACAACTCCTCTCCAACTAAGTCCTAATCCCCGGATAGGGTCAAACTCATATCGGCTAGGGAATTATTTTGTGGAGCTACAAATAAAAGGCTTAAGGCTCAAATTGGCTTCAAGAACAAGGATAATGCAAGGGTGGATAAGGATTAATAGGGCTTGTGAAAAATAAGTTCTCTATCATATGATTTCACAAGTAATGAACTAAAAATCTTATAAAGGCTTTGAGAAATAGATAACCATCACAATCTCAAGAGAGTAAATCACACATGAAAATTAAGGCTAAAAATAAAGCTCACAAGGAAATTTTTGTTGGATTGCAACTACTCATGCTAAAAGTTATATGCACTCAGTTTCATCAAATGCTATTCCACACTTAATCAAAACAATTTTATCATGAGATTCAGGCTATACTATCAAAGACATGCTAAAAGGAATTACATGGTCATGTAAGTAAAAGCAATCATAGAACCATAAAATCAAGGGTACTGATTCTAAAATCTTTTTGTGATTTTTTTCACTTTTTTTTTTATGTAAAGAAAAGCTACTAAAGCAACATAAAAACCAACAAGCAAACACAAGAAAAGGAATCGGTGCCGCTTTGGTGTCCCCACAAGCACTAGAGAACGATTCTTTCCACCCCATACTTAAACTATACAGTGTCCCCACAGTAGAAACAAAGTAAACCAAAGAAAAGAGAGGGAAAAGAGAAGGACTCACAAAGTGGTTTGTTGAAACAAATGGAAACATCCTTAAAAAAAATCCTTGAGAGAGAAAAGGAATCAGCGCCGCTTTGGTGGAAAGTAAACCTCCATGATCTCCATGAACTTAGCGGTGGTTCGCCAACGTTCTTCTTCGTTCCCCCAATGCTCCTCACCTATCCTCCAGCGGGACTCATCCATACGGTGGCGTTCCTCCATCGTCCTCCACCGAGCTTCAGCAATCTGATGACGCTCATCCTCAACCGCCACTCGAGCTGTATAGACTTCCTACCACTAGTTCATCTGCTCGTGTAAATGGTAATTGTACATATACATCTACTACATCTAGGCTGACAAATCTTGTGCCCACTGTGGTGGAGCATCAGAGCTGGAAGCATCGGTGTTGGTCCGGTGCTGATGGTGCTCGGTACCGAAGTGTTGCTGTTGGAAATGAGGGTCGGTACCGAACCTTATAGGGTCGGTATCGGGGTTGTTGATAGGTGTGAAATGGTCGTGCAAATCACGGCTATGCAAAAGAGTCCTAACAATCCTAAAGACTATAGTCTTAGGGAAGTAAGGGTCGAATACACAAGGAGGAGATTTATCTTTCTATGTAAGTTTTATGTCAATTAAAGTAAAAAGGGTTTAAGGATTAAACAACTATCTAGCATGCAAAACAAATAAAACAAATAAAGTTTGGGTTTTTATCAATTTAGGGAAACACTTAGTCAACCGAATATCCACATTCGTATGACAAGTTGATCATAGATTCACTCAATATCGCATGCATATGGAATTTCAATTCCTTTTCAAAGATAAATAATAGCACAACCAGATACTATCAATCCTAACTAATTGAATAACCCTGAAACCATCAAGATTCAATTCAAAAGCAACATTAAGAATAGGAATATAATCAGGATACAATTCTAGCATAAAACAACAAGCTTTTATACTAGAATGCAATTTAACTCTCTTCAACGATAGACTAGCACAACCAGATACTAGTACAATGTAGTTTGCTACTATGAAATAGAGAAACTCAACCAGTAATTTCTCTAGATCTAGCAATTGAGATTCAATAACAACAACCCTAGAAATTGTTGAAATCAATCACATAAACAATTCAATCAAGAGAGAAAAATAATTCCATGCAATAAATAAAGAGTAGAAATCTCACAACTGAAAGTCAAACGATGTTTCAAACTGTCCGACTAAGCAAAAGGGCTTAGTTCTGCATAGAAAAGCTAAAAACTCTAAAAGAAAAATATTATAATAGTCTATGAGAGATGCAACTCTCCAAACCCTAATCTAATAGAACCAGGTCTTAAAAGTCTATCCAAAAATACATATATCTTGGATTAAAGCTGACATAGGAATAGCCAATAGAAATAAAACACGTGTCGACCAAAGGATCTCCGCGTTGGCAGGGGCGGCGGGTGCCGTGAGCAACAAAACGCAGAACTTCAACTTCTCTTCAATCCAGCTCTAAAACTCCAATAATATGCATCTTCGGGTGTTCTTCTTCCTAGCTGTAGATAGCATATAAAATACCTAAAAATACCATAAACTCATGCTAAAACTCCTCCTAAATACACAATATAATTTTGTATATCAAACTCCCCCACACTTGAATCTCATTCGTCCCTGAGTGACTCAGAATACTATCACTCGTAAAAACTATAACACCAAGATCATCAAAATGCAAGAAAGCTTACAAAGAGGAACAAAAGCATTCTCATGCAAGCACTACCCAACCTAAACAACAAGATATGGCAATAAAGCTCTAACTACCTACTCCACTCATCATGAACATAAAAGAGCAAAACATCAAGCCAACATCAAGCCATCAAATAAACCAATCTAACCATCAAGCAACAAACTACTAGCAACTAACCACCACCCATATCCATCAAAAACATCATCAAAGAGAGTGAAAGTCTCAATAAATCTACACCTTATCTCTCCAAATGAAAACCTACCCAAAACACTTCTATACTCCACTTCTTATGTCTCCTGCGCCGGTAAAAAGATAGTCCTAAAACACTCTTTTTTTTCACTCATTTTGCTTAGGCGCCCTTTCAGGTTTTCACCTAACACTCTCTTTTCATTTTTCAATAATGTACTCACGAACTCACACTACTCTGAATCTATTTTTGCCAAGGCCTAGTGCCTGCCAGATTACTTGCTTATTACCTAGACCGCCCTTTCAGGTTTTCAGTCTATCCTAGAATTTGATTTTGCCTTTTCTCAATTTTTATGGCTTTTTTTATAGCATATCAATAGTAATATAATTCCAACTCCCCCACACTTAGAACACACATTGTCCTCAATGTAGTAAAGACAAGATAAAATAAAGGGGAAGTAGAGAATAATACAACTACTGATCAGATGGTGGTGGTGGATATGATGGAAACTGCGGGTAGTCAGGATATGATGGATAATCGGGCCACACGCCTTGGAAAAACTAAGCCTGCTGCTGGAAATAGCTAGTCTGCTGCTGAAAGAACTGAGACTGATCCTGATGAAATTGGTGGATCTGGTCTGTAGATGTAATCAAAGCAGACTGTTGTGTGAACATCTCCTCCTAACGAACTGAAAGCTGACGCATCTGGTGCATCATATCATCCTGCCAACTCAATCCAGTATCCTCTCCAGTTAAGGTACTAGGAAAATCTGAACCAGGGACATCATCATGCATGTCAGTATCGCCCTGTGGATTAGTCTCTGGAATAGGCTGTGAAATAGATGGTGGAACAGCCTGTGGAGCAGAAGAAGTAGAGCCAAGAGCTCTACTAGGAACTAAAAGCTGCCAGAGATCAAATCGATGATACTCAGGTCCAAAAGGTAAGTCAGCAATGGGTAGAGGGATCTTAAAAGTACACGTAGGAGGACCAAATGAGTAGTAAAATCGACCTCTAGGCTCAGTAATATATTCAACATGCCTCAAATGCTTAATGTCACAAGTGCTCTCTGAGATACTGGGGGAAAAGGAATGTTCAGAAATTCCCCAAAATAGAAATCATACCACCAATAACTATCTTGCATTTGTTTTGGCCCCTACACTTCTTGCAGCAAGTAAGAAACTAAGCTCTCCAATCTCTAATAAGCGTACACTGTTGTGTCAAACTCCACATAGTCTCTAAATCAGTGTAAGAGACCTTATTTGCCTCAATTTGGCCATATCATGCCATCTTAATCACCTTATGAGCAATTCGTAAACAAGGATGGGACCATTTGTACGTCTTTTCTCCTGCCTTGGGATCAAATGAAGAAAAACCTGTAGTGGTATACCAGAAATTCAACTCCTCCTCAGTAGCATCCCAAAGATCAGAATCAGAAGGCTGTTGGGAAACACAACATGCCTCTTCAAGGCTAAGTTAGGACATGTGACGAACCCGCTAACTGAAAGGAGATCTTCTCATTCACATGGTCATCCTCCAAATTAATCAGAAATTCCCTAGTCCAAGCAGGAAATGTGGGAGCATTCTTAAAGAAAAAATTACCCAATCCAGCATGGATCAACGTTAACCTAGTACAACTCTCCAATCCTAACTGCCTTATAGTAACGAGATCAAAAAATAGAGTAGATACGATCTACCGTCCCTCAATAATCTTCCTCCGGGCCTCATGGACCTCGGAGGTGACAGATCGAGAACTCATAGAACGCTTCCTAGAACTCATAATTACCAATATGAAGTTTGAATCGACAAAAAGGAGGAGCAAATTGCCGAAAATACCCGGAAATAGGGATCGGCGGGCGGCAGAATCTGGCGGCGGGCTCGAAGTTCTTGGCGGCGGGTGTTGCCTTGAATCTCTTCGAGAAATCACCGAATTTAGCGGCGGTTGCTGCTTGGAGAGCAGCTAAGCAAGCGGCGAGGCGGGCGTCGGTACAAAACGACAATGGTGAGCTTGGATCTAGTCGGATCTGAGCTTAGAACTGATGTAGATCTAGATTTGAAAATTTGTTCTTCCTCTCCTTTCTTTTTTTTCTTCAAAAAGCTCTCTTTTTCCACTCTTTGATCTTTCTTTTATGAGCTCAATTTACCCTCTTTCTGTTTTATCTCTCTCAACACTCTTTTTTTTTCGATTTTCTCTATTTTTTTATATTTTTTTAAAGGAAAGAATGTGGTATACTTTTACGGCAGGGGCGGCGGGTGCCGCCGAGCTTACGAAGGTCGCCGCTAGAGTGGCGGCGGTCGCCGCTGGCACTTCGTAGCTAAACACCACAAAAAATAAATGCGGCGGGTGCCGCCGTGCTTACGGCGTTCGCCGCCAATTACGTTGCCCTCCTGTGCTCCTTCCTGCAGGTTAGTCCATATAAAATAACGGAAAAACCGAAGCAAAAAGAACTAAGCTAGAAAACAAAAGTGAAAGAAAGTACCTAGGCCGGGTTGCCTCCCGACAAGTGCCTTATTTAACATCGTGGCTCGACGTAATGCCAATTCATCAGTCTTCAACATCGGGC
Source organism: Fallopia convolvulus (assembly GCA_964016875.1). Lineage (NCBI taxonomy): Eukaryota > Viridiplantae > Streptophyta > Magnoliopsida > Caryophyllales > Polygonaceae > Fallopia > Fallopia convolvulus. The sequence goes on along the minus strand of OZ024732.1, from coordinate 33,821,699 downwards.
TTTGTTAGGACTACTTCCTCAATTGTGTCCTTGGTAAATCTCTCATGATACTTCTTCACTCTTTGACCATTCACTTTGAATAATGCATGTGTTTTGGAATCATAGAGCTCAATTGCACCATGGGGAAAGACTTGAGCAATCACATAAGGCCCTGCCCAACGGGATCTTAGCTTGCCTGGAAAGAGTCTAAGGCGGAACTGAAATAGAAGGACTTTGTCACTAGCTTTGAAGTCCTTTCTCAAGATATTTTTGTCATGCCAAGCCTTAGTCCGTTCTTTGTAGTGAATAGCATTGTCATAAGCTTCAATCCTGGCCTCCTTCAACTCTTGTAGTTGGAGCTTTCTAAGCTCCCCCGCTTCTTCAAGTTGTAAATTGCACCTCTTGATAGCCTAATAAGCCTTGTGTTCCAACTCAACTGGGAGGTGACATGCCTTACCAAAAACCAACCTAAAAGGTGACACATCAATAGGTGTTTTGTAAGGTATCATGTAGGCCCATAATGCATCATCAAGCCTCTGACTCAAATCTTTTCTGCTAGGAGACACAGTCTTCTCCATAATGGATTTAATCTCCCTGTTTGTTACTTCAGCTTGGCCATTCGTTTGAGGATGATAAGCAGTAGAAACTCTTTGGTTGACATGATACTTCTTTAACAGGGCAGTAATTGTCCTATTACAAAAGTGAGTTCCCCTATCACTTATGAGGGCCTTTGGAAATCCAAACCTGTTGAAAATATGGGACTCCAAGAAATCTGCAACAACTTTGGAATCATCAGTCCTGATGGCCTTCGCTTCCACCCATTTGGAAACGTAGTCCACCGCCAGTAGAATATAAATATTTCCATTAGAATTTGGAAAAGGTCCCATAAAATCAATACCCCAAACATCAAATATTTCACAAAAAATTAAACTAGTTTGAGGCATTTCATCCCTACTGGACATATTTCCAACTCTTTGGCACCTGTCACAAGATTACAGTAGTTGTTTGCATCTTTAAAGATGGTAGGCCACCAAAATCCTGCATCAAGTACCTTCCTAGCAATTCTTTCAACCCCAAAGTGTCCCCCACATGCTCCAGAATGGCAAAGTGTAAGGAGAGAATGTACCTCATTATCTGGAATGCAACGGCGGATTACCTGGTCAGAGTAGTGTTTCCAAAGATAGGGGTCATCCCAGACAAAAAATCTAGTTGTACTACGTAGTCTATCCCCCTGAGCTTTTTTGAAAGGTTGAGGGAATTCACCTGTGCTGAGGAAGTTCACCAAGTCTGCATACCATGGCTCTATGGTGCTCATCTTGAACAAGGACTCATCAGGAAAACTTGCTTGAATCTGATTTTGAGGGGTGCTCTCTTCTTGAACAACTCTGTTGAGATGGTCAGTCACCAGGTTTTCAACACCCTTCTTGTCCTTGATCTCAATATCAAATTCACTGAGCAATGGGACCCACCGAATCAATCTTGGCTTTGCTTCTTTCTTTGTCAGTAAGTATCTCAAGGCAGCATGATCAGTATAAATGATGACCTTGGTTCCAAAGAGGTAAGGTCTGAACTTCTCAAGTGCAAATACCACTGCAAGGATCTCCTTTTCTGTAGTAGAGTAGTTCCTCTGTGCACCATTCAAGGTCATTGATGCATATTGAATCACATGAGAAGCTTTGGCTTCCTTTTTGCCTAGCACAACCCTCACCGCATAATCACTAGCATCACACATTATTTCAAAGGGTTTAGACCAATCAAGAGCCTGAATAATAGGGGCACTTGTCAAGCAAGCCTTAAGATCATCAAAGGCTGCTTGAAACTCAGTTGTGAACTCAAACATCATGTCTTTGTTCAACAATTCGCACAGAGGTGATGAGATCTTGGAGAAGTCTTTAATAAACCTATGGTAAAAATCTGCATGGCCTAAAAAAGAACGAACTTCGCGCACATTAGTAGGATAGGGCAAAGATTGAATTACTTCAACCTTTGCCTTATCGACCTCAATATCCTTAGCTGAAACTATATGACCAAGTACAATACCCTATTCTACCATGAAGTGACACTTTTCAGAATTAAGCACTAAATTAGAGTCAACACATCTAGCAAGTAGCAGATTTAAGTGATTTAGGCATGCATCAAAATTATCCTCATATACAGTAAAATCATCAATGAATACCTCAATGAAATTCTCAATGTACTCAGAAAAGATGCTTACCATACACCTTTGGAAAGTCCCAAGAGCATTGCACAACCCAAATGGCATCCGACGGTAGGCAAAAGTGCCAAATGGGCAAGTGAAAATAGTCTTGCATTGATCTTTAGGGGCAATGGCTATCTAAAAGTAGCCTGGATACCCATCTAGAAAGGAATAAAATGCTCTCCATGCCAATCTTTCAAGCATCTGATCAATGAAAGGAAGGGGGAAGTGATCCTTCCTAGTGGCTACATTCAGTTTGCGGTAATCAATGCAAACTCTATAACCTGTCTACAGTCTTGTAGGGACCAATTCTCCTTGTTGATTCTCCACCACTGTAATTCCCCCTTTCTTTGGTACAACCTGTGTGGGGCTAACCCATTTGCTGTCAGAAATAGGAAAAATCATACCTGCTTGCAAGAGTTTCAAGACTTTTTTCTTCACCACCTCCATCATAGGTGGATTTAAACGCCTCTATGGTTGTCTAGATGGCTTCTCTTCTCCTTCCAACAGTATACGATGCATGCAAGTGGTGGGGCTGATTCCCTTGATGTCAGCAATGGTCCAACCAATTGTTGTCTTGTACTCTTTTAAAACTGCCACTAGCCTGTTTTCTTGATCTTTTGTAAGCTTGCTGGAGATGATCACTGGTAATGTCTCCTTGTCTCCAAGGAATACATACTTGAGGTGGTCTGGGAGTTGCTTCAACTCGATCACCGGTGCCTGCACAACAGAGGGCAAAAGCTTTTCCCTTGGCAGGGTTAATGGTAAAGGAGTTTTGCCAGGTGGCTCAAGAGGAAGCTTATAATAAGCATCCATCTCGTTTACAATCTCATGTATATTAGTTGATAGAGTAAAATCCAAACTAGAATCAACAATAATAGATTGCACATCATCTAGTTGATTTTCATCAAAAACATCTTGCACCATAGGCTCAAGCATATCAATAGCATAAACAGAGTAATCATCAGAAGGATATTTCATGGCTTCATAAATATTATAATTAATGATTTGACCATCAAATTCCATGGTTAAAGAGCCAGTGCTCACATTAATTTTAGTATTAGCTGTTTTCAGAAAAGGTCTCCCTAACAGAATAGGGATTGCATGATCATCATGTTCCATTTTGAGCACATAGAAATCAGCAGGAAAAGTGAGATCACCAACCATAACCAAAACTTCCTCTACTAAACCTATAGGACGAACATTAGACCTATCAGCTAATTGAATAGAGATATTAGTGGCATGCATAGGTCCAAGTTTCAGAGATTAACAAAGAGTAGAATTCATTACATTAATGGAAGCACCCAAATCAAGCATGGCTTTGTCAACTTTAGTACCTCCAATTGTAATAGGCATAGTAAACATACCTGGATCCCCGCACTTCTTAGGTAAGCGTTTTTGAAACACAATTGAAACATGCTCACTTACCTTCACCTTCTTTTTACTGTTTTTGTCCTGAATCCGCTTTGTAGTGCACATCTGCTTCAAGAACATTGCATAGCGTGGGACTGACTTGATCAAGTTAAGGAGAGGAATATTGAACTCAACGTTTCTAAACATTTCGAACATGTCTTTGTCCTGCTTCAGGGGTTCTGTATGCTTTAATGCAGATGGAAACGGAGCAACTGGCTTGCATTCATGGAGGACTAGGAATTTTTCTTCATTGGAGGCTTCAGTAGGTAGGCGGCGGCCGTCATCAGAAGGGCGGCGGTCGCCGCATTTTTTTGGAAAAAGTGGGCGTCGGGTCATCACCGTCGCGGCGGGTGCCGCCATTTAATTTTTGGTCGCCGCCAATTAATTCCAATTTGCCGTAGCCAATCTCCTTTTGGCGGCGGGTGCCACTATCCTGGCGGCGGTCACCGCCCTCGTCTTCGTCAAGTTCTTCGACTATTCGGCCTTCAAGTTGTCTCCCACTCCTCAAAGTGACAGCATTGAGATGACGAATATTCGGGTTGACTTCTGTTTGAGAAGGAAGTTTACCCGAATCTCTTGCTTCCAGTTTGCTTACAACTTTATATATTTGACTCATTTGTCGTTCCAAGTTGTGAATGCTTGCTGATGTAGTTTCCTGGAATTTCACTTGACTTTGAGTCAGTTGAGTCATACTATTTTGATGTTGAGTCATACTATTTTGAAGAGTGAGGTTACTTTGCATCAACATCTTCATCATGTCGTCCATAGAAGGAGCGACATTGTGATTCTGTCCTTGAGGCCTTGACACATATGGCTTAGCTTGTTGAAACTAATCCTGTTTGCTTTGACTTAGGCTCATTCCATCTGAAGTTCTGATGATCTTTCCAGCCAGGTTTGTAGATGTTTGAATAGGGATCATGTCTTGGCTTCATCTAGTACCCTCCAACTGCATTCACTCCCTCTTGTAGTGTAGGACATGAATCACTAGGATGAAAGGCGTCATTACAGATTCCACAAGCCTTAGCCTGTTGAGCAGTACCCTTCAGCTTCAACCGCCTTACTTCTTCTTTCAGCATATCAAAGTCAACTTGATCAATTTTAGAGTGAGAGTTGGCGGCTGAAAAGTTTTTAGAACCTCTTCCAGTATATTTCCTAGAATCATCAGCCAGCGTAGAAAAGATGTCTAGAGCCTCTTCATAGGTTCTTTTCATGATGTTTCCAACATAAGACGAATTGACCAATCGCCTGTCCTTCTCACAGAGTCCTCCATGGAGATAGAGAATAAGATCATGATTAGCATAACCATGATAGGGACCGCTCTTTACCAACTTCGTGAAGCGCTCAAAATATTCATAAAGCGACTCGTTGGGGAATTGCTCTATGTTACAGATCTGCTTCTTGAGTTGATTGGACATGATTGCATGGAAGTATTTGTCCAGAAACAACTTCTTCAAGTTCATCCAAGTAGTAACGCTTCCAGGAGGTAGAGCATGATACCAGTCTTTAGCGGATTCCTTCAGAGAAAAAGAAAACGCTCTTAGCCTCATCTGTTCTTCAGTAATATCAGAGGGACACATGCTGGTGCAGACATCAAGGAACTCATCAAGATGTTGAATGGGATCCTCAAGTGGAGTTCCATTGAATTTTGGGAGTAGATGAACTACTCCTGTTTTGATCTCAAATTTCACCCCCTCACCAAGGGCTGGGAATTGCACTGCGCATGTAGGCTAATTCAGATTAGGAGCTGTCAAGAGTAACTCGATCACCCATTGTTCGGATTCCTTGCAGTAGTGAACGCATAGCTCGACGAGTTCTGAAAAGAGTCCGTTCAATTTCTGGATCAAAAACAAGTGGTGAATTATTAGTAGCACGGGTGTGAACCATAAGATAGGTTCACACCAAAATTGGCACAAGAATTTACACAAAAAGACAATTATTGCCTCCCCGGCAACGACGCCAATTTGATAGGCGTGAAATGGTCGTGCAAATCACGGCTATGCAAAAGAGTCCTAACAATCCTAAAGATTGTAGTCTTAGGGAAGTAAGGGTCGAATTCACATGGAGGAGATTTATCTTTCGATGTAAGTTTTATGTCAATTAAAGTAAAAGGGGTTTAAGGATTAAACAACTATCTAGCATGCAAAAACAAATAAAACAAATAAAGTTTGAGTTTTTATCAATTTATGAAAACACTTAGTCAACCAGAGATCCACATTCGTATGGCAAGTTGATCATAGATTCACTCAATTTCGCATGCATATGGAATTCCAATTCCTTTTCAAAGATAATTAATAACACAACCAGATACTATCAATCCTAACTAATTGAATAACCCTGAAACCATCAAGATTCAATTCAAAAGCAGCATTAAGAATAGGAATATAATCAGGATACAATTCTAGCATAAAACAACAAGCTTTTATACTAGAATGCAATTTAACTCTCTTCTACAATAGACTAGCACAACCAGATAATAGTACAATGTAGTTTGCTACTGTGAAATAGAGAAACTCAATCACATAAACAATTCAATCAAGAGAGAAAAATAATTTCATGCAATAAATAAAGAGTAGAAATCTCACAAATGAAATTCAAACGATGCTTCAAACTGTCTAAGTAAGCAAAAGGGCTTAGTTCTCCATAGAAAAGCTAAAAACTTTGAAAGAAAAATATGATAATAGTTTATGAGAGATGCAACTCTCCAAACCCTAATATAATAGAACCAGGTCTAAAAAGTCTAACCAAAAATACATATATCTCGGATTAAAGCTGACATAGGAATAGCCAATAGAAATAAAACACGTGTCGACCAAAGGATCTCCGCGTTGGCAGGGGCGGCGGGTGCCGCCAGCAACAAAACGCAGAACTTCAACTTCTCTTCAATCCAACTCTAAAACTCCAATTATATGCATCTTCGGGTCTTCTTCTTCCTAGCCGTAGATAGCATATAAAATACCTAAAAATACCATAAACTCTTGCTAAAACTCCTCCTAAATACACAATATAATTGTGCATATCAGTTGTATGTCACAATACCGTACTCGGGTGGCACGATAATGTTTTCATCGATGCCTGTCATACCCTCGGTAAAAGTCTCGTAGGCCTCGTACCGACCTCCGTGGCAAAGGCTGGGGCCTCGGTACCGAACTGGTGATGCTTGGTACCGAGCCCCTCCGTAGAGGCTGGTGCATCCTCTTGCATATCTTCCCCATCCCGCTCGTACTGGGACTTGGAAATCCTCAATGAAGGCTTATCTTGGGGCTTCTTGGCTGGCGGGAATGGTGTGGAAGTCCAAGCCTTGTACCAATTTGGAAGGTACAAGAGCTCCATCTTATCCAGTGTGACGAAACCTTGGCGACCTTGGATTGGAGTGGTGATCTCATCTTGGCATCTCTGAAAAATCCCTGAAGAGTGCACTATAGATCCATTGAAGTTACGCCCCTTATTGCTCCACAAAAGTTACCCATTCATACCCCAAGTTCATAGGATTTGGGTCTTCAAAGAGTATAGTGTGGAGACATCCAACCTCCGTCCTTGTTGGCCGAGAAAGCTCCTTTTTGGGCCAAATAATGGAGCCTAAAATCCGACGGACAATGCGGAAGATCGGGTTGATGATGTGAGAATCCGGGAGCGCATGTGTGTTGGGACTAATTTCCCTAGTGATGTAGTCCCAAGTCTCTACAACCTTGAAGTTGTCTGGTGCAGTGTAGTCCCGGGAAGGGTTGGGAAAACGGAGGAGAGCGTTGAATTCAGCCATTGTAAACTCATGATCCTCATTCCCGAGTTTGAATTTGATCCTCCCCGGGGACGTTTTACTATTGAATTGGGTGCGAAGAGTGGCCACAAACTCAGAGGCGAGGGCCAGATAGTGAGGAATCTCTTCCCACTTGAGGAGGTGAGGTACACCGAGGATGGAGAAGGCATGCTTAAGATCTTCATAAATTCCTAGTTGCCTTTCGTCAGTCTTTGAAAACCACCTCGTGTGATGAGGTTTGTTGAAGACGGAGTTGTAGATTGCTGTTTGTCGATCGGTCTTCAACACCACGTCATCCATGCGTGGTGGAGATGGAGATGGAGATGGAGACGGGCTGGCTCTCTTTGTTCTCTTGCCAACCCTTTGGTTAGCTCGGCTTGAACTTTCCATTTGAGGTACCTAAAAAATCACAAGCTAACAAAAATAAGATACACTCATGACAAAAACACACCAAAGAAACCCCATACTTGCATCGAAACCACGCTTAAAAAGCATAAAATTGGCTATTCTATTGGGGGTCGGTATCGAACTTCTACTTACCACTACAAAATGACCCAAATACCCCAGGCTTTTAGCCCCTAATACACCGAATCTCGCCCGAGGTAAAGGTTGTTGGGGTATTTGATCAGTATCCAAATACACCGGATCCAATCCGAGTTATATACTCTCCTTGAATTTGTCCTCAAATCTACTTATTCGGTGTATTAGCAATATTTAATACCCCGAATAATCTTTATCCGGTGTATATATCAGTATTAATTATCCGGGTTATTTAGTAAACAAAATACAACGAATGTTGAAGTCTGAGGTATAATGTATAAGGTATATGCACCGGATATGGATGTTCGGTGTATAATGTTTAGGATATATACACCAGGTATTGAAGTTCGGGGTATAATGTTTAGGGTATATACACCGGATGTTTGAACCAGGGGTATAATTTTCTAATGTACTCCTGGCAAATTAAAATATCAAATTATTACATCACTTCCATCAAAATATGAACCATATATTCCACTGTAATGTCTCATCTCCAATTCAATAGAATAGTTTAACTTACTACATCAACAACATAACTTGCTGATTCTCAAACTTGTAAACTATAAAAACCCAAAATATATGATCACATTCTAATGTACTTACTACACAATCATTTCATTTTCATCTAAAAATCCACATTAACAAAACTCAACAATTGGTTAAAAGCGTGACAATTGCCACTACCTGCTCTCCAGTGCGCTCCTTTCTCGCTGCATCCTTCTTCGAATCTTGAAAGAAAACATTGATATTGAATAAGAATAGCTTAGAGATTTGAACCACAACCAAATCCAATTGTATATGAGTCAAAAGTTACCTTGTTAATGTCAAACTTTAATGAAAAAACTCCAAATCTGCTCTTTTTTGCTTCTGATATTCCTTCAACCAATTTTATATTTCTTATAGCAATCATATCCTCCGGTGACAACCTGGCCAACTAAGTTGAGAGTTGAGAGGTACTTGTCAGCAATGTTACAATCAAACAATTCAATGGAAATGTGCATACAACATCTAAATTAAACATATGAAAGGAACTAAAGCAAAAAGAAACTCATCTTTGAGTTAGTATTTGAGTTAAGTTCATTATTACGTAGGCATTTTAAGGTGAATAATTTGCCTTTTGCAACGAAATGCCAGTGAACTGAAAAAAAATCCAAGTGGGCCCTTTTTTTTTTTTTGTAAAATAAACAAATCTCTTAAGGTAATATATACAATATGTCAATCTATTTAAACAAACTATTGCATTTCGCAGAAATTGCATGATTATAATCATTTGACAACAGTCAACTATAACAACTATCAGTGGACGATATTCATATAACCCTCTGAAAGTGCCAAAAAGATTAAGCATAATGCATGTTTTTTAGCAAATATAAATTTATTATTACATTTTCTGCACTTAAAATTCCACAATGCATTTTCTATTGTCAGTTGTACGAGTCTCAGCACACATGAATTTTCCAATCAAGCAAGCAGCAGAAAAAAGTTGAAAAAATAGGATACATCTCAGAGTCTCAATTCATACCCTGTCCCTAAATACCTAACATTATATATCTTCCTGTTCTACAAGGTTTAAAATGTATGGAACATTTTTCATATAGAAATTGAAGATGTATGTGGAACATACCAAAGACATTAATCTTAATAATGCATATGAAATAATAATAAGCCATTACCTAGACTAGTTTTGAACCATTATCACCGTCAAATTTATCAGGATAAGCAGCAACATATATCATCAACAAACGCAACTTGTTTTCTCAAGATATATCCTACACAGTGACCATATATTGTGTTAAATACTGCATTTTGGACAGTGAAAGTTTATATACACATGGCCTACCTCTTTTGTACTGAAGAAATTTATAACTTCCTTTGTTCCAGCATCACCAAATATAAGATCATGTTCCAATTCACCTAGCTCTTTCAGTTCATTTTCCCTCATAATTTTATTAACTTTTCCAGCAATCTGCACAAAGATATATAGTTACCACAAAGTACAAATCTTCAGATTGTTTAGCAATAAAAATGAGACAAATATGTGTGTACCTCGCTGCGATGTCATCACCTGGATTGCTGGCCTTAATCGTGATCCCATAGCCGCTGCCCTCCAAAGGATCGGCGTTGTTGCATCCGACAGCTGCCCCTTCTGCCCAAATGAAGCTGAGACAACCAACCACAGATGCTTCACTTGCCCTTTCTCGCAGGCCATCATTCACGAAGTTATGCACTGGACAGACTCCCACTGCACCTGCGACATCATCCTAGAATGGCTTGACATCTTTTCCTTGAGCAGGTCAAGACACTCTGTATACTTCAAGGTCAGAATTTCTGCATTCACCTCTGCTGTCTACATGATCTGGAAATCAAGAAATCAGAAGATTTTTGAAGGGTCCACCATGAGCCCCGACACTTGCGCCAAGGAGGCTATCAACATGACTTGCTTACATACCAGAGGCAAACTTAAACCAAAATCAAGTAAGGAAAAAAGATTGGGTTGAGAAACTTGGACTGCTATAAACTGTCAACAACTGGGCCTTTACTGATGTTTTTTATGTGATCTCCTATGTGAATTCTGATCTTTGTAATCCGTTGATTATCCTTATGATTAACTCCAATTCGTATCCCCCACTAACCAAAATTCCCAAACTTGTAAGCCCTCCCACATTCAACAAGGCTCGACACCGTCTCACCCAACAAATCACCGCCCCAACAGTCCTGAGCCTGCGGGCCAAACAACGCACCCCGTCTTGACTCTTACCCCCAGAGCAACACGAACGAAACTCAACACTAAACTGAATAATTCATAAACTTAAGGGGCGTTTTTACTGATGTTTTTTTTGGGTAGGAAGGAGAGTCGGTGCTCTCCGGCCCCTTAAGGGGCGTTTTATTAATAATAAGAAATTGGGTTAAGTAGTCAGCAAACGGGGAATAGCCCGACCCCTTACATCATCAAGTAAGCATAAATTAATCCCATAAGGTGGGGCAAGCAATACATGATAACCAATAGGAAACGAAAAAGCAATAGACGCGAGGCGATCGGAAACCGTATTCGCCTCTCGATACACATGTCGGAATCGGATAATCCAATTCCTACTAATTAAGCCTTGGCACTGGTGCACCAGGCTAACTAACGGATGACACTTCTTAACACTAGAATTAATAAGATTGATGGCGACTGCAGAATCGGTTTCCACCATGACTTGACGAAAGCCCAGCTCCCACACCATTTGAAGACCATCCCGAACGCCCCAGAGCTCAGCCATAGGAACCGAGCAAGATCCAATGTGATGAACAAAACCTCTAATCCATTGTCCGTCTTTATCACGAAGGACGCCTCCCGCCGCAGCCACGCATCCACATTTGACCGCACCATCCGTATTGAGTTTAACCCAATTCTCGGGTGGTTTGGCCCACGCAATACCATGAATACTTTTAGGAATAGAGCTAGGGGGGTCGGAAAACTTACCTGCATTTTGTTGATACTCAAGAGTCCTTTCAAGAATGAAGCCCACTTTATCATAGACAACCATGTCTTCCTTAAAAGCTTTAGCGTTTCGCCACCGCCATATCCACCAAAGCGCCATGGCGAATAACGAGCACCATTTTAAGGTTCCTTCCGATCGGTTATCTAGCACATTTTCTCTAATCCAGCACGCAAACGGTACCTGAAAGAAGGCGACATTTGTATTAGAAATTTAAAACTTGTTCCAAATGAACTTAACTTTAGGACAGTCCCTAAAGAGATGCTCGTAAGTCTCCTCCGAATCAGCGCAATAGACACATGGCGAGTTTGCAAAATGTCTCCTGAATCTCTCGGCATTGGAAAGAACTCCACCCCTACTAGCCATCCAAACAAAATATCGGACTCGTTCCGGGGCACCAATTCTCCAAACAGCTTTATAAAAGCCCATGTCATTCCCATTTCTGTCCACATTCCCTTGCAGCAAATCATACCCCGAACTGACAGTATAGTCGCCATCCTTAGAAAATTTCCAGCACAATTGATCGGTTTCAACCCCGCTCTCCTTTGATATTGAAACAGTAACAAGTTTCAACAAGGTTTCCGTGGGCAGCATAGTTGCAAGCTGATTCCAGTCCCATCCCTGATTATCAATCCAATACTCACACACTGTTCTGTTCTTGTGATCCTCGTCAATGCTGCAAATAGCCACTTTGCTGAGTTTATTATCCAGCAGCCATTGATCTTCCCAAAAAAGAATGGAATAACCATCCCCAAGCATCCATTTAGTGCCATGTCTAAAAACCTCAGAAAGACCGCTCTTAATCCCTTTCCAAATATACGAACACGCAGACGTATTTCCAAGAGCACTTTCGACATACTTATTAGTGAGAACCGTCGTCCAAAGCTCGCCTTCACCGTTCACGAACCTCCACCCAAGTTTTCCAACAAGAGCAAGGTTCATGTCATGCATAGATCGAATCCTGAGTCCTCCCTGAGCTTTGGGTCTCGTAATCTCTTCCCATGCTACCTTGTGAACTTTCTTCTTCTCATTACTACTCCCCCACAAGAAAGCCATGTTAATCTTATCGATCTCATTACAAGTACTCGAAGGAAGGAGTACTGTAGACATAGTAAACACCGGGATTGAGGTCAATACCGATTTCACCAAAGTGATTATTAATTAGGGTAAAATTGAGTTTAGCGATTTTTTTTCATGAAGCGCCTAATTGGTTTTTCAAAAGGATGGTTAATTAGAATTTAAAACAATTAGTTACAGTAGTTTTTATAAAATGTAGTGATTTTGAAATAATATTGTTTGAAGAATATGATAAAACGCTATAATATAATATAAAATATTCTGTTCGAATTTCTCGATTAACCAATAATTATTTTAATATTATAATTATATACTTAAACAATAATAAAATTATCAACTCTATATAAAAAAATTATTGTCGATTAAATTTTCAAAATAATGCTATAGAGAATATAAAATATGAGTTTGGTTCAAATGAAAAAAACTTTTATCTTGAAAAATGAAAAGTGCACTACAAAGTACGAAAAGTGCATTACAAAATACAAAAAGTGCAATTCGAAAAGTGTACTACAAAAAAATACGAAAAGTGCACTAAACAGTACGAAAAGTGCAAACGCGAATAAGTGCACTACGAACTAGGGAAAGTGCATTTCTTTTCATTTTTCAGGATAAGAGTGTTTTGCATTTGAACCAAACTATATAAAACATGTTATAAACAATGTTATAGAGAATAAATAATGTTATTGAGAATAATGTCAAATTTCCTATGCCCAAAACACCAAGGGCCCGTTTGGTATTCATATACTGATATCATCTATCGGTATCAGGTCATACCTGTTGTTTGCTAAAACCAGATATGGATATCACGCGGATATCCAGCAATATCAGGATATCAAAATCCGTTAGCTTTGATATATTGAAATTTAGACCGGTATGTCTGATATCTCCATCTCTAGCTTCACTTTCAAACCCACACCCTTCCTCTTCTTCCCAAACCAAATCTGAGCAAAATCCAACCGACAGCACACAACTCTCGTCTGCCTTAGCGCCACCAAGCCACCACCGTGCCACTCTTGCCGTCAAGCCAAGGAACGACAAAGAAGTTCCAGATTTGAAAATCCCCCCCCCTCCCGCTTCCTCCTCGACTAAATCCAGTCGATGTCGTTAGTTTGCCGCTTCACCACAACCACCTTCATACCTCCGACTAGTTATGGAGAGATTAAAATTGCCTCTTTTTGGTTCGGATCTCCCATTGATGCCAATGTCGCTGCTTTAGAATTTTACAGAGGAATTTATTTAATTAGGTTTTCTTAATTTTCCTTTCCTTTTTACTTGTAGATGTCGTTTGATATTATTCTTTTTTAGTTCGTATTTTCCTTTTTTTTAATTAGGTTTTCATTTTTTTATTAGTACAGATCGAGGTTGAAAATTTAGAAACTGTTAATTAATACATAATTTAAATAAATTGAATCAATGTTCTTGATATATGGTTATATGCGTATATTTCTACCAAACATGAGATATCGAAAATGAATGATATCTCCAAAATACCAAACAACATATATAGATATCATATCTCATACCAATATCTGATACCGATATCGATACCGATATTTGATATTTGATATCTTTGATATCGATACCAAACGAGCCCTAAACCCTAGCACAATCCCTAACACAAAAATCCTAAACCATAACCCTAAATCTAACCCTAACCATAACCCATAAATCTCAAATCCTAAACCCCAAACCCAATCCTAAATCCAAATCTTAACCCGAAATCCCAAGCACAAACCCTAACCCACCATTCCTAATAAACCCCAAAGGGACAGACCCAATAGTAGGATGGGGTAGGCCCTAGGGCAACCTAAAAAAATAAATAAAAATAAAAATAGGGTAAATTTAGTAATAAGTAAAAATCAAGGTAAATTTAGTGGTAAATTAGTTAAATTAAGGTAATTTAGCCCACGAAAAAAATAGTAACAATTAGCCCACTCTAATTTTAAATCCTACGTCCGTTCCTATGCTAAACCCTAAACTCAAACCTAACCCTAAAACCTAAACTCAAATCTAACCCTAAACCCCAAACCCCAATCCCTAACCTTGAACCTTGAACTCAAACTTAACCCTAATCCCTAAACCCCTAACACTAAATTCCAAACCCGAAAACCTATTCTAAAATCCTAAACCCTAATTGTCTTTTTATTCACCATATAAATATCATATATTGTAAGAAAAGGTCGAAAATGGGACGTTTAGTTTTTCCTAGATAGAAGTAAAAAGACTATAACTTTTCACTCTAACATCCGTCTCGCTATTATGACCATTCATTTTGAAGCTCTTGACTCAAACTAGAATATAGATCTATCAAGACCGGACCATTAAGAAAAGACCTACCTACTTACTCGACATATTTGCGAGGTCCAAATACACCGAACCATTAACGCCTAGTGTATTTGTTGTCTTTAATATCTAATACTCTGGGTTCGACACGCCCGGTGTATTTGTATGCCCTAAATACCCCGGATCCTACAACGCCCGGTGTATTTGATGTGGTGTTCTTTTAATTTGATATTTTATATCTCGCAGTATTAACGCCCGAGTTAAATGCTATGAGTTAATAGCCAAATTTTGTAGTATATCGAGACCCACAATCGAGCGTTTAGTCTTAAGTTCAAGCCAATCATTGGTAAAAAAAGTCTCATTCAAGCATAGATTCAATCAATTTCACACAACCAGGCAACCACAACCCCATGTGTTGAGAGGGTTTCTTGACAACAAACAAATTTATAATCAAAACCTCGTTGAGTACAGGGGAGTCAAGTTTGTCCACGGGAGAAAGTCATGTACCAAATTTTGTTACTTAGAGCGCAAGAAATCAACAAAAGCTAGGGTTTTTAGCAAGGAAAGAGAAAATCTAAGGTAAAGATATCCCCACAACAACAATCATGCATACAAACGCTTATGAAACATAAAGATCATGTTGTTATCACATAAAGGTGTCAACTTTCGTCAACTAAGCATGTAAATCAACTTTCGTCCAATTAATGAACTTACTATCTATCTCTTCTACTTCAACTAGGATTGATCCACTTTCATTTCAAAACCCTAAATAGACTATTCTGATTCAAAGTCTCAACTTTTGCTTCAACTATGAATGAGAAATTCCCTTCAACTTTCGTTTCAAGGATTAAGAACAAGAGAATAGATTCATGCAATAAAAACAATCAAGACATGATCACAAACAAGGATGCATAACCATTGTTGGATTCAACCCCAACTTTAGAAGGAGAGACTACCCCCTAATCATAATTAAAAACATCAAAATTAAATTGAAAGAGAAAGCTTACAACTTTGAATCCAAACAAACTTTTCCTCCAAGTAATCTTCTCAAATTCATCTCTCTCTCTCTCATGCCTCACGCCTCCTCTTCTCTCTCTCCCTACCCTAAAACTAGGTTAATTGTGTGATCCCCCTCCAAAACTAAAGCTAGAACAAAAGTATTTATACAGAAACTAATCTATCTAAAAAGCTATCTATAACGAAATAAATGTCTAAAAGATATATCCCTTCTATAAGGAAATAAAACTAATAAAAGATATATCACTTAGAAAAACTAATAAAAGCATAAAGATATAGGATAAAAGACTTTAATTCTGGCGACTCTAATGTCTTCTACCGACACGGGACCCTTGGTACTGACCTCGTCAGGGTCGGTAGATTTTTCTTCTGAATTCTTGAATTTTCTCTTCTCTGGGACCTTGCTGCCGACCTTCCTCCCTTGGTACTGACCCTATACAGCATTGCAAATAGCTTTGTAACTAAGAGTAAAACTTCAATAGCGGGTTCGTTACACCTCGGTTTGACTCGATTCTTTTTCCTATGGATTTGTAACGAGTTTCTCTACTTCTTTCTTAGCTTGAACTTCATTCTTCACCTATTAATGGAATTCATTCATTGAGCTTTTCCTCAAGTGTTTCTCCTCGGTTTTGCTCTTTTCCTCAAAAGTGCTCCAAACGGCTTCTAAAAACCTATAAAACACAACCAAAGCTTATGTAGACTCCATATCTTAAAGGAATACAAAAACCTACACAAATGACTAAAAAAACACAAAACTAAAGAAAAAGACTCAAAGACACTGAAAACACACCCTAAAAACACGGCTAAAAAAGCGAATATCAAAATACCCAATACTTAGACTTGCTTGTCCTCAAGCAATCACTAAACATAATCCAAAATCATCATCACATTCTTCAAGTCAACACCCTTATCAAAAAGCAACATCAATGCACAAGTTAAAATAAATAGAGAAGTGAATCTAACGTCATCACACATATAAGAGCAACCTTAAGCAAAGGCAATTAAAAATCCAACCTCACAAGGGTAATGTGTTTCACTCAACTTTCATGTGCTTAGGTTTAGAATATCAACTCTCAACTCAATCTAATATACAAAAATAAACATAATCATTGTTACTTATATCACCAAACTCTTCACCACAGATGTCAAAACACATAAAAATCATCAAGAGAACTTAGGCTCAATGAAAAACTTCATAGAAGTTTCCATTCGGCAGGGTTGTAATAAGGTTTGGTAATGACAATAAGGTATGGAAATATTTTGGCTATGTGGTGCTAATAATATCCGGGAATAAAGACTCCTAAGAACTCACGCATCTCCAAAACTCCTCAAAAGAACATACCAAACTCACTCAAACATTATTCACACTCTCTTATTCTTCCTTAACCCTTTTAATAACAACTAATCTTGCTTACAAACACTAAGGAAAATTTGGCTCATGCACTTTATTCACTACTTAACTCAACTCTCCCTTTTTTCGGATTTTGCTTTGATTTTTCACTGTTTTTTTTCTTCTTGATGGGAAGCTTGTTATGGACCCTACTGGGGTCGGTAACGATGTCTACTCATTTCTTCTTATTTTTTTTATAGAAAGTACATTCAGGGAACCAAACTTCTTTTACATAACATACTGCAAGATTTTACTTTACCCAACCCATATTACCCCACACTTGAACCAATATATCTCACTCAACAAAACCATCACAACCAGTACTAAGTCCTAATTCTCTGATAGGGTCAAGCTTTCATTGGCTAGGGAACAATTTTGTGGAGCTTACAAATAAAAGGCTTCAAGCCCATATTGGCTTCAAAAAGAGGATAATGATAAGGTAGGTAGAAGAGAAGGATAAAAAGTAGTTTAAAGAAATAAGTTCTCCATCATATGATTTCACATGCAATGAACTAATATCTCATAAAGGCCTCAAGTAAAAGATAACCATATCAATGACAGGAGATAATATGCATAAGGAGAGTAAATCACACAAGAAAAGAAGAGGGACTTTTTTATGTTCTCCTTTTAAGGCCAAAAATAACTCACTAGGTAGCAATTTTTGTTGGATTAAAGGTCACTTCTACCTAAGATCATATGTGCTCAATTTCATCACAAGCTAAGTATTCCACATAAAAGAAACAAAATTTTAACATGATTCAGGCAAAGCTCTCCAAACATGCTAAAGGAATTACGTGATCAAGCAAGTAATCACTATCATAGGACATCTAAGTGGAATATTATCAATCCTAAAACACAAAAACAAAGAAAAATAGAACTGAGTTTCCTTTCCCCCACCCCATACTTAAACCAAACGGTGTCCTCATTGTTGAAAGACATAAAAAAATAAAGAGGACAAGAAAAGGGAACTCACAAAATAAAACTAAAGCTGCTTGAAACCATTGATCACGAAGGAGTTTGAATTTTTGTTTCAGATTTCCTGTAGAGGTCGGTACCGACCCTGTGGGGGTCGGTAACAATTCATCGATTTTTCTTCGATGTTCCTTTCAGCACCGAGTTTCTTGAATTTTCTTCATCAGATTAGCACTTCTTCTTCTTTTTGTACCTGAGTCACTTTAGAAAAACATCTACCCCTACTACACTAATCTAACCTAAAAATAAGTCAAAAGAAAGCTAGCAAAAAGATCTAAAAAAGCAAAAACTAAAAGCGGAAACAAAAAGTGGGTTGCCTCCCGTAAGCGCTACGTTTAACGTTGTTAGCCCGACGAACTTACCTTGGTGGATTAGGGCGGTTTCCATCCAGCGTTGAAAGGATCAAGAGAAACCCCATACTTAGATGGAAAAGCTTCAAAGCTTCTCTCCAAGACATTTGGTCCTCTATCATTAACAAGAATGCTTGGTAATCCCACATTAGGGTTAGTAAAATCCGAAAACCAAGGGGGTTTCGATTCTTTCACAGTATGCATAGCAGGATGGGATATAGAATAAGGATATGAGAAAGGTTCATGACCAGAATCTAATAAATCAGCGTAAGAAGACTCACCTTTGTTTCTCAAATAGGGGGTCGTTACCGAGGTAGATGGGGTCGTTAAAGACCCTACTGAACTTGTTAAGGCTTCGATAACGTGCATGTCAGATTCGGTAATGGTCTTGGGACTAGATTCAACGTCATGTTTCACCCTTAGAGAAGGGTCGTTACGGACCCATGGGGTCGGTAGGCTCCTTGATAGGCATGTCTCCATTGAATTTGCCCGTTTCTGTGCTCAGAGAGGGGTCGTTAACGAACCATGGTGGGTCAGTAGGTCCCTCAATACTACACTTAGCAACCTCGTTCACCGCTGAATTGAAGCGAAACTCGACTTTATCTTCTCCAATATCGAATGTGAGGAGTCCCTTCCTAACATCAACATGTGCCCCTGCGGTGGCTAAGAATGGTCATCCAAGTATGATTGGCACTGTAGGGTCTTCTAGCATGTCTAGAACAATGAATTCATTGGGAACAAAAATTTTTCCAACTTGGATAGGAACGTCGTCCACGACTCTAATTGCTTTTACACAAGATCCGTCCGCCATGTAGAGATTCATATTGACAGGCTCCAGTGGTCCCATGTTAGCCTTGTTCCAGATAGACAATGGTAATAAACTAGCACTGGCACCTAGATCACATAGAGCTTTAAAACGGTGAGTTCCGATACCTATTGAAATTGCAAACTTACATGGATCACCGAGTTTTTCAGGGAGCTTTATAGATCAGACTTCACTTGAAATCTCTAAGATAGATCATTTCCTGCTCAAAATCTCTTTTAAAAATTTATTATAGGCAGACATTTCATTAAGGGCTTCAGTAAAAGGTATAGAAAATTTTAAGCCTTGGAGAATTTTAACAAAACGTTTAAACTTTCCTTCTATGACATCATTAGCTTTCTTAATTGGGAAAGGAAGAGTCTTTGACGTACTTGGGATAGAGAGAGACCCGGATCGAGGCTCTACCGAATCGACAAGAGGGTCGATTGGTGCAGATGGGTTGGTACCTACCCTATGGGGGTCGATATCGACCTTAGAACTGAGAGTTGGGCTTCGTTTAGAAGACTTACCTGGTCTGTGGGGCTCATTAAAGACCTTGGTGGGGTCGGTAGCGGCTGGTGGATCCTCGGTATCGACCTTGCTCGGGTCGGTATCTGGCTTGACTGGGGCTTCGTCTTCTTTGCCATGCTCTTTTTCTTTCAACTTTGTTTGATCTAGCAACTCCCTTCCGTTCCTAAGGTGTGACCATGAGGTCTCGGAATTTGCACAGCCAGGTTACCTAATTGGGAATTTACATTCTTTCTCCATGTTTCAATCTCTCCCAATTGTACCTATACGCCTTTGAGGTCAGAACGTACTGCATTAATACCCTCCCGTTGCCCTTGTACCCATGAAGGTGGCTCAGATAGCCCTTGTCTAGAATGTGGGCTTGAGACTCACATTCTAGACAAGATGAAGATGATTTAAGATAACTTACCTACTTTTTCAGGCAGTTGCTCTCATCTTGTAAGAACTAGCGTTTCACCTCGGGGTCTACCTCGGCTTTTTGTGGATTATACAACTTATTTTGGGGTTGCCGGGTTTGCTGCATTCCATACAGTGCATCGTAGTTGGTCAGCTTGTCAAGCAACGCCCATGCATCTTTTGGATCCATCTTTATGAAATTGCAAACAGTGTGCAGATTAATGCGATTCTTCGTTTCAGCATTGATCCCTTGAAAGAAAATTTCTTAGAGTACATATTGTGGTTGCCCATGGGTAGGGCACTGTCTAAGCATCTCCTTGAATCTCTCTCATGCCTCCACAAAGGTCTCATTAGGCAGCTGGAGGTAGGAGGTGCGTTTCCTTAACTCCGTAGTTTTGGTAGGAGGGAAGAACTTTGTCATGAACAAGTCATGTAGAGTTTTCCATGTCCTGATTAACTTAGGAGGTAGGCTCTCTCACCAGCTCAGGGCCTTTCCTACAAGAGACTACTTGAAAGCTTTCAACATAACATATTCGATCAAGAGAGACATTATCAACAAAAATAGTGTCACATAATCTAACAATCAATCCTATCAAGCTTTCAACAAAGTTTTTAAGCACACAAGCAAGATTAGCAAGACAAATATCAAATGAAGAACCATAGACAGAAAAATCATCCATAAAGACCTCTACTATGTCCTCCATCATGTCAGAAAAGATAGCTATCATGCATCTTTGAAAAGTTGCAGGGGCATTGCAAAGCCCAAATGGCATTCTCCTATATGCAAAGGTCCCATAGGGACAAGTAAAGGTTGTTTTCTTGATACGCTCTGGTTTAGTATAGGTTAACTCTTGTATTTTAGGTATGATTTGAGTGTGTTTAGTTTAGTTTTTGAGCATAATTGTCATATGAAGACCGAAGACACGATTTGAAAAATTGCAAGAGTTTTGAAGACAAGTGTTAATTTGGAGTTGTTTCGACACCACTTTCTTGTAACGCTTATTCCGGGAGCTACGGTGATCGGATGAAGCTGAATTTGGTATCATTGGAAATCTAACTTGAAGAGTTAACCTATACTAAGTGGGTCAAAACTACCTCCGAAGTTGACAGAGTAAGCTGTCAAAAGATCCGCGCCCACGTAATTGTTCCGCGCCCTCGGAATTTTTCCGCGCCCGCGGAAAATCCGCGCCCACGGAATTGTTCCGCGCCCTCGGAATTTTTCCGCGCTCGCGGATTGGCCTGGCGGAATTAAAATTTTATTAAAAAAATTTAAAAAAAATAATATAACAAAAAATAAAAGGTTTTCGGGTGAAACCCCCGAAATAAAAGGCTTTCAGGTGAAACCCCTGAAATAAAAGGTTTTCAGGTGAAACCCCCGAGATAATTTAGGAAAAAAAAGAAGAGAGAGAGAAAAAAAAAGAGTGTTCTTCCATATTCTACCATCACCCATCCATCCATTTTTCTATATCTTTCCATGTCTAGTTCCTTAGAATTGTTAGTTACTATTATCAGGTTCCATCCCATTGTGGTGATTGCGCGTCTGCACCATCTTTGTGGTATAGTTCAAGTATGGGGGTGCTACCGTCGTCAGAGTTTTATTATTTTGAGGAGTCCAGTTCATTCTCATTGGAGACGTCCTATGGTGTGGATTTGGTTGCTGAGTTGTGAAGATGACGTTCTTGGTTTGTTCCCAGACGAATCAGTTTGCTCTTGAGTTTGGTGCTTATAATTCCGGGAGTTCATTCCATCTCTTCTTTTGTATGTGAGTCTTCTGATTTTCCTCTTCTATGCTTAATTCCTTTCTCTTTACTTCATTCAGGACAATGAAGGATTTAAGTATGGGGGAGGAAGTACTCACTACGCCTATCCTAGTTAGTTGCTTTTCAGTTTATTTTTCGTTATTTTATGGGATCCTTATTCCATGTTTTGTATCGAGAAATTTTTGAAAAAAATTAAATAAAAAATTATTAAAAAAGCCATAAAAAAATTCAGAAAAAGGCATAAAATCCTGGGATGAGTTGAAAATCCGAAAGGGCGGCTCAGGTAATAAGCAGGTAACCCGGACCGACATTAGGCTGGGGTAATATGAGGTTAATGAGAGATGTGAGTATTTGTGAGCACACCTAAGAAAAATGAAAAGAGTGATTAGGTGAAAACCCGAAAGGGCGCCTAAGTAGAATGAGTGGTAAAATCAGAGTGTTTAGGATCATATTCTACTTTGGGGCTTGGGGATTACACTTTAGATGTTGGGTAGACCCTAGGTTGCTCTACACTTTTTAGAGCTTGAGAGTTGATATCTATATGTATATATGTGAGGTGTGTGTTTGAGCTATCATGTTTTTTGCTCATTATTTCTCTATTTTGGGTTCGGGTTGATGAGGTGAGTGTTTTTTGTCTTCCCTTATACTATGATGTAAACCTTGATAGGATTGATTGTTAGATTTATTTTGAGCTTACTCGAGGACGAGCAAGGTTTAAGTATGGGGGAATTTGATACGCTCTGGTTTAGTATAGGTTAACTCTTGTATTTTAGGTATGATTTGAGTGTATTTAGGTTAGTTTTTTTAGCATAATTGTCATATGAAGACCGAAGACACGATTTGAAGAATTGCAAGAGTTTTGAAGACAAGTGTTGATTTGGAGTTGTTTCAACACCACTTTCTTGTAACGCTTATTACGGGAGCTACGGTGATCGGATGATACTGAATTTGGAATCATTGGAAAGCTAACTCGAAGAGCTACAATTCATCTTTTTACGGCTCATCTTTTTACGGCGAATTCAAATTCCAACTCTAAGTGGGTCAAAACTACCTCCAAAGTTGACACAGTAAGCTGTCAAAAGATCCGCGCCCGCGGAAATATTCCGCGCTCGCGGATCGTTGAGCATCCGAGGGCGAGGAAAGCTGGATCCGCGGACGCGGATTATTTCCGCGCTCGCGGACCGAAGGGATTTCGCGGCCGAGGGTAGAGGATTGATCCGCGCTCGTAGATTATTTCCGCGCTCGCGGATTATTTCCACGCTCGCGGATTTTGGCTTTTCAGCGCCGCCTTTGTTTCGTTATTTTCTATCTTTTAGTATTTTTATATCTTAGGGTTTCGGACTTATTTCTACTATTTAAGCTTTGTTTCGAGTTACACAATGGAGACACAATTCTAGCATACTTTTACTTTTAGGTTTTTATTTTAGTATTATGGAGAACTAATTTTCCCTTGGGGTTTGTTTGATCAAGGAAACCTTTTTATGTAATTCGTGAGATTCTGGTAACTTTTCTATCCCTTGGTTAATATCAAAACTCTTGGTTTAATTTATATGATCTATGTTTGATTTGATAAGCCTGATCAACTTGTTTGATTGACTTAGATTTACTGTTTGGATTATGTTTGATTGTTGTGTGTGCAATCTTATTTATCCTTGATGCTCTTTTCTAGGACCGTGGACTAGAATTGAGAAAGAGTATTTGATTTTTATTTTATGCATGAGACTCGTAGCTTGATTGCATAAATTAATATCCTTATATCCTTAATAATTTTCATGATTTGAATTAAGTGTTCTTGTTCATATCATCCTTTCGCTTGGACCATCGACAAGCAGAAATCTTTTATAAGGATTGGAATTAACTAGGTAATTAATAGAAAAGTGGATGAATCAATGATCGGATGAGTAAAAAGGTGGATTTGATTGAATGAACTCTGCTTTCTTCCAATTGATTTAATCCCAACAATATTTGCTTCTTTGTTTGTTTGCCTGAACTT
Source organism: Fallopia convolvulus (assembly GCA_964016875.1). Lineage (NCBI taxonomy): Eukaryota > Viridiplantae > Streptophyta > Magnoliopsida > Caryophyllales > Polygonaceae > Fallopia > Fallopia convolvulus. The sequence continues at coordinate 33,797,766 of OZ024732.1, read as the reverse complement.
CCAAAAATCCTTGTCTTTGCTCTTTGCTGATTGATCAAAATCCCGATTCTCTTGGGTTCGACCCCTTGCTTGCTTACTATACTAGTTATTAGTTTAGGGTTATTTATCTTTGATCTTGGCAACAACGATTTTAGCCGAGTCATTTCTCCTAATCATTAGGATGAATGGGAATTTACCAGAAGCCTCAATAGCCATCTAAATAACAAAAGTATTCATGTTGGGCTAAGCGTTTTAAAACTTGATCAATAAAAGGAAGCGGAAAATGATCTTTTCTTGTTGCACTATTTAGCTTCCTATAATCTATGCACATCCGCCAACTAGTTGTAGTCCTAGTGGGGATCAATTCGCCCTTTTCATTCTCTCTGACGGTCATTCCCCCTTTTTTGGAGACTACATGGACCGGACTATCCCATTGGTTGTCCGATATAGGAAAAATTATCCCAGCATAAAGTAGTTTTAAGATTTCCTTTTTCAGCACATCTTTCATGGTAGGATTTAATCTACGTTGATGCTCTATTATGGGTTTGTGATTATCCTCCATGTAGATCCTATGCATGCATAATGAAGGGAATATGCCAGTTATGTCATCCAAAGTCTACTTTCCCCTTCCAGACTCCCTCAGGTATGAATTTCTCGAAGCTAAGTACAGAAATTAGCTTGTCTATTTCCTCATCTCTTAATTTAGCATTGATCATGACGGGGAAAGTAGAGTTATGATAGCTTGCATATAGGAGTAGTTTAGATGCATGTTTTATATATGTTTTGGTTAGGTTTTGGTTAGTTTTTAGGTTTTTGTGTTGTCGGGTATTATGCGCTGGTTTGCTCGGTTTTAAAGGTTTTTAGGTTCAGGAGCAACAGCGGGGCGAGTGCAGATGGATCATGGTGGTGATGGACGAGATGGACGAGACTAAGGAAGCTAGGATGTGCTAGGATGAAGAGCCAAGAGAAGAAAGATCGAGCCAAGTCAAGAACCAAGGGCGCGGGATCGAAGCCGCGTAGCAGCCCGCGCAATCCCATCTGAGAGCCAATTGCGTGGGGAAGACGTTGCGCGGCCGCGCAATACCGAGCCAAGCCGCGCAATCTGGGCTTTTTCACGGACGTTGGATTTGGGCCGAGTCTTGATGTTGGGCTTTGACATTTGGATTTATGGGCTTATGATTTCTGAGTTGTATGGTTTATTATATCTTATGAGGGTTATTTTTAGAGACATATAAATACTTTATGTTAGTTTATTTTTAGAAAAACTTTTGACCAAATTTGGAGGCTAGGGTTTTCTCTCAAGGAAGACTTTGAAACCTTTGTAAGTTTGATTTTAATTTCAATTATGTATTGCTAATTTTCTCTTGTGTTTGGCTAATTAGTGAATCAAAATTATTTTAGGGTTTTGTTAGATTAGCTACCTAATAGAATTTCTAGGTTAATTTACAACTGAATCTGATTAATTACCGGTTGGAGTTAATTTGATCAAGAGTAGACTTTAATCTATTTAGTACCGGTTGGACAAGTTGATTAAAGTCGGGAATAAATTCACAAGTCACTTAGATGTCTGGTTGCTCTAAGTGTTTGTTTGTATTGATAACTTGAATCTTCATGTTGTTATTTAATTGAATCTAGAAGGTCTTCTAGGTTATTAGATAATTAGGGTTGTTAGAACTGGTTGGTCTATCAACTAAATCTGAAGTTTGGGTTTTAGTCCTTAGTATGATCATTATCCATAATAGATTATTCAAGTGAGGAGAGAATCAAGAGAATCGATGATCAATAAAGCAATATCATAATGGATCTAATTAGTTGAACACGTTTTTCTCATATTTGTTAAACCCAATCATATTTGCATTCATAGTTAGTTTCAATTTGCATAGTAGTTTAGATTTTCAATCAATAAACCCCTCATATTAGTTACTTGGCACTTAAGAAATAACACACTTACACGAGTCTCTGTGGGTTCGACCCTTACTTACCGCTCTACTGAGTTTGGTAAAGTTAAGGATTCTGTGATAGGTATAACGACCACCGAAAATACCACATCAAATTTGGCGCCGTTGCCGGGGACTCGTCGCTATTTGTGTTTATTACTTTTGTGCTGTTTTGGGTGTGAACCTGTTATATGGTTCATACCCGTGCTACTAACTCATCTCCTCTACTTTTTGATCTAGATATTGACAGGACACTCTTCAAGCTAAGGAAGGAAATCCGAAATCATTTTCAGGCCTTACCGTTCTTTCTTGAAAAATCTGACTCTAAATCTGAATCTGCTGAATCTGCTGAGATGGGTGACCAAACTCTGAGACAGTTAACTGCACCAAATCTGACACAACAGCCATTGGCGGTGCAATTCCCTGCTCTCGGTGAGGGAGTCAAGTTTGAGCTGAAATCCGGGTTGATCCACCTTTTGCCTTCATTCCATGGGCATAGTGGTGAAGACCCCAACAAGCATCTTTCTGAATTTCATGTTGTGTGCTCAAGCATGAAGCCTGCTGATGTGACTCATGACCAGATCCCGCTGAGAGCCTTTCCTTTTTCTCTCAAGGATCAGGCTAAAGACTGGTTTTACTACTTGGCCCTGGGAAGTATTGATACATGGGCTAAGATGAAAGAAGCTTTTCTGGAGAAGTACTTCCCTGCTATAAGGCTCAACGATCTAAAAAAGCGAATCAGTAACATCGAACAAGAAGCTAATGAGTCCTTGTACGAATACTATGAAAGGTTCAAGAGGTTGGTAGCCAGTTGTCCTTTCCATGGCTACACTGATCAAGACTTGATTCTATATCTTTTCAATGGCCTCTTGGATGATGAGAGAAGAATGGTCAATGCAGCTTGCCAGGGCCACATTCTCAACAAAACCCCTGCTGCTGCGTTTGATCTATTTACACAACTGGGCACAAGACAGTTCAGAAAAGAGACTAGCTCGAGAGCTGCAAATTCAGTGGTGGCTAATACAAGAATTCAAGATGAAGTCACTTAATTGAAAATGATGATGAAGCAACTGTTGCAGCAAGGTGGTAGACAGCAGGTGAAATCTTGTGAAATCTGCTTTGATAACATGCATCCCACTGACGCTTGCCCTACACTCCAAGATCAAAAAGCTGAGGTGAATGCAATGGGAGGATATGGACCACCTAGGCCGAGGTATGACCCCTTCTCCAACACCTACAACCCAGGCTGGAGGGATCATCCTAATCTGAGGTATGGCAACCCAAGCAATCAGTAGTTCAACAATCAAAGTGGCCAAGCTCAATTCAGACCACCTTTCCAATCTCAGGCTCAGGGAGTGAATCGGAATGATATGTCCACTGACCAGATGATCAAAAGTCTGACTCAGACAGTTTCGATAATACATGGTTCTCTAACTCAGCTCCAACAGGAAACAAAGTCCAGTATAAAGAATCTGGAGAATCAAGTCAGTCAGATTGCTGAGGCAGTGAGCAAACTGGATGCCAGAGATTCAAGTAAGCTACCGTCCCAGATAGAGCTTAACCTGAGGGCGAATGTCAGTTTCGTCTCTATTTATGATGGTTCGGATGCGGTGCAAGTATACCAGTTGAGCAAAGCTGAAGAATCAACAGAACGAAACGAGGACCAATTGCGCGGCTTGGTTGCTAAAAGCGCGCCCGCGCAATGTGCAACCCGCGCAATGTGCTCCCAGTTGGGATTGCGCGGGATCGAGGGTGAAAGCGCGGCCACGCAATGTGGCGCGACGCCGCGCAATCTGGGCGATTTGAAAGGCAACTCTGAACCCCTTCTGAAAGCCTATGTGCCTGTCCCACCATTTCCAAAGGCCTTGAAAGAAACCCAGAAATTAAAGAATGACAAAGAGCTGTTCGAGGTCTTCAGTACATGCAAAGTTAATGTCCCGCTACTGAATCTAATCAAGAGTGTACCTCGGTATGCCAAGTTCTTGAAAGAGTTGTGTACTCTAAAAAGGAGACAGAAGGAGAAAATTCAGAAGCAAGTCAAAGAAAAAGAACATGTGTCTGCTGTGTTTCAAAAGCGTTTGCCCGAGAAATGCAGTGACCCTGGCATGTTCACTATCCCTTGCACTATTGGAAGCACCAAAGTGAATGAAGCTTTAATTGATTTAGGTGCTTCTGTCAATGTGATTTCTTCGTCCCTATAAGAGAAACTTGGTTTGGGACCATTAAAAGAAACTCGGACCATAGTAGAGCTGGCTGATCATTCCACTGTAAGGCCTAGAGGAAAAATTGAAGATGTATGGGTTACGGTGGATTGCTTGAAGTTTCCGGCTGACTTTCTAGTGATGGACATGGGATCGGGAGTTGGAAAGATTTCAATGTTGCTAGGACGACCATTTTTGAAAACTGCAAATACAAGGATCGACATACCGCAGGGCACATTAATGATGGGATTCAATGGGAAGGAGGTCGAATTCCACAGCTCGTATCCTTCTTAATATCCTTTTTACGTCAAGCTAAAGACGTTAAACAAGCGCTTCTTGGGAGGCAACCCATGTTTTAGGATAGTTTTGCTTTGATTTTTGCTTTCTGTTTTACAAATTTTGTATTTATTAGTTAGTTTAGGTAGAAATAATCCTCAAATTTTAAGATAAACTCGGGCCAGCCATGAAGTAGAGAAAAACTCGGAAGAGGGACAAAAATTGCGTGGCCAAGCAATCTGTAACCAAGCCGAGCAATGCCAACTCAGTTGGGATTGCGCGGCTTGGGTTGCTAAATGCGCGGCCGCGCAATCCATAGGCCCAAAGCCGCGCAATCTCAACTGGGAGGCAATTGCGCGACTTTGCAATTGCGCGGCCGCGCAATCAGGCGCGATGCCGCGCAATCGGCAATTTTTTTTGGGATCCCTTTCAATTAAACCCGACTCCTTCTTTCCCCCATCACTTCGTCGCCCCTCCCTTTCTCCTACCCCTCTCTAAATCCTCCATTGAAGACCATCTCAAGCTCTCAAGTCGGGATTTCAACCCCAAATCGAGCCAACAACATCAAAATCAACAAGGATTCAAGTAAGTTTCTCAAATCCCCACTCAATTCCGGTTTTTATTTAGTTGAATCTAGATCTAGGTTTGGCTAGAAAAACCCAAATTTGACCCCTTTAGGCTCGGATTTAGGCTTAAGTTCTTCACAAAAGTTTGTTTATTGCATGATTCTAGCATAGATTCGTGTTTTATTTGAGCTTTTTGCATAAATCCGAAATTTACCTAAAATTTGATTAAAATTTAATTAAATTTTGATTAAATTGTTCTAGGTAGTGGGGGAAGTGAGTGATTGAGCGCTTATTTGTGAAATATTGTTGTGGTTGTCCTTGCCGGGACAACAAAAATTGTGCTTGTTTGGTCCGTTTGTGGTGTTGTGCAGGTTTCTGTAAATTTTTGATATAAATGGCTCCTAAAAGAAGTAGAAGAGATACTGCATCATCATCCCGAGCCGCTTATGCTCCCCCTGTTGTGGTGGGAGAAAAGACCCAAGAAAGTTTTGGGATCAGTTTGGCAAGGAACAATCATGTGATCAGATTTGAGCTTCTGAAGGATAGGAAATGGGCAGCAACCAGGTTCATTGACTAGAACCTGATGAATGAGATCGGGACTGTTCATCTGTTGAATGAGATAGCGGCACCTCTACGAATGGGCGAGTTCTTGAAGCTGTGTGAACCAACTTACAAGGGGTTACACTGGAGTTTCTGAGTACATTGTCCATTGATTTCAGAAGAGAAGGGGAGATTAAGTTCTGGCTCGGAGGTGTCAGGAGGAAGATGACCTTGAAAGAGGTCAACCAGGCGTTTGAGTTCCTTCATATTTATGATAATGATGTCGTGCTTACCGAGAATGGTGCTATATGGGCTGATAAACATTTCTGGAGAGCCATAACAGGGAGAAGAACTTATAACCCAACCCAAGAGAAGGCTTCTCCCATCACTCATCCCGCCATCAAAGTGTTTCAACGATTTATTTCTGGTAGCATGAATGGACGGGGTGAAGGTGGAAACAATTGCCCAAAGAAAGAAGTGGCTGTATTGGCTGCTTTGTTGAAAGAAAAGAGGATGAGTATGGGTGCTATGTTGATGAATCATATGTACCATGTTGCAAACAAGGGTGGAGGAGCTATCTGTATTGGTGGGATTGTGACCCATCTGGCCAACCACTTTGGCGTTGATCTCAGCAGGTTACAGGTTGACATCCCACCGGTGGCAATCAACTTCACTATGCTTAAGAAGATGGGTGTCCTATATTTCTACAGGAACTCCTACTATTGGGTGCTTGGAGATTCTGGGCGAGCAATGAAGCTTCCTGATGGGAGCCGAGTCAAGATTGGAAACAGCCCGGCTAACTGGTACATTGAACCCCGTGATGAAGATTTGGATGTGATTACTTTCAAGGGCCCAGTTAGGGGTAAAAATAAGGCCCCAATTATTGTTGAGGAGTCTGAAGAGGAAGAAATGGATGAGGATTTCACTATGGTTGAGGAAGAAGAAGAAGAGGAAGAGGAAGAGTCTGCTGAAGCTGTAGACATAGAGGAGGAGGATGAGTCTGAGGAGGACACCCAACAGCAACACTTTGACCCATCTGTACCAGCTGCAGGTGATACATAGTACAGCCAGATGATGGAAATGATGAGACAGATGCAGCTGGAGAACACGCAGCGCTACACCAGTATGACATCTCACATCGATCAGGGTTTTCAGAGCATGCGAGGTTATGTGGATCAGAGGTTCACATCATATCAGACTCATCAGGATCAGCAGCTTGCTGCTTTTCAAGCCCGCCAGGATGAGCAGTTCAGACTGCTCAACACTAGATTGGATGGCTGGAGTTCAGCCGGCTATCCTCATCATCAGTCTTATCCGCAATACGCCTTTCCGGATCTACCGAATCCTCAGTTCCCACCAAAGCAGCCACCACCAGCTCAGGAGATTCCACCATACTATCCACCACAGCCAGAGGTTCATCCGGAGTACCAGCCACCGCCACCACAAGATTTTCCGCCCTATTACCCGTCAAACAACTAGGTTCTGTGAGTTTTTCTCTTTCCTTTACCTTTTTACTATACTTTGGGGACAAAGTATGTTTTAAGCATGGGGGAAGGGAATTACTTTTGCATTGCATATAGTTTGCATTAGATTAGGTCATATTTAAAATTTTTTGCATGCATTGATTTAATTTCTTGAAAAATAAAATAAAAATTAGAAAAATTTGAAAAAAATACAAAAATATTGCATTTAGGTTCTTATTTCCCCATTGTTTGATTCCTCTTGTGTTTCTAAGTTGAGTATAAATTCTAACCCATGATTTCCATGATTTGCTAAAGTTGATATGATATGAGCATGATCATTGATTAAATGACTTGATTATAGGATGGAGCATGTATTTAGCTTTAGTATTTGATTCATTCTGAAGTTCTAGACAAAACAATTAGCCTTGTGAGATTTGATTTTGGCCTTTAATGATATATTTGTTCTCTACATGCTTGAGTGTATCACCATGATTATCTAGCTCTAGAACTTGCGTTAATACTCTATTTTGAGGCTGCTTTATATGATTGAATGCATAGCATTAAAGTGATTGAGGCAATGTTTCTTAATAGCCTATTATTTTCCTTCCTACCCTACAAGATCCATGTTTTTGACACCCCTTTCTTTTGAGCTTGAAGCCTATTTTTATTAGCTCCACAAAATGATCCATAGCCGAATAAGCTTGACCCATAATCCGAGATTTAGGACTTTAGGTTTTGGTTGTATTTTGTGTGAGTTTGATGTAAGTATGGGGAGTTGGGTGAAAAAGGTAGAAAAACAGGAAATAAACTCTTGTGTTCAAATTTGAAAAAAAAATGAAGATGAAATTTGATGCAAAATAAGCAAAAGAAAAAGTGCTTGAATGTTATTAGTCTTCATTAGCAAAGCAAGAAAGAGTTGAAAAGAGGCAAAAGAAAAAAAAAAAAAAAAGCAAAGTGCTTTAATGTAATTGTAATGAGTCGGTAGAAAGAAGTTTGGAGGAAGTTGAGAAGAAAGTGTTGAATTGGGTTTAGGATTAGTTCTTTATCCCGGATTTAGCACCACAGGCCAAATATTATCCCTTCCAAATTTCTCTTTACCTTGGCCCCATTACAAGCCGGAAAAAGACCTCATGATTTTTGTTATGTATTTGATCCCTAGCGGTGGAGATTTAGAACTCTGATGCAAGCATATGGTAGTCTAGTTTTCATGGTTGATTTTGAGTGAAACACATACCCTTTATACATTTGAGTGTTGAGTGCAAAACACAAATTCCTTGGTGAGGTCTAGAATGGATGAATGGTCTTTACTTGTTGCTTACCATAATGCATGCTGAGAAGTTTTGGTTGAGTTTTTAATTTCATGAGAAATGTTTGTTTGACTTGAAATGGATGTAAGATTGCATTTATATGGTGTGATTGGATTTATGTCTTGCTTGAGGACAAGCAAGGGTTAAGCATGGGGGAATTTGATAGCTTGCATATAGGAGTAGTTTAGATGCATGTTTTATATATGTTTTGGTTAGGTTTTGGTTAGTTTTTATGTAATTTTTAGGTTTTTGTGTTGTCGGGTATTATGCGCTGGTTTGCTCGGTTTTACAGGTTTTTAGGTTCAGGAGCAACAGCGGGGCGAGTGCAGATGGATCATGGTGGTGATGGACGAGATGGACGAGGCTAAGGAAGCTAGGATGTGCTAGGATGAAGAGCCAAGAGAAGAAAGATCGAGCCAAGTCAAGAACCAAGGGCGCGGGATCGAAGCCGCGTAGCAGCCCGCGCAATCCCATCTGAGAGCCAATTGCGCGGGGAAGACATTGCGCGGCCGCGCAATACCGAGCCAAGCCGCGCAATCTGGGCTTTTTCACGGACGTTGTATTTGGGCCGAGTCTTGATGTTGGGCTTTGACATTTGGATTTATGGGCTTATGATTTCCGAGTTGTATGGTTTATTATATCTTATGAGGGTTATTTTTAGAGACATATAAATACTTTATGTTAGTTTATTTTTAAAAAAACTTTTGATCAAATTTGGAGGCTAGTTCTCTCAAGGAAGACTTTGAAACCTTTGTAAGTTTGATTTTAATTTTAATTATGTATTGCTAATTTTCTCTTGTGTTTGGCTAATTAGTGAAGTTAAGATTTGTGTATGATTGTGAGATTTAATTGATTCTCAAGGAACTTGAATAGAAATTATTCCTTGTGCTTAATTGAATCAAAATTATTTTAGGGTTTTGTTAGATTAGCTACCTAATAGAATTTCTAGGTTAATTTACAACTGAATCTGATTAATTACCGGTTGGAGTTAATTTGATCAAGAGTAGACTTTAATCTATTTAGTACCGGTTGGACAAGTTGATTAAAATAGGGAATAAATTCACAAGTCACTTAGATGTCTGGTTGCTCTAAGTGTTTGTTTGTATTGATAACTTGAATCTTCATGTTGTTATTTAATTGAATCTAGAAGGTCTTCTATGTTATTAGATAATTAGGATTGTTAGAACTGGTTGGTCTATCAACTAAATCTGAAGTTTGGGTTTTAGTCCTTAGTAGGATCATTATCCACAATAGATTATTCAAGTGAGGAGAGAATCAAGAGAATCGATGATCAATAAAGCAATATCATAATGGATCTAATTAGTTGAACACGTTTTTCTCATATTTGTTAAACCCAATCATATTTGCATTCATAGTTAGTTTCAATTTGCATAGTAGTTTAGATTTTCAATCAATAAACCCCCCCATATTTGCATTCTTTGATAGGTATAACGACCACCGAAAATACCACATCAAGTTAGGTCCGAGAAATTCATACTTGAGGGACTCTAGAAGGGGCTTGAGCGTTAGAGTAGGATCAGCCAGGATAAGAATGGGTTCTTCAGGCTTCGTCTTCAATACTTCTTCGAGATATGGAAATGCAAAAAGCTCTTCATTCTCTGTTAGAAGGCTCGGTATAGACCTAGAGGGGGTCGGTACCGAGTCGATTTTGCTTAACAGGAGACTTCGTACCGAGGTAGACATGCTCTGTATCGCGACTGCAGGATTTGTTTCAACCCATCTTCGTCTTGAAAATGCATCAAAAGCCAACAACCTCTCGATCGGGTCCCCATATTCAATGAAGTCATTGTGAGTGTAGAGCATTTTGACCTCGGCTTCATTGATCTCTTTCATGGTGGGGTTAAAACGGAATTCCATCACCTTATCCCTAATTTCAAAAGTTAGGAGTCCTCTCCTCACATCAATTATGGAACCTGTTGTGGCGACGAATGGTCTCCCTAAAATGATAGGCACCACCGGGTCTTCAAGCATTTCCATAACAATGAAATCATTTGGAACAAAGAACTTGTCCACTTGTATTGGAAAGTCATCAATAACCCTTGTAGGCTTGACACATGATCCGTCTAACATGTATAACCGCATGTTTATAGGTTCCAGTGGTCCGATGTTGGCCTTGAACCAAATTGACAATGGCAGAAGACTTGCACTAGCACCTAAGTCACATAAAGCTTTGAATCAATGAGCTCCTATTCCGATGGTAATTGCAAACTTTAATGGGTCGCCTAGCTTCTTTGGGTGATCCAAAGATCGGACCTCGTCCGTGAGCTCAAACATAGATCTTTTCCTGCTAAGAATATCTTTCAAGAATTTTGTGTAATTTGGCGTTTCGCTTAGGGCCTTAGCAAATGATATGGAAATATTTAAGCCTTGAAGGATCTTAACAAAATGCCTAAACGTTTCTTCTGTTGAGTCCTTAGACTTCTTAGGAGGGAAGGGAAGAGTCTTGACCGATCTTGGAACCAAAGAGGGCTCAAGAGGTGGCGATACCGTATTGACAAAAGGGTTGATTGGTGTTGTAGAAGGATCGGTATCGACCCTAGTGGGGTCGGTACGGAGCCTGGGACTAAGGGAGTGGCTCGGCGTCGAAGGGTTTTAGGCTCGGTATCGATCCTTTTTGGTTCGTTATCGAGCCTGGATGGAGCATCTTCCTTAGTAATGACCTTGTTGTCCCTGGCCTCAGCACGTTCAGGTAGTGTTTTTCCGCTTCGGAGGTGTACGATTGCGAATTGTCCTCTCGGGTTCTCTTCTAGGCGGCCCGGGAGTTGCCCTTGAGGTTTCAGAAGTCGTGCAGCCAGGTTTCCTAATTGGGAGTTGACATTCTTCCTCCATGTTTCTATTTCTCCTAACTGTACATGTACGCCTTTCAGGTCGTAACAGACTCCATCAATCTTGTTATGGACTCCGTTAATCCCTTCTTGTAGACCTTGGACCGATGAAGGTGGCTCTTGATAACCTGGAGGTCTATAGGGTGTGGGTCGTCTATCCGATGGAGGGGTTGTATAGTTTTGATTTTGATTGGAATTTCCCCAAGTCTGATAATTGTTCGGCCTGTCATAATTAGCAGGAGTATTTCTGTATTGACCTCTCATATAATTCACTTCAGCATATGTCTCAGCGACTCTAACCTGCTCAATGTTAGTGCAAGCAGAAGTACTATGGGCATGGAAGCCACATTCAAGACATTGTTGAGAGGTTTTTAAAAAACTTATCTATTTCTTTAGACGGTTGATGTCATCTTGTAAGAATTGATTTTTAACATCGGGATCAACCTCTTCTTTGTTTGGAATGTAGAGACGCTTCTGAGGCTGGGGTGGTTGTTGGGTCCATACATGGCATCATAATTGGTCAGTTTGTCCAGTAATGCCCGTGCCCCATCACGCTCCATCTCTATGAAACAGCAAGCAGTATGGAGGTTGATGCGATTTTTTGTCTGAGCATTAATACCCTGAAAGAATATCTCTTGTAGAACGTATTGCGGTTGTCCATGGGTATGGCATTGCCTCAGCATCTCCTTGAATCACTCCCATGTTTCCACAAAAGTCTCATTAGGCAGTTGGTGATAAGAAGTAATACGCTTCCTTAACTCCGTAGTCTTGGCATGAGGGAAGAACTTAGTCATGAACAAGTCATGCAGGGCTCTCCACGTCCTTACTGATCTAGGATGTAAGGTTTCTAGCTAGCTCAAGGCCTTACCTGCAAGAGACCATTTAGAAGCTTTTAGTTGGACATATTCTAAAGAAACACCATGAGCAGCAATTATGTCACATAAATCAATAAAATTAAGAATATGCTCCATAGAGCACTCAGTTGCTTTCCCTTCAAACTGAGCCCTTATTAAGGATATAAACTGAGATTTAATCTCAAAGGCTTTCCCTATCTCGGGAAGCACTATTACTGATTTTGGCACCCTCAATTCCGAATGCATATATTGTTTGGCATTCCTCGGGATAGCGTTCAACTGTTCTTGTAAACGAGTATTGTTTTCTCGTTCACGTTCGGCTGCAGCAGCAACAACGTCTCAGTCGGCCTGTAATGCCTCCATCTGTCTACGGAGGGCGTTCATCTGTTGGGCCATCTCCTCAGGTGTGACGACCATCGTACTGTTTTATCGTCTCCTGCGATGAAGAACACATTCAGGCTCAGAATAATAATCAGATTGATCTAATGCAAGTCGACGTCTTCCTTCTTACATAAGCAGAGAAAACAAACAAAACTAAACAAATTAGAAACAAAAAAAGGTCGGACTATTCCCAAAATCACAAGTAATCAAACAAGCATTGTTGCTTCCCCAGCAACGGCGCCGATTTGTTGAAAGGGATTTGCTCAACAACAAATAAACTTGTATTCAAGACCCCGTTGTATATAGGGAGGTTAGGGTCGTCCACGGGAAACAAAGCTATGTTTGATTACTTTTCTAGAAAGTAGAAAAATACAAAACTAAAACAAAACATAGAAGAATCAACAAGATAACGATGCAAATACGTCGATACCGACCTTGTTAGGGTCGGTATCAATGTTGATCTTAGAATAAAACAAAGCAAGCAACACAAGAAGAATACAGGTTCGGTACCGATCTAGCAGCCTCGATACCGATGCAAACAGAATGTAATATGGAGTTTTCAAATGAGAAAGAGATCTAGAACGACGGTTTACCACGACATAATCATGCAATTAAGATAGTGTGAATTATGAGCAACATGCTTTTGAACATAAAGCTAATAACTTTCGTTGATTTAAGCAAGCAAATCAATTTACTTTGATGAATTAGTTCACTTTCTACTTTTTTTTATCCAAAGTTCAAAACTTTTGTTTTCAAACAATATCAACATTCAAGTTTGTAACTTTCTCTTTCGATTAAGCAATAAACTCGAATTACCTCAACTTTCGTCTAAGCATAAGCACAAAACAAGTAGATAAAAGATAAAAGGCATTCAATCATTCATCCCACATGAATCATGAACAATCATGTAGGATTTTCAACTCCGATCCTAGAATAAATGACTACTCACACATGATTGAGAAGAAATAAACAAGAAGATTTAAAGAGAACATGATTTGATCAAAACAAAGCTTACTTGAATTAAATTTGAAAACTTGTCTTTAGAACACAAACTTCTTCTCCAAATAATCTCAAAAAGCAAACTAAATCAGCTAAACCAAATGAAAGGTGTGTGTTTTGAACTTCTCACGACTCTCTCTCTCAGTTCATTGAACAAACCCCCCAATCTAAAGCTAGAAACAAGGTATTTATACTAGAAAAGTTATCTAAAAAATTTCCATAAAGATAGAACTTTCTAAACTAAAAAGATTACGAAATAAAAACATAAAAAAATTCTCGAAGTCGGTCACGCCTACCAACACAGGGGACCTCGGTGTCAACCCTGTCAGGGTCGGTAGGCTCTTGCTGAACTCCTCGTGTTGTCTTTGCTGCAGACCTCGGTACAACCTCACAAGGTTGACAACGAGCCTGTTTTTGCCTAATCTTTTGTACCATTTCATAGCCTCTTTTGGATTTTCTGGGCTCTTTTCAAGTGTCTTCATTCCTTCCTTAGCTTGACCATGCTCCGCTACTTCCTCTATATCTCAAAGTCTTCTGAAGGCTCCAACTTTGCTACAAAAACCTACAGAAAACACAAAAATGGAGTAGCTTCCATACTTTTCACAAAATAAACTTATCCAAAATAACACAAAACAAACACTAAAGCACAACTAAACTAAGCTAAACAATCACAAAAAACACTTAAAAACTATGCTAAAAACTCGAACATTAGGAATCACCAATCAGTGTTGCCTACAACGCACGGTCAGCGTTCGAGGGCTGGCCTAGCGGCAAGCGTGTCGCGCGCCTCGGGTCGCTATAATGAGCATCTCACGACGCCTCATCGTGGCCCTACCACTACCACTAAGCCACACCGTGGCCAAGGTCGTTTAGATCGCTCTATGACACCTACGCCACGATTTGGGGTCGAGGGGTATTACTATAGCACCCCGATCCATATGGACGACTTTCATGAGTTTGATGACGACGAACTCCACTTGGCGGGGTTAGATAACCCCTATGATTTGCCACCTTTGGGCGATCCTCCTGGCTTGGATGACCGTAAATCGGATTGGGTCCCACCCCGGACGAATGTAGGAAACCTTGGGTAAACTAGGGCCCAAGACACCTGTGGCCACCCTTATGATTGGGTCCACCCCACGCCATGGGGTTCGTAGACCCGAGCCGCACTATTACGAGCCCGCTCAGGATCGTGGTGGTCACGCCGATGCGCACCAACCACGGGACCACGATAACAGCCATAGGCACCGCGCCGGTTGCAATGACGATTACTCGTTGTTGCCCGATGCACATGCCTATAGGGGCGACCGAGACCGTCGTCCTCATCTTGACTATGACCAACCTCGAACGTTCAGGCAGGAGGTCAAAGTCAAGATCGAGCCCTTACATGGTCTATATGAGCCGTCGACGTGTCTTGAGTGGATTCAGTCCACCGAGTACACGCTCTACTATTGTCGGACGCTACCCGAGGACTACGTCGCAACTGCCGTCCTATACTTTCAGGGTCCGGCCCGCGTTTGGTGGCATAGATTTATTGCTGAGAGGTCTTGGAGAGGCCAATTTCTTATCACTGAATAGAACCAATTGGTATACATCATGCATAGGAAATATGTGGCCCCCGACTATAGGGACCGAATGAGGTTAGAGATTTCCATGGCTTGCCAAGGCTCTCTCAACCCTCTAGACTTCTTTTCTTTGTTGGAGGACATGTTTTATAAGGCCAACATCACCCCTGCGCCTTCGACCCTCCGATGTCGATTCCTAGTTGGGCTTAATCAGTCGATCCGTGATCCATTAGAGATTCTGGCGATCAAGGACATCACGTTGCAATGCAAATCCATCAACAAAATGTGCGTAATCAAGCTTCTTCTTGGTCCTCTAGCCAGCCCCACTACCCTTCTTCTTCCACCACTTCTCATTCCAGGTCCGACCATTCTTCTTCTAATAGAGCATCACCCTCCGCTGCGGGCACTCCTAGTCATGGTCGATCTCCTCTTAGCACGACACCCACAGCCGCTGCTCGAGCCCCTTACTCACAACCCGCGTCATCAGGCACCGAGCATGCCCGTGATGTCGAGTGCTACAAGTGTGGTGGCCGAGGCTACTTTCAGAGGAATTGTCCTAACGCCAAGGGCGTTCTCTTCTCAGAGCACACTGGAGGTTATGAATCTTTAGATGACGAGGATGCCCCTCTTTATCTAGTTTTTGAGGCCCCTGTTTATGTTGATGAGGAGTAGTTGGCTTGTAATGCTCCTAACATTATCGTCGGTACCATGCTGACTCTTATTTCCCGGCGAGCTTTGACCATTAGGGAGCCTACCCATTCTGATCAGTGTGAGAACCTACTACATACTCGTCGCCTTGTCCAGTCAACCACACAAAGTGTTATAATTGATGGAGGTAGTTGTTGTCATATTATCAACAAGAAAGTTGTTGATTATTTAAAGTTGTCTACTTTCCGGCACCCTTCTACTTATTCCTCCATTGGATCTCGTCTACTAACGAGAAATGCGTTAGTGAGCAGTGCTCCATTCCTTTCTCCATTGGCGATTACTTAGACGAGATCATTTGTGATGTCCTTACCATGGACGCCACCCATTTGCTATTAGGTCGCCCTTTGCTCTTTGATCGACGTGTCTTTCACGATGGGTTCCTTAACACATATACCTTCAGCTACCACGGAAAGCGCGTCACCCTTCACCTCTTGACACTCGGGTTCCTTCGTCGACATTTTCGGCGACACGCCCGAGAGCTCTGCTTCCTTTCCATGGCGCCAAGCCGCCACTTCCTGGCATCGCCCCTTCAAGTGTGCCCACTTCACACGACACGCAAATGGGCACCACGCCCAAGGCACGCGCCGCACACACAGGTGCGCCGAACTCTGCGTCGACGCGCCCCACTCATGGCATCGCCCAATCGGGTGCGCCTCAATTTCAATCGTTACAGCCCGAGCTACAAGGACGTGTTGAACGACACCTCCTTATGGCCTGCCTTAGTGAGATTTCTTCTTCACTCCGTAGCGAGGAGCCTTGTCTTCTTCTCTCTCCTACTTCTTCTCCAGTCGAGATTTCTGACACCCAGCCCTTTCCCACCCCGATTGCTACTTTGCTAGAGGATTTTGCTGATTTGTTCCCTGATGAGATAGCTCTCGGACTCCCACTAGTCCGAGGCATCAAGCACCAGATAGACTTGGTGACTGGTGCGTCTCTACCAAACCGAGCTGCTTATAAGGTTGGCCTTGAAGAGACTAAGGAGCTCCAGTGGCAGGTTCAAGAACTCTTGGAATGAGGCTATGTCCGAGAGTTTTTGAGCCCCTATGCCCTCCCTGTTATTCTCGTGCCCAAGAAGGATGGTTTTTGGTGCATGTGTGTGGATTGTCGAGCCATTAACCACATTATGGTTAAGTACTACCACCCAATTTCGAGGATCGACGATATATTGGATGAGCTGCACGGAGCCACCATTTTCTCTAAGGTGGATTTGAGGAGCGGATACCATCAGATCCACATGAAGGAAGGCGATGAGTTAAAGACTGTCTTCAAGATGAAGTATGGGTTATATGAGTGGCTTGTGATGCCTTTTGGACTCACTAACGCCCCTAGTATTTTCATGAGACTCATGAACCACTTGTTTAGAGAGTATCTGGGAAAGTTCATTGTCTTCTATTTTGATGACATTCTGATCTTTTCTAAGACACTTGAGGATCATGTAGAACATCTTCGTCTCATCCTCACTCGCCTCCGTAGCGAGATTCTCTTTGGCAATCTTGCCAAACGCTCTTTTTGCGCCCCATCCAGGGTCTTACTTGGGTACGTTGTTTCCAAGGACGGGTTGCGCATCGACGAAAGCAAGGTCAAGGCCATTTGGGAGTGTCCTACTCCCTCGACCGCCATTGAGGTCAGATCGTTTCTCGGCCTTGCTGGTTTCTATCGTCGCTTTGTTAGGGACTTCAGTACCATTGTTGCGCCTCTTTATGGTTTGAACAAGAAGGGCACAATAGTGGTGTGGACCCTAGCTCATGACAAGGTCTTCCAGGCCTTGAAGGTAGCCTTGTTCTAAGTTTCTATTATTTAGCTACTCGACTTCTCTCGTCCTTTTGAGATTGAGTGTGATGCCTCTCATATTGGCATTGGTGGTGTCCTCCACCAAGAGCGGCATCCCATAGCTTATTTTAGCGAGAAGTTGATTGGGTCTACTCTCAACTACTCGACCTAAGATAAGGAACTCTATGCCTTGATTAGAGTCCTTAAGACGTGGTCCCACTATCTTTGACCACACGAGTTCATTATTCATAGAGATCACGTGAAACTTCGGTTTTTGAAGAGCCAAGCTCATCTTAACCGCCACCATGCTCGTTGGGTCTAGTTTTTGGAGACATTTCCCTACACAGTAGTCCATAAGAAGGGGGCCGAGAATGTGGTTGTTGATGCCTTTTCTCGCTGTTATGCCCTTCTTACTCACATGTAGACTAAGATATTAGGCTTTGCTCTCATAAAGGACTTACACTCTTCTAATCCATTCTTTGGTCCTTTATCTACGCAATGCCTCATTTCCCGTGAGTATGAGACCTACTTCCTTTTTTAGGGTTACCTTTATAAGGTTGGATGCCTTTGTATTCCTACATCGTCCATTCGTCTTTTGTTGATTCGGGAGGCTCATGATGGTCGGGCCATTTTGGCAACCCGAAAACCCGCGCTGCTCTTAAGGAGCACTTCTCTTGGCCCCACATGGCTCACCAAGTGACACGGTACTGTCGTGCTTGTGTCACTTGCCACAAAGCCAAGGCATCTTCTCATCCCCATGGCTTGTACACTCCGCTTCCCATACCGACTGTGCCTTGGGAAGACTTGTCCATAGATTTCATTGTGGGCTTCCCCACATCTAGGAGGGGAAAAGGGAAGGATTCCATATTTGTCATCGTCGATTGGTTTTCGAAGATAGCCCATTGTGTGGCTTGGAAGACCACAAATAGTGTCGCTGACATTGCTGATCAATTATGATAATGTGGTATGCCTTCATGGAGTTCCGCGCACTATTGTTAGTGACCGTGACTCCAAATTTGTTGGTCACTTTTGGCGCACTCTTTGGGGGAAAGCTTGGTACTAAGCTTCTATACTCTACGAGCTATCACCCTCAAATAGATGGTCAAACTGAGGTGAGCAACCGCACGCTTGGCGCTCTCCTTTGCACTATGTTGAAGGCGAACCTTTGACGTTGGGAGGACTTACTTTCTGTTGTTGAGTTCTCTTATAACAGGTCCAGGCACTCGGCGACGCAGTTGACTCCTTTTGAGGACGTTAATGGCCTCAATCCTTTGACGCCCCTGGATTTTAGGCCGAGACCTCTTGGTGATGCAGAGCAGATTATCGTGGCCAACCGCACAGAGCAAATTAGAGAGCTTCATAGGAGGAATCAGGCGCAGATGGAGAGACGCGCTTCTCAATATGCATCTCAGCATAACCGCGGTCGGCGCCGGGTTGTGTTCGCTCCGGGAGACTTAGTTTGGGTGCACTTGTGCAAGGAGTGCTTTCCTGCTCAGCACAAGACCAAGTTATTTTCTCGAGGTGATGGTCCGTTTTGTGTTGTTCATGCTATGGGGGATAACCCCTATCAGATTGACCTTCCTGCCGAATATAAAGTTCATACAACATTTAATGTCGCCGTCCTCACTCCATACATCACCCTTGAGTTCGACGAGGGTGAAGCGGGGATGCTTCACGCTCAAGGGGGAGGGGGTGATGACACCACACCAACGTCTATGTCAATACATTAGGAGGAAGAGGCTATGAGTGTTCGCTCAGATGGGCCTATTACTCGTTCTCGGGCTATGGTAATTGCTAGGGCTACTGCTTTAGTCATTTTGAGACCCCGACTACATTTTAATCACCATATCAAGCCAGATTTCGCCATATGTTCGGTAGCGACTTTATGTGACGGGTCGTTATTGGCCTAGCGAAGCCTTACGGTGCCAATGTATTTATTTATTTTATTGCATAATTTGACATTATTTATATTGTTTTTGTTTTTGTTTTTATTAGCGGATGTGTGTCTCGGTTTGCATATCGGGACTAGTCCTTGCTTAATAGTAAGGAACTTCTCTATATAAAGCCCCTTACTCTCTTGTAAAACCTAGTTTTGAATTATTGGAAATTGAGATCACTCATGACCTAGTCCCTTACTCTCTCATTTTACGTAATTTCTCTCTTGCTCTCTATTTTTTTCTACATCTCTTTCTCTTGTTCTTTTCAATCAACCGAAACGCCACTGCTATGCCAAGACATCACGTCTCGGCATAGTTCAGCTCGGCATCACCTGGCTTGGATCTCGGGAAAGCTTACAAGACCGATCCTTCGGAGTATTACACATCCAAGGCGAAATTGATGCATAAGATGTGTGTGTACCCCAAAAACAAATTTTTCGAAAAATACGCAAATAATTGGGGAAAAATAAACATGTGCCGTATTTTACCCCTCTTCAATGAAAGTCTTATTTGGGATGTCGATTTTTTTCGTGAAACGAACGAGGTTCATTTTTATTTTGCAATCTAATAATCATTTGCATGTGACTCTTTTTCATATGCTAAATGGATAATACATATGTATCCTAAACTATACTTATAAAAATGTATGTTTCACACATATTTTACATAAAAACAACATTTATTTAAAATTAATTGTGTTTGTTATTGTTGTAGTCAACGGTGGCTGACATTTGAGATTCAAGCAGTGGTGGCCAGCAAGGAGGGGATCACTATGATGGCGCGAGGCGGGCGACACTAGGGTGAAGTTGATGTGATGACTGAAGATGCACAAAGACATTCCAAGGAGGTTGCACGAGGAGGGTCGACGTTCGTGGTGGTCTGCGTTCAGTAATGGCTAGATATATGGTGGTGGTAGGCAGTCGATGGAAAGAATTGACCAGAGAGGTCGAGTGAAGATGTCGAACTATAAAAGGGTTGCTGTTTTGGGCAGGATAATCGCACTAATGCGTTACCTGCTAAAATAGGGGAAATCCTAACCAAAAGACAGTCGTAACACGTTATGAACTAAAGATAAGATGTAGATGTAACACCCCTATTTTACAACATTGGGTATTACCACCAGTGGCCTCGGACTTTACCGTCCAAAGTCACCCAAGGCTTTTAGAATGATATTGAACTCATAAAGTGCGGAAATTAACATAATTTATACAATAAGAAGATTGCTCTCGAAAGAGACTTTGTTCTTTAATTGAAGATGAAATTGACTAAAAGCGGAATTTTATTTATTGATGAGAACTTTCGTTCATTACATTGAGAGTCGTTTTACAAAGGTAGCAGCGGAAAGTAAAGCCCATTTAGAAAGGGTTTAAAAGACGTAATTAAAAATACAATTATATTTTCCCAAGACAACTCATGTGATGATGATTTGCTTGGTTTTAAAAAGGGAAGAATCAGTGAGAATTCCTTCCTTCCTTCCTTCAACGTCGTCTTGCCTTGACCTTCGATTCTCGCCTAACGCTTGTCGAACCTTCTAGACTTCGTCTTCAAAACTTCGGTGTCCAATCCTACTGTCTGGCATTTGTCGCGAAGGGCGAGAAATACTAGGCAAAAATGCGGAAGTAGGGGAATTAGTCTAAGGAGACTAAGCAAGCGAGAACGGAACTTCTCAAGGGTATTTTGATAATTTTATAATATTCGAGAAATATTAACAGAATGTGCTTTAAGGTATAGGTCTTTATGTGGGGCTTATCGGGACGGAGAAGAGTGTATCTCGAGAGGAGATAACTCGTTAATCGAGAGAAGAACTACGAGATTGTAGACTTCTTTTTAGAGTAGGAAGTATGTTGGGAACGTTATTAATTCATACAAGTTTTTGAAAACCTCTCGCGCCCTTGCGGACCGAGAGCCGGATCGATCATTTGAGATCGGTCCGGTTTTCGTGTCTTTTAATTGTCCATTGGGCACTTATCTTGTATAGTGATGAAAACTTTCACTTAGGTTGACATATTTTAAGAGCGTGGGAGGGGCTTATGTACCGGCCCGAACCACTGACAAGAACAAAAGTTCCGGCACTTAGCTAGAGTGCCTACATCCCTCCGAGGCGTAGGAGCGGAAATGGATCATGATCGACAAGTCGTAGTTTGTGCATGGTGGCAATACGACTTTAGTAGGTTATATAGAGGTGTCGGGTTAGGCCCGCACCCCTTACTATTTCATCGAAACCGATCTCGAAAAGAGATCGTAAACAATCAAGGTCACAAACAAGACTAGCATAATAGTCCTATCGAATATTTAAATAACGGAATAACGATA
Organism: Fallopia convolvulus; assembly: GCA_964016875.1. NCBI lineage: Eukaryota > Viridiplantae > Streptophyta > Magnoliopsida > Caryophyllales > Polygonaceae > Fallopia > Fallopia convolvulus. Next base: position 33,776,124 of record OZ024732.1, on the reverse strand, counting down.
ACAATGAGGTCATTAATTCTAGCAATCAATATTCCTAGGTTCGTTCTATTATTAGCAAGCAAGTTGTTCCCAACATCGAGAAATTTCAAGAAACGAGTTTATTAAGGCTACAAGGAGAAATTCCACTTGCCTTAGCTTTTACGATTGTGTACGAACGAACGAACGAGAATCGTTGACTTTAATCGGAACGGAGACTCGACCTATCGACACAAGAGGTACGAACGAGCTTTAATAAGAATTTTCTTTAAATTCTTTTAAAGTTTTGGAAATTTCTTATATCCTTATTATAAGAGGATTGATTACTAAATTATTCTAATAATAATTTAGGTGAAGCTGAATAAAATAATAATATCTTCTATTATTATTTTATATTTGTAATATCATTTTATCCATTTAAAACTCCTTATCTTAATTTATTTATTATAATCTTTGATGTTCAATTAATGTCATTATTTATATTATTAAAATATTCCTTTTAGTCTAACTTATTATTCTAACATTATAACCAAGCAAGGAAATATCTTTATAAGAATCATTACGACATACTTTTCATAATTATAAGAAATATTATTTTTATACACCTTTGTCATTAAATGTATTTTATTTTTCTTATTATTATTTTATTGCTCACCTTATCAAATAATATCTTTTTAAATCTTATAATATTTTCTCATCAAATATCTTCCATATTATACTTCTCATAACAGACATGCAATAAGGATATTTAATTTAATATATCCTTTTCTAGTACTTTTAAGTAGAAAATTTCCAATTTCTTAACATAGTATACTTTCCATGTATGAGAGATAATAATATAATATTGTTATCTATCTAAATAATTTTCCCAACTCTCTTAGGTTATTAGTCTATAAGAGTAGAAACATGCACTAAAATATCTTTAGTAATATTATTTCCCATCTAGTATTATTTTAATAATATTTTCTTATTATTATAGATTATCTTCTTTAATATATCTTTTTTCAATAACAAGTATCTTTTATATATAATATTTTTAACTAGTTTTCTTATCATAAAACTCATTAATATATGTATATAATATTGACAATAAAGACTTATGTTATTTATATCAAATGCATGAAACAAGATATAATTTACTAATATTCAAAGATAATTACTTTGTCTTAGTATAACACTTTACTTATATGGAAATTTCGAAAGATCATAATAACTCCTATTATCTTATTTAAATGGTTCATCGTGTCTAGAATAATATTTTATCAAAAATAGGAGCATGCAACTATTTATTTATATCTATAATTATTAATAATATCTTTACAATATCTTTTCTAACAATTTAGACCTTTATATTAATATAATAATTTCCAAATAGGGTAATCATATTATTTATATTATACTTCTTATTTATATGAATCACATGATTTTATTATAATGTATTTCTCTATATAAAAGTACATGCCAATTATGTAATATATCTTTTTAGACTTCGACTTAAACATATAAAATTTATCTTATGATAAGAATATCTTCTTCATATCATTTTCAAGTTTATAATATGAATTTGAAAGGCGAGCAAGTATTTTTCCATTAATATAGTCTTATCTTTGATAACTCTTTTTTATCTTAATCTATGTCTTTAATTATTAAAAGAAAAATACAACCAACATAATATATTTTTAAAATTCCGAATTTTTGTCCTCAAAAGTCATATATATCATTCTTATAATTTATTTGAATTTATTTTATGTCTTGCTAATTTTATTTTATTTTATTAAAGTTTACATGCATGTTGATTTTTCCATTAACTTGCTCTTGTTTCTTTATTTATTAAAATTAAATACAATCAAGTAATATATTTTTAAATTCATCAATTACATGCCTAAAAATACTATTATAATCCTTACAATTTATTAGGATTTATTTTCTCTTGAATCTTACAAGCATGTTTATTTATATTAAAATCTATGTACAAGCATTTATATTTTATAAATCTGATTTTTAATATTTCAGAAATTCATATGTATAAAACTGATTTTTAAAAGTTTTTTGGGCTTAAAATTCTAGCCCAAGATTAATTAGAAATTACCCAAAAATTAGGATTAGGCCCAACCTCCTTCTTCTTGTCTTTCACGTACAAACCAGAGAGAAGCCAGAACGGACGACGATGGAACCAGCGAGGCACCAGTGCAGGGAGGGCGGAGCCCCTGGTGGCTGGAGGTGGTGCGCCCGAGTGGTGGTGGTGGCCGGCCGTCGTCGGTGGTGTCCTCTGGTGGTGCAAGGCAAGGCAAAATTAGGGTTTTTGGGGATTTTTGTAAAAATAAAACAACAACTAAATTGAGGGCTTTTTGGCTATTTTTGGCTTGAAAGAGATGAGTTTTGCAAGAGGAAGAAGAGTAGAAGAGAGTGTCAGTCTTCCAAGGAAAAATTCAGCCCTTTAAATAGAGGAAATTGAGCTTCCCTTGATCCTCCATGGTGGAAATTGACCAATGGAAGGGAAGAAGCTGTTGGAACTTATTTTATGTAATAAAATAAAGTTCATAAAATGTGAATGAGAAATGCCTGGCCCGTTAGGGTTGTAGGACATTAATTTGGGCTTGGCCCATATAAAAGACTGAAAAGAATAGGTCAAGGATTTTCCTTGATTTTCTAATCAGTTGGAGAAAATAAACCACGTTCTTTGAGAAGCGGTTGTTTTTATCAGCAGATAAAAAGATAACTGCTGACTCTCATTCAGATGTCAATGGGAAAACATCCTCTTCTGTTCTCTTCTTCAAAATTTTATAGTCTGAGAGTACACACCGATCGTTGGTTTGTCGGGCTCCTGTTCTTGAGTTGTGCAAAGCAGGAGATCGTAGTAGTTGTATCCTGAGATTCGGAACACTAAAGAACCGTCACACTACGGGGCGTTTTCAGAATTAAGGAAAGAGATCGCCTCTACAAATCATTGGTATTTGGTATTATATTTTACGTAATTTGCTGATCTGTATGATCTTAATTTCCTTAATTCATGTTTAATTAGGGTTTGAAATTTCGGTTCCTACAGTATTAATTCTGAAAAAAATCAGTATTCTAATATACTGATTTCTCGTATGTTGTTTGGTTAATTTGATGTTGGGTCGTATTACAATTTCATAAATCGGTCGGAATTGTCCGTGTGTGAAATTCAATTTGATTTCGCAATTCAGTGTTCGATCGACACTTTTTGTCTTATATGAGCTTTTGTTAGTCTTTGCATGCGATCTCGTTGTTAACCGTCAATCCAGTCGTTAATTCATTGCCCTTGTTAATTGCTTTGGTTAATCCATGCTGTGTTTGTTTTTGGTGGCTGTTATAATTCAATTGCTTTGTTAGCATATTTGTTTGATTAATTATTTCGATCGCTTCTGCCGTGTTCGGTGTTGAATTTGTACAATTAATTCCTGCTTGTGCATGTGATCGAATTGAAGTGCAATCGGTTCTATATCTGCATGCTGGTTCGTTTGACCACTTTTGTCCTTTGTGTGGTAGTGGTAGTGGTAGTGTTGTGCTGATTCATGCTTGCCTGATTTGTTTACAATTCATCGTTCAGTACAATTGTTTTTGTCCTGTTGTGCACCGCTGTTTAAGTTCTAGTCCAGTTATTTCGTGTGCAGTGAATTATTTCTTCAGTAATTTATTTTTGTTATTTGCACTAATTAATTGGTTGTGACAGCAATTAGTTGCAGATCAGGAGGTCTTTAAATACAGTATTCTATTCGTGTTCGAACAGTGAAAAAAAAATCTATTATATTCAGCATTTAAATTGAATTGTTGATTATTTCTCATTGAACTTTGTTTCTCATTATCATACTAATTTTGGTTTACTTGTGTGTAAACAGTATTGAAGTATGACTAACTCAACTGAGAAAGCTGATTCGGGTGCTCATACTGGAGCTATGTAGAGTAATGTTGAGTCGACGACCCAAATTCAATTTGGGAGTGGTCTGCCAGCAGTTACCTTGCCACCTACTAATGTAGGAACTGATGCTTATCAGACTAGTGCCATCGTTCAGATGCCCACTATCCCTGGCGCTGTAAACGCAGGGTTGATGCCAGAAAAGTTTGATGGAACTGGTTTCAAGACGTGGCAGCAGAAGATGTTTTTCTTTCTGACTACTTTGAAGCTGGAAAGGTATCTATCTGAGGATAAGCCTAAGCTTTTGTCTCAGAATACCGATGCTAGAACCCTAGCCAATGTTGATGCCTGGACTCAGGGTGACTTTCTGTGCAAAGGTTAGGTTCAAAGTCGCCTGATTGATCTGTTGTACAATGTGTACAGCAAGATCAAGATTTCCAAGGAACTCTGGTTGGCCTTGGAAAAGAAATACAAGTCTGAGGATGTAGGCTCTAAGAAATTCGTTGTGGCAAAGTTTTTGGACTTTAAAATGGTGGATTCTAAGCCCATCATGGAACAAGTTGAAGAGCTGCAATTGCTTACGCATGAAATCATTGCGGAAGGGATGTCTATTTGTGAGACGTTCCAGGTAGCTGTTTTTATTGAGAAACTCCCACCAGGTTGGAGGGATTTCAAGAACTACCTTAAGCACAAGCGAAAGGCTATGACCCTTGAAGACTTGATTGTTAGGCTACGGATTGAGTCAACCAACCGCAAGGCTGATGGCGGTACATCAATTGAACAGAAGGCCAATTTGGCCGAGCACAAAGACAAGGGGAAGCGAAAGGCTCCACCTCAAAGCTCCAGCAGCTTTAAGAAGCAACCCGCTAAGAAGTTCAGTGGGAAATGCCACAAATGTGGAAAAATTGGTCACAAGGCAGATGAGTGTCGAAGCAAGGTTGACCAACACAAAGAAAAAGGGAAGGCTCAAGCCAATTTGACTGAAGACCTCTCGGAGGCGGATCTATGTGTTGTAGTTTCTGAGGTCAACATGGTTGGGAGCAACCCGAGGGAATGGTGGTATGATACAGGTGCTACCAGACATATATGCTCTGACAGGGGACTGTTTTCTACCTATCAGAAGAGCAACAACGACGAGCATCTATTTATGGGGAACTCGTCTACTTCCAAGTTTGAAGGTCATGAAAAAGTTGTGTTGAAGATGACTTTAGAGAAGGAGTTAACTCTCAACAATCTCATGCATGTACCAGATATACGGAAGAATCTGATCTCTGGCACTTTGCTAAGCAAGAACGGGTTTGCTGTGAAGCTCGTTTCTGATAGACTAGTTCTCTCTAAGAATGGGATTTATTTGGCAAGGGATATGTAAAGGATGGACTGGTCAAAATGAATGTAATGACAGTCCTTCCAAAAACTGTTGTTTCTGATGTTTCAATGAATGAAAAGAATCCTATTGCTTATGTTGTTGAGTCTTTTATTATTTGGCATGAACGTTTGGGGCATGTGAATTACAAATCTATACGTAGAATGATGAACATGAACCTAATCCCGAAATGCAAATTGAGTAAAGACAAATGTGAAGTATGCGTACAGGCCAAACTCACAAAAATGCCATCCCCATGTGTAGAGAGAACAACCGAACCTCTAGGCTTAATACACACAGATTTGTGTGATTTAAAATTTGTGCAAACTAGAGGTGGTAGAAAATATTTTGTGACCTTTATTGATGATTGCACAAGATATCGTTATGTATACTTGCTAAGGAGCAAGGACGAAACCTTGGAAAAATTCAAAGAATATAAGTTGGAAGTTGAAAACCAACTTGGCAAAACCATAAAAACGGTCCGAAGTGATAGAGGAGGAGAGTATGATGAACAATTCAATGCGTATTGTAGAGAACATGGCATTATTCATCAAACAACTGCTCCCTACTCACCGGAATCTAATGGAGTTGCAGAACGAAAGAACCGAACTCTAAAAGAAATGATGAATGCAATGTTGCAAGAATCTGGGTTACCCCAGAACATGTGGGGGGAAGTGCTGCTAACCACCAATTATATTCTGAATAAAATACCACATAAAGTCACTGGCAAGACGCCATATGAACTTTGGAAAGGTAAAGTACCATCGTACAAATACCTTAAAGTGTGGGGGTGCCTAGCAAAAGTGGCAGTGCCACCTCCTAAAAAGGTCACAATTGGACCTAAGACCGTTGATTGTATTTTCATCGGAAATGCACACAACAATAGTGCTTATCGGTTTTTGGTATATAAATGAGATATACCTGACATACATGCTAATACAATAATGGAATCAAGTAATGCGTCTTTCTTTAAACATGTGTTTCCCTGCAAGGATAAAGAATATTCGAAACGAACACGTGAACAAAGAGAAGCATGCACTTCTGCAAATGAAGCGGAAGAGGAAGAGGATCAACCTAGACGGAGCAAGAGAGCTGGTAAGGAAAAATCCTTTGGATCTGATTTTGTTACGACCTTTCTTTTAGAGAATGAGCCAAGAACATACAAAGAAGCCATGACTTTACGAGTGTGCAAACTCGTAAAGTCATTATATGGGCTTAAACAAGCTCCAAAACAATGGCATGAAAAATTTGACAATGTAATGATGTCAAATGGGTTCAGCATAAATGAAAGTGATAAATGCATCTACGTCAAGAACACTCCAAATGGATATATTTTGTTGTGTTTGTATCTAGATGACATGCTCATCATTGGGAGCAATAAAGACATGATCAAACAAACTAAGAGCATGCTTAGTGGGAAGTTTGACATGAAAGACTTGGGAATAGCAGATGTCATACTAGGGATAAAAATTACTAGACACTTTGAAGGGATCATCCAATCTCAAGCTCACTATGCTGAAAAAGTACTTGAGAGATTCAAGAAATACTCAAGTGGGACGGCAAAGACCCCCGTAGATCCTCATCTTCACCTGACCAAAAACTCGGGTGAGGGAGTGGCACAAGTGGAGTATGCACGAGTTATTGGAAGTCTAATGTACTTGACCAATTGCACAAGACTTGACTTGGCACATTCAATAAATGTATTAAGTCGTTACACAAGCAATCCAGGGCATAAACATTGGAAATGGATAACTAGAGTATTGAACTATTTACGATATACTCAAAGTTATGGGCTGCACTATGGAAGAGATCCAACAGTTCTGGAAGGCTATAGTGATGCCAATTGGATATCAGATTCCAGAAATTCAAAATCAACTAGTGGATATGTATTCACACTAGGCGGTGCAGCAGTATCATGGAAATCTTCAAAACAAACCTTATTGGCCAGATCCACAATGGAATCTGAGTTCATTGCTTTAGACAAAGCAGCAGAGGAAGCTGAATGGCTTCGAGGTTTTTTGGAAGATATTCCAATGTGGGACAAACCAGTGCCAGCAATAAGTGTACACTGTGATAGTCTATCGGCCATAGCACGGGCACTGAACCATCTGTATAATGGTAAATCACGTCATATAAGAAGACGACATAAAACCATTAGACAACTACTCTCAATTGGCGTAATCTCAATAGATTATGTCCAATCGATTGACAACCTAGCGGATCCATTTACTAAAGGTTTGTCAAGAGAGAAAGTTGTAAAATCATCAAGAGGAATGGGTTTAAAGCCTATGACTAAGGAGGATGCTTGATGGAAACCCTACCTATATGACTGGAGATCACAAGATGTAGGTTCAAAGGGAAAACTAAATTAAGTTGAATCCAAAAAATGAGAACTGAGAGACAAATGTCTCTTCCCAGTTCCTAGGATGATGAGCAGTGCTACCTGTTTGAGTTGAGGATAAGCTTGCTTTTAATGATTCCATAGCTTTGAAATAAATGTGGGGTATGACAGGATACTCTTTATGGTCAATCACCTAGTGAGTGTGAAATGAGGCCGTTTCTAGGAGAATGAAAAACGATGCGACATTCTCCAAGTTCACTTATGAATAACCAGGGATGTTGAAGGCCAAAATGAACACAACAAGAGAACCTAGTTTTGTGAGAAAATGAAACTGTGTGATAGTTGTTGTCTCGGTTTACATCAAAGCCCGGGTGGTTCAAGACATCATGTTCACCTCCTGGACGAGTAGATCCGACAGCTACTCACTATGAGCAGTTCAAGGCTGGAAAAGCTACCATCTCAAATGCAGTGATTTTTCGATTGTACTCTCAAAAGTCCGTTTATCGAGTCTTTTTGTGTTTAGAGTCATTTCTATTCATGTGGGGGATTGTTGGAACTTATTTTATGTAATAAAATAAAGTTCATAAAATGTGAATGAGAAATGCCTAGCCCGTTAGGGTTGCAGGACATTAATTTGGGCTTGGCCCATATAAAAGACTGAAAAGAATAGGTCAAGAACTTTCCTTGATTTTCTAATCAGTTGGAGAAAATAAACCACGTTCTTTGAGAAGCGGTTGGTTTTATCAGCAGATAAAAAGATAACTGCTGACTCTCATTCAGACGTCAATGGGAAAACATCCTCTTGTGTTCTCTTCTTAAAAATTATAGAGTCTGAGAGTACACACCGATCGTTGGTTCGCCAGGCTCCTGTTCTTGAGTTGTGCAAAGCAGGAGATCGTAGTAGTTGTATCCTGGGATTCGGAACGCTAAAGAACCGTCACACTACGGGGCGTTTTCAGAATTAAGGAAAGAGATCAATCATCTCGCCTCTACAAATCATTGGTATTTGATATTATATTTTACGTAATTTTCTGATCTGTATGATCTTAATTTCCTTAATTCATGTTTAATTAGGGTTTGGAATTTCGATTCCTACAGAAGCTTGAAGAGGATTGGTGGGGGTTGTGCTTCTTCAAGGATGACATGGGATGATGGTGGTGTTGGTGGTCAATTGAAGCAACCATGACAATTGGGAGGAAGATTTCACATGCATTGGTTCTACGTACATCAGACTTGACATGTCTGATGTCTCAATTTGGAAGAAGAAGAAAAGAAGGAGATAAAAGAAATACAAATCCTATTCGTGTAGTCAAGTTACAATAGTATAGCGATTTATGTGTGTGGGCGTGTGGTAGGAGATGCAAGAGGTCTCGGGTTCGAATCCCGGCTCTTGCCTCCTTTTTATTAACTTTTTAATGTATTATTTTTAGCTTATTGTACCCTTTTTTGTTTACTAAAATTTCCGAAAATTATAGAGTATTATTTTTATTTAAAAGCTTTTTATGCCTCCATAATCCTTTATAATATATTCTTGAATTTATTTATTTAAATTATTTAAATTCTCTTGCTTAAGAGAAAAAAGGATTATAAAATATATTATAATGATTTTAAAACCTTGGAATATTGTGGATATTACCTTTATAACATTTTTATAATTTATTAAGACAATTATAAAAATACTTAAACTCTCTTTTCAAGAGAAAATAGATATCCGACTTGCATAATATATTTAATTAAATTCTTCATTGTTATTGTAGTCAACTTTTGTAATCTTTCATAATATAATGTGAAATTATAAAGTTTATTAGATTCTCTCTTTTTGAGAAAAAAAAATTTATTGGGATATTTAGAATTTAGCGGATATTACAGTAAAATCAAATAAAGAGTAGAAGACGATGAGTAAACAAGTAGTAATGTGTGAATCTTGATTTGTAATTAGGGATCAATCTCTAAAAAAATATATAAGAACACTCGAATGGAAAAAGAATGATTCAACAAAGATGATTTTTTTGCTTCTAGTTTTTTTCTCCAAAGCCCGTATATATCGTGCCTCCATTTCCGCCTCAACTTTGCTTTATAGTGCCTTCCTCTCCTTTGGGTTGTTGGTGTGGTGCTCACCATATCCCGGGGATTTCGCCACCGATATGAATAAGGTAGCCGTTGAGGTGAATAAATGCTGAATCTGAGATCCTCGCCATACGTGGACTATTTCTTCGGCCTTCTCCTTTAACCGTCATCCTAGGTTGGGCATCTTAGGCCTTCGACGTTCTTTCTGGGCTTAGATTTAGGAGGGCCCAACAATACCCCCATCAAAAACGCGGGAAAAATTCCCCCCACCGCTTTTCTAGGGTTTTTTGTTTTTGGCTTCTTGGAAGTTGTAGTGAGTAAAGACGTGTCCCATCAATCTGTATTTATAGCGGTTATGATGACCTCCTAGACTTCAATCGTTCTTCTTTGTGTTCAGGTATGCTTCCTTCTACTTTGCTACTTCATCTTCAACCTTCGCCCTTTCCTTCACTATGGCTACTTCTAGTTCCTCTTCTCTTTACTGCCTTGAAACCACCATTCCTCCTTCTCTGACCTCTTCTGGTTTCCTCACCCCTATCATCGGAGGGATAGTACTTCAAAGGACCCCCACATATTTGCCTTCTCTACGGGGTTCCATTCGCATGTAGAGGTGTTTCTTCCTCCCCCTGGTATCCATGCGGATTTTTGTGCCGATGATTGGGTGTGCTTGTACGAGTACCCTTTTCGTATTGGCCACCGTTTTCCGTTTTCTCCTCTAGTCGTTGATTTTTTGTCTACCCTCAAGGTTTCTCCGGGGCAATTACTTCCCCAAGTTTGGAGACTTCTGCTTTCCGTTGATCAATTATGTTCTTCTCAAGGCCTTCCCTTCAAAGCTGCCGACTTTTTCTTGAATTACCGCTTGTCTAAGGGTGGTCCTGGTCGCTTAACCTTGAAAACCTTCACCAATAGATCTGACTTAGCTTTTAACATATCGAAATCTGACCGGGGTTGGGCTGACAAGTTCTTATTCATGAAATCATCTTCCTTGAGAATCGATACTTCTTTCCTGAAAAGCCATTGGTGTTCAACAGGTAGTGTTTCCATCTCGTACTTGTTGATCCCCATTCGAATCTAACCTCTGGTTTCTTGTTGGTTGTTGTTATTTCTGTGCAGAGAATCTCGTTAGTCCTACACCTCGCAAGGTGTCATCTCAAGTCATTTCCCACATCGAAGCTCTTCCGTTGGAAGACAGATCGTACCCCGAATTAGTGAAAGTGTTTTTGGCTGAACCCGAAGATACCGAGATGTCGAGTAAGTTCTTTTCTTCTTATTCCTCCCTGTTTTTACGTCTTCATCTTCTATTGACTCTGTTACTTCACCTTGCCAGGCTCTACGACCACCAGATATACTGTTGCGCTATCAACTTTGGAAAGGGTCAAGGCCAGGAAGAAGAGGAAAGCAGACACAGCCTCCATTGTGGATACGTCTTTGATGGTGTCCTTGCCTCCCAAAGTGGTAGGCGATTCTCCTAAGGCCTCCTTATCAAAGAATGGTGCATCTTCTCGCATGACGGATCTCCCCAGCACCATGATGTCCCTGGATATGAACGCTGAGAAGTGCCTGAAATCTTTGATGCCTCTGCAAGTGGACTGTCTTCATGGTTCGAGCCACCGATCTTCTTTTCCTGAGTTTCTCGGCGAAATACTGGCAGCCCAGTGGCAGGTATTTAACAGGTCTCTTTGCTCTTACTGCTAATTGTCTGGATGCCTACTTAATCGGTACTTCTTGCCTAGGGCCTCCAACTGACTTTTGCGGCTTATGACACCTTCAAAGATTACCCTGAGCAACTGGCTTGGAGTAAGATCAACACGCAGCTTGAAAAGGATAGGTCTGCCATCTTGGGGCAGGAGAAGAAGGTCATTGATCTGCAAAGTGCCCTTGAGAGAGCTCTGGATGACTCCAAGACGTGGGAGGACAAATTCAAGGAAGCATCAAAGAAGGGTGTCGCTCTTGCTCAAGAAGTTGAGGATACGGCTGACTACTGGTCACTCAGAGATCGCGTTGAGACGATTGAAGAGTTTGCCGCTGGGAAACACTCTTCCTGGGACGCTGCGAAAGAGAGGGAGCAATTCGAGAACTTGTTTCCTCAGGAGGCCAATGCGTCCAAGAAATCCTCTCTTATCGACAACATTTTACAAGTAGCCAAAGAAGTAGCCCAGGTCGAGATGGATAACCAGAAGTCAGCGGAGAGCACAGACAAAGAATGACTCCTTTCCGTTTTTTCCATTTTTTGAACTCTTGTCCTACCCCCAGCATGTTGGGCTTTTAAAACTTTATGTTTTTGTTTGGCCGCTTGTGTTAGGGCTTAGATGTGAACAACTTTGCATCCCATGATGGTTTTCTTTAGGGTTATGTTTATTTTGATAATATTTTGCAATTGCCTTGGATCTGTGTTTGACTTTTTGTAGGTAGAACAGGTTAAATGCTGGGGAATGAAGATCAACGCGTTTCAGGAGAAATTGACTTGTTTGACATATGGGCTTGTAATCTAGTGATAAGCTCTTCGTTGTATAGTGCTTTTTTTGTGTAAGATGCAGAGGAAGAGGAAAGATAATGTATTTGTCTGAAAGCAAGTATTGATTATGAAATTACAAACTTTTGATGAAACTTCTCTTGCTTTAGAGTCTTTGTTACACGTTCTTATCTCTTGCATCTTATTGACTAGTCGTTGTGTGCACATCGTTGCCTAATCATAAGGCGAGGGCGTTTGTTTTGGCCTGTAACGTCACAAGGCGTCCCTTGTTAGTTATTACGAAATCGGTGTTGTCTTATGTATGTATAAAGATGTAATGATATAATGTGAAAGGAAAACGTTTGTGAAGCATACCTTATCATGACTCATGTGTTTTAAAAGTGAAACAACTTCAAGTTCATCGCGTTCCAACTTCTGGGGACCGTCTTCCCATCTTGTGACATCAACTCGTAGGCTCCTTGTCCTACGATCTTCGTGATCTGATATGGTCCTTCCCAGTTTGCCCCCAACTTGCCAACATTCAACTCCTGCGTATTTTGGAAGACTTTTCTTAATACACAATCTCCCACTTGGAACGCCTTTGCATTAACGCGTATGTTGTAACTTTGAGCTACCCCTTGTCTATATGCTGCCATATGAACCGATGCCTCATCTCGTAACTCGTCGACCATGTCTAAGTGGTGTAACAGGTTGGGTAGGTTTGATTCTTCGGTGGTGAGTCCATATCGAACTGTGGGCAAAGTTACCTCTACTGGTAACACGGCTTCACATCCATAAACTAAGGAGAAAGGTGTATGACCTGTGGCAGTCTTAGGGGTTGTTCGATCTGACCATAGGATAAGGGGTAACTCGTCTACCCATTTCCCCTTTGCCTCTTTGAGTCGCTTCTTCAGGTTGTTGATGATTACTTTGTTACTTGCTTCTGCTTGACCATTGGCTTGGGGATAACGTGGTGTTGACATCACCAACTGAATGTTGTATTGCTGGCAGAATGATCTCGTCTTGTCACTGACGAACTAGGACCCGTTGTCGCACACTATGGTAGACGGTATTCCAAATCTGCTCAAGATGTTTCTCTTTATGAAAGAGATGACCTGGGTGTCTTTGACTTCTTTGAAGGCTTCGGCCTCAATCCACTTGGAGAAGTAGTCAGTCATTGCTAAAATGTAGACGCGTTGTCCTGAAGCTGGAGGAAGCTTTCCCACGATGTCCATTCCCCATTTCATGAATGCCCAATGGGAAGTTATAGGATGTAATAACTCCGATGGTTGATGTGGTATAGGTCCATGACGCTAGCACGCGTCACATTTGTGAGCGAACTCTACTGCATCTTTGTTCATGGTGGGCCAACAATAACTCATCTTGCTCGCCTCCCTTGCTAAATTGTGACCCCCTGTATGATTTCTTCTTTCCCCATCGTGTATGTCTTGTAACACCTTTTGCACCTCCTCTTCCTTTACGCACCGGGCGTATATTCCTGACGACATCCACTTAAACAAGATGTTATTCTTCACATTGAAAGTGGAAGCTTTTACCTTAAGTCGTTGGGCTTCTTCCTTGTCGTCTGGCAAAACTCCATCTCGTAACCACTTTAGATAAAGGGTTACCTATTAATTGTCTTCATCAGAACCTCGAATCTCAAACATGTCTGCCTCCTTGGTTATAGATGGCGCATCAAGGTACACGAAAGGTATCTTGTTGTATTCTCTTGGGTCGATTGCGGATCCGAGGTTGGCTAAGGCATCTGCTTGTGTGTTGGCATCTCGAGGAACTTGCTTTATCTCGAAATGTTTGAAGTGCTTTACGATCTCTTGAACTTTTTCTAAGTACGCCTTCATCTGGATCCCTGGCAACATATGAGTTCGTAACTTGATTTACAATAAGTAACGAATCGCAAATTACCTCGATCTCTTGTACATTCAAATCCTTAGCAACAAGTAACCCTGCAATAAGCGCCTCATATTCTGCTTCATTGTTAGTAGCTTTGAATGTACATCGAATAGCTTGGGCTATCTTATCCCCCTGTGGTGACTTCAGGACTACCCCCAATCCTACGCCAATCTGATTCGACGCCCCGTCCGTATACACCAACCATTTTCCATTTCCTGTCACGTGCAGCACATCTTGGTCTTCATGCTTTGAAGAGGTAGGAGTGAAGTCAACCACAAAATCTGCCAATGCTTGAGATTTCATTACTGTTCTGGGCTCGTACATGATGTCGTAACCATTCAAGTGGATCAACCATCTTGTTAACCGACCTGACAATTCTGGTATTGACATAATACTCTTCATTGGATGATTATTTCTCACAATGATAGAATGACTTTCGAAATAAGGACGTAACTTTATTGAAGCCATTACCAAAGATAGTACTAGTTTCTCCATGGGGGAATACCTGGTTTCTGCATCGAGCAACGTTTTACTTACATAATAAATGGGCAACTAGTCTCCATTCACTTCTCGGATCAAGACGTCACTCACTGCTACTTTGGTCACGGCCAAGTATACATATAATTTCTCGCCTAGCTTGGTTTTAGATAATACCTGTGGGTTAGAAAAATAATTCTTCAATTCCCCAAAAGCTTTTTCATGTGCCTCCGTCCATTCGAACGACTTGTTTTTCTTCAGAATGTCGTAGAACAATTTGTTTCTATCTGAAGATCGTGATATGAACCGGTTCAATGCAGCTACTCGTCCTGTTATCCTCTGGACATCCTTGACGCACTTCGGTGATTGCAACTCCATTATAGCTTTGATTTGTTCTGGACTCGCCTCGATTCCCCTCTGCGTCACTATGTATCCGAGGAATTTCCCTGATGTCACTCCGAAGGAACACTTGGTTGGGTTCAACTTCATCTTGTAACTCCGCAGGATCTCGAACGTGTCCTTCAGGTGAGTAATATGGTCGTCTGCCTTCAATGACTTGACTAACATGTCATCTATGTACACCTCCATTGTATCCCCCAGTTTTCCCTGAAACATCTTATTAACCAATCTCTGATAAGTAGCACCTGCGTTTTTTAACCCGAAAGGTATAACCTTGTAACAATAAGTTCCCTGATTGGTTACGAATGCAGTTTTTTCTTGATCGTCAGGGTGCATCATTATTTGATGATATCCGCTAAATGCATCCATCAACGTCAAGAGTTCATGCCCTGCCGTCGCGTCCACCATTGCGCCAATATGAGGCAAGGGGAACGAGTCTTTAGGGCATGCTTTGTTTAAGTCGATAAAGTCTACGCATACGCGCCATTTGCCATTTTTCTTTTTGACGACAAACACATTCGCAAGCCAATCATGATATTTTACTTCTCTAATATTTCCATATTCAAGCAAGGACTTTACCTCATCATTGATTACCTGATTTTGTCCGGGAGCGAACTTACGCCTTTTTTGTTTCACCGGTTGCACCTTCTTGTTGACGTTTAAGGCGTGAGTGATTACGTCGGGATCAATACCTACCATATCTTCGTTTGTCCAGGCGAAACAATCATTGTAGGGCCGTAGAAACTTCACTAATTGTTCACGTAAAGTTGGTTCCAGATTTGCTCCTATTTTGATTTTCTTGGATGGTTCTAGTGGATCAAGAGCCACCTCTTCGAGTTCTGGCATCTCCGGCTTTACATAGTAAGTGGTTGCTCTACAGTCCTTTAATTGCTAATATGACGTCTTCCTTCTTGCTTCAGGCTATAGGTTTTTGGAAGTCATCACTCTCATTGTTATGGAATAGCATTCCCTTGCTAATTTCTGTTCTCCTTTAATTTC
The DNA here is from genome assembly GCA_964016875.1 of Fallopia convolvulus. NCBI lineage: Eukaryota > Viridiplantae > Streptophyta > Magnoliopsida > Caryophyllales > Polygonaceae > Fallopia > Fallopia convolvulus. The sequence continues at coordinate 33,760,262 of OZ024732.1, read as the reverse complement.
TTGAACTCCCCATGGTGTCGGGATTCTACGCATTGATGGTAGGTAAAGGGGATAGCCCTCATCCCATGTATCCACGACCTGCCAAAGATGACATTAAAGGGTGAAGGACAATCGAGCACTTGGAATTTTACTTGGTAGTTAACTCCCCCTGCAACGGTGGGTAAGGATATCTCCCCTAATGTATTGCGTGATTCCCCGCTGAAGCCTACTAAAGTCGTTGACTTTTTGACAATGTCGTCCATCCCGAAACCTAAGTTGTATAAGGCGTCCAACATGAGTAAATTAATAAAGCTTCCGTTATCAACTAAAATTCTTTTGACAATGAAATTAGCTATCGTTAAAGAAATTATTAAGCAATCATGGTGAACTTCATCTTCTTCGACATCGTCGAAGGTGATTGGCATCATGTCAAGACTTGCTCGTGAAGGAGCTTTTGGGCATTCTCTTCTTGTATCCCTTGCGATCCTTTTGGCTGCGGAGTATGTTATACAACAAATTTTCGATCCCTTTGTGATGACGTTGATTACTCCGGTATGCTTCGATGGGGGTGGTGGACTGGCTTTCTCTCTGTTGCGCTCCAATTGCTCCTTCGCCTTTTCTGATATCAATTCCCTGAGGTGCCCCTTCGTAAAAATTGGCTCACTTCCTTTCGCAATGCGATACACTCGTCAGTCCGGTGTCCATGATCAAAGTGGAAATCACACCATCTAGACTTGTCTTTTTGGTGTGCGGGCACATTACTCTTTCGAGGCCACTTAACGGTATCCCCCATTGTGTTGAGGGTCCGAACTACTTCGGTTGCGTCCACGCGGAAATTATAGTGAGAGAGTTTTGGAGGCAGCCTAGGATTCTCACATCTTTCACCTTGTCTGGTCATCATTGCATTAACGGTGGTCTTAATATGAGGTGCGGTAGGGTACGGAGCGTATCTTGTTTCTCGTCTTCCCTATCTCCGGTCGGGTCGATGAGGGCTCACTGCTTTTTTGGCGAAGAGGTCGTCTTCCTCTAATCGGACATGGGCTAGCGCTTTTACCTGTGCTTCATCAAAATTCGAGCAAGGGTATTTAGTCAGTTCACGATATAACTCGGGATTACACATTGATATGCCTCTTCGGAATGTCTCCACAGCCGTAGCGGCATCACATCCTTCAATGGTGACCAGTTCTTTATTGTGGCGGATGAGGAAAGCTTTCAGAGATTCTCCCGGTTTTTGGACCAAGCAGTACAAATCGCTTGATCGTTTTTTAGCATGTCGACTGCTTGCGAACCTAATCCTGAACTTATCAATTAACTCAACAAAAGATGAGATACTTCCAAGAGGTAAGTGCGAATGTCAATTGAGTGCGGGCCCGGATAACATGTTCCCAAACCAACAACACATGACAATCTCCTTCATGTCGAAAGGGACTGTGCTAATATTCATAGCCTGTTTGAATGCGGCTATATGTTGATCGGGATATGTTACCCCTTCGTACTTAGGTACCTCGGGGACATGATACTTCCGGGAGATATCTACCCTCGTGATAGCGGGCACGAAGGGAGAATCGGTGTAACCGTCCCTCCTCTCCATTGCTATCGGTTGAGGTGCTCTTGGGACCTGAGTGATTCGGTCCTCCAAGGCTCGAAGGCGTTCCCGAAATTGGGAAATCTCAGTATCTTCCCGTATCGCCCTTAAAGAATTACCATTTACTTGATACCTGGTTACTGGCCTAACGACATCGGGTGTTATGAGACTTGGGTCATCCATGTCTAACCGTCTAGCGACTCCTTCCACCACATCGGTTCCATGGGGGCGGGTTGGAGCTGATTGTACCTGTGATCGAAGCAAATTGAGTTCATTAGTTAAAGCTTCAATTTGTTTTTCATATACCTCGGTAAATTTAGCATTGGCCTCTTTCTGGCTCTTTAGATCTTTCCGAAGGGCAATCATTGTTGATCTTAGTTCCATAATGACGTCAACATCGCCCCCTCCAACTCCGCGTTGCTCGGAAGTGCCTGGATTGCCATTGGTATCTCCAGAACCTTGCTCGACTCCATCCACGTTCCCTGTTCCATCTATGTTCCCGGTACAGTCTATGTTTCCGGTACCGTCTACGTTTTCAGCGCCTCGATTGTTCGTCTCCTCATTGACCTCGTGATTGTCGAGATCCCCCATGTGACTGTAGGTAGTATGGATTCCGTCCATCTCGTTGGGCGATTCTTTGGTTGCTTTGGCGTGACCTCTTTTTGGCTAGGGCCCCACGGTGGGCACCAAATGTTTTGGGCAAGATAATAGCAATAACGCGTTACCTGCTACTATAGGGGAAATCCTAACCAAAAGACAGTCTTAACATGTTATGAACTAAAGATAAGATGTAGAATCAAATAAAGAGTAGAAGACGATGAGTAAACAAGTAGTAATGCGTGAATCGTGACTTGTAATTAGGGATCAATCTCTAAAAAAATATATAAGAACACTCGAATGGAAAAAGAATGATTCAACAAAGATGATTTTCTTGCTTCTAGTTTTTTTCTCCAGAGCCCGTATATATCGTGCCTCCATTTCCGCCTCAACTTTGCTTTATAGTGCCTTCCTCTCCTTTGGACCGTTGGTGTGGTGCTCACCATATCCCGGGGATTTCGCCACCGGTATGAATGAGGTAGCCGTTGAGGTGAATAAATGCCGAATCTGAGATCCTCGCCATACGTGGACTAATTCTTCGGCCTTCTCCTTTAACCGTCATCCTGGGTTGGGCATCTTGGGCCTTCAACGTCTTTCTGGGCTTAGATTTTGGAGGGCCCAACAATTACTATTGTTTGCAAGAGGTATTCTACTCATATTATTTAGAAGGAGTTACTATAGAAAAAAATCAAATATGGGGGTATATTTGTGGAATGAACATTGAAATTTTAGGCTAGTTACGTCTTTTTCTAAGAAGCATCACGTACATTCGAATATGATGAGACAAATAGCAAGTACATCGATCATTTGCACGTGAATACGAGATCAATGCCCTCAAGAAACTGAGTGATGCTATGCAAAATAGAGATGCTACTAGGGGCAGAACTATATGGGGCTATAAAAAGCCTTGGCCAACCTAATCCAAAACATTTTCGTATATGTTTTCCTTTCATTGATATCATCGATCAGTTTGATATATTATAAGCTTCAATCCGATACCCGATCAAAAAATTATGATCGTTTGAAGATTACAAGTATGCAAACCACTTTCACATGTCGTTTACTAGTTAGAATGCCTTTTTAAAAAATAAAGTTATATCTTTATACGGTAACCGAACTCGGGAGATTTAAAAGAATAAGTAATATTAAAATACTTGACGATTTTATAATAAGGAAGGAGTACATGTTTTAAGTACTTATTTTAGTGTCTTCGGGCACCTACTCATGCAGATAAGATTTCAAGATAAGTACATGAAGTATATTTGGCTTTCACGGGCAATGTCCTTGATAAAAAAAAATTAGTTATTCTAGTTACACGTTTATAATATTTGAGGTTTTTTGAGTATTTTCACTATTTTGTATTTTTTTAGAAATTTAAAAATTCTTTTAGCTAAACAAGGAAATATTTTAGCCTCCAAAAAAAATTTTGGGTTCCGAATAATACTAACATACACCGGATTATAATTACAATAACTCTTTAAAATTATAAATATTGGTTCCTCTTCCATAGATGAGTTACTTTAAAAAATGTTCTAGGTTGGTTTTTTTAATAAGGAAAGGGAAAAGGGCAACCGCTAACAAGCTAGGGACAACCCTAGAGCATCCTGAAGGATAAGGTTCAGAAGAACCGGATCAACTGTAAGTGGGACAGAAGAGACATGGCGAAACGATACAGCAATGTAGTCCGCCACTGAGTTTCACTCCCTAGTAACATGGGCGATGCTCCAAAACCGAATGCGGGCAAGTAGACAGTGGATATCAGCACGAAAAATCTCGATCACCAAAGGAAAACACGAGTCACCAAGTACGACCTTGACCAGCTGAAGATTGTTGCCTTCAATTAGGATGTGGGAAATGCCCCGTATGGTGGCTTCAAGAAGTCCCTCTCATAAGGCGATGGTCTCAGACATAAGAACGGAATACCAACCAATCAGTCCTCCGTCATAATGGATGGGGTCTCCACTACAATCCCTAAGGACAAACCCGAATGAGGCCATCCCTTCCGCATTAACTGCACCATCAAAATTAAGTTTAGTAAAATTAGTTGTGGGTTTACTCCATCGCGCGTTTTTGTTTATACTTTGCGGCTTGATCCCTAGTAGGTAGGGCATAGTCAACATTCTTTTTGGTGTTGTGCCATTGCTTGATTTGATTGCGAACAAATTCGCAAATTTTATCTTGTTGAACTACATGGTTGGAGTCGGAAGGTTCAAAAATAGCTTTGTTCCTGAAGAACCAGATACTCCACCACAAACAAATAAGGTTTTCCAATTCTGAGTTGGACAATAAAGACCTAATTTCATCCAGAATCTCGGATGGTTTTTTCTCCTCTATTTTAATTTGGTTTATAGCCCGAGCAATTTTAGGGTTGATGTTGTAAATGGCAGTCCTCGTGTGGTTTATCGCACGCAAGATATGGTTTATATCTTGCATTCAAGCAAGATATGGTTGATGTCCTCGTGTGGTTTATCGCACGCAACACACCTAGGCACGACACTGATATGGTTTTCAGCAAGCCGACATTTCATGGGCAGCCCATTACGTGCAACCTTTCAAACAAAATTTTTCATTTTTGTTGGAATATTTAGATTACTTATCCAATTTAAGTTAATATAGGGTTCTCCCTTGTTCCTGTGAATCCACTGCATAGTCGAGTGGGTGGAATACCAACCGTTCTTACTTGGTTGCCAGTACAACCTGTCCGGAATTTTTTTTTTGCGGTGTAACTATTTGGGTTACTCGTTGAACTTCATCAGGCGAGAGGACTTGTTCAATATTTTATAGGTCCCATGAGTTGTCCTCTAAGAGAAATTCCTCCACGAAGGCCTCACTGTTGTGTTCTGCCATCACCAATCTGCCAGTCCAGTTGTCTTTCCAGTACAGCCAGTCTAGTTGCCTTTCCAGAACCTGATGGTTTTACCGTCACCAATCTGCCATATGATACCTTTAAAGAAGAGGTTTTTAAGGCTAATAAGCCTGGCCCACTATCATGATGTGTTCTATTTTTTCTGGTAGTTAAACAGTCCATCGGATTTCAGGTATTTTTCCGAGACTATGCATACCCAAATGTTGTCTGGTTCAGCTAAGATTTTCCAAAGGAGCTTCATTTGAAGCGATTGGTTCATCTCTTTTGCCTTAACTATCCCAAGGCCACCACGAGCTGGCGGCTGGTAGATAGAATTTCAGCTAATAAGAGGTTCATGGTTTCTTTCCTTATTCCAAAAGAAGTTTTTATTTATTTGGTCGAGTTCTTTTAGGGTGGCTTTGGGAAGGAGGAAGGATAGCATGAGGAAATTTGGTTCTGCCGAAAGGTTTGCCTTAATCAAGGTTTTTCGCCCCTCTTGAGAAAGGGAGTTAGGTTTCCATTTAGATAGTTGTGATCTAGTTTTGAGGGTTAACGGTTTAAACGTGCTTTTGCTAACTCTACCATTGATAATGGGGCATCCGAGGTACTTGTCTAGAGCTACTGTGTTGGTAATCTAAAGAATTTGTTTGATCAGATTACAAGTATTGTGGTTTATGTGTTTAGTCACTTGGAACGTGAACTTATGAAGGTTAACTTTTTGGCCAGATATTTGGCTGTAATCATCAATTATATTTTTGATGTTGTTACAAGCCTGCCTTTTTGCCTTTGCAAAGATGATGATATCATCAGCAAAAGCCACGAACGGGATTTTTGTTCCAACTTTGAAATTTGTATTCCAATACCATTGTTAGGGTTGGTGCTTTCCTTGTGATGTTGTCTTGCGAGAACCTCAGCTGCTATAATGAACAGATAAGGGGACAAAGGGTCTCCTTGTCTTAGTCCCCTTTGGGGAAAAAATTGGTATGTTGGTCCGTTGTTGACTAGGACGGAGAACGAAATGATTTCAACACATTCTCTAATCCATTCCAAGAATTTGGCATTAAACCCAAACTTGTTAAGGACGGTCACCAAGAATTCCCAGCTTACACGATCATAAGCTTTTTCCATATCAAGTTTGATTGTAATCCAACCCTCCTTCCCTTTTTTATTTCGGAAGCAGTGAAAATATTCTTGGGCAATAAGAGTATTATCATGGATACTTTGGTTTTAGACGAATGCCCCTTCCATAGGGTGGATCATTTTTTCCAAAACAACTTTTAGGCTGTTTGTTAGGACTTTTGAAATAACTTTGTAGATAGTATTACACAGGCTTATAGGCCTATAATGATTTGTAGAGTTAGGATTGTCGCATTTAGGGAGAAGGGTGATAAATGTGTGGTTGATCTGCTTGTGCAGTTTTCCTGAGTCAAAAAAGCTTTTTACGGCTTTTATGACATCGGGTCCAACGATTTGCCAATATGTTTTGTAAAAGAACGCCGACATACCATCAAAGCCCGGGGTTTTATCGTCCCCAATATCAAACAGGGCCATCTTGATTTTCACATTCGTCACTGGTTTAGTAAGTTCGGCGTTGTCATTATCCGTTATTTCCTGTTGGATTGTTTGAGTCATATTACAAAGTTATTCATGGTTAATCTCTGTTGCCCGGAATCAATTTTGGAAGTCCCTTTTGATTTCAGTTTTAATATTTTCTGACCTTGTGATCTGGGTACCCTCATTTTTCCTTATCTCTTTTATGTTCATCGTGTTTCTCCTCCCATTAGCAATACGGTGGAAGTATTTGGTTTTCTAATCATTTAATTAAATGTGGGTATTTTTGGCCCTTTGTTTCCAATACGAGTCGTGAAGTTGTAGCAGGCATGTCCGGTTATTGGACAATCGATTTTGTTTTTGGAATAGTTGGAGGTTTTTATTCTATATGATGTCTTTTTGAATGGTGAGAATCTCTTCATCAATTCTTTTTATTTGTTCGAAAATGTTACCAAATGTATGTTTATTCCACTCCTTCGCTTTTTCTTTGAGCAGTTCAGTTTTCTTTATGAGGTTAAACATGTAAGATCCTCCTGCATTGTGCTGCCATGCTTGTTTAATGACATTTTGAAAGTCTTTTCTTTCAGTCCACATCATCTCAAATTTGAAGGGTTGAGCTTTGAACGGATTGCCCGTTGGGAGATCGCACGAAATTAGGCAATGGCCTGATCAAGAGAAGACGTGATTTTTGGTAGCAATGGCAGGGTACCATTGAACAATTTGATCACTTACAAGGGTTCGGTCCAATTTATCGAAAATTGAATTTTTAAGTTCTTCGATTTTCTCCACATGAATTTATTCCCCATGGTGAGGATACCACAAACATCGCACTCATTCTTAAAGTTTAATAGTTGTTCAAACCGAGATGGGTTTAGAGTGGCGCCTTTGAGTTTCTCGTCAAGGTGTTGGATTTCATTAAGGTCACACATGATAATGCACGGGAGGTTTTGGTTTTTAGTAAATTGATTAAATGTCATCCAAAATAGCTCTTTATCCTGCGCCCGTGGGGGTGTAGGATAAAATGATAATCACCTCATTAGATGTGTCTAGGTTCGTATAATGGAAACCAATAAACTGGTCATCCTTGTGTATGGTTTTAATGGTTTCATTTGACAGTTGGTATCCCTTCCAAAGCATACACAAACTGCCCGCGAGTCCATTGGCCGGGATAAATTCCATGGAATCAAAACTAGCTTTTTGCCAAACTAGGTTGGTTTATGGCTTGTATTATATATGAACCAATGACGCAATAAAAATTGTATTTTATTAAAAAAAAATAAGGGTAAATATATATCATGAAATGATACAAATTTGTGGGTAGCTCCTTTGTGATTTTAGGCCTAGCCCATGTTTTATTTGGTATTTTGAATACTAAGACTCCATTCAGATGAGGCTGAAACTCGCTTTTTGGAGCTTGTCGCACTTTTCCCAGCACCGCAGGACGCGTTCGGCGACGAGCTTAAAAAGGAGCTTCTCGGGGCTGGATGTAACTGACTTTCGTACCCTCCTCTTCCCTAGCTTGTTGGCTTGTAAAAAAAACAAGCTCTCAACATGGAAATTTCCATCCCGATACCCTCAAAACGCCCTCACATTCTATCAACAACTCTACCCCCGTTCTACTAGCGTACTCGGAGAAACCCGATCGATCTGACGAGGGAAGTCGGAGAAGCCCATCCTTAGAATCCCGATATTGAGCTCTTTGCCGGTTCAGATCTCTCCAAACTCATCAGGTATGTAGCGTGAAAACCCTAAATCGAATCTGAAATGCCAGCATAAACACTACTGCTTTGGAGCGAGACGAAGCGAGGAAACAAGCTCGAACCTGAAAAATGTGCGCATGCGTCGTTGGAGTGATTGCCACAATTTATTTTCTTGTTGTTTGATTGTGCTGTTTTACGTATTTAGTATGTGTGTTTTAATGGGCTAGTGATTGCCACATTTTGTGTTGTTTTAAGTGCTAGCGAGCCATGTAACCGAACTTTGGTGTATCCTTTTTGTTTAGGTTTGTTTGTGGCTGGACTTGGAAGGTTAGATAGGTAATGGTAGCAAGTAGAAAGGCAGTTCAATATGTAGTTGTGTTGGATGATGTTATTTTGGATGTTTCTCATCACAATTTCTATGTCATAACAGTGGCTTCAAAAATGACTTGCCAATGCCTTAATTTCTATCCCAATTTATTGCTATGAGTGAATAGAATAGTTATAGTATTAAATGGCCTATGTCCCTTCGCCTTATAAGTATGTGCATACTTTACCCATAAATCCTTGCCTTACATAGTATATCGAGAAATCATCCCTTTGTATGTAAAATCAGCAAAGCATATTCAAGGTAATATCATCTCTTCTTTGCTCACTTTAGGGCATTTACATGTATATTCAAGTTAAGATAATGTCTTATAATTATTGCATTTACATGTATATTTAAAGCATAATGTCAATAATGTTTAAATGCCTCGTGATGTATGGACCACTAAGCACAACAAAATGATGCTAAGAATCTACCGAGATGAGTTGAGGATGACGCCTCCTGGCGAGTATCATCGCTTGCGATCCATGGTGCAATTGTTCAATCAACAGACTGGCGAGGATTTAAGGGCTTCCATGGTGAAGAATAGGGTTGACTAAAAGAAGAATGTGTGGGGCCAGTGGTGCGAGTTTAAACGTTTTGGGGTGATAGCGCTTGGGACATTAAATCTAGTCGAGTCGTCGCTGATGCTGAATGGTGGTAGAGAATGCTTCAAGCATGCCCGATTGGCAGAAGGTTTAGGAGCTCAACTGTTGATTATGAAACCACCTTGCTTTGGGAAGAAGTGTTTTCGAACTCCCTTGGTTATGCACCAAACAGGGATGCTCCTAGAGGAGCAACAACCATATCTGATGTCGGGCCATCGGATTCCCAAGACGACGAAAACTAGCTTTGCGTAATGAAGTATTTCGTAAGGCCGGGGCTCTAGGTCCATCGTTGTTTAACATAATTTGTTCTACTTTCGCTTCTAGTGTAGTTCTCATGTGCACTCTTTTTAAGTTAATTTGTGTAATAATCGGTACGAGTTCCGGTTCTTCTTGTTGTACTATCGTACTTGTGTTGTACTATCGCACTTGTTTAATGTAATATGGTGTTATGTTGTGAAGGGTTTTTGGTTATTCCTTACATAATTGATATCGATAGGCCATCGTTGGAAAAAGGAGACAAAAACATCAACAAAAAAATTCAAACTATGTCGTCGATTGCCACATCAAAGTAATATAATCAAACCATGGTTTCAACTCATAAACTTGGTCTAAAAATATATACCTAAAGAAACAACTAATGTTCAATAAAACCTCCGGGAGTTCCATAGTTGCATAGCAATCTAATCTCTCAACACCTTCATTCCATCGGGGGCGCGTAATGTTCGCATTTCTAGTATAGTTTTTAGTAGGTTTTCTTTGCTTATTAGGCTTGGTTTTGTTAAGTTTAGGTTTAGTTTTGAGTGTTTTTAGATAGTTTTGCATATTTCTATGAAAAGAGTGGAAGCTAAGCTATTTTGTGTATTTTGTAGGTTTTAGCGAGGAAAAGAGCTATATGGAGCTGAATTTGGAGCATTACAGTGAAAGACGGAGGAATACAAGATTGAAGAAGTCAGAGCTCAAGATTACGAGAGGAAGTGTGGAAGAAAACAAAGCCCAGGCTTGTTAACGAGGTTGTGAGGGCTCGTTAACGAGGCCACGAAAGAGAAGATTTGAAGTTTTGATTTTATAATTCACCGATCCTGAGCGGGAATTTATTTCCGTGTCGGTTGAGTATCTTTTTAGAATCTTTTGGGGTTATTAGGATATGTATTTAAGGTTTTATTATCCTTTTAGATTTTATTTCTATCTTTTAGGGTTTGTTTCTATCTTTTTAGGAAAGTTTATATCTTTTAGCCTTTTTAGTTTTTAGCTTTTTAGGATAAATACCCTTCTATCTAGCATAGAAGGGGGGGCTTTTAAAAGAGAATTTTTAGAATAGAGAGATTTTCGGAAGGGCCGAGAGAGAGAGAGAGAGAAGTCGGATTGGAGTTGTGATCGAGGAGGTTCGGTAGACGACAGTCACCGGGATCGTTAGTCGTGAATTTGATTCGGTATTTTGATGTTTTCGGTTTCTTCTGAATCTCTGTAAGACGATATTTTCTTATTAATTTGAGTTTTGTTTTGTTTTCAATGTTTCCTTTGATTGAAATTATTAGTTTCTTAGTTATGAGTAGTGAGTAGTTTTCTTTTCTAGGATCGGGGTTAAGCCCGGCATAGTTGAGCATGTTTGATGAGTAAGATTGTGTGTGAATGCCTTTTATCTGTTATTTGAGATTGTTTGTTGTGCTCATACCAAAACGAAAGTTGAGGTAATTTGAGTTTTTAACTTAATTGAAAGAGAGAGTTAGTAACTTGAAGGTTGATATTGTTTGAATACGAAAGTTTCAAGCTTTAGATCCAAAACAAGCAATTAAGTGAATTAGGATATGAAAGTTTGTTAATTTACTTGCTAAGTCAACGAAAGTTGATGACTCTATCTGTTTAAAGGCATGATCTTATCTTCTTACGAGTTTTTATGCTTGGCTATGTTGTGGTGTCCCTAGTCCTAGATCTTTTTTTTATTGAATTATTTCTACTGAATTTTTGTTGCTGAGTACTTGCCTCGGTACCGAATTTAATTAGAATTTAATTAGGTCATTATTTGAAGTGTTTTTGTGTTCGGTGGTTCGTTAACGACCCTGACAACGTCATTAACGAGGCTACTTGTGAGTGTTTTTATTTGTTTTGTTTGCTTTTTAGTAGATTGATAAATGAACAACCTTGCTTCCTGTGGAACGATCCTGACCTCCCTATACATAGCGGGGTCTTGATTATAAATTTATTTGTTGTCAAGAAACCCTCTCAACAAATTGGCGTCGTTGTCGGGGAAGCAACGAGCTTGTTAGTTTATATTTGGGTTCGGGAATAGCCCGACCCCGTTTTTGTTTTTAATTTTTGTTTTCTTTGTCTGTTTCTCTCAGTGTATGTCGATAGGACGACGAAGGCTTCAGTTTGATAACACTGGTTATTACTCTGAACCCGAACGTTCACAACACCGTCGACTCCGAGAAAACCGAGCCATGGCCACAGCAGAAGAGATGGCTCGCGAGTTAGAGATCCTCCGGACTCAGATGGAGGCACTGAAGGCTGAGAAGGACGGCGCAGACGCCGAAGCTGAGCGTCAACGAGCTGACAAAGCTCGTCTACAAGAAGAGCTTGATGCCTATCCAAGGAATGCCAAACAATACATGCATCCGAAACTGAGGGTGCCAGAATCTCCTATTATGCTTCCATCGATAGAGAAACCTTTTGAGATCAAATCTCAATTTATATCCTTAATCAAATGGGCTCAGTTTGAAGGGAAACATGTTGAGTGCCCTATGGAGCATATTAGAAACTTTCTTGATTTATGTGACACCATAGCTGCTGAAGGTGTCTCATTAGAATATGTTCTATTAAAAGCTTTAGATGGTCTCTTACTGGAAAGGCCCTGAACTGGTTGGAGAGCCTCCCTTCTAAGTCTATCAGGACTTGGAAAGCTTTGTATGATCAATTTCTTAAAAAGTTTTTCCCTCCTGCTAAGACAACGGAGTTGAGGAAACGCATCACCTCCTATCACCAGTTGCCTAATGAAACATTCGTTGAAACATGGGAAAGATTCAAAGAGATGCTTAGACAGTGCCCAACTCATGGGCAACCTTTATATGTTTTGCAAGAACTCTTTTTCCAGGGTATCAACGCAGAGACCAAGAACCGCATCAACACGCATATTGCGTGCGGTTTTATAGAGATGAACCCGACAGAGGCGTGGGAACTGTTGGATAAGCTGGCTAATTTGATGCTATGTACGGAACCCAGCAAACTCCACAAACTCAAAAACGTCTCCACATACCTAACCGAGATGAAGTTGATCCAGAGGTTAAAAATCAATTCTTACAAGACGAGGTCAACCGTCTGAAGAAACAGGTAAGTTTTGTGAAATCCTCTCAATCATGTCAAGAATGTGGTTCTTCTGCACATAGTACTTCTGCTTGCACTAACATTGAGCAGGTTAGAGCCGCTGAGACAATAGCTGAGATGAATTATATGAGAGGACCATACAGGAACCAGCCTAATTATAATGATAGGTCGAACAACTATCAACCATGGGGCAATCAAAATACAAGCTATACAGGGCCCCCACCAGATAGACGACCTGCACCATATCGACCTTCAGGCCATCAGGAGACGCCATCATTGGTTCAGGAAATAAAGGAAAGCATTAACGGAGTGAACAACAAAGTTGATGACGTTCAAGCCAAACTGAATCGACAAGATAAAAGATGGGGAGAGTTCGATGTTTGGAAGAGGAGTGTTGATTCCCAACTAGGGGACTTAGCTGCACGGATTCCAAGACCACAAGGACAACTCCCGGGCCGCCCCGAGGAGAACCCTAGAGGCCAAATAGCAGCGGTACACCTCAGAACTGGGAAGACATTACCGGAGAGAGTTCAAGCTGAAGAGAAGGAGGAACAAGACCTCGCAAAACGGCTCGTTAACGAGCCAGCGAGAGCTAATACCGAGCCTACAAACCAGGATGACGAGGCTCCGAGGGTATCTGACGACCCTACCACAGGTAAGTTCTCTAAACCGAACCTCCCTATCAATCCCAGGGTAGTTAACGACCCCATCAGGGTCGGTAACGACCCGCCAAGGACATCAAACGACCCCAGTGTCGACCCGGTACTCTCACCTCTCGAGCCTAACTTGGTTCCGAGAATGGTGAAATCTCTTCCATTTCCAACTAAGAAATCTATGGACTCTACTGAGAGTAAGTTCAAGCGTTTCGTTAAGATTCTTCGGGGCATTAATATTTCCATCCCATTCGCTGAGGCCCTAAGCGAAATGCCGGCTTACACAAAGTTTTTGAAGGATATTCTTAGCAGGAAAAGGTCCATTACAGAGTTGCAAGATGAAGTCAGATCGATAGCTCTACCGGAAAAGCTAGGAGATCCAAGAAGGTTTGCAATAACGATCGGCATAGGCAACCACAAGTTCAAGGCTTTATGCGATCTAGGTGCCAGTTCTAGACTCGTTCCGCTCTCAATCTGTTCTAAAGCCAATATGGGACCACTAGAGCCGGTAGACATGAACCTGTACATGGCAGATGGGTCATGTGTCAAAGCCACATGAGTGGTGGACGACTATCCTATTCAAGTCGGGAAATTCTTTATACCGAATGATTTTATCGTCCTTGATATGACTGAAGACCCTCATGTACCCATAATTCTCGGGCGACCATTTTTTGCCACAGCAGGAGCAAGAGTTGATGTGCGGAAGGGACTCCTCACTTTTGATATAGGAGAAGAACGGGTGGAATTCAACTTGGATCAAAAAGCCAAAGACCCAGTTGGAGTCGCACAAATCGAGTTGACTCAACCTGAACTCGACACAACAGTCACTACCGAGCCTCATTTGCCGATCACTGAGTCCCACGTGCAAGAGTTCAACCAAAGCCTTACTATATGTATTACAGAAAATTCCAAACCACCTTGGCTTTCGGACTACACTGACAATCCAAGGATATCGAGCATACTGATAGAAGAAAAGGGTCCTAATTTAGCAACTCAAGCACACAGAGGCTGCAAGGCTACGAGTGGGGTACCTCAAGACCCCAACATGGCTACACATGAACCGCCATGAGCAAAAGGAGATCATCGGGCTAATGACGTTAAAAATAGCGCTTACGGGAGGCAACCCGCTTTTAGAATAGATTTAGTTTTTCTTTTTTTTCTTTTTTAGATTATATTCTAGCTTTCTTTTTGTTTTCTTTTTTAGATTAGTTAGGATAGAAATTAGAATTTTTGAGCTAATAAGATTTCAGGAGAAGGGATCGAAAAATCACTACAAGAAGGCTACGGCAGCTCGTTAACGACCCTGGGTGGGTCGTTAACGACCCGGTTCGAAGACCTGACTCGTCAAGACACGGGGCAGGTAAGATTTTTACCCTAATCTATCTTATTTTCTACCCTAGCCGCCGCCTCTACCTACCCTTTCCCCTCCTATAAAAACCCCTTTTACCCCCTTCCACAAATCTACCACTACCCTCCAAATTTCATACTTCTCCAAACCCAAAAAGCTCGAAATCCCTCTCCCTTCTCTCCCACCGGTTCAGAATCCTTCACTTCACCGACCACCGAGAGGTCGTCGTTACCGGAGCCTGGAAACCGATCACCGACGAGACACAAGCTCGTTAACCACCCCGATTCCGACCCCTTGTTCTTCAATTTCTCGATTCTCCGGTATGATTTCTAAACCCTGCTCGAAATTGCATGATTGATTGTCTATAGGGTAGAAATTTCATGTCTTGAATCGTGTTCTTAGAACGGTCGATTTGCATGCTTGGTTTTTGTTCATAAAAATTTTTTGATTGTGCTTAGTTGTTCATGTTTTAGGAAGAATTATTCATGTTAGATTATCTATTGCAACACTCTAGTTAGGAAAGCATGAATTTTTCTTGTTCTAAATCTTAAGTTCGAAACTTTGCATGTCAAAACTTTGGGTAATTTTCGCATGTCGGGATGGGTAATCGAGCAAGTATGGGGTCCTTATACCCGTTTTTTGGATTGGTGGAAAAATATAGAAGATTGCATGCTTGATTTGTGCTTTAATTGAAGGTACATTAAAATCGGAAATTCTGGTTTTTGTTCTCGGCGGCTCGTTAACGACCCATCGAGGCTCGTTAACGACCCTTCAATGCTTCACAGATCAATCCGAGTCCAGAATCGTAAACGACCCAAGTGGGTAGTTAACGAATAATTCCGAAGTTAATTTGAGACCAAGTATGGGGTCTCTTACCTATCTATTTTTGAGTGGATCTTATCTTGGAAAAGTCTTGATTATTTTGTAGGATCCATGGCAAGTTCAAGCCGACCCGCTACCCGAGCTCAGAAGAAGAGGAGAAACCATAGGTCCCCATCTCCACCTCGAGTGGATGATGTGATTTTGAGCACTCACGGCCAAGTACGGCGTTGCCGTGATTTTCTGGAGAAGGACCACTACACCCGATGGTTCTCAAAGTCCAGCGCTGTCAACACGGGGATCTACACGGATGTCAAGGAGGCTTTCGTCATCCTTGGAGCCGCCCATCTTATGAAGCAAGAGAGTTTGCCACACTATCCGGCCCTCACATCCGAGTTCTTGGCCACCTTGGAGACCAACTTCTCGTCGAAGACCTCGGCGGGACGGTTCCGGTTTCGGCTCGGTAACGAGGACCGTGAGTTCACAATGGCGTAGTTCAACGCAATCTTAGAGCTCCCAAACCTGTCTAGAGATTACAGCTTGAAGGACTACCGCGTGACCCGCACTTGGAGCTACATCACCGGGGAGGTTCAATCCTCCACCGCGGCATTATCTGGGGCAACCATCATCAACCCCATCTTCAGGATTATTCTTAGAGTCCTCGCCGCAACATTTTGGCCGAAGAGAGAGTTGAACCGGCCTACAAGGATGGAAGTTGCTTGCTTCCGCACCATCCTTTTTGAGGAGCCCGACCCCTTGAATTTGGGGTACGAATGGCTTTACTAGATCGGAAAATCAACCAAGTCCAAGGAGATTTGGTGTGGCAATTTGGTTAGCCTCTTGTCTAAGAATTTTGGAGTCGATCTCAACCGCTACACACCGGCTCACGCCCAACTCCTCAACAAAAATTATTGGTATAGCTCCGGTGTCTTCATTCAAGCCGAGGGAGGATTCAAGGTGAAGGATCAAGATCGTATCGTTACACCCACCCTCGACAAGTTCGAGTTTCTCTACGTACCAAATTGGTACGAGGCGTGGACGGGACATGCCTACCCATTGGAACCTAAACCGGAGGACGAGCTTTCTCTTAGGCCATGTGAATCCCGGTTTGAGCGGGAAGCCATGGATGAGGATGAAGAAGAGGACACCGAGGTAGTAGGCAACGACACTGAAGAGGCCGACACCGAGGGCGGCATTGAGGAGCTCAATTACGAGGAAGAAGACATCGACACGGAGGTCTTAGGGAGCAACATCTTCGTTGACGAGCCCATCAGGCTCGTTAACGACCATTTCCAGCCCCATCCCAACACTGTTAACGAGGCACCCAGCTTCGTTAACGAGGTGCCGAGAGCTCCTGTCGACCCACCACCAGCTCCTGTCGACCCTCATGCCTATGGACTCATGCCTTATAACCCGGTGATCTATCAAGACCATTTCCAGCCTCACTACCCACCACCTCCTCAGCCCGAGTACACAGGATCGAGTATACCACCACCATGGGCCGAGGATCTTTCTGCACGGATGCAGCAGCTTCACCTCCAGCAGGATCACATTCATAGGAGGATGGATAGATGGGAATCTGTCTATTCAGCTCGCATTTCGATGGAGGATGAGAGGCAGCGTCAGAGAGAGGCGGAGAACGCTGAGCATTGGAGGACGATGTACGACTTCATGGGGAACTTTGAGCACTACTTTCCTCCACCGAACCATTGATTCAGCCTGAAGATGAAGTTTTTCCTTGTTTCCACTTTTACAACTTTGTAAGTTTTTTATGTCTTTCTTTTTCTTTTTAATCTTTTGTTGTTTTCTTTTCTATTTCTTTTCCTTCTTCTTATTTTTCTGATAGTGGGGACACTGTAATTTTAAGTATGGGGTGGGAGAAAGTAGAAAACTTATGTCCTAGGTGTTTATGTGTTTTATGTAGTGTCTATTTCTTTATGTCGAAAAAATAAAATAAAAAAAACGGAAAAAATTGAAATTTTTTGAAAAATCTAAAAAGAGTTTTAGA
Source organism: Fallopia convolvulus (assembly GCA_964016875.1). Lineage (NCBI taxonomy): Eukaryota > Viridiplantae > Streptophyta > Magnoliopsida > Caryophyllales > Polygonaceae > Fallopia > Fallopia convolvulus. The sequence goes on along the minus strand of OZ024732.1, from coordinate 33,742,887 downwards.
ATTGATAGATATCCCTTCTTAAGTTCTATGATAGCAATCGCTAACTTAATCATATAATTCCTTGCAAGCATGTCTTTAAAAGTATAGCCGGATTCTCAACTTGAAATTATTGGTTTTTGAAGAAGATAGCATTTGATAAAATTGAGCACATATATTTTATAGCATAGATGATGCAATCCAACAATATCTACCTTGTGAGTTATTTTTGGCCTTATAGGGAGAACATTTATAAATCCCTCTTCTTTTCTTGTGTGATTTACTCTCTTTATGCATATTATCTCTTGGAATTGTGATGGTTATCTATTTCTTGAGACCCTTATAAGATTTTTAGTTCATTACTTGTGAAGATCATATGATGGAGAACTTATTTTCTTATATGCCCTATTATTCCCTATCTACCTTTACATTATTCCTTCTTTTTGATAACCAATTCTAGCCTGAAACCTTTTATTTTTAGCTCCACAAAAATTATTCCCTAGCCGAGATAAGCTTGACCCTATCCGGGAATTAGGACTTAGATTGGAGAGGTGAGTTTTGTGGTGTGTTAAAAAGAGAGGAGTTGCTTATATTTTGCTTTAATTGAAGGGTATTTGGGAAGGGTAGATTGGAAGTCTCTTGTTTTTACATATAATAAGAAAGGTCTCTTGATAGAAAAAATGCACAAAATAAAGTATTTGATGGAAGTGAAAAAAAAAAGAAAGAGAAGGAGAATGATAAAAGGAGGTGAAGAGTTGAAGTGCATTGTATTTATAGATAATATCAGAGATTCTTTTATTTTGTTATGAGACTTTCTAGGATGATAAAGGGTGATTGAAAAGAGTGTTTATAAAGAGAATGAGTTTGGTATAATCTTTTATGAGAGTTTTTGTAATGTGTGAGTTTTTAGTGATTCCCGGATATTATTAGCACCACATGACCAAAATATTTCCACGCCTTATTGTTATTACCAAGCCCCATTACAACTAGGCCGAATGGAAGCTTCTATGAAGTTTTTCATTGAGCCCCCTAAGTTCTCTTGATGATTTTTTTTCTTGTTTTGACAAATCTTGGGTGGAGAGTATTGGTGATATAAGTTCCAATTTCTATGAGTTTTTGTATATAAGATGAGTTGAGAGATTGAATTTATAAGCCTAAACACTTGAGAGTTGAGTGAAACACAATATCCCGTGTAAGGTTGGATTGTATTATCTTATGTCTATTTAAGTGCATATATGTGTGAGGATGTTAATAGTCTTTTGCTATATTTTTCTCATGTGTAGATGTTGCTTTTTAGAAGATGGCTATGTCTTGATAAGTATGTTTGTTTTGGTTTTGGTTGATGTCTTGTTTATTGCTTGAGGACAAGCAAGTCTAAGTATGGGGTATTTTGATGTTCGCATTTCTAGTATAGTTTTTAGTAGGTTTTCTTTGCTTATTAGGCTTAGTTTTGTTAAGTTTAGGTTTAGTTTTGAGTGTTTTTAGATTGTTTTGCATATTTCTATGAAAAGAGTGGAAACTACGCTATTTTATGTATTTTGTAGGTTTTAGCGAGGAAAAGAGCTAAATGGAGTTGAATTTGGAGCATTATAGTGAAAGACGGAGGAATACAAGATTGAAGAAGTCAGAGTTCAAGATTACGAGAGGAAGTGATTGAAGAAAACAAAGTCCAGGCTCGTTAACGAGGTTGTGAGGGCTCGTTAACGAGGCCACGAAAGAGAAGATTTGAAGTTTTGATTTTATAATTCACCGATCCTGAGCGGGAATTTATTTCCGTGTCGGTTGAGTATCTTTTTAGAATCTTTTGGGGTTATTAGGATATGTATTTTAGGTTTTATTATCCTTTTAGATTTTATTTCTATCTTTTAGGGTTTGTTTCTATCTTTTTAGGAAAGTTTATATCTTTTAGCCTTTTTAGTTTTTAGCTTTTTAGTATAAATACCCTTCTATCTATCATAGCAAGGGGGGGCTTTTAGAAGAGAATTTTTAGAGTAGAGAGATTTTCGGAAGGGCCGAGAGAGAGAGAGAGAAGTCGGATCGGAGTTGTGATCGAGGAGGTTCGGTAGACGACAGTCACCGGGATCGTTAGTCGTGAATTTGATTCGGTATTTTGATGTTTTCGGTTTCTTCTGAATCTCTGTAAGACGATATTTTCTTATTAATTTGAGTTTTGTTTTGTTTTCAATGTTTCCTTTGATTGAAATTATTAGTTTCTTAGTTATGAGTAGTGAGTAATTTTCTTTTCTAAGATCGGAGTTAAGCCCGGCATAGTTGAGCATGTTTGATGAGTAAGATTGTGTGTGAATGCCTTTTATCTTTTATTTGAGATTGTTTGTTGTGCTCATACCAAAACAAAAGTTGAGGTAATTTGAGGTTTTAACTTAATTGAAAGAGTGAGTTAGTAACTTGAAGGTTGATATTGTTTGAATACGAAAGTTTCACGCTTTAGATCCAAAACAAGCAATTAAGTGAATTAGGATACGAAAGTTTGTTAATTTACTTGCTAAGTCAACGAAAGTTGATGACTCTATCTGTTTAAAGGCATGATCTTATCTTCTTACGAGTTTTTATGCTTGGCTATGTTGTGGTGTCCCTAGTCCTAGTTCTTTGTTTTATTTGAATTATTTCTAGTGAATTTTTGTTGTTGAGTACTTGCCTCGGTACCGAATTTAATTAGAATTTAATTAGGTCGTTATTTGAAGTGTTTTTGTGTTCGGTGGCTTGTGAGTGTTTTTATTTGTTTTGTTTGCTTTTTAGTAGATTGATAAATGAACAACCTTGCTTCCTGTGGAACGATCCTGACCTCCCTATACACAGCGGGGTCTTGATTATAAATTTATTTGTTGTCAAGAAACCCTCTCAACAGCGCGTTGCCTTCACCTTCTTCGGGTACTCGAGGCGGTGCGTTAGGGTCCTCGTAGTCCTCTTCCAAGTACCAATCATTCACTCTTTTTTCCAATATGTAGTTGTGTGTAGAAGAGTAGACAGTAATGAGATCGATTTGTGATTTCATCGGGTAACATGCCATGCTATTCAATATTCGAAATCGTTTCTTCAACACGCCAAAGCACCTCCCTATGCAGCTGCGCAACGAAGAATGCATCTTGTTAAATGTTTGTGGAGCGTCCTTGGACACTGCATTTTGAAATTGAGACTGATGATAATTCACTTTGGAGTAAGGAACCATTTACCCATTCCTGTCCAGATATCCTTTATCAACCAAATAATACCGCCCTACATACATACGTCGCTTTAAAATAAGTTTGGAATCAACCCTTTGTATGTAAAACAATCGATTTCTTATTTTCATACCTGGAGGAGGGTGTGGGAAATTGAGCTCGGGTGTCCTCTAAGCATGATCAAATACACTGGCATCGTGAGCGCTACCTTCCCAACCATGAAAGATGAACGTTCAAATACATGTCAAAGTCACATACCGCCATTATGTTGAATGAGCAAACTTGTTTTCGGTTTCGAAACGGCATTTGCTTTGCGCGTGGTATACAAGCTGCAATATGTGTACCATCTATACACCCGTTTGCCCCTATGAATGAAAAACATGAACGAATATTATAAACGTATAGTTTAACATAATACATGAAAGTATTTCTTTACCTTGAAGACTTGGTATCGGGGATCGCTCCTAATTTTCTCACGAATTTCGGAAGAGGAGGGGTTTTGAGGTCGAATCAGGCGACCTACAAGCCCTTGTGTGCCATGTCGTCATCCTGTTATAGCATCCACAATCTCATGCAACACTCGACTAATCGTGTCCCCAGATCTTTTGAATCTTTCAGAAGAAGCTCTATTTGACGCACCAACTGCAAGGGTGTGTAATAATATTCCAACCTTTTCCAAAACGCTAACATTTCTTGATGGTCTCAAGCCATGGTGTTGTTGTAGATCATCTCAAAGACTTTGGAGGACGATTTCTCCATTCTAAATGAATTAATTCAGCTCACTTCTAAACCTGATTCCATGACCTCCCTCATCCACGCAATCCCCGTAAAGGGAGAATTGAAACAAGGGGTTTTCATTAAGTACCTATTTTGCAAGCACATTTAAATCAAAGTGATATTCGGATACCATAAGAAGTAGATGTTGTAGTAGAGTCAAAAATACCTATGGTAATAGGCGGACATGACCGATGCGTGGTTCCTCATGTGCAAAAAGAATAACGCAATGATCTTCGCCCTCCTTGACAAAAGGTTCCTAGCCATTATACCTACACAAATAAACAAACATAAGGCTTGAGATTTTACACCAATGGATATCCATAGCCCAAGATTGTTGAATGATCGGGGATTGATTCATTTCTAACCCTAAAAATAACAACATAAAGTGGTCAACATAATAATTCATAACACACGAAACAACACAACCAACCATGTCCGGAAACACAAATGAAAACCAAGTCAGATATTCAAATAAAACAAAATGTCAAGTCCGATAACAATCTAGATAAAAACTACACATTTGTCAATCCAAGCTACGCAAATCAAGCCTGCTTCTTAAACTTGTACTCCAACCATGCCATCTTTTCTTGATCAGATTGGAGAGTCATGAAGAGGCATCGACTATGATCGTTGTTGAGCTCATCCACATCATAACACCAAAGAGGCGACACCTTCTCTATCACCCATTCTGCAACAAGCCGATTAATCACTTCAATTGCATCATCAATATCATAAGTTCTCCTTTGGCCTGTGTTGCCCATACTAACCACATCCCACTGCAAATAACTCAAGAATTTGTCACTCTTTTCCTCCATGGAAGCCATGTGTGCAAGTACATCTCTAGCCATGGAGGGTCGCTTTTTCTTTGGCTTAGGTAATTGTTGGGAAGTGCTAGTAACTTGGGACCTCTTGGGCGGGGCTACAGGAGAATACTAGGAGACTCCAATAGATGTCTGTTGTGACATTGGTGGGACAATAGGTGTAATGAACCCCTCAAAGTCAACACTTGTTCATCTAAAAGGTAAGCATCAATGTCATCAATGTCACCCACACAAGCATCAAATGGAGTGGAGGAGGTATGGTCCATAGGGCTGGCAAAACTTGACCTGACCCGAGAAACCCGCCCGACTCCGAACCAGGCCGGATCCGAGAAAAAACATAAGTCTTATACCCGAGACATGTTTGACCTGAATTGATTTGACCCTAATCCGAAAAAACTCGAAATCGAGATTAACCCAAAACCGATCATACCCAAATGGACTAGCCTAATGCAACTCGATATCTGATGCTACCCGAACCGAATTTATCCGAAAATCCGAAGTTAGCCGACGCGAAACCATCTGAAAATCCGAAGTTACCCAACCTGAAACCATCCGAAAAATACATTATGTTTTAAAATATTAATAATAGTTAAAATTTATTATAATTATGTTTTTATTTCAAATGTTACATTAAATATTTAGACCCTAAAGTACTTAAACTACAAAAAATCATCATTCGATATATGGTCTGAATCAAAATCCGACTTACTCGAAATTGGATTAACTTGAAATTCGGCCAAAGTCGATTCGAAAAACCCGAACCCGACTCACCCGAAATCCAACTGAATTAAAAATCTAACTAAACCCGAAACCAGACTTATTCAAAATCAAGTTGGACCGAAATCCGAATGACCCGACCGAAATTTACCGAAAACTCGACTTTGCCCTATGAATTGTGCACACGACCCGAAATAATCCAACCCAATTTGACCCGATTTTCAAAATATCCGAATTTGACCCGAATATGAACTTACACGAAAATGAATTGACCCGACCCGCCCGATTGACACCCCTAATGGTCCATGTTGGCAGACACACAATGTTTGCCTATAGCACATATGCTATTGTAGACGGAATCCCATAGTTCAAACCATGTCCAAATCAATCGGCTTCCTTCGAAATCTCATGTCTTTATTGTAATGCACGGTTCTCGAGCATCATATAAAAAAAATTCCGTCTCAACCCTTTCTACCATAGTTTGTATCCACCTTTTTAATTCCACTTTCGGGGGCCTAAAGCCCAATAAAGAGCTTTATATCTCATTTAAAGATTTGGGCCGATAAGAAATTAAACAATTAAAACTAATCCTACTTAAACTAGATAGAATCTAGTTTACGCAACTACTTAACCCTAAATCCCGAGTTTTGTCCACCCACCCTCGTCAAAGCAAGCTCTTCTTAGAGAGTTGGCAACCAATCTTCTTCGTAGCTTGTAACAGTACACCGTCGCCTCCTTCTCCGACGAGCCCATTCGCGAACTGTCGTCTCCAGCCGTAGTCAGGCATGCATTCCGATCTTCTCGCGAGGAGCGAGAACACTCGCACTCCACCGGTCGAGCACCTCGGGTCGTCGTCTCCGTTCACTGACAACGGCCCCCAAGACCGTGCCTCCTCTTTGGACCGTACCTCTGTATTGTCTCCGATCATTCTCGCATCTAGACTTCAACACCGTGCCTTCCGGTGAGTCCTTTTGTCCCTTACTCTCTTCTTTGTGTCGGGGTGAATCGAGTTGGTAGTTGGGAATCGGTTTTGGGAAGCTGTGAGCGGAGATCTTAGTCTAGTTGTTCACGAACATGTTCTCCAGTATGAGCTAATAGTGGTGGATGAACTCTTTTGTTTTCAAATTCATGTCTTCGGTATTTTTTTATCAAGCATGCGTCTTGATTCACGTTGCAGGTGGTGTGCGAGAGTGAATCAGATGGGAGGGGTATCTAGTTATTGTAAATTGTTGGATTAATTGATTAAGGTAGTTATGGTTTTCATTGGTTAAAGTGGATGGAAATTCATAGGTGTGTTAGTTTGTAAATTAATAGATATGCTAGTTATTTTAGTGTGAGATGTTTGATTGTGTAGTTCTTATATACGTAGGTTAGCTTGGTGAGTGTACTGTGTTAGGTAGTTAGTGGGCTTAGTTTGGCCTGTAGGATAGTAATTAGTAATAAGTTAGAAAAGTCAAGCGATGGGTTAACTTGGGCTGGGATAGGTCGGAAAGGGGTGCGACCATTATAGAATTGTTAAACATTATGTAAGGTTGGAGAGTACTTACCCAAAACAAAATTAACCTAGAATTCGGTACAATGATAGGGATCATTCTTGTTCGGATTTCTAATTTTCGTTGTCAGCAAAGACTCTACGTTTCGAGTTAAGTCGTTTTCGACTTGCTCGGTTTATTCTGTCTTGTTAGATTTTATGCCGTAATTGTAGGATTGGTTTTGGGAACTAGTCCCGAAAATCTTTTTGAACCGTTTGGAATTGCTTGTGATGATGTGTGAAAAGTTGGTTTTAAATTTGTTTTATCGTCCAAAGTTTTCGAACGTTTTCTCTGTGTTGGTACCGTTTCCGGCACGGGTATCGTAGCTGATGGAGAGGAAGGGTTGCCTATGTATAGTCCGTGTGACAGAGAAACCGTGCCCCTTCAAAAGAAAACGCTATCTATGTGTTTTGGCAAGTGCTCCAGTGGAGGCATAGCCGGGGTTAGAAGAAAGAAGTTATGTGAGTAGTGGGAGGGCCTGCCGTGGCACTGTGGATTGAAATACGAGATGGAGAATGAGTTATGTTGTTTTAATTGTGCGATTGTGTGTATGTGTGTTTGGCTTATGTGTGACTAACTGTCTAATTTAGGTGTTGGCCTTTAGAGTTATGGTTGCGATTGTTGATTCTGGTTGTTGACTATAGAAAACTATTTTTAAACATCTTATAATTTCCGCATATTATCTAGCTTGGTAGTTTAGTAATTGACCCTTCGGGGATTAATTTTCCAGTTTTAGGTATGTCACAGGAAACCGTGCAGGAGCCTTGGCTGGATGGTGGAGTGGATCGTTGACGCACGTGTCATTAGTTTGGGTTTTTCGGGTGTACTTTGGGAGGGTTTATTATTATTAGTTCTGTTGAATTATTTTAATTGTAATTTTTAAGTGTTGTTTGGAATATTTTGAGGAAAAATCGGGAAGCTTGGGTTACTTGGGAAATTTTGTTTATTTATTCGGGCATTAAAACATGTTTTATATTCAGTTTTATGAATCCGAAAGTTGGTTGTTTTACTTGTTTTCTCGTCGTGCCCGCGTTGTAAGATCCTAAAGTATTGTTGTCAACCCACCTAAGTAGTACCTAGTAAGGTCTACTACCACGTAGCGTCCTGTGGAATGACGGGGTGTTACAATATTCTCCTACACCACACCGCACAAAACACAAATGAAAACCAAAATTGGTACATTCATAAAGGGAGGAAAACATTAATATATGGTCAAGTACACAAGCATAACATATGAACTAACCTTTATTTTTTTTATCCCACCATTCATCGGAAGCCTCAATGGTACGTTCAATTGGGTTCCATCCACAACATGTCTCCTTGTGTCGTAAGTCTACCCATGCCCTCCAAAAACTCTTCATGTAGTCGAATTTGTTTTTGCACTCTTTATGTTTCACAACCTTCCCAGTCTTCTCCAAAACCTTTTCAACAATTTCGGCCCAATTAAAGTGCGTGTCAATACCATTTTTCTTGTGGTACTCTTGGCATATGAGAAGTAAACTCTTTTGCTCAGAATCAGCCCAATGACACTTGCTATCCTTTTTTGACACATCAGCCATTGTCCTATACCTTATATCATTATATCAATTTACAAATATTTAGGCTAAAACATACAAACACGTATACAATATGAATACCACATGCATCAACAAGGAGGCTCATTAATAAGCCTTAATAAAATGAGATTTCAAACACCAATCATTACTTGGTGCAGCATTAACAAGCACTAACAGCTTGCACGAGTAACCGAACAACTCATTTCAATGTTTGTGCTCAATTTAAACAGCATTTCAAACAATGAGCAAACTATGATCTAATTAATATATGCCACTTCATTTCAATGTTTGTAAAACAATAAGTATATTTATCAGTCATGAGTAACTAAAAAGGAATGCTTCATAAAAAGATACAAAAGTTAAGAGCTAGGCTTAAGTGAGGTACCCCTGTAACATTGAGTTAAAATTTTATGCTCTTGATTCTTTCTCAATGCATAGCTTACAGGAAAAATTCAAATGGTGTATCAAAACCATGTCGTAGAAGGTTGTGGAGCACGTATAGCTGCCAATCTATAGATGATGTAGCCTTGCTCTAGTGTTAAGGATAGGTGTATTAACCTTCTTTTCCTCTCCATTTTTTCCAGTTTGCAAAAGTGTTTTGTAAAACATGACATTCATTGCAAAAGTATGTGCTTTTGAACTAATTTCCTACATTTGCATCACAGGATTGGGTATAGTATGACTAACTAGCAGGCTTGATATCCATGTAATGTCATGCAATTATTGGTTAATTAACAGGTCATAAAGCTCTAATTTTGTTAATTAACATCTTCCATTATGGTGCGAGACAGATGGGAACCGTACCTCAATGGAGATTGAGAGTGACGTCGTCGGACTCGGCACGGCTGGCCTTCACAACTTGGAAGGTAGATAATGATGGTGCGAGACACCGTCGGTGCTGCTCTGTCTGCCGAAAGCTTGGGTAGGTCGTCCAACCCCCCGTGACGAACGCTAGGGCGCACAACCTCCCACGAACCAGAGCAAGAGGAAGGTGATGGCAGGGAGCTCTTCAGTTTTCACGAACGTGGTTTGCTCACTCAGATCTGGAAGGTCTCCAAAATGGTGTATGCAATTCAATAAAGTAGGTGGGAAGATCAATGATTGGTTGGAGGGGTAATTTTTTGTATGTAGAAGGGTATTATGGTAATTTTTGGTTAAAAATGAAGCCCAATTTGGTAATATGCCAATATCTTTTTTTTCTCCAGCTAGTCCAACCGAACAGTCATTTTAATTTCCAGCTCATCTTCCGGGTTTCAGCTCCTCCACAAATCCAACTCGAGTTTTCAGCTCCATCTACAAAATCCAACTTAAGTACCAGCTCCAACTAGTGCATCCGAACGGAGCCTAATCTTTAGAACTTCCGAAATTCAATATCTTTGTAGATTTGATAAGTCCCCTTTGTATTGTTTGTTAACCTTCTAAAAACGATGATGGCCATTGTGGTTTCTTATGAAAGTCCTTTTTTGGGCCCGTTTGGACTTGGGTCTCCTTAATGATGGCTACAATCTATCTTTTTGCCTCTGTGTGAGTTGTTGGTGTGTGAGCCTTTTGGCTCATTTGACCCATGTTTTTCTTTTATCCAAACTCAATCCATCCCCCTAAGCCTTCCTTTGGCTTTTGGGGTTGGCTTTGTTCGGGTGTTGTGGTTCGTGTTTGTTTTGGCAAGTTGACCCGAACACGGTTTGTACATTTCCGCGTTTGTGCTCTGAAATTGGGTGTGGTTCGTATGTGATTGTCGCGGTCGCTTTGACGTTCTCGAGGTTGCTGGAGATCCTTCATCTCGGTGAAGACAACGTCAGTAGTCCACTTCATCATACCGGTCCGCTTTTGACCCAAATGTTAAAGATGTGTTGATCTTTATCCCCCCCACGCCTCCCACTAGTCCTTTCGTTCTAGTACTTGTTTGTTAGTTGTACTTACTTTTGTGCTTTGTTTGGTTCTGTCTATTTTGCTTTGTTCGTCTTTGTCTGTTCTTAACGGTTTTATGACTGATGTTTACTCAGCCTGTAACACCCCCTCCTTACTGTACTTGAGGTGTTACCGCCAGTAACCCTAATTAGTCCTAATTCAAAGTTACCCAAGGCTTTAAAACTTACAACCACAAGAAGTATTACAACACTTTATTACAACCCGTATTATCACCTTCTTCTTTAAACAAAAACATAACCAACATCTTGAACAAAAGTAAAAAAAAAATCTAACAACAAACTTATTCATCTTCAAACAACCATCTTCAAAACTTCTTGACCTCCTTAACACATTGGTTAGCCTTCACTTCTGGGGATTAACTCCTTTAATAGCTAACGCATCGGAAAAAAAAACGATGGGTACCAGCCGACCATACATTGGAATAAGTCGGTCAAGTTAGTATAATGAAAGACTAAGCAAGTGGATAAACAAGGCATACTAAAATTTAAATTCCACAAAGGAAAATAAAAATTGGGAACTTACTTTAAGCTTTTATAATTGGAAATTCTCTCATTGATTAATCAGATTGACTTACTCAAAATCTGATTAATCCTACTCGCAGTCAGAAATCAGACTGATTACAACATAATCATTCATAATGCTTTAATAATACTAATGTGACCAGTGTTTTCATTTCTTATTATGATCAAAGTGTGCCTACATACACACCTTGACAGCTTAGTATGTAAATCGGCCAACAACCAAGATCAAGGAACTTGTTTCATCCATGATCTTTTATATTTACTCGGCCAACAACCGAGATTCAGCCAACAACCGAGATCAAAGGGTCTATTTCATCCATGATCCTACATATATGCTCGGCCAACAAACGAAATCAGAGGGTCTATTTCACCCATGATCATTTATCCTTAAACAATACTACTTTACCAATGATATCTCCACGTGAGACATCCAATTCTCAAGATCATACACAAAGAATCTAGGTTCAGTTCTAACGCGAATCTGAATAACAACGATGATTATTATTTCTAACAATATCACAACCTATCATACTTTACTAACATAACAATCATTCTCAATTAGGAATGTTAAACGAACTTTCAGTTTCCATTTAATAGTAGCATTGCAAGAGAAAAACATCCACTTGCCTTATAAGGCGTGCTCAACGCTCTCAACGATTCCAACAGAAATCTTTATCACCCTTCTGCCAATTATAACAATAGATTTCTCAACAACGGGATTATGGATACACTTCTTAGTTGTATTCTCAACTCCTACAACTTTCTAATCGATAAACGATTTGATTTTCGAATATCGATTCATAAATAATCCTCACTTATCATGCTTTAAGGAGCCATCGTGGCGGAATTATAACTAATTATCCGCTTCACTTTTGATACAATTTTATTAAAAAAAATTGTTCATTAGTAACAATTCTTAAAGGTGACCAAATCTTGGATCAAACGGATTAGCAACGAATCCTGAGTAATTATCCGAAGTCCTTTACCTGCCAATCGATGTCCAAACTTGTATTCGCTATAAGTAAAGATCCAAACGTCCGTTTCTCGAGCGATTTGAACCTATGGAACCATATCAACGTCAAGATTATAAAAACCATAAATTTAATTAGCAAAGCAGAATCGAAAGGTCCTTACGGTTGTTCCGTAACCACCCCTGCTAATTAATTTCGATCGTATATACCTTCACTTAAATCCTTGGCTCGTTCGGCTCGATGGTGGCTCGATCCAAGAGCCCGAGGGTGGCTGGGTGATGCCCGACGGCAGCCCTTGCGGTGGTTGGTGGTTGGTGGTCGGAGTAGCTAGCAAACGCCGGCGACGTCGCGCGGCGAGGCAAGAAGAGAGTGCCGACGGTGATGAGTTGAGTTCCTTATTCCCGAATTCGTCGTTCCTCCCAAATCCCTTTTACAGAAGCAACGACAAGTCTATACAAGGAGGAAGAAGAAGGTGAGGTGGAGGAGGAGGAGGAGGTAGGGGGAGAAGATGGTGGCCGGCAGTGAAGAATTGCTCCCAAAGTTCGTCGTTGTCGTCCAAACTCTCGTTCTCACTTTGCTTTGAAAACGAAATGATAGACTTTGACTAAGGCTAAAAGATATTCCGTGGTGAAATCCTATCTCACAATCCTTCGTTATTAAGCAAGAAAGGCGGTTAAAATGGAATTTTCAGTCTCGGAACGGGACTCGCGTTAAAGCGGTAAAATTATGTACCTCGGGTGGAAAAACTCACTAAATGAAACACATCCCGTAAATTATGTAGACCAATAAAACCAATTTTCCATGATTTTATCTTGCTACCTTCAATTTTTAAGGCTTCCGTTTCGTATTTTAAATTCCTTTCGGTACATAATTAAAAAGACGACTTATCCAATAATTATTCTTTTCCACCGAAAAATCCTAAAATTTCCATCGTTCCATAAAATCATTTTGTTATGATTTTAGGATATCACCAAGAATTTTCTAGGATTTAAATTCCAACAAAAATATTGGATTAAGCGTTAAAACGGACAAAGAGGTTAAAAGGATATCTAAGAAAAATTCAAAAATATCCTTAAAAACCAAAGTTATTACACAGCCTCCCAGTTATACCAGGATTGTCCGATAAACCAAATTGTTAACTACTTAAAAAAACTTGTGGGTAGCTGTGGCTGGTGATATGAATCTAAACCGCCGAGTAATTTCGCTCCGGTCAGAGTTGTAGGGCGCATTGGCTATTTAGGAGTGGTGTGCCCTACATCTCTAAATTTAAAAAAAATGAAGAAACTAGAGCGGCAGCGGTGGCAACTGCAGCTCCATGTAAAAAAAATGAAGAATTACATGCAACGGTAAAAACAATACCAGAGCAACAATGGTGGCAGCTGCCGCTCCATGTAAAAAAAATGAAGAATTACATGCAACGGTAAAACAATGTGATCCGTAGCGGTAACAATTACCACTACCTTGCCCTCAATGGTAAAAAAAAAACAAGATTCACTGTGGCTATTTATAAGGCCGAGTGAAGCTTGTTTTTCTACAGCGGATTCGGCCTTTTGCCAATAACTAGGCGACCACAAAAGGTCCCAAAATCCATCCCCAAATACCTCTACGAAAATAATGTCGGAGACTTGGCCATTCTTTGGAGGGCAGGAACATTCTAGCTAGTTCAAATCCGGTGAATCTAAACGAGGATCCCGTGTATGAAGATGGCGGTTTAGAAGGAATTTCTTATAGTGGACATCAAAATGAAGAAGTGGTATGTAATTAATTATTTACTACATTGTTAGTTTTATTATAATTAATCATATTTTATACTTTATTATGACGAATTTGATGTTTATAATAGTTTTAGTTGTTATAATTGTTAAATTAGTTGAGTAGAAATCGTTGTAGTTGTTATAACTAATCATATTTTATAGTTGTTATAATTTTTAAATTAGTATTTTTAGTGCAAAATTTTCGTTTTAATTTCTCATATTGTGGTGAATTTGTGAGTTTATAATCGAATTAATGAAGTATTTGTCATAATTGTTTCCAGTTTCTCGATTTTTCAACCTACTTTGAGTCTAATTATGAGTGGTCAGAACAGAATGATATACTAAAATGGGCTAGAGAAGTAGGACGTAATTTGAACATGGTGTTGACAATTAAGAATTCATGGGAAATGAAGGTCCTTTTAGCATGTGTGTTGGCCGGTGAGTACAAGCCAAAGAAGAATGGTAAATCCAACGTTAATATGCGAACCCTACAAATTGGTGATGATCTAGAGGAAAAACCACAAAGCAGGAAGATGGGCTGCCCGTTCGAGTTGGTTCACCAACGGGACAGGAGGACCCATCATTCGTGGCTAAGCGTGAAATCCGATTGCCACAATCATGACCTTTCCACTAGTTTGGAGGGACATCCTTTTGCCGGCCGCTTAACCGATGAGAAAAAGGAGGATGCAAGGCTATTAACCCTCGCACATGGTGAGCCGAAGTTTGTTATGACATACTTGCGCCAAAAGTGGTCGGAAATCACAACTTCGATGAGACAGTTGTACACTTTTCGGCATGATGTATTGAAGAAAGAGATGAGCTCAATGAATGCAAATCAATTCTCACTCCATTTCTTATAGTCAAATGGCTATTATCTTGATTATCGAGCCGAGAAAGGAAGCAACGAGATAATAGACTTTTTCTTTGCCCACCCCAAGTCGTTGAATCTACTAAAGTTGTTTCCGTATGTTGTGATCATGGATGCGACATACAAAACAAACATGTAAGCATTAATAATAAAAGCGTTTTTACTTGAAATTTAAGTTTTGCACGTTAACTTATTCAAATTAATTAACATTTCAGGTATAACATGCCCTTCATGAGATGGTAGGATTTACTTGTAGCGAGCACACTTTTTGCATTGGGTTTGCATTTATGGAAAGAGAGACCCAAGGTGTACAAAATGGTTGGGAAAATGCCAGAAGTTGTTGTCACAGAACAGGATATTGCCGAGGTTAACGCCGTTGCGGTCTTGTTTCCCAATGCCAAGCACCTGTTGTGTTGAGTGCATATCCATCGGAATTGCAAGGCGTATGCTTTGGGGAATGGGTTTTCTGCGAGGACTGCGTAGTGATTTGGAAACAAAGCATGGGAACTATTTTTCTCAACTACCGTAGTAGAGTATGAGGCACTACCGTCTATTGCGGACTGGTCAGATTGGAGTACAAAAGCCGCTCAATCTCTTGTTGTTAGCGTACCTACAGAGGAACTGGCTTACTCATTGGCGTGATCACATTGTTAGAGCCTACACTGATCATTGTCTACATTTGTTTACAAGGACCACAAACAAGTACGCTAATCAATTTTCCTTACGAGAAAAGTCTTAAACTATTATTTTAGCTATTGGCACTAAATTAACGAAATATTTATCAGGGTCGAGTCCCAACACTCTTTGTTGAAGCATTATTTGGAGTCTTCTGTTGGGGGGTTCAACACGATCTTGAGAAAGATGCACGCTCAATCCAATTGACGAGATTTGGGCGAGGATGATACAAGACTTCTATGAAGGCAAGATTTATTCTACTATCAAACACAAGGTTGTTCGAAAATACTTGAACCTCAATTATCCTGAGGAGGCCAGGGGATTTGGTGAAGCCATCTCTCCATAGGATAAAGAAGTGTAGGCCAAGGAAGAACTCAAATGTTCAACCAAGAAACTTGACTAGGTTGGAGCATCTTCAACAACGCGGAAGAGGCACTCGTTCTATACTTGGGGTCGCACTTAGCTATGTTCCAAAGGAAGAGGAAGAGGAGGAGGAAGAGGAGGAGGAGGAGGACACTACAAGATTCTGGAGATTTAGCGACCATAGAATATGGTCGCTAAATGGCGACCATATGGTCGCCCGTGGTCGCTAATGTGGACGTCAAAACTAGGGAAAAAATAAAAAAATCAACGACCATATGGTCGCTAATGTTGGTAACCATGTGGTCTCCGAAGCAACTTGGTCGCAAAAGAAAAGCGCGGGCAAATTTCCCGCATCATTTAGCGTCCATGTGGTCGCTAAACGTAGCGTCCATATGGTCGCCATTTGTAGCTACCATATGGTCGCTATTGTTTGCAACCGACTGGACGATGGAATGGCGGCGACCATATGGTCGCGACATATAGAGACCATATGGTCGCTGATGTGGAGCATATGTTCTGGCGGGTAACATCAATTTTGGCAGGCGAAATCCCGCCAAAAATGCGACCACATGGTCGCTAAAAAATTATGTGGTAAAATCTGCGCCAATTCAGCATATATACTTAAATGTGTACAAACCTCATTCTCATTCCGCCACCTTCATACGACCTCATACATATATAGCTCTTTCCAAAACAAAAAAGCAGAGAAGAAAGAAACTACCATTCACAAAACTAAGTTGGTCATAGGAACAAAGTACCTCAATTTTTCCGACTATTTCATCAAAGGTATGTAATTAAAACTGATTCGTCATATATCATTCCGTCATGCTATCGGTTTGTACAGAAATGTTGTTTTTAAAAAGTATTCGTTCATCTAATTAGAAGAGATTTTGTTAAGTAATTGTTAAATTCATATAGCATAGCAATCGGTTGGAGAAAGTTTTAGTTCACATATACTGCATATAGCGACCAACTAGACGCTAGTCGGCGACCAAATGGACGCTAATTGGCATCCAAATGGTCGCAAAAGTTATACAGCGTCCAGTTGGTCGCTAATCTGCGTCCATAAGGTCGCCATATCCAGGATTATATGATGCAAAAGTCAATTAGTTATAGTCTTAAATTGAATTGCAGGAAGAAAAAATGCGTGAATGGATGTATGTGCGTCATATAGATGGGTTTTTGAACAACGCGTTTTTGGCTGGCGTTCGGCAATTTCTTGAATTCTGCAAAGCTATGCCGACATATGACCCATCCGAATTAAGGTGTCCGTGTCGAAGGTGCAAGAATAGGAAACTGATTCCTGTAGATGATGTGCATTATCACATTGTTAAGGATGGGTTTGTTCCGAACTATTACCATTGGGTTTCGCACGGAGAGATTGATGAAATGTTCGATACCTTGTTGGCAGAGTCTAGACAGTATGAAGGCTGTAGCAGTACTGATCCAGCACTACCTGTATCTGGGAATGATAATCGAATGGAGCAGATGGTGTATGATGGCTTTAATGCCCAAAGCCAGTACACTACTGATGATCCCGTGCAGAATGAGAGTATAAGGCATGAGCAGGGGGATCAATATTATCATGAAGCGCCCAATCCCGTTGCACAACGTATGTACGACATGTTGTCCGCTGCAAATAGGTTGTTGTGGCTTGGATGTGATATTACCCAGTTGGAGGAAGCGACTGAGCTACTTAGCATAAAGTCAAAGCTAAGGATGACGGAGCGCGGATACGACATGATCTTGGATTTCTGCGGACACGTTTCACACCCAAAGACCACATTACCAACCACGTTTTACGACACGAAAAAACTGGTCGAGGGTCTCGGGCTTCCGTACGAGGCCATTGATTGATGCCCAAACTCTTGCATGATATATTGGGGTGCAGATGCAGAATACGCGGCCTGCGCGATCTGTGAGTATCCTAGATGGAGGCAAGGCAAGACAAAGCTCATTCCCTATTCTCGTATGTTTTACTTGCCCATAACTCCACGGTTGCAGAGGTTGTACGCATCGGTGGTGACTGCCGAGCACATGAGATGGCATGCAGAACATGTACAAGATAGGGTAATGAGACATCCGTCCGATGTAGAGGCATGGAGGCACTTCAATGCTGTGTGGCCAGATTTTGCAACAGAAACGCGAAATGTTAGACTAGGCTTGTGCACGGATGGTTTCAATCCGTTCGGGGCGTCAAGGCGCCAATACTCATGTTGGCCTGTGATTCTGACACCCTATAACCTTCCGCCATCGATGTGTATGCGAGAAGAGGTTATGTTTTTGACGGTTATTGTTCCTGGACCGAAGAGTCCGAAGCAAAAGTTGGATGTGTATTTGCAGCCGTTGATAGCCGAGCTGAAGAATTTGAAGCTTAATGGGGTGTGCACATATGATGCATGGAGGAAGCAAAATTTTGTCTTGCGTGCAACTGTAATATGGACTATCAGTGACTTCCCAGCATATTCGATGTTGTCAGGTATGTTGTTCTAGACTCAACTTAATTAATGTCAAGTTAATGCATATATCATGAAGCCGTTAAATTTAATTAATGTGTTGTACCATATATATGTTTGTGTAGGCTGGAGTACTTTTGGGAAATACGCGTGTCCTTATTGCATGGAAGACACTGATGCATTTTATCTAACCCATGGACACAAAATGTGCTGGTTCGATTGTCATAGAAGGTTTACAGAACATGATCATCGCTTCCGAAACAATAAGAACGATTTCAAGAAGGGTAGAAGGGAACGTCATGCTCCTCCTGTACTCCGTGACAGATACGAGATATTAGACCAGGTCAACAATATGGGTTTGATGAAGATAACTGAAGTGGGAGCCGAACAGCATAATAAGACGGCCAGTAGAGGTTCGGGTTGGAAGAAGAAAAGCATTTTTTGGGACCTACCTTATTGGCCTAGTCTGCTGGTAAGACATAATTTAGATGTCATGCACATTGAAAAGAATTTCTTTGATAATGTTTTCTTCACCATTCTCGATGTTCCGGGGAAGTCGAAAGACAAGTGGTCGGCTAGAAAGGACCTAAAGGAATTGTGCAAGCGTCCGGAGTTGGAACCTGACGAGGAGGACAATAGGTACCCAAAGTCATGCTATGCACTAGATCCTAATGAAAAACAAGTGCTACTTGAGTGGTTGAGATCCGTAAAATTTACGGGTGGCTACGTGTCCAACTTCAGCCGCTGCATTGACTTGCACAAGCTTAGACTCTTTGGGATGAAGAGTCATGATTGTCATGTGTTCATGCAACGGTTGATGCCTATTGCTTTTCAAGCATTTCAAGATGACAAAGTCTGGGAGCCTATTGCTCAACTAAGTGCGTTCTTCAGGGACCTGACGTGTTACGAGCTTAAGCCTGAGGTGGTTATGCAGTTGCACAAGGAAATACCAATTATTTTGTGCAAGCTGGAGCGAATCTTACCCCCATCATTATTTGATTCGATGGAGCACTTGCCTATTCATTTGACACGGGAAGCTTCACTTTGTGGCTCTGTCAATTATAGATGGATGTATCCAGAAGAAAGGTATGTACAATTATAATTTTTGATAAGTTGTAGTTAATTTGGTTTTAGGGTCTTCAATATCATATATATTTTGTAGGTTCTTAAAAAGGTTGAAGGGCACAGTTGGTAATAAAGCTAAGTTTGAGGGCTCTATTTGTAGTTTCTATCTCGTTCAGAAGACGTCCACCTTTTGCTCGTATTATTTTAACTCGCATGTCGCGAGTAATCATATGGATGTCTCCCTGATGTTCGTGTTTTTGATATAGTTTTTAGTAGGTTTTCTTAGTTTATTAGGACTAGTTTTAGTAATTTTAGGGTTAGTTTTATGTGTTTTTGGATAGTTTTACATATTTTGTGAAAAGTATGGAAGCTACTCCGTTTTGTGTATTTTTTGTAGGTTTTAGAAAGGAAATGGTGCTATTTGGAGCTGAATTTGGAGTGCTATGATGATGGACGGAGGAATACAAGATAAAGGAGTCGAAGTCTAAGTTTTTGAAGAAGAAGTGTTGAAGAAGCCAAGCCCAGGCTCGTTAACGAGGCTGTGAGGGCTTGTTAACGAGGTTACGAGATAGGTTTTTCGAGGAATCTTAATGATATTCTACCGATCTTGTGCGGGAATTTATTCCGTGTCGGTAGAGTGTTTTTAATAAGTTTTAGGGTTATTATATTATTTATTTTAGGTCTTGTTATCCTTCTAGATTTTATTTCTATCTTTTTAGAGTAGATTTCTATCTTTTAGGAAAGTTTTTATCTTTTAGCCTTTTTATTTTTATATCCTTATTAGTATAAATACCCTTCTATCTAGCCTAGAAAGGGGAGGCAAGTAGAGTAGAGATGGAATAGAGAAGAAGGAAGAGCTGAGAGAGAGGACGAAGGAGTCGGAGGTCGAGACCGAGCCATGGTGGACGAGAGTTATCGGGGTCGTTAATCACGGGTTTTGATTCGGTGTTTTGTATTTTTCGGTTTCTTCTAAATCTCTGTAAGACGATATTTTTCTTACTAATTTGAAGTAGTTGTTTTGTTCTCAATATTTTCTTTTGTTGAATTTATTTGCTTCTTAGTTATGAGTAGTGAGTAGTTTTCTTTTCTAGGGTCAGGGTTGAAACCCAGCATAGTTGTGCATGGTTTGATGAGTAAGATGATGTGTTGAAAAGCCTTTTATCTATTTTTAAGATTGCTTGTTGTGTTTATACCTAGATGAAAGTCAAGGTAATTTGAGTTTTTGACTTGATTGAGAGAGAAAGTTATAGACTTGAAGGTTGATATTGTTTGAATGCGAAAGTTTCAAGCTTTAGATCCAAAACAAGCGATTGAGTCAATTAGTTTATGAAAGTAGATTAATTTACTTGCTAGTCAATGAAAGTTGATGAATTTATCTATTTAAAGGCATGATATTTATCTTCTTACGAGTTTATATGCATGACTATGTTGTGGTAACCTTTGTCCTAGATCTTGTTTTTATTTGAATTCTCCTAGGATATATTCGTTACTGAGTTCATAGCCTCAGTACCGAACATGTTTAGTTCGTTAGTGTTGGTTAGTTGTTTGCGGTGGTTCGTTAACGATCCTGACAAGGTCGTTAACGAGGCTGATCGTGAGTGTTTTGCTTTTTTTGTTTGATTTTCATTAATAGTTGTCGATAGATAAACAAACCTTGCTTCTCGTGGAACGATCCTGACTCCCCTATACTCAGCGGGGTCTTGACTTATAAATTTATTTGTTGTCCAGAGTAAAGGCCCATCAACACTCCCGCAAGGTTAGTTGCACATTTCCAGTTGGGGTTGATCCGAGCGATTTGTCTGTTCTCACAACAATTGGGCGAACGTTGGGTAGATCCAGTGGTCGTGTGCTCACAGATGAGGAATTCCATGTGATCCAAACGTACATACTAATGAACTGCATCGAAGTGGAGCCCTATATCGAGTAAGTTTCTCTTTTTCTTGATTTGAATAAACTATATATAAGTACTTGACTCGGTCAATTATTCTTTGTACTAGATACTATTTGACAAACTTCGTGCGCCCGTCAAATCCAAGAATAACCGAAGCCGAAGAGCAAAAGATCTTGGAAAGACACTTTCGCCTATGGTTCTACTCCGATGTAAGGATTTTCTACTATTGTTTTCAATTTAATTAATTCGAATTAATTGTGCATAAATGATATTTGAGTCCTCGCTCGACGTACATGTAGGCCGACAGTCCGACAATTACTGATCCTAACATTGCAACATTAGCTCGTGAACCCTCCAAAAAAGTGAAGACATATGCTGGTTATGTGTTTAACGGTTATCGATTCCACATGAAGGCACACGCATCAACCAAGGCTACCGACAGTAGTGGATTTTGTGTTCTAGGACAAAGTTATGGCACTGACGAGGAGGACTTTTATGGTGTGCTAGACGAAATAATTGAGTTGAATTACATATCTCCTACAATGAAGCGCCCTATTGTCTTCACTTGTTTGTGGTTTGACACTCGAAGTCGTGGAGGAACACGCATTCACCCTCAACTAAAGCTTGTGGATGTTCGTAGACATAAGATGTTGAGAATAAAAGACCGTTGCATCTTAGCCCATCAAGAGACTCAAGTTTATTTCCTAGATTACCCAAAGATGAGGCATGCAGATGCTGAATGGATAACGGTATGTAAAGTGAAGTCACGTGTGTGGCCCGATGAAGGTACGTGTGTAGACCCTAACGAGAGTGGTTCACGGGGGGTTGCTATTGAAGAGGGATTTCAACATGATCATTCCCTTCCACGAGTTATCAACGACACACATGATATTGATCCACTTGGTCTGCTAAATGACCCAAACGGAGAGGATCATGTCGTTGAGGATCAAGAAGAGACGTCTACTGAAACGTCTGAGGGTGAGACGGATACATATGAGGAAGACATGTAGTCAGAATACTACTATTGTTTTGTCATTCACTTTTCTGATAACATTATTGTATTGTCATGCATTCACTTTTCTAATAACACTATTGTATTGTCATTCACTTTTCTGATAACACTATTGTATTTCCATGCATTCACTTTTCTGATAACACTATTGTATTGTCATTCACTTTTCTGATAACACTATTGTATTGCCATTCACTTTTCTGATAACACTATTGTATTGCCATTTACTTTTCTGATAACACTATTGTATTCATCTTTTCCAACCATAAAAGGAGATCTCCATCTCCAATTCCAACATACCTTCCCAATTGAAGCTCTATCTTCACCTCAAATTCTAACATCAAATCCATCCTTAAACTTCCATCCTCAAATGGCTCAAAGGAGAGCTTGTACCAAACGAATGACCGCCTTAGCTCTAGAAGTCATAAATTTCTCCATTGTGCGTGTGTGTGGGGATAGGGAGACAAGAACCGAATGAAGCACCACACCAAGAGAGGAACTAAGACTAGTCATCGCTCATTGGACACGATCTCTCGGGGGAGCACCTCCAGGATTTAGCCGTTTTTTCTTGAACGGCGACGACATCACTGCTCGCATTGCGGCTAGGGAAACAGCTGTGCAGCTTCGCGTGCTGGAAGGTGCTAAGATCCTGGCGGTTCATATTCCACGTACAACATGAGAGTCCATTAATTGTAGTTGTTTGTAACTTGGTTTCACTTAAAAAGCTTCACTTTGTGTTGTTTGATTTAATTGTTTTGTCAGTTCGTTTAATTAATGTACTTAGGAAGCAAGTGTTTGTAACTTGGTTTCGTTCGAATTTATGAAGTTGTTTGTAACTTGGTTTCGTTATGAATTAATGAAGTTGTTTTTAACTTGGTTTCGTTCGAATTATTGAAGTTGTTTGTAACTTGGTTTCATTCGAATTTATGAAGTTGTTTGTTAAATATATATAAGTTAATTTTTCTGATAACTGGGTTAAGTCTTCGATTTACTAAGACGGATTGTAGTTGTTGTCCCATTTGAGCCCTCGAACCAATTACTTTGTCCACTATAGTAATTTCAGCGACCATATGGTCGCCACATTCTTAATGTAGCGACCATATGGTCGCCACCTTCTTAATGTAGCGACCAGATGGTCGACATCTTCTTAATGATAGCGACCATATGGTCGCCACCTTTGAAATGTTCGCGACCATATGGTCGCTACCTTTGAAATAGGAGCTCGAAATTGGAATTCTTAGCGCGTATTTTGATTTTTTTTTCAAATTTAGCGACCATTTGATCGCTAAATGGCGACCACATGGTCGCCAAAACGAATTTTTTTGGCGCCATCCCGAAATATTCGGGGGGAAATCCGAAATTTCGGCTCGAGTACAAAATAATTGCGGTTGCGACCACATGGTCGCTAAAAGGAGTTTGCGACCAAATGGTCACGGATTAGCGACCACATGGTCGTCGTTTAGGGAACATGGCCCACTTCGTTATTTAATGAAATATAGCGACCATATGGTCGCTAATTGGCGACCATATGGTCACCACATCTAATTGGCGACCGTTCGCGTGCACCGCCTGCTCGCTTTTTTCTAGCCACGCCTCCCTTTCCTCCTCCTCCTCCTCCTCGTCCTCCTCCTCCTCCTCCTCGTCCCGCCGACCAAAACCTCCTCCTCCTTCTCCTCCCCCTCTCCCTGCCGCCCTCCTCCGCCGTCGCCGCCACAAGAAACCCGCCGGCGGCACCACAAGCAGTCCGGCCCCGCCTCAGCCTCAGCCCGTCGCCGCCCCGGTTTATTTCCGCCTCCTTTTCCAGGTATTTTTCCGCTCTCGGTTTATTTGTATTTCCGTTAAAGGATTTTAGAATGAATTTGTAGTTTAGGATTGACATTGGATAGAGTTTGATGAATTTGGAAAAAATTTGATTGAATTTGGATGGAAATTGAATGAATTAGGATAGAGTTTGATGAATTTGGAAAAAAAATTGATTGAATTTGGATGGAAATTGAATGAATTAGGATAGAGTTTGAATGAAATTGAGTGAATTTTGGATAGAAATTGAAATTAAATGAATGAATTTGGATAGAATTTGAATGTTGTTTGGGTTATTGTTGATTTGATTGGACTTAAATGTTGTTGTTGTGGTTTTTATTGTGGTGGTTGTTGTTATTGTTGTTGTTGTGGTGGTGGTGGTGGTGGTGGTTGTGGTTGTGGTTGTGGTTGTGGTTGTGGTTGTTGTTGTTGTAGTTGTTGTGGTGGTTGTTGTTGTTGTTGTTGTTGTTGTTGTTGTTGTTGTTGTTGTTGTTGTTGTTGTTGTTGTTGTTGTTGTTGTTGTTGAATTTCGATTTTTGTTGATGTTGATGTTGTAGTTGTTGATGTTGTTAATGTTGTTGATGTTGTAGTTGTTGAAGTTGAGTTTTATTGTTGTTGTTCTTGTTGTTGTTGTTTATGGTGTTGTTGTTGTTTAAGTTGTTGTTAGGGTTGTTTCTATTTGTTGTTTTAGTATGTCAGGAGGAGGAGGACGTCGTGCACGAGCTCCTCTTCCGGACGAGGAGGAGCACGATTCCGAGGTGACCCGCACGGACACACCTCATTTGTCCAACGACGAGGTTGCCCTCGTAGAGGGGTCCACGGCCCCTACTCCGGCGCCCTCGGTGGGATCGAGCAATGGGCTCGATCCCAACCGCTTATAAGACCTTTCTATTCGCGGCGGGAGGTAATACTCAATTAATTATAAATTTGTAAATTTTTACAAACATGTTATAACACGTTTTGCGAAATCTCACAGTTTGCAGCCGTCGGGAATGGTGTCGCGGTGGTCCACGCACATCATTACCGGCCAACCCGACGATAGGGCGTCGGAGTTCGACTTTGCCACCGCCGCATCAAAGGCGCGGTGGTTTGAGGCTTGGAGGGTAATTTTATTTTATTTCGCATAAAGTTTTACATATTTCGTATTTATTTTTTTTGTTGTCGAACCATATTTCGTATTTATCAACTAATATGTTTGTTTTATTCTTTTGTTTTAGACGCACATCCAATGGGATCCCACCAAGCTGAGTATGGACGTCGAGACGGTCCAGCTACTGCGGGAGAAGGTCGCGAAGAAGCGATACGACGACAAGGTTGGGAAGAGTCGTCGGGCGGGGAAGAAGCCGAACTGGATCAACTCCGCCGCTTGGGACCTTTGGGTGGCGTATTGGAACACGCCCGAGTACAAGGCCAAGTGTGAGCGTCAGAAGAGAATCCGGCATACAAATCCGGCGAACCACAGCAGCGGTTCGAGGTCCCACCTCGATACCATGCAACATTTGGTACGTTATTTTAATTTAAATTAATGTATTTTATTTTAATTTTCTTTATAATAGATTAATATACTTAATAATTATTAATAAATGTTAATTATTCGTAGGAAACCCAACGGGGTCGTCCAATTACGCCTCTCGAGCTTCTCATCGAGACGCACACACAATGACCGGACCGGCATTTTATAGACCACCGATCCGCCCAAATCGCTGTAAGTATTTCACTTATTTCATATCTTATTAAATTCCGTTTATTATTATTTTTATTTATATATATGATTATTTTTTTTGGCTCGGACCCGGGAGATCCTCTCCCAGAGGTCCTCGGAGACGGGCAGCACTCCGTCCTTTCAAGACGAGTGCGATGCCTTTCTGACGGCCGCTGGAGGGGTGGGCCCGGGAGGCGCTGACTTCGGGCTTGGCAACGCCGCCTCTAAGTTCTACGGGTCGCGATTGACGGCGCCGCGTCGGGAACCTCCTCGGGTGGAGCATTTGATGTAGCGCAACGTCGAGCTTACGACCGAAGTCAAGGACTTGCATAGTAGGGTCGCTCGGCTCGAGGAGTTCATGGCTCGGATGCAGCAAAATTTCGACCCGCGGCTAGGTGAGTCCCGTGGTCCCGATGGGAGTGATCCGGCCAACCCCGACGGAACCAACTAGATATTTTTTGATACGTGATTGCCCCGGAATTCTCCGTAGAAACCTCGTATATGACCCACACAAGTCCCGATCTTGCAAGTCAATTCAATCCTACAAAAGCTTTCAAAGTAAGAAACTTGCGGTGCAAGTAACAATGGATCCGAAAATTAAAGTAACAAATTGAATTGTTAAGTTGAAGAAATCAACTTGATAGTTCAATTAGATTGGCTCTAACGCTAAATCCAATTGATTAACTAGTTTGATCTTTAACAATCACAACTAGAACAATCTAATTGACTAAATCAACAAACCAATTTAACAACACAAGAGAGAGAGAGAGAGAGAGAGAGAATTCTATGATGATGATCGGCCGAAATAACATAAGAACACTTGTATTTTTGGAGCCCAAAGACTAGATAAACCTTTCTTAGGGTTTATCTAATCTCAAGCTGATTTTTATTGAATGAAAATGCAAAGTATAAATAGAGAATACAAAAGCTAATCCTTGGAGAGCAAGGCAACTAGGAGGATGGCCCTATAGATAGAAGATAGCCTCTTATCTTGCTTCCAAAGATAAAATAAAATATCTAATTAAATCTATCTAGATTCCCTTAAATAAAATAAATCATAGCTGATTTATTTATTTAAGGAAACAACCTAACAAACTCAAAATATCTCTAACAAACTAAAAATATCTCTAACAACCAGGAGAGAGAAGATCAACCAACTAACATAAGCCTATTGGCTGATTTCTATACATTATTAAAATAAATAGAAATCGTTCATAATAAAATAAATAAGATATTTAAGATTCCCGTAAGACTTCAACAACTCTCAGTAAAACCCAGTTTTCGGCCCTTTGCTTTTGGATTCTGAATTTGAAGTAAACTACAAAGTTGTAGAACTTTTAATTATCTTTCCAACGAATACTTATTGGACTTGAGATGAATTTTTCAGCCCAAGTTATGACCAGTTTACTGAGCACTGTTTTCCATTTGACGGACTTCTTACTTTCCGAACTTTTGTGACTTGATTCTCTTCCTTGCTGGCCTTGGACGCCATGGATGGATATTTTGAAGAGATAGTATCAATTCCATGAACACCTCTTTAAATTTGAACGCTCTTGACCTTGGGAAAGGTCTCGGTCTTGACCTTCTAGACACCTTCTTTTCAACTTTAATCTTCATGGTACTTTTATCGCTATCATTCTCCCCCACTTGACCTCGAATCGTCCTCGATTCGAAGTTGCATGTAAAATTAAGAGGAGAAAAATCTTGAAATGTTGGAAATACTAAAGGCACCATGGTTAGTATAGAAGGTTTTGGAGCAAACATAGTTGATGGAAGACATTGAATCATCTCTTGGACATTAAGGCTCTCTTTGACAAAGACTTCATTTGAGAGATCCGTTTCTTCCTCCATGCTCGTCCCTTGAATGATTTCTTCAGCAGGCACCTCCTCCTTCAAACCTTCCTCATCAATATGGCTTTGAAGATCACATAGGAGGTTACTTTCTTCTTTAGAGGTCTCTTGGCTATGTGGGGTTATAACTTTCTCTTCTTGAGTGAACATTCCTGCTTTTGGTGAGTCAGAAACTCCCAATTCCTGCAAAAAGGAGTTAGTATCTAAACCAATAGAAGAAGAGTTAAAATTGTACCTCATTTGACTAGAATTAGCCAAAGCCTCCTTAGTCAAGTCCAAAGACTCATACTTGTGATTCAAGGATCGGATTGGAGCTCTCTTTTGGCAAGCAGGAGCACAAGCTTCCTTATAACGTCTATGCAACTTTTCATCAATTGTAACATAGATCTTTCGCATTACAAACTTCATTTGATCCCATGTTGTAATTGGAATCAAGCCTTGACGTCTTCTAGATTGACATATCCATAACCAAAAGGAACGGGCAGAACCAACAAGGTAGTTAGTCACCCATGGAAGGATATCCCATTCATCATAACCATAGTAGTCAAGGTAGTAATCAACAGCTCGCTCCCATGCCAAATAATCATTCGGTCCATATTCTCCAGAAAAAGGCTCAATCTTTGGAGGTCTTTGTACCTTTGGAGTTGGTGGAATATCATGAACGGGATCACACCAATACATCTTAATCTTGAAAACAAAGCAATAAAACGAGAGAGAGTAGTGTGTTCCAAAAGCAAATCACACAAGCAATACCACACTTTAATCAAGCCAAAACTTGCCTCAAAGCAATCCAATCAACTTAATTCAGTTTTTGGGCTGATTTGAGGGAGTAGAATGGGTAGATATAGTGTAGGTATGGAATACTAATGATAAATAAAGGAAATATGCAGCTTAAGCAAATGGCAAGAATGCAATAAGACAAGCAATGCAAATAATCCCTCTATGAGCTCTAAAACACATGCAATCTCGCAATTGACTCTATGCAAGTTAATAAAGCCAAATTTCAGCATGCAAGGACAGAAAATATGGTAGGCTAAGTGACTTTTATTTCGTCACTCTTTTCTTCAAAGTGATTTCTACTTAGCTATTTTTTTTAAGCAAGCAGTCACTAGGGTTGAAAGTGGCTTAAAACTAGCTGGGGTAGATCACTTTTCTTTTCTGTTTTTTTTTTGAATTTTTTTTATACTTTATGCACAATTTACTATTGTGCTAGAATTGAGAAACAAGCAAAGCAATGCAATAATTGAATGCAAGGGCAAAAACGAAACTTATCTGATTTTTTTTTATCTAAGTGACTTTTGCTACCAATGAAACCAACTAGAAGCCAAATTAATCAAAAGAAGAAGGGGTAGGTCGAATTTGATGGGATGCAATAGCAAAAATCAGCAATTACTAACAAGCAATATGAATCTCTATTGATCATGCAACATGAAATAAAAACTCATAAAAATTGTAGGAAGACTAATTGCTAATCTTAATTGCAACAAAACTCAACCAAAAGCATGCAACAAATCCCTTAAAATCTCCTAGATGGGTTATTACTTGGAGGGCAAGCAACAACAAGGAATTAGGGTTTGGTGTTCTCGGCTGAGGGTTAGGGTTAGGGTTTTGCGGGTTTGGATCTAGGGTTTGAGTGATTGGTAGGGTTCGAACTAGGGTTAGGGTTTCAGATTAGGGTTTGGCTAGGGTTCTCGAAAAATTAGGGTTAGGGTTTCGAGAAAGGTAGGGTGTGATCTAAGGTTAGGGTTGTCCGAATGGGCTAGGGTTTGTGGGGGTGGGTTCGGACAGGGCTGGGGGGGGTGCGGTGCCCTAGAGCGACACCAGTTTGGGGTGGTGGTGGTGGTTCGTGGTGGTTGGGTGGCGGAATTATGGTGGTGGTGGTGAAAAATTCAATCTTTAGTCTCAAAAATTCAAACTTTAGGTAAAGGTGGGATTTTTGGGATCAAAAACTGAATCAAATCAATTAGAAAGCAAATTAAGGAAAAAAACAATTACTTGGCGAGACGCTGGAGTATGATACCACTTGATACGTGATTGCCCCGGAATCCTCCGTAGAAACCTCGTATATGACCCACACAAGTCCCGATCTTGCCAGCAAGTCAATTCAATCCTACAAAAGCTTTCAAAGTAAGAAACTTGCGGTGCAAGTAACAATGGATCCGAAAATTAAAGTAACAAACTGAATTGTTAAGTTGAAGAAATCAACTTGATAGTTCAATTGGATTGGCTCTAACGCTAAATCCAATTGATTAACTAGTTTGATCTTTAACAATCACAACTAGAACAATCTAATTGACTAAATCAACAAACCAATTTAACAACACAAGAGAGAGAGAGAGATCGAGAATTCTATGATGATGATCGGCCGAAATAACATAAGAACACTTGTATTTTTGGAGCCCAAAGACTAGATAAACCTTTCTTAGGGTTTATCTAATCTCAAGCTGATTTTTATTGAATGAAAATGCAAAGTATAAATAGAGAATACAAAAGCTAATCCTTGGAGAGCAAGGCAACTAGGAGGTTGGCCGTATAGATAGAAGATAGCCTCTTATCTTGCTTCCAAAGATATAATAAAATATCTAATTAAATCTATCTAGATTCCCTTAAATAAAATAAATAATAGCTGATTTATTTATTTAAGGAAACAACCTAACAAACTCAAAATATCTCTAACAAACTAATAAATATCTCTAACAACCAGGAGAGAGAAGATCAACCAACTAACATAAGCCTATTGGCTGATTTCTCTACATTATTAAAATAAATAGAAATCGTTCATAATAAAATAAATAAGATATTTAAGATTCCCGTAAGACTTGAACAACTCTCAGTAAAACCCAGTTCTCGTCCCTTTGCTGTTGGATTCTGAATTTGAAGTAAACTACAAAGTTGTAGAACTTTTCATTATCTTTCCAACGAGTACTTATCATACTTGAGATGAATTTTCTAGCCCAAGTTATGACCAGTTTACTGAGCATTGTTTTCCATTTGACGGACTTCTTACTTTCCAAACTTTTGTGACTTGATTCTCTTCCTTGCTGGCCTTGGACGCCATGGATGGATATTTTGAAGAGATAGTATCAAGTCCATGAACACCTCTTTAAATTTGAACGCTCTTGACCTTGGGAAAGGTCTCGGTCTTGACCTTCTAGACACCTTCTTTTCAACTTTAATCTTCATGGTCCTTTTATCGCTATCAGTTTTGTAAATATTTTTGTAATTAATTTTGTAAATAATTTTGTAAATATTTTTGGAACAAATTTTGTAAATATTTCGTTTTCTGCAATTCTAATTTTTTTAAATTAAATTAATTAATATTAATAAAGCGGAAATATTTTTTTATTTTTTTAATTAAATAAAACTTAGCGACCATATGGTCGCTATATTTTGAACACCCGTGCAAATATGTGTGCACGATTGTGCGTTTAGGTTCAGAGAAAGACCAGACTCGTGCGTTTATTTTTTGATTTTAGCGACCAGATGGTCTCTAGCTTTGGCGACCGTTGGCGACCAATTGGTCGCTATTTTTGGCCTCATTTGACGACCACGTGGTCGCCGCTTTTGGCGACCAGTATGGTCGCCATGGTCGCAAAACCGGTCGCCATAATAGTGGTGACCATTGGCGTCCATGGTCGCTATTTAATGACCATCTGGTCGTTGTGGTCGCTATAGTTATCGACCACGTGGTCGGTGCTATATTAGCTCCGGCCTTTTAGCGACCAGGTTTGGCGACAAGGATATGGTCACTAAATCGATTTAGCGACCAATTTGGTCGCCAAATATGGTCGCTAAATCTGCATTTTTTTGTAGTGGGAGGAGGAGGAATAGGTAACTCGTACTACCACCATGGTGCGTCTCTAGGGGTGGCATATAGCTCGTACTACCACCATATTGCGTCTCTTGGGGTGGCATATAACCCGTACTACCACCATACTGCGTCTCTTGGAGTGGAATATAACTCGTACTACCGTAATTATATGCCTCTTGTGTTGGATACTGCGGGAGAATTGGTAACCCCGTATTGGCCATGAGCGAATGGTGGACCAGCTTCAGCATAACTCGTACTACCATATGTGAGTTGGGTAGGGTCCACATTGAGGTCCGGATATATATCAACGCCTCTATTCAGCCATCTTTCGATGGCTGAAATATCATCTGCATGCATTTTTTATAATATTTCTCTAAAATTTAATATTGTTCATAAAGCTCATTTAAACTCATAATTAATATATCAAACTATTAATTCATCCATAAATATATTAACCATGCAAAGTAAGAAAATTCATATCCGCTCTCAACAACTACTTAATCACTAATAATTAAACATACATCAATGTATAAATTACACATAGTTTAATTATTTATTTTTTTAATATAAATTCACAAATAACTTACTATCAAACTTAATTTAAACTCATAATTAATGAAAAAATTCCTAAATACGTTATTAATAAATTAACTATTCAAATTAAGAATTTTTATAATTATTTTCTACAACTACTTAATGACTAATAATTGCACATACATTAATCTATAAATTATATATAAATTAATTAATTATTCTTGCAACAAAAATTAACATATAAATTTACTATCATGTATACTAGTTAATCGATCAAACTCTCGGTAATTAACATATAAACTACATAGTTCATAAAACTAATGATTAATCAATAAATTAAAAATAATTTTAATATTTTGCGTACCAAAATCTTCGACGGGGGCAACGGGTTGGCTTGTCGTCGCTTTCGGAAGCGTGGCTCGAACTTCCTCTTGAACTCCCGAGGTCGCCTCGCTCTCATTCAAGTTAATATTTGGTCGGTATGCATTCCGCCTTCTTCGTTCCGAGTTTGAAGACCAAGTTTTTGACCGCAACCAACTCTAATAAAAAAAATTAGGTTAATTTAAAACTTAATAGCTTAAAATAATTTAATCAATATAAAAATTTTATACATACCGAAATATTACTTCTCATTATCTTTGATGGCGCTTTATTTTTTCGAATTAGTCTAAGATTTGGGACCACTTGAGACTTGAGATTGAAAATTTGGGCGCAAATGATGGAAAGGGAGAGCTGGAAGAGAGGAATTGAGAAGAGCTGGTGTGTTTGGAGGTGAAAATGACCCTCGAAGCGAATTAAAATGGTTGAAATCTCGCTATCTCCGCCACACCCACTCGGTCAGACTGGGATTGACGAGCGGCAGTGGCATATGCTGCCGCTCGCTCTGGTGCCACGTTTTAAAAAAAAAAGAAAGCGGCATATTCTATCGCTCAAATGCAGAACTGTAGGGCCCACCGCGGCAAAAGCCAAGGCGCCCTTCAACTCTGAAAGGGACACCCTGCATTCGTCATTTAAGCTTGTAGCACAACTGCCCTAACGTTCATACTTTTTAGAAGTTACCTCTAAAAAGTAGATCTATTGATTTGAGGTCAATGGATCCTCCGTCCTCGCGAGCTGAAGGGGACGAAAACCCAGTCGTTTTCAAGGGTGTGTTGTGATATACATGGCCATGGAGATTGGAGATTGCCACATAAGGGGCCAGCATCAAATCCAAATCCAAAAATATCAAAATTGCCAGATCACTCAATCAATCCATTAATGCGAGCTAACCCACTTGACTTCGTTACGTACGAGTACAGGTGGACAGGACATGCCTCCCTCGATACCCTTTGGATAATAATATCATCCTCTTTAATTACCCCATTTCTCTAGCGCTTCTTGATTACTTGGGATATCAAATCTTCATTCATCCATATCAATTTCATAGCAAATTTGGATTTGTGGTATGTATAAACGTATTTTGACGTTGTTGTTCCTAAACGCGTCTTCCTTTCTGACCATAATGGCCGACAAGATCGTTATCGCTCATCTTCTCATTTTTATTTTTTAAATTTTTTAAATTTCTTTTTGTAATTTGTAAATTTTGTTTTGCAGACCACTAATGGTCTTCCTTCCAGCATCATTATTATCATCAATAAAAGTTTTTCTAATTTCTGCCCTTTGATCGTGACCGTCATAAAGCATCGTCATAAGCATCGTCAAGCAAACAACAGAAACAATGAAACTGACTATCTTTTAGAAATTAGAATGCCCTTTTCTTTTCCATTGTATCAAGTATATTAATTTGCCGCTAACCAGTCTCCTTCAAAAGCTATTGAAAAAAAGCTAAAATCTTCATGAAAGAGCAAATCCTGAAAAAATGAAAAATAAAGTACTTGGCTTTTTTTAAGCTTAACTTTTACTGTTTGTAGTGTTTGTAAGGAAAATTGTAACATCACCTACCAAAGATAAGTCCTCACATCACCCACCACTCTTCTATCTCTCTTTCTCAAACCCACTAAGCAAAACACAAGTTTTATCAGATTTTTCATGTCTCTGTACAGTATTTTTGTTGCCATTTCTACATTGGGAGTTCAAAGCAAAGGCCGAGTGTGGTGTGGGAAAGCTCCATCTCAGCTTAGATTTTGAAAAGGAGGATTTTATATTGACAGGAACCAATTCTTGCTCACACTACTTCAGCATTTGTTTTTGCCAATTTGGGTTCCTTTGGAGAGTGGAGATAGATGTCTCACGAGCACACTGCAATTCATCAAAGATCTGGGCTCTCGTGCTCTCCATGTGTTTAGAATTCATTCAGATCTGGCTTCTTCAGATCTTTTCCCTGCTTTACTTCCCCAAAGGCAAGTAAACTCATTGCCATTTGGTCTCTTTGGTAGTTTATA
The DNA here is from genome assembly GCA_964016875.1 of Fallopia convolvulus. NCBI lineage: Eukaryota > Viridiplantae > Streptophyta > Magnoliopsida > Caryophyllales > Polygonaceae > Fallopia > Fallopia convolvulus. Next base: position 33,708,745 of record OZ024732.1, on the reverse strand, counting down.
GATAGAATTCCATGTTTTATGTGTTATTATGCTCTTTTGTTTGTTGGTATATGCTGCTGTATTTAAAATTCGGTGCATATTTTAAAGACAAGAAGTCATATTTGTACTAGGTGCAATTAATTTGGTCTTTGAACCAATAAAATGGTGCTTGTTTGAAACTGGGTACTGTTTGCGGCTCCAATTGACAAAATGGGATGAACTGTTATTGGATTTATTATGTACATACTTTGAATTTCAACATTTCCTGCTTCTGTCAAAATATGGGACGGCATTGTGGTTGTGCTGTGTAGTTCAATAGGAAAGTTGATATTTTGTGAGGAGAATTTTAAGCCTCGGCATTTACAGTGAACTAGAGGGGCAAACAAAAAACAAACCTTTACCATTCTCACTTTTCTTGTTCTGGGTTTTCAGGTGTCCTAGCCTCTATGAAAAATGGCCTCTGATCTCAATGTCGGTCTCTCCAAGAAAGCCGTATTAGGCCTACAAGTGTGGGAATTAATTGCAATTCTCATAGGATTGTTGATCTTTCTGTGCTTTGGTTTGGCAGTCCTTTGCCTTACCAAGCTGAAGAAGACTAGCAAAATTAGGGAGAGACTTCCCTTCAGCCAAATCCCTTCTATTTCCAAAGAAATCAAGGAAGTACGGGTCGAGCAAATATCCGCAAATGAACGTTCTATGCATGATAGAAGCCTTCCTTCCATTCAGGACAACTTCAGTGATAAAGAGTCAAGTAAGGCTTTTTCTTATGATAGTAAAGGGAAACTGAAAAATGGAGATCACAGCAGCAGATCAGGTTCATTTCGTAATATAGAAGGTGATGGGTCCCAGTCAGGAGAGGAGGTTAGTTCTGGGACTTTTGGAGGGCATAAGCCAGCTTCCTCACATCCAATTACGGCTCCTTCTCCGCTCAGTGGCCTGCCTGAATTTTCACATTTAGGTTGGGGTCATTGGTTTACATTGAGAGATCTTGAAATGGCCACAAATAGATTTTCAAAGGAGAATGTCATTGGTGAAGGTGGATACGGGGTAGTTTACCGTGGAAACTTGATCAATGGGACTCCTGTAGCAGTTAAAAGGATCCTCAACAATCTGTGAGTTTCAGACTTTGGCTAGTTATAATATGATATAATATTTCCTCCTGTTGTTTTGAAGCTTATATTACTCTTGTCTGATAGTGGGCAAGCCGAGAAGGAATTCAGAGTAGAAGTCGAAGCTATTGGCCATGTACGCCACAAGAATTTGGTCCGGCTTCTGGGATATTGTGTTGAAGGGACTCAAAGGTATTTCTTTTTACCTAAATTTGAGAATAGATGGGTTATTATACTATATATTTAATTTTTGAAGAGTAGATTTGTGGAATGACTTAATAATGTGCCTTTTCTGGATCAATTTTATAGAACGAAAATTTGATGAATGGTTTCTGAATTTCAGAATGTTGGTTTATGAATATGTCAATAATGGCAACTTAGAGCAGTGGCTTCATGGCGCTATGAGCCAGCATGGATTTTTGACTTGGGAAGCTCGGATCAAAGTTCTCGTTGGCACTGCAAAGGCGTAAGTTCTTACACATATTTGTTTATCCTGTGCTTTCATGGATGAGATGTTGAAATTCTTAGAGGCGGATCATATGTTTTGCTAGCATCATGTTCCAATATATAATAAAGTTCCATTAATTACTGTGAAATGAATATTTCCTTTTTTTTAGCAAGACAACATAACCAAATTTCAAGATAAACATAAGTGAAATGAATATTGGATTTGTGTTGGACATGAATGGGTTCAAGCTTCACTCAAGGAATGAGAGATTTGTAGGGTGCTGATTTGTAACCATCTACTGGAAAGTTAAATTTGGGCATTGGTGAGCTATGAGTCTTTAAGTGGATGCATGACATGTCCAGAATTGTGTCTTACATTTTCAATTGAAGTAAAATATTCAAATTTACGTCCAGCCTGTATGGAGTTATTGTGCCATCACTCCCATCAGGATTGGTTGAATTCTATCTCACATGATAATTCATCTACTGTTAGATTCATAGTGCATTTCCTCCTTTTTTCTTTTTGAATAAAACTCATAGTTCATTCATGGAAAGTGAATCCTTTATAGGGTTGACTTACCATCAATACGTCGAACTGTTTGCTACTTTTACTAGATATTGTACTTCTATTCATTTAATTTGATATGATGTCCTATAACTGCTACAGTCTTGCCTACTTGCATGAGGCAATTGAGCCGAAAGTGGTGCATCGAGATATCAAATCAAGCAATATTCTGATTGATGATGACTTCAATTCCAAGGTATCTGATTTTGGCCTTGCAAAGCTCCTTGGTGCTGGGAAAAGCCATGTAACTACAAGGGTCATGGGAACCTTCGGGTATGTAGACATTTTTTTCATTTTTTTTCCCAAGTAACAGATGAAATAGTGAGAAGAGTGTTTGGTAAAGTTCCCTGTGGAGGGCCTTTGCTGATGTTATGCAGACATGTTAACTTCTGGCTCATGTTATGCAGATATGTAGCGCCTGAGTATGCAAATACTGGCCTTTTGAATGAAAAGAGTGATGTTTACAGCTTTGGGGTTGTACTTCTAGAAGCAATTACAGGAAGAGAACCAGTGGACTATGGTCGCCCACCACAAGAGGTTTGCCTCTATCTTAATCAATTTGCACCTGCTTTGACTCTTGTTCTAAGTTTCCTTCATTTAATGCTAATACACCTTGCCTAATTGTGTCATGGTACTCTAGTTAAAGCATTTATATTTTTTCTTACACTCTGAGGAAGTTCATATCAGGTCAATGGAACCAAATCTTACACTGCAATACTTGCAGGTAAATCTGGTTGACTGGCTGAAGATGATGGTGGGAAGCAGGAGATTTGAGGAAGTTGTTGACCCAAACATCGAAACAAAGCCATCAATAAAAGCCCTAAAGCGAGCTCTACTGACTGCTCTAAGATGTATTGATCCTGACTCCAATAAGAGGCCTAAGATGAGTCAGGTTGTGCGAATGCTTGAATCCGAGGAATATCCCTTGTCTAAAGAGGTACTCTTGTTGTTTTCCTCCATAGTTTATCACTCAACCCATGTGTAGCAGCATATAAGACAATGGTCTTCTAACTTTTCCAGGATCGAAGGCAAAGGAGAACAAGAGCAAGCAGCATAGAGATAGAATCCCAAAGGGAGTGCCCGGACACAGATAGGAGCGAGAACCCGGTTCTGGGACTGGAGAGCAAAAGAATCTCTAAGGCTTGATTCAGGAGTATCATGGAATCATATAGATCAATTCTAATGTTTCTTGACCACCCTTGTTATCTAAACGTTACTATATTATACCTGCTAAGATACGGTTTTCTTGTTCAGCCTCTGCTTCACCTTGTTTGTTTTGTGGAGGATAGGTCCTTAAGTTTTTCATTTTCCATGTGGGTTTTTTTTTCCTGCTAGGTCTAGGCAGATTTGTTGTGTATCAAAAATGGAGTTGGAAACAGACCAGGTGGAGGTGCTATGTACAGTTAATTACTTAATTCTTGCCTTTTTTTTAATTCAAATTGCTTTGTTTTGATCAATTACAAACTTTTTATCTCATGTACTGACATATGAGGCTATAATACTCGATTTGTATATGGTTGGTACAATTATTGTCAGTCTGATATGATGGTATGTCGGAAGCTGTATTTATAGTAAAGGGAAAGAGGACATTTCTCACTTCTAGACATGTGCGTGTGGAATCAATTTTTGCTTGATAGGAGAAATTCTTTTCAACTACATATTCGGATGGATACGATGATTTTGTACAACATCGGACGTCATTGCAGTGACTGTGTCTTAAGCTATATATACAATGTTACACCCGAGTATGATGGGTTATATGATGCATAAGTGTTAGTCCAGTTCAGGTAATCTGCTTCAAGATGTGCTAGTAATGTTGCCTCAACAAATACTGTACACGTTAGCAGGTGTACTTTTGTAACATCAGTAGCATATCTTGTCAAATCTTGTAGCAGAAATCCAATTGCAGAAATACGGGCCTTTATATAGATTTTCTCAATCTCAAGACAAAAGCTTCTTAAATAATCCTGCCAAAGCAGACTCTTACAAATTGAACCTGTCCTTGCATCTTCAGAGCTCGATACGTAGAAATCATTTGCAAGTTGCAACTCACATGTATGTGTACATGGTGGATGACGACACAATTTCCATGGAGACATGCCAAAAGAAACAACTTTAAATCATAAGCGACATACGCCAGTTGGACAATACGTTCAGAGACAGCCACAGAAGTGTGTCCTGAGTGCATGATTCCAAACTGCCAGCAGCACCACTACATACATAATAGAGTGCTGACCTCAAACAAAAGAGGACTTGCATGCCATTCTTTACTTTATTACATGATTAACACCACATATTCGGGACAAAATCTGTGAATCATTCAAGTGGTTGGAGGTAGGTAAAAGCCAACGGACTACTAGAGAAAGTTCCACATTGATGGATATCATAACAATTCAAACATTTTTCTTCAGTACATTATATTAATAACCTTGCACGTAACGCCGCTTGACACGATGAAAACAAAGCTATCTAATGAACTTAAAGAGTGTATAACCATGGCATCTCACTACTTATATGCTGCCAGCATCCCACTACCCACATTACAGAAATTGATATCATGCCGTTTCTCACTTGTGCCAAGTACACCATACCAGGGCAGAACATTGAATCAGCAAAATTAGACACAAGAGAACAAATATTCCTAAAAGCACTAAGAAAACACACAATATGGCTTAATTATAACAGCAGTTGCAGAAGAACAAAAGCAGAGTGAATTCATACTGATCATCAACAGATGCGGTTTAAGACTGGGGCTTCTCCCACTTGAGTGGCTTGACCACCTCCCATGTGAAGTCAGGGTCCTCCCTTCCAAAGTGACCATAAGCAGCAGTCTTCAAGTACCTTGAGCTTCCACCTCTCTTAAGATCAAGGTTGATACACATCATTCCAGGCCTGAAATCAAAATTCTCCTTCACAATCTGGAGTATCTCCTTGTCAGGGATCTTTCCTGTTCCGTAGCTGTCCACAAACACCGACAAGGGCTCAGGAACACCAATTGCATAAGAGATCTGAACAATACACCTCCTGGCAAGACCGCTCGCAACAATACTCTTAGCTGCCTGCCTAGCAATGTAAGCTCCACTCCTGTCCACCTTTGTTGGATCCTTCCCAGAGAAGGCACCGCCACCGTGGGCACCCCATCCACCATAGGTGTCAATGATGATCTTTCTGCCAGTAAGACCAGCGTCACCGTGGGGTCCACCGATGACGAACCGACCAGATGGGTTAAGGTGGAAGATCGTCTTCTCATCAAGGTACTTCTCTGGAATCACAGGCTTGATCACATGCTCCTTCAAGTCAGCAGCGATTTCATCGTTTGTGACGGTCTCATCGTGCTGAGTGGAGATGAGAACGGTATGGACTCTAAGAGGGACCATGGCGCCATTCTCATTGAGATACTCAACAGTGACCTGAGTCTTGCCATCAGGCCTCAGCCAAGGGCAGGTACCGTTTTTCCTCACCTCGGTGAGGCGGGCCCCGAGCTTGGTGGCGAGGACATGGCTCAGAGGCATCAGCTCAGGGGTTTCATCAGTAGCGTAGCCGAACATGTGACCCTGGTCACCAGCGCCGATCTCCTCGGGGCGCTTGGTGAAGTGGCCGTGGACACCTTGAGCAATGTCAGGGCTCTGTTGCTCAATGTAGACCAGCACCTTGCAGTTGTCCGCATCAAGCCCCACGTCAGGGGAGACGAACCCGATGTTCCTGCAGGTGTTACGGACGATCTTCTCGTAGTCGACTTCTGCCTTGGTGGTGATCTCACCGAAGACCATCACGAGATTGGTCTTGGTGCAGGTCTCGCAAGCGACCTTGCTGTCGGGGTCCTGTTCGAGGCAGGCATCTAGCACCGCGTCGGAGATCTGGTCGCAGAGCTTGTCCGGGTGGCCCTCGTTAACGGACTCGGAGGTGAACAAGAAGGTATCCATTTTCAAGGTGTCTAGATCTGCAGAACAGAAGAATCATGCATAGAAATCAGGATTTGCCGAGCTCAAATTAAAGCAAAGGCCTGCATACCACATCACAGCAATCATATCTAGAATCTTATTAAGAAGATCAATTCGCTTTTATGATGGGATTCTTTCTGAAAAGTAAACCCTAATTCTTACGCAAACTCAGATTCCAAAGCAAGGCCAACCAGATCTAGCAGAATTAGCTTCTTCCTTTTTTCTTGAAAAGGAATCCTATCCTTTTCAGACTAGCATCCGGTCTATCTAGCATCTAGTCATCTAGTAGAGGAGTATTTTTTTTAATACCGTAAGAATTTTAACATGCAAAGATGCAAGGACGGCGATTCGCATTAGGACTTAACAATTCTGCGCTAAAGCGTCGATTCAAGAGAGTAATAATTTCATAAAATGTGGACAAAGAAAGTAACAGATCGGAAATTAACTCCACCGCTTCTTATTATAACAAATTGAAAATAGAGTTTGCTTCTCCGCCGCGAAGAGCAGAGAGCAGATCTTGGAAAAAAAACGTTCTTTATGGTATTTTTTTTGTCAAACCAACAAACGGAAACACGCAGATCTGAGGAGCAAGCAAAGGTCAATTGAAGTCCTAAGCAATTATAAAAGCCAATCAGATCAGATCCGGTAAGGTTATTATACCTTGAGAACAATCCCGACTAGCAAAATCTGCTTGTAGAGAAGGATTAGAGGAGAGGAGGACTGGGACGAGTTTGAAGGGAGGATCCGGGTCTGTATATATAGAGGTGTGGGCCAAGACTCAAGAGTAAGGGGTGCGATATTTACAGTCTTTCTCCTTTTTCGTAAATGATATTTAAACATTTTTTAAATGTTATGAAATGATATTTACACACTCACCTGGACGGAATATTGACCTTTATGGGTGGAGGTGGTTGTGGGTAATTGTGCATAGCGAGATAGATGGAAGTGGCAAGTGGCGGATTTACAACTACGAATGGGGACCACCGTGAGTAGGAGGATCGGAATCTGAGGCGTTGGATGTGGAGGGATTTGAATCGGACAGACGAGGATGAGAAGAGTCGGTGGGAGGAGAACGACGACGCAGTTTTGACGATGTTAATACCACACGCGTTGTCCGCTGGAGGGAAGAGTCAATTTGACGGAAATGCCCCCCGTGCTATTGGGAGCTGTCGAGCTGCTCACCAACCCCCAACCCCTACAAGGCTACAAGCTTATTGTGACGGCTTTATTGCCTGCTAGCTGATGGCTTCTAGTACCTTCTACCTTTCGGCTTTGTTTTGGGAGGCAGTTTTGACGATGATAAGGGCATCTACGTCCCAGCTATTATGCACCCCTACTTTTTTCATTTCTCTCTCTACCATATTAGCTATGTATCCCATTACAATTTATTCTTTCTCCCTATACAATTACAAGTATACCCCTAACTCTAATAAATATTACGTATATACCCCTTGGTATAAAATTTTTTGTTATAATTTAACTATAATGATGTAATTAATAAATAAAAAATTATATTGCAAAATTTTTAAAAATCATAATTTTCGTTTTAAGTCATTGTAGGTTTATTAAAAATTTCATATACTATATTATGCTTAATTAAGCAGATATTAATATATAAAAATTAAAGAAAATGAACATCATAATTAGATAGATAATGCAATTCAAAGCTTGGAACAAAGTACATCTCAACATAAAAAAAAAACAATGTAAGAAAACACACAACAATTCGAGAAATTAAATTAAACAACATACAATACTTAAATATGTCAATCCGACTCATACTCATGCCTAAATGTTGTCCAAATGTGCTCCACTAGGTCTGCCTTCAACCGATTGTGTGTATCCCTATCACGAAGTTGAAGATTATTCTGGATGTAATTGCTCATATCAATTGGCCTATCGGTTGAGAACGTTCGATTGGAGCTAGATCCTTCACCTTCTGGCTCATCATATGGAGGAACCACATATCCATTAGCCTCGTATTCGGGTCTTTCATCTTCTACAATGATATTGTGTAAAATTACACAAGCTCTCATTATTCTTCCAATAAACGATGCGTACCAAGATCGGGCTGGATTGCGAACGATATGAAATCGGGCTTGTAAGACTCCAAACGTCCTTTCCACATCTTTGCGGCAGCTCTCTTGGCGTTTGGCAAATAGTTTTGCTTTACGGCTTTGAGGGAGGCTAATGGATTTGACAAATGTTGCCCAGGCTGGGTAGATACCATCAGTGAGATAATATCCCTTATTGTATTGATGGCCATTCACCGTAAAGGATATGTTTGGAGCTACACCTTGAAGAATGTCATCAAAAAAGGAGATTGTTCAAGCACATTAATGTCATTGCACGTACCTGGTGTCCCAAAGAATGCGTGCCAAATCCATAGGTCATATGATGCAACAACTTCTAGGATAATTGTTGGACCATCATGATCTCCACGCTCAAACTGCCCTTTCCATTCAGTTGGGCAATTTTTCCACCACCAATGCATGCAATCAATGCTACCCAACATGCAAGGGAATCCACGAGACTCTCCTACGCTTAATAAGCGTTGTATGTCCGCGGGAGTTGGTCGCCTCAGGTACTCATCACCAAAGAAAGTTATAACACCTTCAACAAAGTTGTACAAACATTCTCTTGCAGTGGACTCCCCAAGACGAAGGTACTCGTCACAAGCATCTGCAGCAGTATCATACGCCAACATGCGTAGCGCAGCAATACATTTTTGTAAGGCCGATAAACCAAGCCTATCGGTCGCATCTGGCCTCTGCTGAAAGTACTCCATATTGGTTGAGAGGCGATCAACAATGCGCATGAAAACATGCTTCTTCATTCAGAACCTACGTCGAAAGACATGGGCCGGATAAGTTGGATTGTCGGAGAAGTAGTCGTTGTATAGTCGTTCGTGCCCTGCTTCCCTTCCTCTTTCAATGCGGGATCGAGTGCCTCCTCTTCTTGATCTTCTTCTTTGTGCGAGCTCCCTTTGGTTTATGAAATTTTGTTGGAGATACTCGTACACAGCTCGCATTTGGTTCAAAGACTCCTCTAACTCATTATCTATTGTTGGACTATTGGGAGATGAGTTTGAAGAGTTTGAAGAGTCTGTTGAGCTTGAAGAGTCATCAGACATTTTGAAAATAGTTAGAGTGTGTTGAGCTTCAAGAGTTATCTTTTCGTCTTGGTAAACTATGGTTTATATAGCAGATTCAAAATTTATGAATGTGGGAGAACCATTCAATTTCTGCATCATGGCAGAACCACTCAATTTCTGCATCGTGGCAGAACCACTCAATTTCTGCATCATGGCAGAACCACTCAATTTCTGCATCATGGCAGAACCATCCAAGTTCTGCATCATGGAAGAACCATTCAATTTCTGAAACATGAATTACATTAAAGATGGATTACATTAAACACGAATTAAATTAAAGATGGATTACATTAAACATGAAAGCAACCTAGAAACAAACACACTCGATGAAGAAACCTAAAACAACAAGCAAACAAAGACAACAGACAAACTTGAAAGTAAACAACAAGCAAACAAGGACAACAAACAAACTTGAAAGTAAACAACAACAAGCAAACGTAAAAGCCCTTCCTAGAACAATTGAAACCCTTCAATATTTCATGACAAGCTCATCCATCAACTGCTTCTTCACCATCATATTTTGAGGAGAAAGTTGTCCCACCGATTCCAATTGGATAAGGCCCATCAAATTTTGATATAACTTCTGCTTATGCTTCTCTTGTTTTGCAAGATATTTTTTTCTCAATCTCTTTCTCCCTAATCCGCAGCTCCTCCATCTTGATCGATTCCATCTGGCTTTGATGTACATCAACTTGCTCCCCGATCTTCAACACATGAAGATACTGCTCATCTGGTTCATCATACGAAATCTTCTTTTTTCCCTCTAGCATGCTTTGCAGCCTTTATCCCAATGGGACGCTGGATTGGTTCAGTGTTCCATGCACTTACCGGAGTATCTGGATTAGGGTTGCTCGAATCGTCTTCAGCGTCGGCTCTCGGTAGTTTCGAGCCACTACTCTCTGAGCTTATGTTTTGCCGATTTCTTGGAACCATGTACTCAGGATTCCATCTTGGGTGCTTGCGCATAATCTGCCATGCCACCTCATCATCAAACTTTTCATGCTTTTGGTGACTTTTTTTATAGTTTTCCTTAGCCCTCTCTAAAACATCCGGATCCGATTCGCCACTAGCTCGTGTATTGTTAGCCCTGTTATAGCAACCAACAAACAATGTAACAGCCCTGTTAATTCTATTAAATTTCGTCTTACATGTGCTTGCCGATCTAGGAGCTTGATGCCTTTTCTTGTACCGAGCGTAGTTCTCTGCAACGCTCTGCCAAAATGTGGTGGACTTTTGGTCGTTGCCTTGGATTGGATCAGTGCTGCAATTGACATAAGCGGAAATGAGGAGCGCAATGTCGTCTGGCTCCCAATGACGCTTTTCAATTGCTTGTCTAGGAGCAGCCCTATCACTCCCATGAGATCCACCACCATGCACAGCCTCTGGTTGGGTGCTATAGTCTGGGTTAGAGGAAAGATCCACACTTCCACCGGAGCTTATCGGCGTTGGAGGCGGTTGAGTGTGAACAAAGTTCGACGAGAAAGGAGGTATAAAAAAAGGCATTTGGATTACCAGAAGATTGAGAGAGGAGTTGGTTATAGTAGGCCATATCACCTGGACTTCCAAAGTGGAAGGGGTTTTGAGAATTAGATTGAAATGGATCCATAATTGAGATTGGGAGAGGATAGGAAATGAGAGGGTACAACTTCTGTTGTCCAAAACCATGAATATATAGCCACGGATTAGGGTTTTCCAACTCAAAACAATGGGCCGATAAAACCACTTATAAAAAAACCAGGGGTAGATAAAACACTCATAAGAACCCAGGGGTTCGGGGGCGGAGCCCCCGGCAGGGAGTCCGAGGGGCAGCGCCCCTCGACGGTGGTCTCGCTGAGGGGATTTATTATGATCTATATAAGCTTAGGACATATAATTAGAATAATAAATAAGTTACTTATGGGTAATCAGATATATACATTTGTTAAAAAAAATAATTACATACCTCTAAAAATACCTAAAACAACCTAAATATACTTTTAAATTCAATATGGTCAAATATATACAATATTGGTGTCTATGGAAAGATAAAAAAAAATTTATAAATTATGGTATTTTTTTAAATTTTTTTTATGTTTAAATTGCCCAAATGGGCAATTTAAACAAAGGGGAATTTTATTGCCCCAGCGCCACGCGTCGCCCGTTGAGCGGGTCGCGCTCGCCCAATGCGAGCGCAACGCGTTGCGCAGTCTTTAATTTTTTTTTGCCTGAAAACGACCAAAACGCTGCGTTTTGGGGGAATTGCAAGTGAAACGCCGCGTTTCAAGTGGACTCACGCGCATGCACCAGATGCATTCAATTACTTTTGGGAGTCATTCTTTGCCCCTTTTTTTTGGGGACAAACAAAATCTCTTTTTTTATTATATATCTGACCGAATGCACCGAGTCACCACACCATTGTGGATGCTCTAAGAGCATCCGCAATAATGAATCGCTACAATGTTATGAACCCTTACTTTTTTTTTATCATTTTTCTCTCTGTTAGGTCATTTATGCACCCAATACAATTTATTTTTACATTCATGCACTCATACATCCCTATTTTTCTCATTTTCAACATTTTTTCTCTCTCCATATACAATTACACATATACTCTTTTTTATAATAAAAATTATATATATATATATCCCTCGTTATAAATTATTTATTCAAAATTTGACTATAATTTTGTAATAAATAAATATTATATTTTTAATTAATAAATAAGAATTTCATAACCCGACCTAAAAAATGCAACTGTTTAAAAAACACAAGTAATATTTAGTTAAAAAAATATAATGTATTTTTTGGGTATTCAAATATATACAATTGGTTCAAAAAAATAATTAAACAACTCAAAAAATATCTTAGAGAACCTAAATGGGATAATATAGTCAAATATATATACGGTTAAATAATATAAATATATATATAATATTAGTGTATGAAATATTAAAAGTTTTATAAATTATGGTAAAAAGTTGCCCATTTAAATAAAAAGGTAATTTAAATAAAATGGGCAATTTAAACATAATCTCGTTTTAATATTTTTTACCTAGAAAATAGTAAAACGCGACGTTTCATATCGAAATACGGTGCTTTGAATAGTTGCACACGCGCGTCTGACTTGTGCATCGATGAACCCCTCGATTGACTCATGCCTCGTTTTTTATTGGGACAAACAACACTCAAATTAAAAAACAATATCTCTGACGCCATGCACTGAACAAACTCCCGCTGTGGCTGCTCTAATACCACATACGGATCCATAATTTTTTGGAAGGGGGCGGATTTCAGATAAATAGATCAAACTAGTATGTATTCCCGTATTTTGTACGGTTTTTTTTATAAATAAAATAGTAATAATAAAATATATTTAAATATTTTTATTATTCGAGAAAAATAATCATGTAAATGCTTAAATATAATTTTTGAATAAATATTTAAAATCAATAAACTATAAAAGTTTTTCATTTGAAACAATAATACTTTAAGTATTACAAATTAAATTAATATCCAAAACATGATAATTGATTTAATTATGAAAATAGATAAGTAATAAAATAAAAATTTATCACTTTATTATATACATGGGATCGTTCAAAATAAACTTAATTATAGTGATATAAGATTGTGCATACATTAAACTATCTTTATATTAAATTTAATTTTCTAAACCTAGCATATGCATTCTGTCTAAAAATAAAATAAATATACTAATATTTATATAATATATAGCATAAAAAATATCTTATAATCTTCTTATTTACCATATCCAAAAATAAAAGATTATTTTTTAAAATTAAGAACGGGATTTTCTATCCATTGATTATAGTGATATAAGATTGTACGTACATTACATTATCTACTAAACTTAATTATTTTTTCAAAGATTGGTTTTAATAAAAGGGGTGATGTGGTCCAATTTACAAGTGACATGTGTCATTTAATAATTTTTTGAGCCTCCGTTTTAGTATATAGTTATGACTAGTATGTTTTCCCATACCTTGTACGGGTTTTTTTAAATAAAATATTAATAATAAAATATTTTCAAATGCATTTATTATCCGACAAAAATAATCATGTAAATGCTTAAATATAAATTTTTGTTATGATCTGCATAAAAAAAGACAATTATCATATAACTAATCAAGATCTTTTCATATAAGGTAACAAATGATTGGATTATAATAATAACCAAATTGACAGGAGATTGCTAGTAATATACGATTACAAAGATAACTATTCAATTAAGATATGTTAGTTAAAAACGATTCTATCTAAATAAAATAAATATTCTAGAATTTGTATGATAGCATAAAAAATATCCTAATGATCTTCCTATCTATCATATCCAAAAATAAAAGATTGTTTAATAATGAGATTTTATATCCTATATTCTAAAAACATGAATAAGAATTTATAACAACCAAAAATAAAAGATTATTATAAACAAAAGGTGGTGTAGTCCCTTTCGAAGTTCGCGCTCTCGCGCTGTCATACGGGCTTCCCCAGACTCTTAGGATCGACTAACCCATGTGCAAGTGCCGTTCACATGGAACCTTATCTAAAAGCGACATGTGTCATTTAATAAATTTTTTTAACCTCCGCTTTAGGTTATAGCTATGATGATCGCAAGAATAAAATAATGCCCACAAAAGCAAATATAAAAATTTTGACAAAAAAATTTACAAAAATGATAAATGAACAAATTAATTCCATAGGATGAAGATATAACTAATGGGATGAAATAGTTTCCAAAATTAAAATTTTAATTAGCCTAAAATTATGAAGTTTTATTTCAAATCCATATATTCCTCAACATTACAAAACTTCTAAATACTATCCATTGAATTAATTAAAGCTAAATGTTGAGAAATTGTGAGTTCTAATGGGCCTATTCCCAAATTTAGACTAAATGGGCCTAATTCTAAATGAGAGCTCTAATGGGCCTATTTTTTTTTTAAATAATTGCATCATAAATTAAAAAACGTGGATGTTAATCTCAGTCATAGACATGCATAAAGAACGCGCCATACACGCGCTGCTTCTTTCCTTCCTGTTGGCTAAAACCCTAGCAGAGCGATGCGATCCCCGCTGCCACAGATCCCTCCCATCGCTTACGAGCACCACGCCCCGAAACCGCCTCCTTTCGCCTGAAATCGAAGGAAAACCCAGAGATTGGCTCCTTCCCTAACGCCTCTCATGTGATTGCGCCGAAAAAGGCTCAACGCCTACAAACACCGGAGCACCGTAGTCGTCTCCCTCTCTGCAACAGCAACCGGAAAAAAAAAAGTGCAATTCCGATTCCCTTTCTTCTGGGCAGATCCGGGCCGCGATATTGCGACGCCCATCTTGGTCGGAATGTGTCGGGCCAACCACCAGTTCAATGGCGTGGCCTGGTGGCGCAGCGCCTCCTTGTTGTTGTGGCACCCTCTTATCATCAAACACCTAATCTAAAAGCAAAGCGAACGACTACTCTTCCATGGAGTCCATGGCGGATTCCGGATCCGGGAATTTGGTCCGTTGCACTTGACAGTGGTTTGGACCACGGGCAGGAAAAATCTGGCCTCGTTTTATCAACTACTTGGAGTTGGCGGCTTCTTCGGCTCCATTCGCTGGCGTTTGGGGGTGGTGGGGCGCGCGTCTTTAGGTGATGGTAGATTTGGGTCTGCGGCGCAGGGATCGCCGGTGGCCCCTCCATTCTTTGCGTTCCCCAGCTCCCTTCTTCAACCTCCTCAACCTCCTTTGTTGTCACACAACTCATGGTGATAAATTTCTTTTTTCATAAGGCCTGTTTTCTTAATTTCCTCCTCCTCTGCTTGTTATTTTGTGGTGCTTGCATGAACAAACGTTTTTATTTTGTTAAAAAATCAGTTAAATTGTACTCTATGTTAAAGTTATGTTGTTGGTTTGCGTTGAGCTACCTCTCGCTACCCATGTTGAACAAAAATCAACCAATTTGCCTGCATATAGCAAAGGCTATGTACTCTTCTTTGCTGCACCATACGCAATTGCTGATTGTTATTTTATTTTAACCACAGGACTAACCTGTGTGTTACCATTCTACGGTATCTGCACCTCAAAATCATACCAATTTTTGTCTACAGACTTAGTGAACCCCTTTTTCCCTATGCACTCTGTTCTGACTTATTCATTTTCTTGTACTTACCTTTTCGTGTTTTGATGCCCCTGCTCATACAAGTTGTGGGTGAAGGTCAACCCCCTACGTATGCGGAACTACAACACCACCAAAAACATGGGATACCAACCCCATTCGATGGTTCAAAAACCACTAAAATCGACACCCATACTCTCCATATAACCATGGAATTTGAAGGGCAACCCTCTATGTATGCGGAACTACAATACTACCAAAAACATGGGATACCAACCCCATTCGATGGTTCAAAAGCCACTAAAATCGCCACCCATATAGTACAGGCAGGTGAAAACACCACAAATAAAAATCGAAAAATTATAAGTAATGGCCCCGAGCGGTGGGCAAGTAGTGCCTTGTACACTGTCAAAATTGCAACCTGGAACAACCACAATTGTATTAATAAAATTACAAAATTAAAATCGAGGAAGAAATTAGACCTTCCAACGGCCAAAAACCACAAACAAACGGTTTTTTTTATGAAGCTTTGTATGTGGAATTGTAGAGGCATAAAACGAAAACCATTCTGGACCGAGGTTAACTCGTTATGCCGGCTTGAGAACATAAATCTTATCGCTTTGGTCGAAACAAAAGCCAAAGAACCACTGGATTCCATTGGATGGCAAAAAGCCGGGTTTGATACCTTGGAATTTATTCCGGCGATCGGACTTTCTGGCGGTTTGTGTATCCTTTGGAAGGGACACCAACTAACAAGCGAAACACTAAAAACTATCCACTTAGATGACCGATTTATCGGCATTCACTACTGCAACCTGGAAAACTCAAATGAATTGATCTTCGTTTTTTCCTATGCGCCTACACAGGCACAAGAAAAGGAACAATTTTGGAACAAACTTAGTGATTTTAAAAAAACAAGGGATCTCCCATGTATCATCATGGGTGATCTTAACGAAATCCAACACCTAGACGAGAAATTGAGAGGGGCTCGCCCTAACCCAATTCGTTACGAACGACTAATCAAATTCAAAAATGAATGTGTTGTTTGTGACATCCCCACTACGGGGAATAAATTCACATGGAGAAAATCAATAAACCTAGAGAACACAACCCTAGAGAAACTGGACCGAACCCTTGTTAGTGATCAAATATTACAATGGTACCCCTCTATAGTGACCAAAAACCACGCCTTTTCCTCTTCGGACCATTGCCCAATCACGTGCAATCTTCCAAAGAGCAACAAATTCAAACCCCAACCCTTTAAATTTGAGATGATGTGGACCGAGAGAGAAGATTTTCAGAACATCATCAGACAAGCATGGCGATTAAATGCTGGCGGATCCCATATGTTTAATATAACAAAAAAAATACAACTCCTCAAAAGAAAGGCGAAAACGTGGAATAAACAAACCTTCGGAAACATCTTTGAACAAATTAAAAAACTGGATGAAGAATTAATAACTATCCAAAAGGAAATTATTGAAAATAAGAACACTCAACTAACCCAAAAACTAGTGAGACTGACCAATAAACGGTCCTGTCTCATTCAATTCCAACATTCATACTGAAAACAGAGGGCCAAACACACTCATATCAAACTAAATGAAAAAAATACCAAATGCTTCCACCGTATTGCAACCGGAAGGAGAAACCGGACAAACATCAAAGAAATTCGAACATCTGATGGTACTCCTATTTCTGGACTAGAGAATATTAGGACGAAAATCAAACGCGACTTCCAAAATCGGTTCCGAGATACTGAAATCAACCATGGAAAACTCCGGGATATTGCCCAAACAATACAACGCGAAATAACAGATGATAAGAACGCTGAACTAACTAAACTAGTCTCAAATGTTGAAGTGAAGAAAGTTGTGTTCGACATTGGGGACGACAAATCCCGAGGGCCAGATGGCATGCTGGCGTGCTTCTACAAAAAGTATTGGCTAATTGTCGGGCCAGACATTACAAAGGTTGTGAAAAGCTTCTTCCGTTCCGGAAGAATCCTAAAACAAATTAATCATACTTGCATTACAGTGGTACCCAAATGTGAAAACCCCAATTCAATGAACCATTATAGACCCATAAGTCTATGTAATACAATCTATAAAGTTATATCGAAGATTCTCACCAATCGCCTTAAAACAGTGATGGAAAAAGTAATTCACCTGATGCAGGGTGCCTTTATTCAAAATCGCAGTATCCACGATAACAACCTTATTGCCCATGAGATTTTCCACTCCTTCCGCAATAAAAAAGGAAAAGAGGGGTGGATCGCCGTCAAATTGGATATGGAAAAGGCATATGACCGAATTAGCTGGGAATTCCTAGAATTCATACTGGTCAATAACGGACCAACTGAACAATTCTTTCCCCAAAAAGGACTCCGACAGGGGGACTCGCTATCTCCCTACCTTTTCATCCTGGCTGCGGAGGTACTTGCATGGCAACTTCACCTCTCAAGCATTAACCTGGGTAGTGGGATTGGTATTCAAATCTCACGAAATGGAACTAAAATTCCCTTCCTTGCCTTTGCTGATGATATTATCATCTTTGCCAAAGCAAAGAGCCAAGCGTGTAACAACATCAGAAACATAACTGACAGCTACTGCCAGATTTCCGGCCAAAAAGTTAATTTTCATAAATTGGCATTTCAGGTCACCAAAAATACGAACAATACCACTATTGAACAAATTAAACAAATCCTCCAGATCACAAACACAACTGCTCTGGATAAATACTTAGGATGCCCAATCATAAATGGCAAAGTCACCCAAAACACTTTCAAGCCGCTCACCCTCCGAACTAGGGCTCAACTATCCAAATGGAAAGCTAATTCGCTGAGGGCCGAAAAACCCTGATAAAATCTAATCTATCGGCTCAACCAAACTACCTTATGCAATTCTTCCTACTCCCAAAATCCACATTAAAAGAACTGGACCAAATCAATAAAACGTTCTTCTGGAACAAAGAGAGGAACCATAAGCCGCTGATCAGTTGGAATTCAATCTGCCAACCACTGGAACGTGGTGGACTGGGAATTGCCAAGAAAGAAGAAATGAATCAAGCTTTACAGATGAAGCTTCTTTGGAAAATCCTTGCGGAACCAAATAACCCATGGGTCAAAATCATCACGGAAAAATATCTAAAATCCGATGGACTGATTAACTACCAAAAAAAACGAAACACTTCTTGGCAATGGTCTAAATTGATGAGTCTAAAAGAACTATTCTTGAAAGGCCTCATTTGGCAGTTCGAAGATGGTAAAACCATCCGATTTTGGAAAGACAACTAGACGGGTAATGGTTGCCTAAAACCGAAAGAAAATATTAGTAATTACATGAACTGGGAAGCGAAAGTCGTTGAATTCCTTAAGAATGATAATACGTGGGACCAAAATAGGCTCCAAAAAGTGCTTAACCCGGAAGACCTCCAGAGTGTCATGCAAATCACCACTACAACTAACATAATACCTGATAGAATCTACTGGCAACCAAGCAAGCATGGGTGGTACTCCACACATTCTACAATGCAGTGGATCCATAACAATAAAGGTGATCCACAAAGCAACCTAAAATGGATTAATAAACTTAATATCCCCCCTAAAATGAGAAACTTCATTTGGAAAGTAGCCCGGAATGGGCTCCCCACCAAAAGCCGCCTGGAGGCAAACCATATTCCGGTTGTCCAAGGTTGTGTTGCATGCGATTGCACCAATGAGGACGCAAACCACATCCTACTATCTTGCAACCGTACCAAAAGTACCCTTAAGGCGATAAACCCTAAACTTGAGACGATCATTAACCAGATTAACCCAGACAATAAAACACCATGTCAAATATTAGAGGAAATCATGAATAGAGAATCTAAGGCTGATTTCGAGGTGCTGATTTACTGTTGGTGGAGTATTTGATATTTCCGCAACAAAGCAGTATTCAAACCTCAATCTGCAACTATGCTAGAGGCAAAGGACAATCTATGTGACTTCATCCGTAACCAAAGAAATGAGTGGAATAACGCCCACAATAAAATAAACATGAAACTAACAAATGATGGGCATCAGACCCGTTACAGACGGTCCTGTGCCCAATGGAGAAATCCTCCAACAAATTTTATTAAACTCAACTTTGATGGGGTAGTTAATGCTGACGGGGTGGCTTCTTTTGGTTTCATTCTCAGGGATTCCAAGGGCGAGCCCATCCACTTTTACGAAGGACTTATCGGTCGACAGTCTGTTCTAAAATCCAAGACCATCGCCTTACGACAGGGAATCATTGAAGCCACTCGGCGTGGCATTTCCCACTTCCAAATCGAAGGTGACCATCTGCAGCTGGTCAAGGCCGTTCTAGGTGTCTGGTGCTGTCCGTGGGAGATTGAGATGTTACGTGCGGATATTCACTGCTTACTTTCCCGTTTCCGGAGTTGGAGCATTGCCCACGTCGTCCGGGAGTGCAACGCAGTGACGGACTTCATTGCTGTCTCTTTTCGCCATGTTTCATCTATTCCACTTTCAGTTGACCCGGTTCTTCGGAACCTCATCCATCTGGATGCTCTAGGGTGACCGTTTGCCTATTAGCGGCCCCTAATCTCTTTCCTTATCAAAAAAATGTTCCTGAGTTCCCTTCTCTAATTTCGCCCCTCCTCTAGTTTTTCTTCACCTTCATCTCTACCCCAGGCCGCTTATGGAGGCAAAATAAAAATTCTTTTTATCTTTCAGGCTCTTGAGTCAATACTCACTGCTCTTCCGGATCGATGTAGGGGCGGCCTCCCCCGTTCGCACCCCCTAGATCCGCCCCTAAATCTATATATCTATCTATTTATAGAGTTTGGTTCTTGAAAACCTACTTCTAAAAATAAAATATGAGGAGTGATTTTAGCTTTTAGATTAGATACATCTACAATCCAGATTATAGATTGTGGTTTTAAAAAAATAGCTAGAAAACTCACATGGTGGCATATTTGTAAATATGTTAAACTAGTTACAACTGACCTAATGTAGCAAAATAATCACATCCTACCCAAAATCTCATTCGTGTATCTCTCTCTTGATCGAGCGATCGACCAACGTTCATTCCATCATCAAATCTCACTCCCTTCGATCGATTGTTTTTCCATCTTTCAAAAATTGTTGAGCAAATCTTCTAATTCAAGCTTCAACATGCCTCCCAAAACAAAAGGAAAGGATATCAAAGATAAATTCGAAAACCCTAAAATGTCAATATTCAAAATCTGAAATCTATTGGGATTTTGCATAGGGAGGAGATGGAGACCGTTCCTGTATAATGTTTTTGAAATTAGTTTGCATTTGGATTTCGATAAGGGTTCGATTTCTAAGATGTTTAGGTTTGTTTAATAAATGTTTGATTTCCGTGTTTGATAAATTCTCGAAAGTGGATCTTACTAAAACAGGATTTAGCACATATATGCTTGAACCTAAACTATCATATTCCCCTTTTCTTTGTTTTAAATGTGTATGCTGAAATTTAGTTTTGTGTTCTATGCTCCTTAGTCCATATACTTTTATTTGTTTAACGTGCTAGTTGATTTTCCTCTTTCTTTCTAAATGAACCAAATTATGAGTTGGATAGTGCTAATAAATTACGGGTTGGTGAGTTATATCGGAATAGTTAGTTGTAGTTGGTGAGTAGTATGTGATAATACATATTTTTTAGTTGCAATGGGAGCTCATAAATTCAGCTGTCACACATCTTTGGTTAAAAATGCTTAAAGATCAAGAGCTTCTTGCTTTGTTTACATGGCCTTGCACACTGATATTGGTCTGTTTTAAGTTGTATGTGATAATATGCATAATTTTCAAAAGGGAAGTGATGTTCGTGTTTTTAGTATAGTTTTTTAGTGTTTTTCTTAGTTGATTAGCTTGAGTTTAGTGTTGGTTTTGTGTGTTTTTGGATAAGTTTGCATATTTTATGAAAAGTATGGAAGGTACTCCGTTTTAATGTTTTTTTGTAGTTTTTCGAAACAAAAAAGGAGCATTCCGAAGAAGTTGAGATCGACAGGATGATGGTGGAAGCTTGGATGAGTCAAAGAGAGAAGAAGGCACTTTTAAAAGATCCCAACAAATCCAAAAGAGACTATGACAAAGTACAAAGAAACCAAGAAAACGAGCTCGATACCGACCCTGTGGGTTCGGTACCGAGGTGTGCAACAGAGCCAAGTTTTGAAGAATTCAGCAAGACACCTACCGACCCTGACAGGTCGACACCAAGGTTCCCTGTGTCGGTAGGCGCGCCGACTTCAAGTTATTCTATCTTTTTATTTCGCAATCTTTTTAAGTTTGGAAAGTTATATTTTTTGGAAACTTTATAGATAGATTCTCTAGTATAAATACCGCGTTTTTTAACCTAGTTTAGACGTTTTTAGTTCGTTAAGGAGAGGAGAGAGAGAAAGACGTGAGACTGAAAAGCACGATCTTCTTCTCTGTTTTCTTAGTTCCGGTTTGTTTTAGAAGTTTGCTTGAGGAAAGAAGATTGTATTCTAAGACAAGTTTCGACTTTTAATTCAAGTAAGCTTTGTTTTGTTTTCATATAATGTTCTCATTCAATCTAATTGTTTGTTTTGTTTCAATCATGAGTGAGTAGTTCGCCTTTCTAGGGTCGGGGTTGAAAATCCGGCATAGTTATGCATGATTGAATGTGTGATGAATGTTTGATTGCCTTTTATCATTTATCTACTTGTTTTGTGCTTATACTTTGATGATAGTTGGAGTAATTCTAGTTTAATGCTTGATCGAAAGAGAAAGTTGTAATCTCGAATGTTGATATTGTTCGATAACGAAAGTTTCGAGCTTTGGTTAAAAAATAAGTAGAAAGTGAATTAATTCATGAAACTTAATTGATTTTCTTGCTTAAATCAACGAAAGTTTGTAGCTTTATCTTCAAGGCATGTTATTTATCCTTCACACTATATTGAATGCATGATTATGTCGTGGTAAATCCTTATCCTCGATCCTTTTCACATTTGAAAACACCTTCGTATACTCTGTTTTGCATCGGCACCGAGGTAACCAAGTTGGTACCGAACCTGTGTGTGTTTGCGTTATTTTGCTCTGTTTGAGTCGATAGTCAGCATCGATACCGACCCTGACAAGGTCGATACCAAAGTGATCGTAGCCTCATCTTTGCTTTCTTCTCTGGCTTATATTTTATTTCCGTACTTTCCCGCTTTTTAGAGCAGTAATCAAACATAACTTGCTTCCCATGGACGATCCTGACCTCACTATACACAGCGGGGTCTTGACTACAAATTTATTTGTTGTCGGAAAACCCTTTCAACAAATTGGCATCGTTGTCGGGGAAGCAACAATGCTTGTTTGATTACTTGTTGGGTTTGGGAATAGCTCGGACCTGTTTTTGTTTCTAATTTGTTTAGTTTTTGTTTGTTTTCTCAGCTTATGCCAGTAGGGAGACCCCGACTTGAATTTGATCAATCCGATTACTATTCTGAGCCTGAACGTGTCCTTCATCGCAAGAGACGAGAAAAGCGTATGATGGCCGCTACGCCTGAGGAGATGGATGAGCACCCTCCGTAGGTAGATGGAGGCGCTACAAGCTGATCGAGATGCTGCTACTGTTGCCGCAAACGCTGTTACTACTGCCGCTGAACGTGAACGATTAAACACCAATCGTTTACAAGAACAACTGAACGCTATCCCAAGGAACACCAAACAATATATGCATCTGGAACTGAGGGTGCCAAAATCAACAGTAGTGCTTCCTAAGATAGAAAGGGCTTTTGATATTAAATCTCAGTTTATATCCTTAATTAAGAGGGCTCGGTTTGAGGGAAAACCAACTAAGTGCCCTATGGAGCATATTCGTAATTTTGTTGATTTATGTGACACCATTGCTGCTAATGGTGTTTCTTTAGAATATGTCCAGTTTAAAGCTTTTAAATGGTCTCTTGTAGGTAAGGCCCTGAGTTGGCTAGAGAGCTTACCTCCTAGATCGGTAAGGACGTGGAGAGCCTTTCATGACTTATTTATGACTAAGTTCTTCCCTCCTTCCAAGACTACGGAGTTAAGGAAGCGTATTACTTCCTATCACCAACTGCCTAACGAGACATTTGTGGAGACGTGGGAGCGATTCAAGGAGATGCTGAGGCAATGCCCCACCCATGGTCAACCACAATACGTCCTCCAAGAGATATTCTTTCAGGGTATAAACGTTGAGATGAAAAACCACATCAACTTGCATACTGCCTGCGGTTTTATAGAGATGGAGTCTGATGCTGCATGGGAATTGTTAGATAAATTGACCAATTATGATGCCATGTATGGGACCCAACAACAACCACAACCTCAAAAACGACTTTATGTTCCAAACAAAGACGAAGTTGATCCCGATGTGTAAAATCAATTCTTACGCGATGAGATCAACCGTCTGAAGAAATAGGTAAGTTTTCTGAAAACCTCTCAACATTGTCAAAAATGTGGCTCTCAAGCCCATAGTACTTCTGTCTGCACTAACATTGAGCAGATCAGAGCTGCTGAAACATATGCTGAATTCAATTATATGAGAGGGTAGTACAGAAACCCACCTAATAATTATGATAGGTCAAACAACTATCTCAGCTTGGGAGGTTACAATCAAGATCAAAATCAGGTACCTCCACCACAAGAATGGAAGGCTCCTCCTTACAGACCACCAGGATATCAAGAGATACCTTCATGGGTACATGGGCTACAAGAGGGCCTCCATAGAAATATTGATGGAGTCCATAGCAAGATTGATGGAGTCCAAGCCAACCTTAACAATCGGTTAAATGGTCTCTAAACATGGAAAATGAGTATTGACTCCCAACTGGGCAACCTCACTACACAAATTCCAAGACCTCAAGGGCAACTCCCGGGCCGCCCCGACGAGAACCCGAGAGGACAAATAGCAGTTGTGCACCTCCGGAGCGGAAGGACACTACCAGACCGAGCTAAGGCCAAGGAGACAGAACCCGATACCAAAGAAACTGCTCCGACCAAGATCGATAACGAGCCAAAAAGGATCGATACCGAGCCTAACACCCTCGGTACCGATGCTCCATAGGTCATTATCGACCCCACTCCAGGTAAGTCTTTGCCACCGAGCCACTCCCTTAGTCCCAGGCTCGATACCGACCCCACTAGGGTCGGTACCGACTCTTCTACAACACCACTCGACCTTGTTGTCGACTCGGTAGAACCACCTCTCGAGCCTGCTTTGGCTCCGAGATCGATGAAGACTCTTCCTTTCCTTACTATGAAGTCTAAGGACTCAACAAAAGGAAAGTTTAAGCGTTTCGTTAAGATTCTTCAAGACTTAAATATTTTCATACCATTCACTGAGACCCTAAGCGAAATGTTGGCTTACACCAAATTCTTGAAAGGCATTCTTAGCAGGAAAAGGTCGATGTCAGAATTGACCGACGAGGTCCGATCCTTAGAACTCTCGGAGAAGCTAGGTGCCCACAGATTCAATGCTTTATGTGATTTAGGTGCCAGTGCAAGTCTTCTGCCATTGTCAATTTGGTCCAAAGCAAACATGGGACCATTGGAGCCTATTAACATGCAATTATACATGGCGGACGGATCATGCGTCAAGCCGACAGGTGTTTTAGACGACTTTCCAGTGCAAGTGGGCAAATTCTTTATTCCAAATGATTTCATTGTTATGGAAATGCCCGAAGATCCGGTGGTGCCTATCATTTTAGGGAGACCGTTCCTTGCCATAGTTGGTGCCATAATTGATGTTAGGAGAGGATTCCTAACTTTCAAAATTGGGGATGAGGTAATGGAATTCCGTTTCAACCCCACAATGAAGGAGACCAACGAAGCTGAATTTAAAATACTCTACACCCACAACGATTTCATTGAATGTGGGGACCCAATCGAAAGGCTGTTGGCGGCTGATGCATTCTCAGGACGAAGATGGGCCGAGATAGATCATGCAGTCTCGATACCGAGCATGTCTACCTCGGTACTGAGTCTCCTGACAGACGAAGTCAACTCGGTACCGACCCCCTCTGGATCGGTACCGAGCCTTTCGAAAGAGGACGAAGAGATCTCGACATTTGATTACCTTGAATAAGTCTTCAAAACGCAGCCCAAAGAGCCCATTCTTATTCCGGCTAAGCCTACCCCAACGCTCAAGCCCCTTCTAGACTCCCTCATGTATGAATTTCTTGGTCCTAACTCTACTTTTC
Organism: Fallopia convolvulus; assembly: GCA_964016875.1. Classification (NCBI taxonomy): domain Eukaryota; kingdom Viridiplantae; phylum Streptophyta; class Magnoliopsida; order Caryophyllales; family Polygonaceae; genus Fallopia; species Fallopia convolvulus. The sequence goes on along the minus strand of OZ024732.1, from coordinate 33,683,265 downwards.
CCGTCATCATTAATGCTAAACTAAAAGATGAGGAAGTAGAAAAGCTTCTTTCTGTGCTTAGGACATATAGAAAAGCCATTGGTTATTCCCTAGATGATATAACTGGCTTATCCCCCTCACTATGCATGCATCGGATTTAAATGGAGGATAATCATAAACCCACCATAGAGCATCAACGTAGGTTAAATCCTAATATGAAAGCGGTGGTTAAAAAGGAAACTATTAAAATACTTGATGTTGGGATCATATTTCCTATATCGGACAGCCAATGGGTTAGTCCGGTCCATGTAGTCCCTAAAAAAGGGGGAATGATCGTTGTTGAAAATGAAAAGGGAGAGTTAATCCCCACTAGAACCACAACTAGTTGGAGGATGTGCATTGATTATAGGATGCTCAATAGTTCCACAAGGAAAGACCGTTTTCCGCTTCCTTTTATTGATCAAGTATTAGAACACTTAGCCTAGTATGATTATTTCTGTTACTTAGATGGCTATAGTGGATTTTGGCAGATTCCCATTCATCCTGATGATCAGGAGAAAACAACCTTTACATGTCCCTATGGGACTTTTGCATATAGGATAATGTCATTTGGGCTTTGTAATGCCCCTGCCACCTTCCAAAGGTGCATGATGGCTATCTTTTCTGACATGATAGAGGACATCATAGTGGTCTTTATGGATGATTTTTCTGTGTATGGTTCTTCCTTTGATACTCGTCTTGCTAATCTTGATTTTGTACTTAAAAGATGTGAAGAAACCAACCTTATGCTTAATTGGGAAAAATATCATTTCATGGTTCAAGAGGGGATTTTACTAGGACACCTCATCTCAAAAAGAGGGATATAAGTAGACAAAGCTAAAATTGAGCTTATTGAAAAACTACCTCCGTCGTCTTCTATCAAAGACGTTAGGAGTTTTTTAGGACATGTTGGCTTCTATAGACGTTTTATCCAAGTTTTTTCTAAGATAACTAAACCATTGACTGACCTACTGATGAAAGATGTAGTGTTTCAGCTGTCTCCAGAATGTCTTGAAGCTTTTCACAGGTTGAGAGAGGCCGTCATTTCCGCTCCTATCATACAGTCCCCAGATTGGACCCTGCCCTTTGAGATTATGTGTAACGCCAACGACTATGTTGTTGGCCCGGTGCTAGGACAACAAAAGGATAAAAAGCTCCACTCCATCTATTATGCAAGTAAGACGCTTGATGAGGTGCAGAGTAAGTATACTACGATGGAGAAGGAATTCCTCGCCATGGTATTTGCTTCCGAAAAATTTCGTTCCTACCTTGTTGGTTCAAAAGTAATAGTTTATACTGACCATGAGGCCGTTAGATATCTAATGGCCAAAAAGGATGCCAAACCTAGGCTACTCCTTGGATGCTCTTATTATAGGAATTTGATCACGAGATCCGAGATAAAAAAGGAGCAGAAAACTTGGTAGCAGATCACTTATCTAGGTTGCCAGTTTAACATATTATCGACTCTTATAATGTGGTTCCAATCAACGACTCCAGACCGGACGAGCACCTCATGTTGTACGAGGTCTAAAACGGCAGAAGGCTCGTTACCGACCCTAAACCATCACCGAGACTGGAGGACGTTGATCAAACCGGTACCGAGTCAGGACACATCGATACTGTAGCTGGATACCGAGCCACAAGAGGTCGTTACTGTAACACCCCGATAATTTAAAAGGGAGTGAGGTGCTCCACATGTCAACAAGAGCTCTTCCTTTTCTGGGTTCGAGTGAGGACAAAGAACTCAAAAGTTAAGCGTGCAAGGGCGAGAGTAGTACCAGGATGGGTGACCTCCTGGGAAGTCCTCGGGTTGGCATGGGATAGCACTTCTAAGGACTCGGGCCTTACAGTTACTGAAGGGAACAACGAAGCCAAAGGGTCGATAATAACCCGACCAGACTCGGTAAGGACCCAACCAGGTACATTTTCTCAACCTAATTTCATTACTTTTTATTCAATTCCTTCTTCATCTCTTGCTTCTACTTCTTTTCATTCTATTCATGCTGTGAAAGGGTCAAAAGCCCCTTGGTTTGCAGATTATGCTAACTACATTGTAGGAGGCGTGATTCCCGAAGGGTTGACACCACAAAAGAAAAAGAAGTTTCTCCATGATGTTAAACAGTACTTTTGGGATGATCCTTACTTGTTCAAGCAAGAAAGTGATCACCTATTTAGGCGCTGTATTCCAGAAGAAGTGATAGAGAGTGTGATTCGTCAATGTCACACACTTCCCATCGGTGGCCATGCAAAAGGATTCAAAACCACGAGGAAGATCCTTCAAAGTGGTCTCTATTGGCCAACTATTTTCAGGGATGTACAAGAATATGTGACTTCATGTGATGAATGCCAACGCTAACATCACTTGGAGACATGAGAACCCGTTGACAGGGATACTATAGGTCGAATTATTTGATGTGTGGGGCATAGACTTTATGCGACCTTTCCCTTCATTGGGCCCCTACAAGTATATCCTTGTTGCGATTGATTATGTCTCTAAGTGGGTGGAGGTCGTTGCTACAAGGAGCAATGATGCTAAAACCATGGCAAAATTTATTAAGACTAACATTTTCCCCAGGTTTGGAGTACCAAGAGTCCTCAGTAGTGATGGCGGATCACATTTCATAGAGCGGAGTTTTGAAGCACTTTTGGCTAAGTATGGGGTATCACATCGGGTGGCAACACCATATCATCCCGAAACTAGTGGCCAAGTTGAAGTTTCAAATAGCCAAATCAAAAGCATCTTAGAAAAGATGGTTTCTCGCTCAAGGAAGGATTGATCATCTAAGCTAGACAACGCTCTATGGGCTTACAGAATGGAGTACATGACACCTCTACGCACCACTCCCTACAATCTAGTGTATGGAAAGGCGTGCCATTTACCCGTCGAGATGGAGCACAAGGCGTTATGGGCTCTCAAAGAGCTCAATATGGACCTCGACGCGGCCGGAGCAAAGCGATTCATGGATTTGCAAGCACTAGAGGAGTTGAGGCTAAAGGCATATGAGAACGCCGAGATCTACAAAGAGCGTAAGAAGCGATGGCATGACCAGAAATTGGTGCCCAAAACTTATGAAGTTCGTTTCAAGCTACTTCTCTTTAACTCTAGTCTCCGCTTATTTCCAGGGAAGCTAAGGTCAAGATGGAGTGGACCATTTGTGGTCCACCACATATACCCTCATGGAGCAATGGATCTAGTAGATAACAATGGAGTCATCTTCAAAGTCAATAGACATAGGTTGAAGAAGTTTTATGAGCAAGCCGACCCGGAAGAAGATATTAGAGCCACTTGGGCTCTCACATCGTCAAAGTAGCTAAGGTAAGTTCATCGGGCTAACGACGTTAAAAATATCGCTTACGGGATGCAACCTGGTTTAGTTTTTCTTTTTTTTTTTTTATAGTTCTTTTTGTTAGCTTTCTTTTGAGTTTTTTTAGTAGAGTAGAAGTTTGCGGAATATAATATTTTTGGCTAAAGTGTTACAGAAGTCGGATCGATAACGACGCTGGAGAAGAGCCGCGACAGGCTCGGTACCGACCTGACATGGTCGGTACCGACCTGCGAAAACCTAAGAAATTAAGCACGGCAGGTAAGTGCCTTCTTAACCTAAAAACTCCTAGCCTTTCTTTTCCCACGCCACCTCTACCAAACTGCCAAAAACGCTCCCAAGTAAAATCACTTGCCAATCTCCACCAATCCATCGAGATCTAGCCACGCATTTCACCCCTCAATCCACGAACTCCACCATTCAACCCATCACTTCGAGTACCACATTCAATACCAAGCAAAAACCAGAAATTTGTTCGTTACCGAGTCCCAATTCTCGTTACTCTTTGCCACTTAAACTTTCGATCTAAATATGCGAATCGACGGTATGATTTCTCGACCCTAAACTTTTACATGCAATTCTTGAAGATTTATGGTAATTTTTGGGTAGTTTTCATGCCTCGATCTAGATCTAGTCTGAAATTGGGCTTAGTTCGTGAAAATTGAGCCCTTTTGCCTTTATGTCGGTGTATAAGTATAGATGATTTTCGTTCCCTTATGCTTAGAATGCAATTCTTTTCAATTATACAAAGCATGAGGTTGCTTGTTCTTGATTTGCAAGATCTACACCATGATTTTTTTGGCAAATTTTGGCATGATTGTATAGGGATTTGAGTAAGTATGGGGTTGTAAGTGCTTGATTTTGTGATTTTGATTTGGAATCTTGCTTGAGACATGCTTATTGTCAAAATTCGGGGTTTAGAGACTCAGAATCTTTTGTACAACATTTTTGAAATAGGCTCGATAAAGACATGTGAAGGTCGGTACCAACCCTGTCACACCCAGAATAATCCAGAGGCCTCGGCACCGACCCTAATAGCTCAGTACCGACCCCCACCCGAATAGCCGATTGTTGCATTTGAGCGTGGTTTCAATGCAAGTATGGGGTTTCTTTAGTGTTTAATTTGCTTGAGTCGATTTTACCTTAGTTGTTTATGATATTTCAGGTAATTAAATGGCGAGTTAGAGAAAAGCTAACCCAAGGCCAAACAAGAAGAAGAGGACCCAAAGATCTCCATCTCCACCAAGAATGGATGATGTCATATTGCAGACCAAGAGCCAACAGTCAATCTACAACTCTGTTCTCCAAAAACCTCATCAAACAAGATGGGTTTCAAGGTCCAGTGCAAAGTCATTAGGCATTTATGAAGATGTTAAGCATGCCTTCTCCATCCTCGGTGTGCCTCAACTCCTCAGATATGAAGAAGTCTCTCACTATCTGGCCCTCACCTTGGAGTTTATGACCACTCTCTGCACTAGCTTCAAGACCAAAACATATCCGGGGAGGATTAAGTTCCGGCTAGGAAATGAGGATCATGAGTTCACTATGGAAGAGTTCAACGAACTCCTCGACTTTCCTAACCACTCTCGAAATTACAAAAATGATAAATGAACAAATTAATTCCATGGAGCGCTACTTAACACCTCCAAACCAATGATGATCTCTCATTCCAGGATGCTTTCTTTGCCTCGATATCCACTTAGTGAGTTTGTTTTCTTTTCCCTATCTTTCCTTATGCTTTACTTTATTTTTACAGTGAGGACACTATAATGTTTAAGTATGGGGTAGGGTAGGAAAAGTGTGTGTTTTCATGTTTTTGTGTTAATTTGTTTTTCATAATAGTTGCTTTAGTTGCTTTGGTTTTTGTAAAAGTTGAAAAATCACAAAAAATTGAAAAATTCGAAGAATTCCAAAAAGATTTTAGAACAGATAAGTACCCTTGATCTTATGGTTCTATGATTGCTTTTACTTTGCATGACCATGTAATTCCTTTTAACATGCTTTTGATAGTATAGTCTGAATTTCATGATGAAATTGTTTTTATGGTAAAGTAGCATATGATGAAATTGAGTGCATATGACTGTTAGCATGAGTAATTGCAATCCAACAAAAAATGACATTGTGAGCTTTTATTTCTAGCTTTGATTTTTCATGTGTGATTTACTCTCTATGTGTATTTTACCTCTTAGAATTGTGATGGTTGTCTATTTCTCAAGACCTATATAAGATTTTTAGTTCATTACTTGTGAAAATCATATGATAGAGAACTTATTTTTCATAAGCCCTAATTAATCCATATCCACCCTTACATTATCCTTGTTTTTGATAGCCAATTTGAGCCTTTAAGCGTTTTGTTTGTTGCTCCACAAAATTATTCCCTTAGCCGATATAAGCTTGACCCTATTCGGGTATTAGGACTTAGTTGGAGAGGAGTTATTTTTGTTGAGTGCAAAAGATATATGTTGGTTCGAAAATGAGGGGTTTGGTTGGGATAGATTGGAAGTCTCTTATTTTTAATTTGTAAAAAGATCTCTTGGTAAAAAAAATGCAGAAAAGAAGAGAAGTTAAGAAAAGGAAATCTGCAGACTCGATACCGGCCTATGTGGGCTCGGTACTGAGGTTCTTCAGAGGAATCCAGAAAGAGGAAATTACAGCTCGATACCGACCATTCAGGCTCGATACCGAGGCTCTACCAGTGAAGAAAAAATGCAGAAAGAAAAAAAAAGAGAAGGAATAGAAATAAAAAGCGTGCAAGTGCTTCAAAGTTCAAAACCAAGAGTTTCTTTATGTTTGTACTTTTGAGGCTTTCTAGGATTTAATGGGTGAGTGAAAAAGAGTGTGCATATTGTTTAGAGAGTTTGGTAAAGTTCTTTTATGAGAGTTTTGGATGTGTGAGTCTTTAGGATTTGTGAGTTTGGTAAAGCAAGCTTAAGGCTCTGTTCGGTAAAACAAGGTTTTTGATGAGGTGGAGGTTTTTTTATGAGGTTTTTAGATAGGTAGAGGTTTTATGATAGGTAGAGGTTTTCTTACTTCAAACCTTCGAAAACCTAAGTGAGTGTTTGGCATTATGAGGTTTTTGGGTAGGTTTTAGTTCTAAATTATTAAAAGGAAATTAATTTTAGTTTAACAAAAAAAATGGTTTGTTAATTTTTGCAAACCTCCTAAAACCTATCTATTCCAAGGTTTCCATTTTGTGGTTTCAAACCTCCTCAAAAACCTCCTAAAACCTCCACCTTCTAGAAAACCTTGTCTTACCAAACACATATTTGGGTAGGTTTTAAAAAATAAAAACCTCCTAAAACCTTCAAAAAACCTATGCCGAACACAGCCTAAGTATGTGGTATATTGATGTTTGTGTTTTTAGTATAGTTTTTTTAGTGTTTTTCTTAGTTGATTAGCTTGAGTTTAGTGTTTGTTTTGTGTGTTTTTGGATAAGTTTGCATATTTTATGAAAAGTATGGAAGCTACTCCGTTTTAGTATTTTTTGTAGGTTTTCGAAGCAAAAAAGGAGCATTCCAAAGAAGTTGAGATCGGGAGGATGATGGTGGAGGCTTGGATGAGTTAAAGAGAGAAGAAGGCGCTTTCAAAAGATCCTGACAAATCCAAAAGAGGCTATGACAAAGTACAAATAAACCAAGAAAACGAGCTCGATACCGACCTTGTGGGTTCGGTACCGAGGTGTGCAGAATAGCCAAGTTGTGAATAATTCAGCAAGACACCTACCGACCCTGATAGGTCGACACCAAGGTTCCCTGTGTCAGTAGGCGCACTGACTTCAAGTTATTCTATCTTTTTATTTCACAATCTTTTGAAGTTTGGAAAGTTCTATCGTTTGGAAACTTTATAGATAGATTCTCTAGTATTAATACCGTGCTTTTAACCTAGTTTATACGTTTTTAGTTCGTTAAGAAGAGGAGAGAGAGAGAGAGAGACGTGAGACTGAAAAGCACGATCTTCTTCTCTGTTTTCTTAGTTCCAATTTGTTTTAGAAGTTTGCTTGAGGAAAGAAGATTGTATTCTAAGACAAGTTTTGAGTTTTAATTCGAGTAAGATTTGTTTTGATTTCATATAACGTTCTCATTGAATCTAATTTTTTGTTTTAATCATGAGTGAGTAGTTCGCTTTTCTAGGGTCGGGGTTGAAATTCCGGCATAGTTATGCATGATTGAATGTGTGGTGAATGTTTGATTGCCTTTTATCCTTTATCTACTTGTTTTGTGCTTATACTTTGGCGATAGTTGGAATAATTCGAGTTTAATGCTTGATCGAAAGAGAAAGTTGTAATCTTGAATGTTGATATTGTTCGATAACGAAAGTTTCGAGCTTTGGATAAAAATAAGTAGAAAGTGAATTAATTCATGAAAGTTAATTGATTTGCTTGCTTAAATCAATGAAAGTTGATAGCTTTATCTTCAAGGCATGTTATTTATCCTTCACACTATCTTGAATGCATGATTATGTTGTGGTAAACCCTTATCCTAGATCCTTTTTGCATTCGAAAACACCTTCGTATACTATGTTTTGCATCGGTACCGAGGTAACCATGTTGGTACCGAACTTGTGTGTGTTTGCATTATTTTGCTCTGTTTGAGTCGAATGTCAGCATCGATACCGACCCTAATAAGGTCGGTACCGAAGTGATCGTAGCCTCGTCTTTGCTTTCTTCTCTGCCTTATTTTATTTTCGTATTTTCTCGCTTTTTAGAGCAATGATCAAACATAACCCGTGGACGATCCTGACCTCGTTATACACAACGGGGTCTTCACTACAAATTTATTTGTTGTCGGGAAACCCTTTCAACAGGAAGTTTGTCCATTGGTGATGGTCTTAGAAACGAAGAGATTATAAATGATTATTTTCATGCTTCTACACCTGGTGTGGATCTTCGACATCAAATTTGACTTTGATATTAGGCTATGTATGATCTAGTTTTTAGTGGATTGCTTGTTATCTAATTCAATTTGCATCATGATTTTGTTCCTAAGAATTTAAATTTTGGGGAAGCAACAAACTGTCATAAAATGGGATGCTTCCTATCAAAATTCATTCAAAGTAGTAAAAGTAAAGTGCATTGGAAATTAATGTGTTGACCCAAACTCTAATTAGGAGCTAATTAGGAAGTAGGAGAAATCAAGCAATGGTGTTGCAAAGTAAAAAAAATTAAATAAAAAAGACAAAAAAATAAAAAAATAGAAACAAACATTATCGAGCGCACAATGAAGATAACAAATTGTTAAATGCAAATGAGATGCATGTTAATAAAGTAATGGAGTTGCAAAGTAAAAAATTAAATAAATAAAAAAGAAAAAAAATAAAGAAAAAATAAAACCAAACATTTTTTTTTGATAAGACATGGTAAATATTAGGTTACCGGTACATTACTAGGCCAACCTAAATCATCACTGCGGATTATCTTGAGGAATTCCACAACAATAGGACACTGGCTAACATTGAAACTTAAAAGATCTAATGACATATCATTACAAACTGACAACTGTTGCACTTGAAGGGTGAACTGTGGAAGGATAGGTGTTAAGACGAATCTTCTTGCAATAAAATCGGGTGCACTAATACATTCCCTGTAGCAATGAAAAACTAGAACATTCGGAATAGCGTTAAGCAGAGAATTAATATCCTGAATTACGGGAAAAATTTCCCAAGGTATTTTCCAAACTCTTTTTATCGAATTGATGAGAGAGAGATTATCTCCTTCAATAATGACATGAGAAAACTTAGACGCCACCACAAACTAAAGACCAAACAAAAGCGAAAACACTTCAGCTTGTAAGACTCTCATCGACGGTACTTCTTTCCTATCCAAACCAATAATCTTACTATTATTATCTCGAGCAATAAAACTTGCAAACGTTTTTGAATTTTGTTTTTTCGACGCATCAAAATTTAATTTAATCCAATTAGGAGGAGGTTTAACCCAAGCCAAATTGTTTCTTCTTTTTATGGCAGACATTTTAACTGGAGCAGGCGGATTGGCCGAGTTCCATTGAAGAAATTGAGTGAACGCTAAAATGTATGGAAGGCGATTAGAGGTAACCCTCGACGGGTTAAAAATAATAGCATTCCTAAGACACCAGACATACCACCATAAAAAGCACAGTTGGATAGAGTGGACATTAGATTTTAGGGTAATATTCAAGTTATCCACAAAATCACCTGCGGACTGAATTGACAAAGCAAGATCTAAATTTGCTCCTAAATTAGAGATCATTTTTTGGGAGAAAGGGCAAGCAAAAAACAAATGATTGACCGTTTCAATAGCATTTTGACACAAAGCACACCAGTTCGTTACCCGATTAACAAATCTATTTAACCGCTCCATAGTGGGAAGGCAATCAGAACAAGATTTCCATAAAAAATTTATAATTTTAGGTGGAATGTTAAGTTTCCAAATCCAGCCAAAACCAACCAAAGACCGGGGAGGAGAACTAACTAAAGACGAAGCAGTTTTAACTAATAAACAACCGTCTGGCTCTGGGAGCCAAACCAGATGATCCTCAACACCGTTCATCGGAATATGTATTTGAAGGATATGGTTAATTATATTCCGAGGAAGAATAAGAGAAAGAGCCGGAATATCCCAAGAAAAGTCATGTAAAATAAATTCAAAAACACGAAGCACCGGATTAATGTTGTCATAATAATTTGTAAGGTCAAAATTTTCAATCCATATGTCAGACCAGAAATTAATATTATGGCCATTACCAACCATCCAACGAATTCTGAACGAGAAGGGCTATCGAATACTGAGAAGACGGCCAAACTGCCAAGACATAGAGGAAGACGATTTTCTTTGGAATTGAAGCAAGGAACAAGAACCAAGAAACTTATCAGTAATAATTCGAACCCAAATATTTGACGGTTGATTCATGATTTTCCATAATAATTTCATTTGTAGCGTTGAATTGTTTTCCTGTGCCGAGTGCAAGCCCAAGCCGCCCTCGGATTTAGGACCGCAAATTTTTTCCCAAGAAATCAGTGGATGGTAGTTAGGGGTAAATTTGTTCCAAAAGAAATTTTTGGTTATTTTTTCAATTTCATCGCAAACCCCTTTAGGCAGGAGGAAAGATTGCATGAGGTAATTAACATGACCCATCAGATTAGACTGAATAAGAACCACCCGACCAGCTTGGGAGATAGAATTTGCCTTCCATTGTGAAAGTTGTTTCTTCAAGCTTGAAATAGAGTCAGTAAAAACATTATTCTACACTATTCCTTTTAAAATTGGAATACCCAAATACTTTTCCATAAAAGAAGTAATTTGGATATTAAGAACACTTGCTAGCGAAGTTGCAAGAGTCCGAGAGACATTTTTGCAAAGACTTGAAAAGTACTTTTATGAAAATTTATTGATAATCCAGATATTTTTTTTTTTGAAAATTTCAAGGTGTTCTTTAATAAAAAGTATATTTGTGTGCGTGGCCTCAGCAAAAATAAGGGTATCATTCGCAAAACAAAGAAAAGGAAGACAAACCCCATTTTTTACCAGCTGGATACCCACGCGACGATTAGTGTGTAAGGACTTTTCATGTAAGGTTCTTGCTAAGTATTCCATTTGCTATAACAAAGATGAAAGGAGCAATTGGGTCTCCTTGACGAATACCACACGGAGGCTTAAATTCTAAGCCCGGAGCATTATTGACAAGGATAGACAAGGAAGATGTTGAAATACACGTCATAACCAACTCGACCCATTTGTTATGAAAGCCAAATTTAATGAGAATGAGTCGGATAAAGTTCCAGTCTAATTTATCATAGACCTTTTCCATATCTAATTTTAAAGCCATCCACCCCAACCAACCCTTTTTTTCTTATGAAAAGAATGAAATACCTCATGAGCAATTAGGATATTATCCTGGATCAATCTACCCTTAACAAAGGCACCCTATAAGGGATGAATAATCCGAGGAAGAATATCAGCTAAACGAGACGAAAGAATCTTTGTTATGGTTTTATAAACAGTATTACAAAGACCAATTGGTCTGTAATGGTTAATAGTAGTCGGGTGTTCATTTTTAGGGATAAGTGCAATAAATGATTTATTTATAGATGTCAACATATGGACAGAGTGGAAGAACGCATTAAGTGCAAGAACAACCGACTGACCAATGATGGGCCAAAAATGTTGGAAAAATTCCCTCGGAAAGCCTTCTGGACCAGGGGATTTGTCAGCAGATATATCAAAACTAGCATGTTTGATTTCTACTTCAGATGGAGAACAACATAGAGTGTCATTGTCCACTGAAGATACTAAAGAAGGAATAATTAGGAGATCACTCAAAGACGCATTCCACAAAACATTCTTCTTGAAACGTGCTTGTAGTTCATCCGAAATTGCATTTGAGATAGTCGTTTGGTCAAAAACAACAATTCCATCATGAGAAGTAAATGAAGAAATTTTCTGTTTATAAGACCGAATTTTAGAAACTGATTGAAAACATTTTGTATTCTTATCCATGTTTTGCAAGTGTGTTGTTTTTGCCCTTTGTTGCCAAAAGTCGTGTTGAAATTGTAACAAGGAATTATAAGTTTTTAGATGGCGAAACAATTTTGAGCGAATGCACATATTTCGAGGATCTAACAAAAGCGCAGCCTGAAGGCCATCTAAAGTGTGAGACGACCTTTTTATTTGTTTATAATTGTTGTTGGTATTATGCTTATCCCACTTTTTCGAGTATTGTTTCAACAGGTGTAATTTCTTGTGTAAACGGAATATACAAGAGCCATTCAAATTATAACGCCACAACTTTTTTTACAAGATTTGAGTAAGAATGGTTAGCACACCATCCTTTCTCAAACCTAAAAGGAAATTTAAGGAAGGAATCTATAGATCCCACCGTAAACGAAATAAGGCAATAATTTGAAGTTGTGAAAGGGTGGTGATGAACCAATAAGTTTGGAAATGTAGTTGTCAAGTCTTGATGGATCAAGACACGGTCTAGTTTTTCAAAATTTGTTTCCACAGAGGACATTGAATTTCGCCAAGTAAACGGAAAACCCGAAGTATTCGTATTTCGGAGCCCCAAAAGTGTTTTGCAAATTATGTAACCGAGCAAAAGGAGACGAAGTTGGCGTACAACCCCCAACCTTGTCTGAGGGACAAAACAACTCGTTAAAAAGAGTTGATAAATCAGTCAAGAGAGAGGACCAAAACAAATTTTTTTTCGCTCACTCGGGCAGGTCTATACACAAAAACTAAGAAAAAAGTAATATTTGAAATAGTTACTTTCAAAATAATCTGATTCAGCGAGATGGAGTATAGGGATAACAAACGAGTTAAAGGGTTGTGGTTAATCAGAATCCATAAACCCCATTTGGAACCCACCGAAGGAGAACAAAAGGAGTCTTGGAACCCAGCCTTACGGGCCAAATTTACCAAAGGAGGATTTTCACTTTTTGTTTCAGCTAAACACAGAATGTTCAAGTTATTGTGTTTTCTTAAGAACCCAATTTCCTCCCAGAAATTAGTTCGACGAACTCCTCTTACATTCCAAAATCCAATATTCATAAAAAAGGTTTATGAAATAAAGTGTCATAACAAGTTTCATAAGATAGTATATAGTCAAAATATAGTATTATACAGCAGAAGTTGAACAAACACCAACAACTTACAAGGCCCAAAGGCCAGCCACGAACACACACACAAGCAGCAACATAAAGACAACGAACAATCAAACAAAAAAGGGCACATGCGCCGAAGAAAAAGCTGACGCAGCAGCACAACACACCAAAAGACAACCCAACCCAACCCACCCCAAACAGAAGGAACAAAACACCCAACCCACCCAGCACCCAACATCAAAACCAACACACCAAGTTTCAAAAGAACCCCAAACAGCAAGCGGGGGAGGGCTAAGCATTACATATAGAGATAGAAACAAATTTTGGTTAGAGATAGTAATATCCAGATAATAAATGTTTGGAAAAAAACTGGAGCCGTAAAATTGCATTTTGCATGTGTCAGAAAAGGTAGTAGTGTGATGATTAATTATCAGAGAATTAATGTTCATGTAAGAGTGAAACCTAGATGTCACACAAGTATTAAATTGTTCATAAAGGGAAATTTCACAGAAGATATTTATTTCCAAAGCAAGGGAAGAGATCAAAAAACAATCAAAACCACAAACCATACTAAACCTCAAACCACCCATTTGTAGAAGCAAGCAGAGTAGTTTAGACTTTCAAAAGCAAAATCTAGAGAAGGATACCCCACAATTTAAATTTAGCTAGCAATTTATAACAAGGAGCAAATGGTAAGATAGAGAGAAGTAGTGGCAAACCTGATAATAATGTGTTGGAAGACAATTTTTCAGAACAAGATTTAGAATTGGATCATAAAGAACTTGTTCATCATTAAAATGTGTAGTCATCCCAAACTGAGGAATATGCAACACCTCAACTAAGTGTGAATCATAAGAAAACACAACTAGGAGCACTTGCAAAATTCCCACAATCCAGGAGACATTGAAAAGGTTCAAAATGATTTTTATGTCATTGGCAAGGTTCAAGGGGAAGAGATCCTTTACCTCAACCTGAAGGTCACACTTAGAAGAGCAATGGTAAACAGGCTCAGGAGAACCAACATGCTTCACAAAGAAACAAAGGTGGCCATAACCAGAAAAACCATCCAACAAAGGATAACTAAGCTGAATACAACAGAGCCTCAACATGAGCCTGTCACCAAAACCAAGCACTCTAGCGAGAGCACTCGGCCATAGAACAACAATCACTGTACAACAACAAACTAATAGTTTTAAAGCCCAAAGATCAGAGATTAAAGGATCAAAGACCTGATAATTAGAGCTAGAGTCAACAAAGGGATTGATGCAAAAAGACCATGCCATTGACAATGAAATCAGTTCAAAGCAAACACATGAACCAATCATAAGAATCCAACGACATAAACATTTCAGATTTTGTTCATGCATCCGTGTCATAAGAGGTTTCAAGTAATTTTCACAGACTTCGAATCAATCCAAGCAAAAATCCAATCACTACTAAAACTAGTTAAAGGAATAACACCATCTAATAGCAAAGCAATTATCCAACAACTCAAAAAATCCCTAAGGAAATCGAGTCCCAAAAATTACCATACCACAAAGCAAGAGCTATCCACAGTAACCACATAGTTAGGACATTAGGAAGGGAGAAAAAGCCCCCAAAGCAAAGGGGAAAGCACATGCAACACCCAACAAGACTAGGAATCACAAAACTAAACGCCTACAAGGAAATGAGAAGCCAAAGAAGAGCAAAGATCACAGAAATACTTACCTGGAGCAATCTGGGAAGAAGCCAGACAAAGAGATCAACCAAGGAGAAGAAATCAAAGGGAACAGGGAGATCGAGAAGCCCAAATAAAGGACTTCCCAGATCCACAACCACCATAGCACATATCAGTGTTCCAACAAAGCATCTAAAAAGGCACCCCAAAGAGCACCAGCCAAGACGCCCTACCAGGCGAGAAATCAACAAAGACAAGTCGAACGAGATGGAAGGAGAACCAATCAACAGCCAGCGTCGCGCAAGACCAAAACCAAGCACTACCAAGGAAGCGCAAGGACAGATTTCACAGTGGAGAGCCGAAGACGAACCACAAAGATAAAACCAAGGGTTAAGGATCCACCATCTCTCGCCCAACAAGAAGAGGGGAGAACAAAAGCGGATCAAAAGAGAAAGAGGCGCATTTACAGAGGAGGAGGTGGAAGAAAGAACAAGACCACAGGGCGGAACCCTAGGAGAGAGAAGAGAGCGAAAGAGAAAGTTGAAAGTTCATTTTCGGTAACAAGTTGAAATTTATGTCAAATTGAAATTGGAACGAGAGTAAAACCAAAAAACCAAACATTATTGAATGCACAATGAAGAGAACAAATTGCATGCAAATGAGATGCACATAAATAAAGTAATGGAGCTCCAAAATGACAAGTGTTCATTACTTTTATTTTTACAAGGGATCCTCAACTTTTTGTTACTTTAATTTATAAGAGCACAAGTGTTCATTACTTTTATTACTAGTTTATAAAATAACATGTGTCCATTGATGTAAGAAAAAATCTTACATTGACCGTAAGCGTATCATTCCCCCTCCCCCAAGTCTAACATGAACGGGTGTTATGTGTTGTAATGATATGACTATGTCGTATCATGTGCAATGAAATCCCAGAACCAACATCGAGGATAGTGATGTCATGATGGCCACAGGCGGGCCGAGCACTAGGGTTATTGAGCCAATTTCGTCGAGCACTTCTCAAGTTCCTTCGGACTACCTTTCGAGAGAGGCTTCAACTGATAAAATGAGGACCATAGGTGCCAAGGACGTCGAGCAAAGTGGCGAGGGGCCATGTGCTCACCGAGAGGGCCCTTTGGACGACATCGTCGGCCCGTCACGACACCAAGGAAGGTGGCCGATACTCGACCATATTTGGGTCGAATTACTCAGACAAGAGCTCGTGCCTTGCATGAAGACATCAAATCAGGTATGTTGGTCCTTGGAGTGCCTAGTGCAAATATTTTGGAAGCTTGGAGTCACTTGGTGGTCCATGGTATGGCCGCATCGGTGCCGTGAGAACCTTGTGGGCGTGTTGTTTTGAAGGTCGCGTTTGTGTTTTGTGTTTTATGAATTATAAGGACATTTTTATAACTTTTGAAAACCATTGGGTCGTTTGTTGTAAATACCTTGTATTATGTTTAATTTTTGGTTTGCTTGTTGTGTTTAATGCAAGGAAGGTGGCGTCTTTGCCTCTTAGACAAATTGAAGATCAAACACTCAAAAACTCCTTGTCTCTTAGAAATCGTTTTTTTTTCACATTTCAATTGAATCAAATCTGATTTGGTTGCTCAAGGTCATGTGTAATATCGATCCAAAATCTAAAGGCTCGATCTAGGTGCGTAATATCCTAGAGCAGATCTTCTAGTTCGTGTTATCGAGGGTGAGTGATATCTTTCTCCGACAAGATCATATCCCCTTTCTAAACTCGCTATCTCCATCACCTATCTCCCTCACCAAAACTACCCCATAAGACCATTTTGAGATCGTCCACCATTGAATCCACGAGAGTTGTCATCAAGTCTTGCCGCCTAGGGTCTAGCCGTGAGTCATCCTTGCACCAAACCCGCTACAATGATCTTCATCATGTGTTATTAGAGCCACACAAGGAAACCCTAGATCTTGATCTGTAGACTTGAAATTGAGCGGGTTTCAAGTGCATTAGAAGTCAGCATTTGCCCTTGTTACTTAATTGTTGTGTGGTTGCCCTAGATTGGGTTGTTTGTGTTATTGTAGTGTCCGTTCTTGTTGGCCGAGTTATTGTCGATTCTTGTGAGCCATTGTTGGACATCCATGCTTGAAGACAACCACCCAAGGGTTGCTCTTTTAAAGCTTCACAACCGAAAAGCCACAAACCGATTCAAATAACACCTCTTCAACTTCGCTTCATTTGTTGTCTTGTTTCTAATTGAAGTGGAGTAAAAAACAAACCCTTTGCCTTTAATCCCAACAGAGCCCTCACTTGAGTTTGTCACACATTTGTTGCTTACAAAATTGTCTAGGTAGCAGAGTAAGATATGGGAACGGTACTGAGTTTAAATCATCAATTGTGAATGTGGTTGCTTTGTGTTGCATTGTTGTTGAGTGAGTTTGTTCAAAAAAAAAACAGAAGAGTGTGACTTAAAAAATGAATTAGGACTCGGAAAGAAAAAATAAGTGGGACTTAGAATAACTTGGATCACATGAAAGTAAAAAAGAGAGGACTGACTTGGAAAAATTCAGATTCCACTAGAAAGAGAATCTGAGCTAGACACGAGTCAAAATTTTGAAAATTTGTAATTCGTACTTGGTACTTAGTAGCTTCTTACTTCTTTGAAGTCTTAGATGAGTTAGTTTTCTTGAGTTGTGCATTGTTGTTTTTGTTGCCAAGGCATCCATTTTTTCCTTGACGAGACCTAGCTACTTGCAATTTGAGTTGGTTTCCTTTCTAGGTCATTTTAGGTGAATCATGTGGTTGGCAATATCACTTGTATTTGTTGGATTTGATTTGTTTGGCTAATGTGTGAAATATGACAAACATAGGTAACAACGGAATGGGTCAACTTGACACTCCACTGGCAACTACGCCATCTTCTATGGAGGCCATCTCGTAATCCATTCAACAATCAATTCAGTCCATGAACTCAAAGTTTGAGGCATTGGAAGGTTGGATGAAAAGGTCGGAATTGAGATCTCACCAAAATATAGTTTCGAGCATCAATTGAGTTAGTCTCGTACCCTTCTTATCTGGTGAGCCATGGCTTCTAGTTTGAGGAGGGTTCGACATCTTATGACCCCACGTCCATCATGAGTTCGAAGGACAACCTTCGAAGCATGGTGCCTTTCCACCTTATGTGTCAACTACCGGAGTAAGATTTGGAAGCGCTCCATCTTTTTCTACTTATCCTAATAATATTTATTTGCCTACATCGACTAACCATACAGGTTATGAGTTCTTTAGTCGTCCACCAATGCCATTCTTTCTGGGATCGACGAGCCTTTCCACGCCGTGGACACCCGATGTGTGTAGCTGAGCACGTTCTACATCCACCCCATTGGCAACCCAAACCGTTTGATCATGAAGAGCGTCACCAAGGGAGGGACAAACATCATCGAATCAAGCTTCAAATCCAGCCTTTTTCTAGCACATTAGGAGTCGTCGCTTGCCTTGATTGGTTACCCAAAACCAAGTCAATTTTTGTCTATAACGGTTACGAAGAGGAGAGGAGAGTTTCCATTGCCACCACCCACTTTACCAACTTTTCTTACAATTGGTGGTTGCAAGACAAGTCGATGAGACGACATGAGGGAGACCAACCCATTCAAACTTGGCAAGGGCTTAAGCAAGTCCTTGATGAGAGGGAAGAAGATGTAAGGGAAGGAGATGGCTATTGGAAGTAGCATGGACACTTCCAAACAAATTCTCTTAGCCAAGCCTAAGGAAGTTGTCCACACCTTAAACTGAACCGAGATGGTTTAGTACAACTTGGAAGACCAACTCGGCTCCCGACTTTTGATGATCCTCCTTCCAATCTGAATGCTTATTCGAGCTTATCTAGGTGGGCTTGGTACTTAAGCGCCTTCGGGCCACCTCCCCGATCTTGAGCTCTGAATATGATGAGTTTGGTTGAGGTCCGACAAAGTTATGGGAGGCTTTTAAAAACTTGATGTGAAATAAACATTCCCAACAATATTCATACTCAAAAAGGAACTACAATCTCGTAGTATCCTTCTTCTCGCAAAATAGTTTATCTCTCTTTAAGATAAACTAGCTTCCGTTCTTATAAGCTCCACAAAGATCTCGTTACACTCCAATCTTTCTTCTCTATTACCTTGAGCATAATTAGTTATATTACCAACCCTTACCCATGAGAATTATCCATTCTCCCTTGTTTAGTCTCCTTAGACTAATTCCATTTATTTTCGCACTTTTGCATGATATTTCTCGCCCTTTGCGGAAATATCAGACTGTATGAGTGTTTTCCATAAGGTTGATGATGAAGGCTGGAAGGTTGAGAAGAGTTATTCAAGGATAGAAGATCAAGGCAAGACCACGTTGAAGGAAGGGAGGAATTTTTACTAGAGCAAAGCATTCAAAAGGTGGTGTACTAGCTCTTCCATTTTAAGTCAAGCAATTCATCATCAATGTGTTGTCTTGGGAAATATATTTGTATTTTAAATACGTCTTTTTGAACAACCTTTTTATAACATGAGCTTTCTTTTCAGTTGCTACATCCTTTGTAAAACAACTACAATTGTAATGAACAAATGTTCTTATTAATGAATAAAAAATCCGCTTATAGTCCATTCTCATTTAATTATATTTGATTATATAATTTAAAAGCCTTGGACGACTTTGGACGGGAAAAATCCGCGGTCACTGGTGGTAATACCCATTGTTACAAAATATGGGTGTTAGATGTATGACTTGTTTGCGAGCGAAATCTAAAGTGCAACCACATGGCTTGTACACCCCTTTACCCATTCTTCATGTTCCTTGGGAAGACATTTCTATGGTCTTTGTTTTGGGTTTAGCTAGGTCTAAGAGAGGGAGGGACTTCATTTTTGTGATGGCGGACCGTTTTTCTAAAATGGCCCATTTTGTTGCATGCCACAAAACCGATGATGTATCCTATGTTGCTAGTTTGTTCTTTGAGCATATTGTTAGATTGCACGGAATCCCTAAATCTATTGCGTATAATCACGATGTGAATTTCTTGAGTTATTTTTGGAAGACACTTTGGTCTAAGCTTGACCCCAAACTACACTTTTCCACCACTTGTCATCCTCAAACGGATGGACAAACCAAGGTTGGTAATCGTACCCTTGGATCTTTGTTGCGTTCGTTTTGCACACTAACTTGCTCAGGTGGGAAGAGTGCTTGTCATTCATTGAGTTTGCTTACAACTAGTCGGTGCATTCAACGACTAAGAAGACTCTTTTTGCTAATGGGCGCAACCCCATTACGCCTCTTGACTTGATGTTGTTTGCTACCAGGGATCGGGAGAGCCAAGAAGGGCTTGATCAAGCTGCCAAGATCAAGCAAATGCATGAGGATTCTCGTCTTTAATAGGAGAGGTGAACCATGCAATATGTGAGCCAAGCTAACAAGGGGCGCAAGGAGGTCATCTTTGAGCCCAATGACCTTCATATCCTTCGGAATACGAAGCTTAATCCCCATGTTGATTGTCCTATTATGGTGTTGGAACATTTCAACGACAATGCTTACAAGATTGAGTTGTCACCAAACTATGGTGTGCACGAGGTATTTAATGTTTTTGACCTTTCTCCTTTCTTTCTTAATGATGATGATGAGCTACAACCGTGGACCCTTTTCAACAAAGGAAGGATGGTGTGACTACGTCACATCATGTGCAAGGCAAGTCCGGAAGCAACGCCGAGGATGGAGATGGCACGATGGTCACGGGCGTGCTGAGCACTAAGGTTGTTGGGCTAATTTCGTCGAGCACTTCTCAAGTTCTGTCGGACTACCTTTCAGGAGAGGATTTATCTAATCAAATGAAGACCATAGGCTCCAAGGACGTCAAGCAAAGTGGCAAGTGGCCAGGTGAGCGCCAAGAGGGCCCTTTGGACGACACTACCACGACGCAAAGGAAGGTGATCGATACTCTAACCCTATTCGGGTCGAATTACTCGGGCAAGAGATCGTGCCTTGAATAAAGACATCAAATCAGGCTTGTTGGTCCTTGGAGTGCCTAGTACAAAAGCTTTGGAAGCTTAGAGCCTCTTGGTGGTCCATGGCGTGGTCGTGTCGATGTCGTGACAACCTTATGGGCGTGTTGTCTTGAAGGTCACGTTTGTGTGGTGTGTTTTATGTTTTGTAAGGGCATTTTTATAACTTTTGGAAACCATTGGGTTGTTGGTGGGAAATGCCTAGTTTTATCTTTAATGTTTGGCTGGTCTTGTTGTGTTTAAGGCTAAGAAGGGGACATCTTTGCCTCTTAGACAAGTTGAAGATCAAACACTCAAAAAATCCTTCTCTCTTAGAACTCGTTTTGTCAGATTACACTTGAATCAAATATGATTTGGTTGCTCAAGGTCATGTGTAATATCGATCCAAAATCCAAAGACTCGATCTAGGTGCGTCATATCCTAGAGCGGATCTTCTAGTTCGTGTTATCGAAGGTGAGTCATATCCTTCCCCAACACGATCATATCACCTTTCTAAACTCACCATCTCCATCATCGATGTCCTTAACCAAAACTGCCCCACAAGACTATTTTGAGATCGTCCACCATTAAATCTAAGAGATCCGTCCTCAAGTCTTGTCGTCGGGTCTAGCTGTGTGTCATCCTTGCACTAAACCACCTACAATGATCCTCATCATGTAATATCTAGCTTTACGAGTACTAGTTTTGAAAACAATGTAAATAATTAGAGCATATTTATTATAGAATGCTTCAAATGAGATGATTGGATACATATATATTATTTTATTTGATTGAACCCAACATAATATTACTATACTTAGAATAATATTACTTTTCTCAAACATCCCATTAAACATGCTCTTAGAGGCGCGTTATATAAACTGTTTTGTTTTCATTTTCAACATATTAATAAGATTTTGCTCCTTTATTTATCTATTCTTACTAGATAGAATTCAGAGAATTCATTTCAATCTTGTTACTTAGAATCTGAGTGATTTCATAGCAACAATATGATGGGAACAAATAACTAGCTTGATTTCGTTAAGAAAGGTGATTTAAAGTTGTTAATCATGTTAGTTAAATAAAACTATATACATGTGTTATGCACGTGAGTTTATGTGAGGCGGGTATAAAAAGCTACTTTGTGGCTTCCCACTCTGGACAACTCTCATTTCAATCTTTCCTCAATTTTCAATCTCAATCGAATCCGCTTCTTCTTTGTTCGATATTTCTCTCGTGGTATCAGAGCCCTAGGCTTTCTTGATCCAATTTATTCATTTCTTTTGGAGCAAATTTTTGACTTATTGAGGAGAATCAATGATGAATTCTCAAAGTAGCAGTTTGGAGTATCGAAAAGAAGAAGAAGAAGAAGCAAGGATTAAGGAGATGCGAGTGGGAGGAATAATGGCAGATCACATGAATCCATATTATCTTGATCCATTTGACAATCCAAGTATGCACTTAGTTTCAATGATCTTTGATGGATCTGGTTTTGGTACTTGGAAGAGATTGATGCTTATTGTGTTATTTGCTAATAATAAGATCGGTTTGGTCAATGGAACCCTCGGTAGGCGTGACCTAGGTTCTAACGAGTATAGACCCTGGGAGCGGTGTAACGATATGATCTTAAGCTAGATATTGAATGTTGTTAGTGAAGAAATTGTTGAAAGTGTCATATATTCTAATTCTGCAAGTGATATCTGGAATGAGTTATGTACTGTCTATGGACAGTCCAATCTCGCACAAAATTTCTCGATTCAAAAGGAGTTGTGTACTATTTCATAGAGAAATGAAAGTATTTTGAGCTATTACACTATGATAAAAATATTGTGGGATGAATTGAATAGTTTAAGAGGTATGCCTTGTTGTACTTGTGGCTTGAATCTCTCTTGGACAAACTTTGAGAAGGATTAGAGGTTGATTCAGTTGCTGATGGGACTGAACGATGGTTTTTCCTTCATAAGAGGTCAAATTCTAATGATGAATCCAACACCTTTGATTCCTCAAGTTTTGTGTATGATATCGCATGAAGAAAAGAAGAGAGAATTCAGATATGCTTCATATTTTGACTCAGACGCTTAAATAATGATAATGAGAAAAAAGAAACCTGGTTTATCTTGAAAAAATGATGAGATCAATGCTAGGAAAGCTTCTCTAGTATGTACCAATTGTAAGAAAATTGGACACAATGGAATCTTGATTGAAAGTGGGAACCGTTCCTACAAATTGGCCTCCTTTGGTTTGTACTCACTCCAAGAAGACAGGGCATGTTGTTGAGTTTTATTATAAGATCATTGGCTATCCTCAAGATAGGGAGAAAGAGAGCAATACTGGCAAAGATAAGAGAATGGCAGCTCAGACTTCAAGATCTTCTAATGGAGAGGTCTCAACTATTCTTAGGTTCACACTTGAGCAATGTGCCAACTTATTAAAGATGTTAATTGCAAGAAATGGAGAGAAACATGATAAATTTGTAGGGTGCACTCTTGCATGTATGAATCCTAATTTTGTTTCACATTAGTTGAGTGTGCATTCTAGTTGTAGTGAAAAAGTGACTTTAAATGATTCTTGGGTAATCGATAATGGAGCACAGATCATATTTGTTGTACTAGAACAAATTTCCTTACTCTTGTATCCTTGCCTAAACCTTTCCATGTAGCCTTGCATAATGGTTCCAATCTTGCTATCAAATAGTATGGACTAGTTATAGATAATGTTTGGTTTAAGTCAATTGCGGCTTAACCTTTTGTCTATTAGTAAATTGGTCAAACAAGTTTCTTCAAACATCATCTTCACGCTTGATTTGTGCCTTTTGTAGGGCCATTCAAAGAGGAGTCCTTAAGTGCTTGGTACATTCATGAAGCCCTTTATTTATTCCATTCCATGTCAACTTATATAGAAACTTCTATGTCAAACTCTAGCAATAAAGTATCCCATTTGAATTCTCTAAATCCTTCTAAGGATATTGTTTGTTCAATTGTTGATCATGTGTTACTACACAAACATTTGGGTCATATGCCATACAATAAAATCAAACAATTGTCTTTACTTGTTGAAGATGTTAAGATGCCTTGTGATGTTTGTTATAGATCTAGAAAACATGAGAAACCTTTTGTGTTGAGCACTATATCTATCCAAAAACTCTTTGATCTTATTCATGAGGACTAATGGGGCCCATATCACACATCTACATATAATGGTCATATATATATATATATTTATTTCTTGACCATTGTAGATGATTTCTCTCGAAACACTTGGACTCATTTGATTAGTGTCAAGAGTTGTGCTTTCTATATAATTTAGGTTTTCGTTTCTATGGTGCAAACTCATTTTGGGTGTGTTCTGAAAATCATTTGAATTGATAATACTTTTGAAATGGGTTCAAGTATTGTTGCTACTTCTTATTTCTCTTCTATGAGCATCATACACCAAACTACTATCCCTTACACACCACAACAAAATGGGGTTGTAGAGAGGAAACACAAATTTTTATTAGGAACTTCTCGAGCCTTCTTGTTTCAATTTAATTTGGCTCTAAGGTATTGGGTGAGTGTGTCTTACTGGCTACTTATCTCATCAACCGATTTCCTTCTAAAGTTCTCCATGGGAAAACTCCTTTTGAGGTGTTATTTGTGAAAGAACCTTCTTTGTTACATTTGAGAGCTTTAGGATGTTTATGTTATGTTCCTACATCACATAAAGGGAGGATAAGTTTCAGCCAAGGTCACAACCATGTGTTTTCTTGGGATTTCATTATGGAAAGAAGGCTTGTAATGAATTTACATACTAAGGCTATTTTTCTACTAGAGATGTCACATTCTTTGAAAATATCTTTCCTTTCCACCATATGCCAAAATCTATCTTCCCAAATAACCATTGTGTTCCTAACCTAGTGATACATGAGGATTTCTCTTTTCTTGCACCATCTACTGAGTCTTCTTCTTTTGATTTTTCTCGTTGATGACATTGTCATTGCTGAGAAGGAGGTAGCGAGAGAGTACCAGAACCTGTTAAAGAAACTTGATCTTCTAAATTGATGTTCCAATATCTTCTTGTCATTTCTCCTCTCACTTTCTCTTTGTTTTAAGAGATGAGGTATCCCAAAATAAAAAAATGTTTTGATGGAACCTTCACTTCGACAACTAGTTGGAGTCTCGAATGAATTCAAGGACATATTCAAAGAAATTCTGGCCGTCAGTCGGAATTGTTTGTGGATTCTGCACAACTATGCCGACTGAACTTAATAAGATAGCAATTACAAACCAAGAAGTAATAAGTACTTGGCCATGTCTTTTCATTCAAATATGGCTTATGACCAACCACTCTGGGCCACCGATCCGGCTAGCCTGGTGCTTGAGACCACAACTCAAACCATGTTTTGGGATTTGTTTTGCTCTCTTCTCCTTGGAACCAAACCTGTCGTTGAGCCAAACCAAAGGGAATTGTTGATCAAAGCATTAAGGCCTCACTCGAAACAATGAATTGAAGGCCATCTGTTTGTAGCCAAAAGCCTCGTTCTTGGCATTTTAACAAAAGTTTACGTTTAGATCACCTGATTGGCCTCGAGAACGTCGATTTCGTATTATTAAACCTTGCATTATGCGCCTCTTGCTTTATTGTTGTAGAAATTGTTGATTTACTACGTGATGACTTTGTTGAAAAAGACCAAAGTCGTGGTATTTATTTCACTCAACCTTGGGTTTCCATGTCTGGGAAAATGCCATAAAGCGCGAACCATGATCCACGATACGAAAACCAAAATCCAAATGAAAAAGATATCATGATGTAAGTCTATTATTCCTTGCATCATGGGTGTTGTTGCGTCTTGAAATCCTAATTGACATGGTTCCGCTGCATCAACATGAGCGGTATGCACTTCCGTGTAATAGCTAAAGTCTTACGTAGGTCTGGCGGAGATCATGTTCATTCCGGTACTAAAGTAGGTAAACTTGATGGGGAAAGGGACATTACTTTAGGGTTTGTTGATTTACTACGTGATGACTTTGTTGAAAAGGACCGAAGTCGTGGTATTTATTTCACTCAACCTTGGGTTTCCATGCCTGGTGTTAATCTTATGGCTTCCGGGTGCTCGAGTTCCTTCTCTCCCTTTCAAGTGAAGACATTAGCAAGAATAGCTGATGAAAGAAGGTCGGAGTTGTGAACAGGAAAAGCGTTGACTGGGTATGCCGATAGGAAAGAAGCTGGTCTTTCCCACTGATCCGCTCGAGTAAGAATTGAGGTTGAGGCGCACACAGAGTTCCACTGCCTTGTCATGCTATGCATACACATGACATTAGTGATGTTGATCAATCTATACATGACTTGGATGAACAAGCTAATGTCAATACTCCTTTGAGGATATCATCTCGAGTTTCTGTTCTGCCTCTATATTTACAAGATTAATTATATTTTGTAACTAAGCTAGTGATGTCCTCTTTCTTGTTCTCATACTCTAACCTCTCGTTGTTTCCCTTCCAAGACAAAAAATCTCTCTTCCATTTGTTCTAGTGCATTGTCATAGAATGATCAAAGATTGTTGCAATCCTTGCACATGTCGAAGTAGCCAACATCTTATATAAAAGCTTCTAATTCTCCAGCTTGGAGAGATGCTATGAACAAGGAGTTAAATGCCTTAGACTTAAATTAGGCTTGGACTTTGGTGCCCTTGCCACCAAGGAAGAAGCCTATTACTTCTAAGTGGGTTTATAAGTTGAAACACAGAGCTAATGGCACTATAGAAAGGCACAAAGCTCGGTTGGTGGTAAGGGAGTTTACTTAGAAGGAAGGGGTCGATTTCATAGAAACTATTTCTCCTATGGTTAAGATGATAATAGTCAGGGCTTTAATCTCATTTTTTATTAAGAAAAATTTGGATTTATCACAATTTGATGTTAAGAATGCATTCTTTCATGGGGATTTGCATGAAAAAGTGTACATGAAGCCCCCACAAGGATTGGATCTTCCTGATTCTTCACTTAATTGTATGCAAACTCAACAAGCCTTTATATGGTTTAAGACAAGCTTCTCGTCAATGGTTTGCTATATTGTCAAATGCTTTGAGATCACAAGGTTATGTCTCTTCTCAAAATGATTTTTCTTTGTTTTTTAAGAAAGAAAGAAATAAGTATGTCTTTCTTGCTGTTTACGTGGATGACATCCTAGTAACCGGGAATGATCTTTAAGAGATTCAGTTTGTTAAAAAGTTTCCTGTATGGTCACTTCAAAATCAAAGATCTTGGCAGGTTACGTTATATTTTAGGCATTGAGTTTATTCAGACTCCAACTGAATATGTACGTTGAAGTCAAAAATAGTTCTTAAAAGATCTTTTAGAAGAGTTTGAAGTCTCCTATGATTTATCAACATCCACACCACTAGAATATGCTTTGAAGATTGATGAGTGTTCAATAGCTTTATATAATCCCACATTTTAAAGGAAGTTGATTGGAAAAACTACTTGGTATACGGTGGTTCAATTTTTTTCAGTTTTTGCAAGCACCAACTACAGCTCATTTGAAAGTAGCTCATCACACTTGGAGATACTTGAGAAGCCATGATGATTTGGGTCTTTCTCTTAAATGTTCTCTTGATTTACAACTTGTTGGCTACTATGATGTAGACTGGGCTAATTGTTCTAACACTCGTCGTTCAGTCAGTGGGTTCTTCATTTTTTGGAGGTTGTCCTCTCTCTTGTAAATCAAAGAAACAAACCATTGTTTCTCTATCCCTAGCAAAAGATGAATACCGTCCTTTGAGAAGAATCACATCAGAATTGACTTGGCTTTCTCGTTTATTACATGAACTTGAAGTTCCTAGTGTTATGCCTATCTCGGTTCAATGTGTCAGTCAAGCATCTATTCACATTGCATGATATCCTGTTTCTCATGAGCGTACTAAGCACATAGATCTAGATTAATGTGTGACACAAGTTGCAAGATGGTTGGATCTCTTTGGCTCCGTTCGGATGCACTAGCTGAAGCTGGATCCCGAGATGGATTTTGTAGCTAAAGCTAAAACCCGAGCTGGAACTGAAAAAATGAGTTGGATATATGAGCGACTGTTTGGTACAAATAGCTAGAAAAAAAAAAGGACATATATAGAATTACCCATTTTCCCTTCATTTTTACCCTAAAATGACCAAACTACCCATGTACATATTAAAAATTACCCCATGCCCTCCATCATTAATCCCCAACTACACTTCTGCCATTGCAACATCGCAGATCATTTTGGCTTCTCCGTCTCTCTACTCTCTCTCTCTCTCTCTCCCACAAAGGTCACCAAGACAGACAACCGAAATCAATCTCCGATTCAATTCCTCCGGGAAGTGTATTTTCTCCATACTCGAAAAGCAACAGCACGATCATTTTCGTTGATCTCGAGATGCCTCCATTCCAGATCTGAGAAATGCTCACCAAGTATCGAGCACCTGCTCACCAAATCTAAGCACTAACAGACAGCGTCGAGTCCGACGACCACAACCGACGTCAACTGCGCACCACCGACATTCGTTAAGGCGGGGAGTACGCACGAGGCCTATCGTTCGTCAACTGCGCACCACCGACGATCTCTTGCACCTAGCCCAAGCGTTCCAATCTGTGAATCCCACCGGCTGTGCCGAGTCCGACAACGCCACTCCCACCCACGAGAGGTACCTGCTAGTTGTTCGAAATGGCTAGTATATAGTTGGAATGGACAATATTGCAGCTTGTAGCAATTTGCTTGCAATTTGCAGCTTGTAGCAATGTGCACCTTCTACCTCTAATTAATTCTAGTTACAAAGTGTCATACTCATGCCATTACTTAGGTCTAAAGATTTAGCTTATAATGTCATTGGTGATGATGCCTTTAGCTAATCGGGGTTTTCAATGGGAATCTTGCTAGTTTAGCTGAATTCACTTCTTCCCACACCATTTATGCAAAGCTTCCTGCCTTTTGGTGTTGCCTCTAACTCAAGGCCCTTTCTTAATTATCTACAACATATAATAATACGATTTTGTGGAGCAAAATCGTATTGAACTTGTGGTTAATTTTTATTGATTAATTTGTGGATCCCGAGCATTAATGAAGTCTTTAATGTGTCTTTGAATACAAAATCGTAGTCCAAATTGTAGTGAGCCTTATAATAATGCATCTAGTTAATTGTATTGAAACTCTGATTAACGTGTCATTATTCCCATAACTCAATGTGGTTATAGTACCGAATATTATGTGTATAATGATTTAGTGAGCCTTGAAATGCCTCTGGTTACTTGTATTGAGTCTTTTAATGTCTTTGAATTAATGAAAAATTGTAGTTAAGTAAGAAAATTATGATGCTGCAGCAATAAGCCCATGATTTGTATAATTAGTGCCTCTGGTTATAATTGTAATGAAGACCATAATTTGCTTCTTCATAAGGTATAAGACTATGGCTGAGGTTCCAAAAAAGGATAGCAAGTGTCATTGGAGTGATCGTGAGCAAAAGACTTTACTTGTCATATGTCGAGAGTACCACAAGAAAAACGAGATTGACACCCACTTTATTTGGTCTGAAATTGCTGAATTTTTTTTTTGGAAAAAATAGGAAGGCAGTCAAACCTAAAGAATGCAAAAACAAATTTGACTACATGAAGAGTGTATGGAGGAAATGGGTTCACTTAAAGTACAATGAGACAGGTTGTGGATGGAATGAACAAACACGTACCATTGAGTCTTTAAATGAATGGTGGGAGAAAAATAATTAAGGTCAGTTTATAAGTATTGTTTGTGTGCTTTATCATATATGATTGTTTTCCTACCTTTTGGAATTTACCAAGGTTATTTTTAATTTGTGTTTTGTGCGGTGTTTTATAGGAGAATGACAAATACAGGAGATTTCGAAGGAAGCCTGTTGATTTGAACCTGATTGAATTATGGAATTTCGTCTACAATAACATATGTGTTACATGGAAACATTGTGTATCGGCCAACATGGACCACACCCCCTCTACTCCATTTGATGCTTGTGTAGGTGACACAAATGACATTGCTGCTTACCTTGTAGATGAAGAAGAGGTAGATCTCGAGGGGTTCACTGAGCCTATTGTCCCACCGATGTCACAACAGACATCTGTTGGAGGCTCCCAGCATTCTCCTGCCACATTCAAGAGGTCCCAAGTTCCTAGCACTTCCCAACAGTTACCTAAGCCAAAGAAAAAGCGATCTACCATGGCTAGAGAAGTAGTTGCACACATGACTTCCATGGAGGAGAAGAGTGAAAAAATCTTGAATATTTACAAGGGGATTTGGTTAGTACGGGAAACACATGACCGGGGAGAACGTATGATGTTGATGATGCAATTGCATTTATTAATCGGTATGTTGCTGAGGGGATTATAGAGAAGGTGTCACCTCTTTGGTGTTATGATGTGGATGAGCTGAACAACGATCACAGTCGACGCCTCTTCATGACCTTGCAATTTGATCAAGAAAGATGGTGTGGTTGGAGTACAAGTTCAAGAAGCAGGCTTGATTTGTGTAGTGCTGGATTGAGTTCTGTATTACTTGTGTGTTTCTATGTTGTTTTGGACATGACGTGTTGTTTTCTTTGCATTTCAGACTTGTTTGACATGATTTGTGTTTCCTGACTGTTGGATTTGTTTTGTAGTTGTATGTGGACCACTGTTATGTTGTTTAATTTGGATTGTCAAATGAACCATTTCCTGGTCATTCAACTGTTGTGACATACTATTGTTGGCATCATTATGTTTGGGTATTTGTGTAGGTAAAATGGCTAGGAACTATTTGTCAAGGCGGAACAAGATCATTGCGTTATTCCTTTTGCACATGAGCAACCATGCATATGTCATGGCTTCCTATTACCATAGGTAATTATAATTATGGTCCACCGACTGATTCTTATCCCTAGTTGTCATTCAACCTTTTTATTGGTTTAGGTTTAGGTTTTAACTTTTATGTTCTTGTGCTTTCAATATAGGTACTTATGTAAAACCCCTTGTTTCAACTATCCATTTATGGGAATTGTATGGATGAGGGAGGTCATGGAATCAGGTTCAAAAGTGAGGTGCATTAATGCATTTAGAATGGAGCGATCCGTCCTCCAAAGTCTTTGTGATGAGCTGCAACTAATGATGTTCAAAATGGTAAAATAGGAAGTGGGCCCGGGATACAAGAAGTAAATAGACCCGACGGGACTCCCAAGGTGGATTCTAAGGCCCACAACCGTACCTGTCTTTTAATTAAACAAAATTCCTATCTCCGCGAGGTCTTCCGAAACCTCGAAGCGAGGTCTAAACCTCGTTGCCGACTCTACTGACACACCCGCCCACCCAGACCATTCGGCTGGCGCCGCTTCCCCAACCCAATCACTGACTGCCTCACCTCCGGACCAATCAGAAGCCCTGATCTCGGGCGTCCCACATCGGACAATGATCAAAACTCGACTCCCCAATTCTCTATAAATAGAAGAGAACCTCGTAGGTAGAAGAGGTCGAAAAACGTCTTGAACTCAAGAACTATCTTGCTCGTTGAAGATCGACGTGATTGAAACATCGTCAAAAGACCTCGCTATAGACAAGTGAAGTCCACAAAAAGACTTCAAGTAACACAGAGCTCTCATTCACATCAAAGACCTCGCTACACAATCTCGCAATCCACCTTCACTGCACTCTTAGCTCAGCCTCGCGCTCAAAATCAATCAAGCGACCTACAGGTGGTAGAACCACATAGCAATTAGGGGATCTCAAACATTGTTAGATTGAGATCTCGAATACTCGTAGGAGGTCCAAGGTGTAAATCTCGTTTGTTTGTAAGCCTCGTTGGCTTGTAACCTCGTGGTAAAGAAGTAATAAATAAAGAGCAAGCGTTTGCACAATCGAAATAAATAATCTCGTTTATTTGTCATTTAGCGAACGGTTTATTTCGGGTTTCATCACTGGCGCCATCTGTGGGAACTTCTTCATCCTAAGTACTTTCCTGATTTGTGCAAACCTTGGCTTTGAACCCCTCAAAATGGCTTTCCCAAACAACTTTTTTCCCCAACACCCCGATAACATGCCCGAGACCCCGCAATGGATGGCCACGGGCCCTCCGGGTTGTCCATTCGTGGTGCCTTCGGGTTGGACGTACAACGCCCCACTGAACCCCTACCCATTCCAAGGGTATGAACAGGACGGTGCACCCCCGATCCCGTATCCCTACTTGAGTTATGGATAGTACCAACCGGGTTTCGCCCCCCATACGTCCGTATCCCAGCTTCGGGCCAACCCCACTCCGAGTACGTATCCGCGTACGTCCCCAGGCATATGCCGGGACAAGAGACATCCACCAACGGTTCGTCAACGGAGAGACCTCCCCGGGACCCAATGCAAATCTCGCGATCCCGTTCGCGACGTTCAAGGATGCGGGACACAGAGTTGTCCGAAATGGCAGGGAGTGCTATGCACCCCATGAAATCGAAGTCGCACCGCCAACCCGTCGAGGTCGGGTGCCGTTCCCCTTTCGTGACCGAGATTCAGGAGGCACCTATGCCCAAGGGTTCCCATTGGCCACAAATGGGGCTCTACGACGGCACGACTGACCCGGAGGACCACATAAAACACTTCGCTGTCCAAATGAATGTCAACTGCTACAATGACACCATATTCTGCCGTATCTTCCCGACCACCCTGGACAGGCCGCGATGATGTGGTTCATAAGCCTCAAGATAGAGTTTGTGGCCTCGTTTGCTCAACTGTGCGAATCCTTTATCGGGCACTTCAACGGCTCAAGGAAGCGTAAGAAGAACATGTGGGATCTCCGCGGTATTGAGCAGGGAGAGAGCGAGCTGTTGGGAACCTTCTTCACGAGGTTCACCACCGCGGTCGCAGAGATCGCACACATCGACGAGTCATCAGTGCGAAATACCCTCATGGGCAACATGTGTCCGGGTCCTTTCAAGAATTTAATTTTCTTGAAATGTTCGACGACGTACGACAACCTGTGCACCCGGATCACAGCCCAGGTGTAAGCCGAGGATGCCGCAAACCAGAGCTCGCGACCGAATACCAACAAGGAAATCGTCGCCGAGGCTAAAGGGAAGGCAAAAGTGGCCACGCCGACCGCGAGGGATGCATATGTTACGCAGACCCACAACCCCGTCCCTGAAGCCCTACGCTGGGAAACTCACCTCCTTCTCGGGGAATGAAGTTGACGTCGTCGGTCTCATAGACCTTTGGATGACGCTGGGCACCGACTCCACAAGGAGAACCGAGATGGTGGAATTCACGGTGGTACACCTGCCTTCGACGTACATTGCAATCATCGGGAGAGTCTCCCTGATGAAGTTCCAGGCGGTGGTGTCCATCTACAACCTCAAAATGAAATTCCCCGTCGACGACGGGGTCGGGGAGGTAAAGGGCAACCAAGAGGAGGGCCGCGTTTGCTACGCGACCTCGGCACAACAGTAGTGCGTGGTGTTTATGGTGGTGTCCCCCGGCGAGGCCGACCTCGAAGTCCGGGACTTCACGATCCCCACCCCTGAGGCAGAAAGAAGGGTGATATCACCCTTCGAGAGTGAGTCCGAGAAGATCTACCTGGGAGAATGTCTCCCCAGGACGTTAGTGACGTCACTAGAAGCCTTGCTTGCTGGGTCCTGCGACGTGTTCGCCTGGACCGCGAAGGACCTCCGCGGTGTCCCGCGAACCGTGGCCCAGCACTCACTGAACGTCGATGTCACCACTCGCCCCGTGGTGCAGCGACGAAGAAAAATGAATGAGGAGAGGGCAAATGCCGCAAATGACGAGGTGGCGAAGCTGCTGGCCGCGGGGTTCATTCGCGAAGTACAATACCCCCGATGGTTGTCCAACGTCGTTGATGTCTCTTTATTTGGTGGTGTTTTCATATGTGATTTCCTTTGTAAATATGTTTCTTTTTCCCCTTTTCTTGTGTGTTTTGTTCCTTTTTAGCTTAGTTCCCGTATTTCTATGAGATTCGGAGACTATGCTCATTTTATGTGTTTTGTAGGTAATTTGGCATGAATCGAGGATCGATTTGAAGGAGGGTCGAGACATGGAGCAAGGCCCGAGCTAAAGCGGGAAAGAGAGGAGCAAGCTATGAAGAAGAACAAGAGGAAATCCAACAAGAAGAAGGTGGAACGAGGTCCGGACCGAGTTGCAACAACGTCGGGCCCGACTTGGGAGCTTTCAACCTCGGACCGACATGCACACTAACTCGGGCCCGAGGTCCTCCGTGTCGGTCCGAGTCGGTCACTGGACTACTTGGGCTCCAAGGCACGAAATTGTGGACTTCCACTTTTTCCCCTCATCTAATCTATAAAAGGGCCTCTTGTCTTCTAATTAGGGGTTCCCTCTCACACACACAAAAGGGGGGCCCTCTCACACACACAAAAGGGGGGCTCTCTCACACACAACAACCCTCAAAAGGATACTTGGAGAGAAGGAGGAAGGAGAGGAGGAGGAAGAGAGAGAGAATCGGCCAAGGGAGAGGAAGACTTGATAGGTTTTGTTGATAGATTAGCTTTGCTTTGTTTTGATCTTGTGGATTTTGAAACCCTTGATTGGAATTTGTGGATTGCTTTTGATTTGAATGAAACTTTTCTTTGTTTTGAGATTGATGATGTTGATTGCTTTCCCTTTTGATTTGTTTGCTTTCTTTGTTTGCCACATGGAGTAGATCTCCTTGATCTTTGGTTATGGGGGAAAACCCTAGCTAGGTTTGGGCTAGAAACCCCAATTCCATAGCCTTGAGTGTTTGATCTAAGGAACCCACTCTACAAAGAGCTACAATTCCTTGCGAAAGTTGGGAATCAAGGCTTGTGATTGGCAAAGTAGCGAAAGTGAACATGTGTCAATCTCAAGACCTTGCTTCGAAGGGGATTTCCCCAAGGATCGAGGTGTAGAAGTGGTTGGAACGAGGGCGAAAGCACTCGATCCTAGTCCGATCATCACTCATTGCTTGAATTGGGGTGGAAAAGCCTTAATCTACTAGAGAAGGAACCCAAAAGCCCAAGATCTACTTTAAATTCTTGAAGTTCGACAAACCCAGCTACCTCGGGCCCGACTTACCCAGTGTCGGTCCCGATTTCCTCTTGTCGCCAACATCGGGCCCGACGTGACCTTAGTGTCGGTCCTGACTGTTTTCTTTGTTTTCCTTTGTTTTAAGCTCTCCTTTCTAGCTTTCTAGTGTCTTAGCACATCAATCGAGTAGACTTCTCGAGTGTTCGACACCCACCACGTGCTACAACGGGGTCGGGTTATAAATTGTATCTCTAGACCCTCGTACAACCGAGCGATCAAAAGATTGGAGGGGAAGTCTAAGTGCATTGAGTGCCAATTTGGTGAGTTTCTTGTGTTTTGGTAGTGATTTGGGTGAGGGAATAGCCCAAACCCTTTGTTTGTTTTTGATTTGTTTTGGTTTGTGTCTTTGTTTCGTAGGTGTATGCTAGCTCGTTCCTCCCGAGGAACACTTGAGCTTGAGTTTGTGAGTGATCCGGAAAGTATCCTCAAAGAAGCCCGAAGAAGGAAAAGGATGGCGAATCAAGCTCTCCATGTTGATGAGGAGTTGGCTCAACTTAGGGCCGAAATGGCTAGATTGCAACTTGAGAAGGACAATCAAGAGGAGGTGGCAAGAAGAGAACGGGAGCAACGGATGAGAGTCGAGGCTCAACTCAACGCTCTACCCCGGAATGCACGCCAATACATGCATCCGGAGTTGAGGGTACCCGAACCGGCTATTGTGCTTCCCGAGGTTGCCAAGAATTTTGAGATCAAGACACAATTCATTACCCTCATCAAGCGTGACCAAACGCTTTGTGGACATGTGTGAGATGATCTCTACCGACGAGGAGACATTGGAGTATGTGCTTCTAAAGGCGTTCAAGTGGTCACTTGGGGGCAAAGCCACACATTGGCTCGAGAGCCAAGCTCCTAGGTCAATCACAACTTGGAAGACACTCTATGATGCTTTCTTGATGAAGTTCTTCCCGCCCTAAAAAACAACCGAGCTAAGAAGGAAGATTGCAAGCTTTCAACAAGGTCCGAATGAGCCTCTCTTCGAAGCATGGGACCGTTTCAAGGAGATGTTGCGCCAATGTCCTACTCATGGCCAACAACCATATGTGCTCCAAGACATCTTTTTCCAAGGCATCAATCCGGCAACGAAGGACAAGCTCAATCTCCACACCGATTATGGGTTCATAGACTTGACACCGGATCAAGCTTGGGAGCTACTTGACAAGCTATCCGATTATGAGGCCATGTATGGGGTGAGTCAAGCTAGCAAAGAGGTGAAAGTTCAAGGTGAAGGTGCAAGGAAGTTATATGATCCAAAGGGAGAAGACATTGACAAGGATGTGAAGCTCCAATTCCTTGAAGGTGAAGTGAGCAAGCTTAAGAGGCAAGTCCACTACTACAAGCAAAATGCTAGAGCTTGTGAGGAGTGTGGATCCTTTGCACATGCTACACAAGTTTGTCCGAATGAGAGCCAAGTGCGCTTGGCCGAGCGAATTGAGGAGGCAAACTATGTTCGAGGAAATTTCGGTGGAAGAGGCAATTTCAACAATGGTGGCAATGGCTGGTGGAACAACGGTCAAGCTCAAAGTTACAACAACAACTTCAACCAAAACGAGCCAAGGGCGCCACCACCACCATATAGACCACCGGGATTCAATGAGCTACAATCATTTGCTCAAGAGATGAGAGATGGGTTCAAGGAGATGAGGACCCAATTCAATGAGTTTGGTGCATGGAGGAGGCAAGTCGACAATCAATTTGCCCAAATTGCAACTCAAGCCCCGAGAGAGAATGGGAGACTTCCGGGCCGACCCGAGGAGAACCCTCGAGCTCAAAACAATCAAAATGAAGTCCGTGCAATTGGATTGAGAAGTGGCCGAAACCTACCCGAGCCACACATGCCTAAGAAGAATGAAGAGAGTCGGACCAACTTACCCAGCAAGTCGGGTCCGACGTTCCCCGAAGTCGACCCAGCAAGAAGATCGACCCCTTTACCCCGGACCGAGGTTGAGAGTAACTCGGGCCCGACGTACCCACACCTCGATCCAACTCCTTTGCCTCGGACCGAGAGTCACAACATCGGGCCCGACATGGTGCCCAAGTCGGTCCAACCAGGAAATGTTGCAAGTGAAGTGGGGAAGTCCAAAGAGGTTGATCCAAGCAAGATTCAAGGTGCAACAATTCTTCCATATCCCTCAAAGAAGCCGAAAGATGTTGTTGAGAACAAGTTCAAGAGGTTTCTCAAACTCTTGCAAGGCTTGAACATCTCTATCCCATTCACCGATGCATTGAGCGAGATGTCATCTTATGCCAAGTTTTTAAAGGAGATTCTGAGCAAGAAGAGATCCATAGTTGAAATGCAGGATGAGGTCAAGACCTTGGAGTTACCGCAAAAGCTAGGAGATCCCGGTCGTTTTGCTGTAACTATTGGTGTGGGGTCTCAAAACTTCCAAGCCTTGTGTGATCTTGGGGCAAGCACGAGCATCATTCCTTACACCATATGGAAATCCACATCCATGGGTCTCATAGCTCCGGTCAACATGAGGTTAACGATAGCGGATGGGTCGTCCATCGAGCCAATTGGTATCGTCGAGGATTATCCCGTTTGCATTGAAGGCCACTATGTCCCAATCGACTTTGTTGTGGTGGACATGATAGAAGTGTCGGGTGAACCGATTATACTAGGGAGACCTTTCCTTGCTACGGTTGGGGCAATCATTGATGTAAAAAAGGGCCACTTGTCTCTTGACATTGGAGGAAAAGAGATTGAGTTTTTCTTTAGGCCAACTTCAAAAGGGACCGTACATAAGGAAGCTAAGATGATCCAAGTTCCTCTTGGATTGCAATGGGAAGCCGTTTCTAAGAAGTCAAGGCCAAGGGAGCTTAGGTTGAAAGCCACCCCACCACCTAGAGAAATTGAGATAGAGCGCCAAGGTCTAGCCCTCAATATGATTGAACATGAGCAATTGGAGGAAAGGATGTCTTATTTGGAGGTGTTCAAGGCCGAGAAAGAAGAAGTTCAAGCACCACCGGAACCATCTCAAGAACTCAAGGAGCTTCCAAAAGATTTGAGGTACGCATTTCTTGGTCCCAACTCTTCTTTACCCGTAATCATAAATGCCAACTTGAATGATGATGAGGAGTCTAAGTTGTTAGAGGTTCTAAGAAAACATAGAGGAGCTTTAGGGTATTCACTAGAGGAACTAAAGGGAATCTCTCCCTCAATTTGCATGCATAGGATTTATATGGAGGATAACCGTAAACCCACTATTGAACCCCAAAGAAGATTAAATCCTAACATGAAAGAAGTGGTAAAGAGTGAAATACTTAGGATGTTGGATGCGGGAATCATCTTCCCAATTTCCGATAGCAAGTATGTGAGTCCCGTGCATGTAGTTCCTAAGAAAGGAGGTCTCACCGTTGTGCAAAATGAAAAGGGAGAAATGATACCTATGAGAACCACAACAAAATGGCGTATGTGTATTGATTACCGTAAGCTTAATAGTGGCACTCGCAAAGACCATTTTCCTCTTCCTTTCATAGACCAAGTCCTAGAAAGATTAGCACAACATGAATATTTTTGCTACCTTGACGGGTATAGCGGGTTTTGGCAAATCCCTATTCATCCCGATGATCAAGAGAAGACGACATTCACATGTCCTTATGGGAATTTTGCCTATAGACGCATGCCTTTTGGTTTATGTAATGCGCCGACAACATTTCAAAGATGCATGATGTCCATCTTCTCCGATATGGTTGAGGATATAGTAGAAGTGTTTATGGATGATTTCTCTGTCTATGGTTCCTCATTTGATGTTTGCTTAGCTAACTTAGACAAGGTTTTGACTAGATGTGAGGAGACTAGCTTGGTGCTTAATTGGGAAAATTGCCACTTCATGGTGAAGGAGGGCATAGTACTAGGACACCTCGTTTCTAGTAGGGGGATAGAAGTAGATAAAGCTAAAGTTGAAATAATTGAAAAACTACCTCCTCCCTCTTGTGTTCGTGACGTTAGGAGTTTCTTAGGTCATGCGGGATTTTATAGACGGTTCATCAAGGATTTTTCTAAGATTGCAAAACCATTGTCTAACCTCTTGATGAAGGATGTGCCCTTTATGTTTTCCGAGGATTGCATGAGTTCTTTTTGTAGGTTGAGAGATGCCTTGATTTCGGCTCCAATAATGGCGGCACCCGATTGGAATCTTCCATTCGAGGTGATGTGTGATGCTAGTGATTTCGCCGTAGGGGCCGTCCTTGGGCAAAGGAAGGATGGAAAGTAGCATGTCATCTACTACGCAAGCAAAACTTTGGATGAAACTCAGTGCAATTACACAACGACGGAGAAAGAGTTTCTTGCGATAGTGTTTGCATTTGAGAAATTCCGTTCATATCTTGTGGGATCAAAGGTGGTAGTCTTCACGGACCATGCGGCAATCAAATACCTCATGAAGAAGAAAGATGCAAAGCCGAGGCTTCTAAGGTGGATGCTCCTTCTCCAAGAGTTTGACCATGAGATCAAGGACAAAATCGGTGCGGAAAATGTGGTAGCTGATCATCTTTCCCGTTTGCCCATTGAGTACATGTTGGAGATGGAGGATGGTTTGACTATAGATGATTCAAGAGCAGATGAAGTTCTCATGAGCAGAAAGGAGGAAAGGAAAGGTGGATCGACGAACCAAGTAAGTCGGGCCCGAGGTCCAGAACATCGAACCAAAGGCAGGGCAGGTACAAGTGAGTCGGGACCGAGGTCTTCCACATCGGGCCCGAGTTACCTGTGTGTCTGCGAAGCTAGACCGGCGTCCAACCATTTCGGGCTCGGTACACTTCAATGTCGATCCGTGGAAGAAAGTAAGTTTCCTAACTCGATTTCCATTCCTTCTCGTGCTCAATTGATTGATTCTTTCTCCCCCACTTGCCTTCTTTCTATTAGTGCCGTAAGACGAGGGGTTTCCCCTTGGTTTGCGAATTTTGCTAACTTTGCCGTAGGGGGAGTGATCCCACCAAATTTGTCTTATCAAGCTAGGAAGAAATTCTTACATGATGCTAGACAATATTTTTGGGACGATCCATATCTCTACAAGGAAGGGCGTGATCAAATCTATAGACGGTGTGTGTCAAGTGAAGAGGTTGAGAGCATAATTCACCATTGCCATTCCTTACCTACGGGGGGTCACGCTAAGAGTTCCAAAACCACTTCAAAAATTCTTCAATGTGGTTATTATTGGCCAACCATGTTCAAGGATGTGCATGATTATGTGAGGAAGTGTGAGGAGTGCCAAAGAGAGGGGAACCTATCAAGGAGGAATGAGACTCCTCAAACTGGCATTCTAGAAGTTGAGTTATTTGATGTATGGGGTATTGATTTCATGGGACCATTTCCCACATCGGGGCCTTACAAGTACATCTTGGTAGTCGTGGACTATGTCTCAAAATGGGTGGAGGCCATACCAACAAGAACCAATGATGCTAGGGTGGTGATGAAGTTCTTGAAAAGCAACATTTTTGCAAGGTTTGGTGTGCCTAGGGTTCTCATAAGTGATGGCGGACCTCATTTCATTGAGAGGTGCTTCGAGAATGTGTTGATCAAGTATGGGGTGTCTTATCGAGTTGCTACTCCTTATCATCCTCAAACAAGCGGGCAAGTCGAGGTGTCAAACCGTCAAATCAAGGCTATCTTGGAGAAGACCGTATCTCGATCAAGGAAAGATTGGGCCTCTAAGCTCGATGATGCATTTTGGGCTTATAGAACCGCCTTTAAGACACCTCTAGGAACTACACCCTTCAATCTAGTTTATGGCAAGGCATGCCATCTTCCGGTCGAGCTTGAGCACAAGGCAAAATGGGCACTCAAAGAGATGAATTGGGATATCAACTTGGCCGGTGAGAAAAGGTTTCTAGAGCTTCATGAGTTGGGGGAGTTGAGGTTGAAAGCCTATGAGAACTCCAAGTTGTACAAGGAGAAGACCAAGAAGTGGCATGATAGGAAGTTGATCCCAAAGACTTATCGAACCGGTGACAAGGTTCTCCTTTTCAATTCAAGGCTTAAACTTTTCCCGGGGAAGTTAAGGACTAAGTGGAGCGGACCATTTGTGGTCCACCATATCTATGCTCATGGTGCGGTGGACTTGGTTGATGAACGAGGACATATTTTCAAAGTAAATGGTCATCGAGTGAAGAAGTTCTATGACAAGGCCGGTCCAAACGAAGAAGTTAGAGCCTCATGGGCTCTCGTCCTCGCCAATTGATCCTAAACATGCCATTAAAGAATAAGAAATTGTGAGCTCTTCATACTCTTCTCTCTTGCTTTTATGTTTTGGTTTCCTTGTTTGATGGGGACATCAAAATTTTAAGTATGGGGTGGGGGTAAGTGTGTTCATGATTTCACTTGCTTATGTTTGTTTGTTATTTTGAGGATATTTGTTTTTTGTTTCTAGTTTGTGTTTGGGATGTTTGCTTCTTGGTTTGTGGTTTGATGAAAGACATGGATGATTAATTTGGTTTTGAATGGATGAGTTTGTTTTTGGTTTTAGAGAAATTTTTGCAAAAAAATCCATAAAAAAAAATTTGAAAACTTGTGTTAAAAACAACAAAAAGATTTTGTGTTTTGTAGGTTTTGGACTAGAAATTCCCATCTTAGATTGCCAAAATAAAAGCTAATGATGATGTGAGCATGTAAATTCCTTTGCATATTTTCGGATGGTTTAGCCTCTAAAAATGATGTTGCTTTTGATGTGATCATGATATCTTGCTTGTTTTATTGAACATGTGAGTTCTAGGATGAGTTCTTATGCAACTAAGTATGAGTAACCCTTGTGAGATTGATTTTTTGCCATTTTAGGGATTCTTGTTCATATTTGCATATCCCTCATGTTTCTTGTGTGATTAGCTCGTTCATGCTTAGTAAAACTTGCTATTGCGGTGTTTATCTATTTTCCAAGACCGTCATGAGATTTGTCCTAGCATTGTCACATTGATTTTGAACTTTATTCTTCTAGTCACATAAATGTTCCATATCCTACCATGAAGTTAATCCTTTGTTTGTAGCCCCGTTCTAGCCTAAGCCTTTGTTTGAAACTCCTCAAAAATATTATTCCTAGCCTTATATGACTTGACCCTTATGGGATTGGACTTTAGAAGAGAGGTTTGGATTGTATTTGAAGAGTTGAGATTCTCTTGGGTTTAAGGGCAAAGAATGACGTTATGAATCATGTGGGTAGTGCATCTTTGTTGTGCAAAAAGAAAATGAAAACAAAGAAACAAAGAAAGAAAGAAAATGTTGGAAATGTAAAGTGGAATGAAAGCAAAGGGCTTAAGGGAAGAAAAAGGGTCCGACCGAGTTACAAGCCACATTGGGCCCGATGTCATAAGAAAGTCGGTCCAAATGTAGAAAGTGTGGAAAATCCAACAAAAAGCCTAAGAGCAAAGATGAAGTGGAATGTTAAGTGAAATTTTGGGTTGAAAGGAAAAATGTTAAGTCTTTTGGGTGAGTGTGAAAGTAATTGCGGAATTTTGGTGAAGTTGGTGAGAGTTTAGGTTGTTCAATCCCCATTGTAAGCACCACAAGACCAAATAATTCCCACCTTGAGAAATACCAAAAGCCCGTTACAACCCGGCCGAATGGAACCTCTTTGAGGACCTCCATTGAGCCAAGTTCGAAATTCTTTGTGTACTTTGTATTAGGCATCTCTAGGTGGAGGAATTGGTGATATTAGCTTCAATAGTAAAGTCCTTACTTGCATGATTTTTGAGCTTGAGTGTTCATTGCTAAACCCAAACACATGATGAGTGATACACATTCACATATCCCTAAAGTGAGGCTTAGTTGCATTAACTCTATTCCTTGGAACACTTAATCATGTGTGATGATGTAATCTTGCTTGAATATCAATCACTTGTGCTTAAAATGTGTTTTCATACGAGGCTTTACTTGAAGATTATGTTTCGGTCTTGCTTACATTGTTATTGCTTGAGGACAAACAAGATTAAGTATGGGGTATTTTGATGTCTCTTTATTTGGTGGTGTTTTCATATGTGATTTCCTTTGTAAATATGTTTCTTTTTCCCCTTTTCTTGTGTGTTTTGTTCCTTTTTAGCTTAGTTCCCGTATTTCTATGAGATTCGGAGACTATGCTCATTTTATGTGTTTTGTAGGTAATTTGGCATGAATCGAGGATCGATTTGAAGGAGGGTCGAGACATGGAGCAAGGCCCGAGCTAAAGCGGGAAAGAGAGGAGCAAGCTATGAAGAAGAACAAGAGGAAAGCCAACAAGAAGAAGGTGGAATGAGGTCCGGACCGAGTTGCAACAACGTCGGGCCCGACTTGGGAGCTTTCAACCTCGGACCGACATGCACACTAACTCGGGCCCGAGGTCCTCCGTGTCGGTCCGAGTCGGTCACCGAACTACTTGGGCTCCAAGGCACGAAATTGTGGACTTCCACTTTTGCCCCTCATCTAATCTATAAAAGGGCCTCTTGTCTTCTAATTAGGGGTTCCCTCTCACACACACAAAAGGGGGGCCCTCTCACACACACAAAAGGGGGGCTCTCTCACACACAACAACCCTCAAAAGGATACTTGGAGAGAAGGAGGAAGGAGAGGAGGAGGAAGAGAGAGAGAATCGGCCAAGGGAGAGGAAGACTTGATAGGTTTTGTTGATAGATTAGCTTTGCTTTGTTTTGATCTTGTGGATTTTGAAACCCTTGATTGGAATTTGTGGATTGCTTTTGATTTGAATGAAACTTTTCTTTGTTTTGAGATTGATGATGTTGATTGCTTTCCCTTTTGATTTGTTTGCTTTCTTTGTTTGCCACATGGAGTAGATCTCCTTGATCTTTGGTTATGGGGGAAAACCCTAGCTAGGTTTGGGCTAGAAACCCCAATTCCATAGCCTTGAGTGTTTGATCTAAGGAACCCACTCTACATAGAGCTACAATTCCTTGCGAAAGTTGGGAATCAAGGCTTGTGATTGGCAAAGTAGCGAAAGTGAACATGTGTCAATCTCAAGACCTTGCTTCGAAGGGGATTTCCCCAAGGATCGAGGTGTAGAAGTGGTTGGAACGAGGGCGAAAGCACTCGATCCTAGTCCGATCATCACTCATTGCTTGAATTGGGGTGGAAAAGCCTTAGTCTACTAGAGAAGGAACCCAAAAGCCCAAGATCTACTTTAAATTCTTGAAGTTCGACAAACCCAGCTACCTCGGGCCCGACTTACCCAGTGTCGGTCCCGACTTCCTCTTGTCGCCAACATCGAGCCCGACGTGACCTCAGTGTCGGTCCCGACTGTTTTCTTTGTTTTCCTTTGTTTTAAGCTCTCCTTTCTAGATTTCTAGTGTCTTGGCACATCAATCGAGTAGACTTCCCGAGTGTTCGACACCCACCACGTGCTACAACGGGGTCGGGTTATAAATTGTATCACTAGACCCTCGCACACCCGAGCGATCAGTCGTGCTGGTCAAAAAGCTAGCGGGAAGTGGAGGATGTGCGTGGACTTCAAAGATCTCAACAAAGCATGTCCTAAAGACGGCTACCCCTTGCCCTTGATCGGCGAGTTGGTCGACTCAACCGCATGTCATGGGGTATTGAGCTTCCTCGATGCGTACTCAGGATACAACCAAGTCCTGATGAGCCTGCATGATGAAGAGGAGACGTCCTTCATCACCCAGCGAGGCACTTATTGTTACAAGGTCATGCCTTTTGGCCTAAAGAATGCGGGGGCCACCTTTCAACGCCTCGTTGACCGCATCTTCAAGAAACATCTGGGAAGAAATGTGTCGGCCTACGTCGACGATATCGTGGTTCTGAGCAAGACCCTTGAGGAGCATCTGGTCGTCCTCGCTGAGGTCTTCGCAACCCTCAAGCACAACCGTCTCAGCCTGAACCCCGAGAAGTGCGTCTTCGGTGTATCATCGGGGAAGTTCTTAGGCTTCAGGATCAGTGAGTGCGGGATCAACGTCAACCCCGCCAAGGTCGAGTCGATCTTCTCGATGAGTTCACCGCGATCTCGCACTGAAGTGTAAAGGCTCAACGGCGTCGTCAACTATCTAGGGAGGTTTTGCTCCCGCTTGGCGGACAAGTCTCTCCCCTTTTTTGCTGCTCTCAAGAAAAACGACAAGTTCGTTTGGGATGAGGGGCTCGACCTCGCTTTCTTTGAATTAAAGGCCTTCCTGTCGAAGCACCCCACTTTGTCGCCCCCAATGGCGGGCGAAGACTTGCAACTATATGTGGAAGTAAGCCCGGAGATGGTCAGCGCGGTGCTGACCAGACAGGCCATGCACCCGGTATACTTCGTGAGTCACGTGCTCCAACTTGCGGAGCAGCGATACTCCCCGACGGAGAAAATGGCGCTGGCGGTCGTGACCGCCGCAAGACGCCTACTCCCTTACTTCCACGCGCATCCTATT
This sequence comes from Fallopia convolvulus, assembly GCA_964016875.1. Classification (NCBI taxonomy): domain Eukaryota; kingdom Viridiplantae; phylum Streptophyta; class Magnoliopsida; order Caryophyllales; family Polygonaceae; genus Fallopia; species Fallopia convolvulus. The sequence continues at coordinate 33,638,322 of OZ024732.1, read as the reverse complement.
CAGGTCCTCTCTGACCTCCCACGCCGACAAATCCTCCACCAGCCCGCCCTCTCCGAGCGAATGACGAAGTGGGCAATCGAGCTTTCCGAGTTCGACATCAGCTACCTCCCGAGGACCGCGATGAAGGGGCAGGCCCTCGCCGACTTCATGGTGGGGGTCACCATCCCCAAAACTGACGTAAGCTCGGAAGAGTGGAAGGTATTCGTTGACGGCTCACGATGTGATGCCGGTGGCGGGGCTGGCGTATTCCTCGCTGGTCCCTCAATCGAGACGGAGTATGCCCTTAACTTCTCCTTCGATGCCACCAACAACGAGGCCGAGTATGAGGCCATGATCGTCGGGATTGAGATGGCGTTCCTCAGTGGAGCCCGCAAAATCAGGGTCTACACCGACTCCGAGCTGGTTGCGCGTCCGCTCAACAGGCAATACGACACCAGAACGGGGTTCCTGCCCGCGTACCGAGAGAAAGTTAAGGCCTTGGTGTCGTGCCTAGAAACCTTGGCGGTGGAGTCCATCCCGCGAACCTCGAACACGAAGGCGGATGCTCTCGGAAGGTTGGGATCTGCCCTTCCCTTGGAAGTAGGGGATCACGTGATGGTGGAGAGAAAAATCTCACGGAGTGTGACCGGCGAGGTTCTCTCCGTTACCAATCAGGATTGGAGGATCCTGATAACACGATATGTTGAGAGCGGTGTCCTCCCAAGGGACCCCGCGCAGGCTAGGAAGGTGAAAATGCAGATGGCCCGCTATTGCGTCATCGGCGACCGGGTCTACCGCCGAGGCTATGCCGAGCCCTACCTGTTGTGTGTGCCAATCGAGTCTATGGGACACATCCTATATGAGGCACATGAGGGGGGTATGTGGCGGCCACCCCGAGTGGCACGCCATGTCACATAAAACCACCCATTTGGGGTACTATTGGCCCACCCTCAGGCAGGACGCGAGGGCTTATGTCCAGAAATGTGATGGATGTCAAAAGCAGGGTAACCTCCAGCACGCCCCGGCCTCACATCAACGCTCCATCCACGCACCATGCCCCTTCGCGATGTGGAGGATGGACATCCTCGGCCTCTTCCCCAAGGCCGTTGGCCAGGTGCGGTACATCTTGGTCATCGTCGATTATTTCACGAAGTGGGTCGAGGCGCAAGCAATGGCAAAGATCACTGGGACAAAGTTCTGTGATTTCCTATGGAAGAACCTCGTTTGCCGCTTTGGCGTCCCCATGACCATCATGACTCACCATGGCCCTCAATTAGATTGCGAGGAGACAAGAACCTTCTGCTCCGACCTGAACATAAACCTCAAGTTTTCCTCCGTGGCCCACCCTCAGTCCAACGGTCATGTGGAGAACGTCAACGCCCGCATCTTGTCCGACCTGAAGAAGCGCCTGGGCATGGCCCAAGGTCGCTGGACTCGTCCTCTAGACATATCGCACCACCGCGCGTCGCGCAACGGGCGAGACACCTTTCGCTCCAACTTACGGGGCGGAGGCGCTAGTCCCCTGGAGACTCTGGTCCCATCGGCGAGGGTTTTTTATTTCAATGAAAAAGAGAACGAGGCCAACCTTAAGGTCGAACTACAATTCAGAGATGAGCTACGCGAGGTGGCCGACTTACGCTCCAGGGAATACAAACGCCGCGTGGCGGTATACCACGACAAGAGGGTTAGACCTCGGTTCCTGACGACGGGTAGCCTCGTCTTGAGGCGCACCGAAGGTGGTAAGTTGGACCCTAACTGGGAAGGGTCATACCTCCTCGGCGAGGAGGTCGCACCCGGAGCTTTCAAGCTCAAAGACAGCGAGGGGCGTACCCTGAGCAAAACATGGAACGTCGATCGGCTCAAAAAATATTATGTGTAGACTCCGCTACTTCTCACAAGTTTTATGTGTAAAGTCCACCCCTCGCTTCCCGCTTGGGGTTGGAGAACCTCGTGTTTAAAGTCCACCCCTCGCTTCCCGCTTGGGGTTGGAGAATCTGGTTTATAAGTTAAATCCACCCCTCGCTTCCCGCTTGGGGTTGGAGAACCTCGTGTTTAAAGTCCACCCCTCACTTCCCGCTTGGGGTTGGAGAATCTCGTTTATAAGTTAAGTCCACCCCTCGCTTCCCGCTTGGGGTTGGAGAACCTCGTGATTAAAGTCCACCTCTCGCTTCCCGCTTGGGGTTGGAGAACCTCGTGTTTAAAGTCCACCCCTCGCTTCCCGCTTGGGGTTGGAGAATCTCGTTTATAAGTTAAATCCATCCCTCGCTTCCCGCTTGGGGTTGGAGAACCTCGTGTTTAAATTCCACCCCTCGCTTCCCGCTTGGGACTGGAGAATCTCGTTTATAAGTTAAGTCCACCCTTCGCTTCCTGCTTGGGGTTGGAGAACCTCGTGTTTAAAGTCCACCCCTCGCTTCCCGCTTGGGGTTGGAGAACCTCGTGTTTAAAATCCACCCGTCGCTTCCCGATTGGGGTTGGAGAAACCCGTGTTTAAAGTCCACCCCTCGCTTCCCGCTTGGGGTTGGAGAATTGATGTTCGCATTTTTAGTATAGATTTTAATAGGTTTTCTTTGCTTATTAGGATTAGTTTTGTCTAGTTTACGTTTAGTTTTTGAGTATTTTTAGTTAGTTTTGCATAAATCTACGAAAAGAGTGGAATCTACGCTATTTTGTGTATTTTGCAGGTTTTAGCGAGGAAAGGAGCTAAATGGAGCTAAATTTGGAGTATCACAGTGAAGGACGGGAAAGTGCAAGATTTAAGAAGTCAAAGATCAAGAAAACAAGAAGAGGTGTTGAAGAAAACAAAACCCCAGGATCGTTAACGAGGCTGTAAAGGGTCGTTAACGAGGCCACGAAGAAGAAGATTTCGAGTATTATTTTATTATTCACTGATCCTGAGCGGGAATTTATTTGCGTATCGGTTGAGTATCTTTTTAGAATCTTTATGGGTTATTAGAATATGTATTTTAGGGTTTAATATCTTTCTAGATTTTATTTCTATCTTTTAGAGATTGTTTCTATCTTTTTAGGAAAGTTTTTATCTTTTAGCCCTTTTAGTTTTTTTAGGATTTTCTAGTATAAGTACCCTTCTATCTAGCATAGAAAGGGGGGGCTTAATTTTGGAGTAGAATTTTAGAGCTAGTTTTGGAGGAGATTTGGAGGAAGGCCGAAGGAGAGAGAACCGGATCGGAAGTCGGTGACGAGGTTCGGTGACGACGGTTTCCGAGGTTCGTTGATCGAGTGTGTTCGGTGATTGTTTTGTTTTGTTTTTCTTCTGGATCTCTGTAAGACGATATTTTTGTTATTAATTTAAGTTTGAGTTTTGTTTCAATGTTTGTTTTTATTGAAGTTTTTAGTTTCTTAATCATGAGTAGTGAGTAGTCTATTTTTCTAGGGTCGGGGTTAAGCCCGGCATAGTTGAGCATGTTTGATGAGTAAGATAGTGTGTTGAATGCCTTTTATTTTTATTGAGATTGTTTGTTGTGCTTAATACCGAAACGGGAGTTGAAGTAATTTGAGTTTTAACTTGATTGAAAGAGAAAGTTAGTAACTTGAAAGTTGATATTGTTTGAAAACGAAAGTTTCAAACTTTAGATCCAAAACAAGCAATTGAGCGAGTTAGTTTATGAAAATAGATTAATTTACTTGTCAAGTCAATGAAAGTTGATGACTCTATCTATTTAAAGGCATGATCTTATCTTCTTACGAATTCTTATGCTTGGCTATGTTGTGGTGTCCCTTATCCTAGATATTTGTTTTATTGAATTATTTCTGATAAATCTTCGTTGCTGAATACTTGCTTCGGTACCGAGTATTAATTAGAATTTTATTAGGTCGTTAATTGGTATTTTTGTGTTCGGTGGTTCGGTAACGATCCTGACAAGGTCGTTAACGAGGCATCTCGTGAGTGATTGTGTTTGATTTTATTTGATTTTTATTAGATTGATAGACAAACAACCTTGCTTCTTGTGGAACGATCCTGACTCCACTGTACTCAGCGGGGTCTTGACTTACAAATTTATTTGTTGGCCGAGAAACCCTATCAACAAATTGGCGCCGTTGTCGGGGAAGCAACGAGTTGTTAGTTTATCTTTGGGATCGGGACTAGCCCGACCCCGTTTTTGTTTTTAATTTTTGTTTTCTTTGTTTGTTTTCTCAGTGTATGCCGGTAGGACGAAGAAGGCTTCAGTTTGATAGCTCCAGTTATTACTCAGAACCCGAACGTTCCCTGCACCGACGACTCCGAGAAAACCAAGCCATGGCCACAGCTGAAGAGATGGCTCGAGAGTTAGAGATCCTCCGGACCCAGATGGAGGCACTGAAAGCCGAGAAGGACGGCACTGATGCAGACAAGGCTCGACTGCAAGAAGAGCTAAACGCCTATCCAAGGAATGCCAAGCAATACATGCATCCGGAACTGAGGGTGCCAGAATCTCCTATTGTGCTTCCTGCGATAGAGAAACCTTTTGAGATCAAGTCTCAATTTATATCCTTGATTAAAAGGGCTCAGTTTGAAGGGAAACCTGCTGAGTGCCCTATGGAGCATATTAGAAATTTTCTTGATTTATGTGACACCATAGCTGCTGAAGGTGTCTCGCTAGAATATGTTCTGTTAAAAGCTTTTAGATGGTCACATACTGGAAAGGCCCTGAACTGGTTAGAGAGCCTACCTTCTAAGTCTATCAAGACTTGGAAAGCTTTGTATGATCAATTTCTTACAAAGTTTTTCCCTCCTGCTAAGACAACGGAGTTAAGGAAACGTATCACCTCTTATCACCAGTTGCCTACTGAGACATTTGTTGAAAATGGGAAAGATTTAAAGAGATGCTTAGACAATTCCCTACTCATGGGCAACCTTTATATGTATTGCAAGAAATCTTTTTCCAGGGTATCAACGCGGAGACCAAGAACCGCATCAACACGCATACTGCGTGCGGTTTTATAGAGATGAACCCGACAGAGGCATGGGAACTGTTGGACAAGCTGGCAAATTACGATGCTATGTACGGAACCGCCTCTCCTATTGTGCTTCCTGCGATAGCTGAGATGAATTACATGAGAGGACCCTACAGGAACCAGCCTAATTATAATGACAGGTCGAACAACTATCAACCATGGGGCAATCAGAATACAAATCACAATTACACAGGGCCCCCGCAAGATAGACGACCTGCACCATATCGACCTCCAGGCCATCAGGAGACACCATCATGGGTTCAAGAGATTAAAGAGAGCATCAACGGAGTGAACAACAAGGTTGATGACGTCCAAGCCAAGCTGAACCGACAAGATGAAAGATGGGGAGAGTTCGATATTTGGAAAAGGAGTGTTGATTCCCAACTAGGAGACCTTGCTGCACGGATTCCAAGACCACAAGGGCAACTCCCGGGCCGTCCCGAGGAGAACCCTCGAGGCCAAATAGCAGTAGTACACCTCAGAAGCGGGAAGACACTACCGGAGAGAGTTCAAGATGAAGAGAAGGAGGAACAAGATCTCGCCAGCCAGCTCGTTAACGAGCCAGCGAGAGCTAGTACCGAGCCTACAAGCCAGGATGACGAGGCTCCGAGGATTCCTGACGAGCCCACCCCAGGTAAGTTCTCTAATCACAGCTCTCCTCTCAATCCCAGGGTAGTTAACGACCCCACCAGGGTCGGTAACGACCCACCGAGGACACCGAACGACCCCAGTGTCGACCCGGTACTCTCACCTCTCGAGCCTAACTTGGTTCCGAGAATGGTGAAAGCTCTTCCATTTCCAACTAAGAAATCTGTGGACTCTACTGAGAGTAAGTTCAAGAGTTTCGTTAAAATCCTTCAGGGCATTAATATTTCCATCCCATTCGCTGAGGCCCTAAGCGAAATGCCGGCTTACACAAAATTCTTGAAAGATATTCTTAGCAGGAAAAGATCTATTACAGAGCTGTAGGATGAGGTCAGATCCATAGCTCTTCCAGAAAAGCTTGGAGATCCTGGGAGGTTTGCAATCACAATCGGCATAGGCAACCACAAGTTCAAAGCTTTATGCGATCTGGGTGCCAGTGCTAGTCTTGTTCCACTCTCAATCTGGTCTAGAGCAAATATGGGACCATTAGAGCCTGTCAATATGCGGCTTTATATGGCAGACGGATCTTGCATCAAACCAACAGGGCTGCTAGAAGATTTCCCAGTTCAAGTGGGTAATTTCTTTGTTCCGAATGACTTCATCGTGATGGCAATGCCCGAAGATCCAGTCGTGCCTATTATTTTGGGAAGACCATTCCTCGCCACAGCAGGAGCTATAATCGATGTTAGGAGAGGACTCCTAACTTTCGAAATTGGGGATGAGGTGACGGAATTCCGATTCAAACAATCCAGGGAGTCCGACAAAGCTGAAGTCAAGATGCTCTACACCCACGAGAAGATCATTGAATGTGGAGACCCCATAGGAAGATCAACATGCAATGATGAAATTTCAGGGCAAAGATGGGCAGAAATAACCACTGCAGTCTCAGTAACGAGTCCTCCAACATCGTTACCGATTCTCCTGGCAGAAGATGCAGGCTCGTTAACGACCCACTCAGGTTCGTTAACGACCCTTGCCGAAGATGGAGAGATCTCAGCTTTCGAATGCTTTCATGAAGTGTTGAAGACGGAACCAGAAGAGCCCATTCTAATTCCTGCCGAACCGTCCCCAACACTTAAACCCTTGCCAGATTCCCTCAGGTATGAATTCCTCGGGCCAAATTCTACTCTTCTTGTCATCATTAATGCTGGATTAAAAGATGAAGAAGTAGAAAAACTCCTAAGTGTGCTTAAGATGCATAGAAAAGCCATAGGCTACTCCCTAGATGATATAACTGGCATATCCCCTTCTCTTTGCATGCATAGGATTTACATGGAGGACAATCATAAACCCACCATAGAGCATCAACGTAGATTAAATCCTAACATGAAAGATGTAGTTAAAAAGGAAATTATTAAATTACTTGATGCAGGGATCATATTTCCTATTTCGGACAACCAATGGGTGAGTCCGGTCCATGTAGTCCCTAAGAAAGGGGGGATGACTGTGATAGAAAATGAAAAGGGAGAGCTTATTCCGACTAGAACCACCACTAGTTGGAGGATGTGCATTGATTATAGGAAGCTCAATAGTGCTACTAGAAAAGATCATTTTCCGCTTCCTTTCATAGATCAAGTTTTAGAACGCTTAGCCCAGCATGATTACTTCTGTTATTTAGATGGCTATAGCGGCTTTTGGCAGATTCCCATTCATCCTGATGACCAAGAGAAAACAACCTTTACATGTCCCTATGGAACCTTTGCTTATAAAAGAATGCCATTTGGGCTTTGCAATGCCCCTGCTACTTTTCAAAGATTTATGATGGCTATTTTTTCAGATATGATAGAGGATATTGTAGAGGTTTTTATGGATGATTTTTCTGTTTATGGTTCTTCATTTGATTCTTGTCTTGCTAAACTTGCACGAGTGCTTAAACGATGTGAAGAAACCAATCTTGTACTGAATTGGGAAAAGTGTCACTTTATGGTTCAAGAGGGGATAGTACTAGGACACCTTGTCTCTAAAAGAGGGATAGAAGTAGATAAAGCGAAAATTGAGCTTATTGAAAAGCTACCTCCCCCCTCTTTTGTAAGAGACATTAGGAGTTTTTGAGGGCATGCTGGCTTTTACAGGCGATTTATTCAGGATTTTTCTAAGATAGCTAAACCTTTGACTAACCTACTAATGAAAGATGTAGTGTTTGAGCTTTCTCCAGAATGTCTTGAAGCATTTTACAGGTTAAGAGCTGCCCTTGTGTCCGCCCCCATCATGCAGTCCCCAGACTGGACATTACCCTTTGAGATCATGTGCGATGCCAGTGACTATGCAGTTGGCGCAGTTTTAGGGCAACGGAAGGACAAGAAACTCCACGCCATTTACTATGCCAGTAAGACGCTGGATGAGGTGCAGAGTAAGTATACTACAACGGAGAAGGAATTCCTTGCTGTGGTATTTGCCTTTGAAAAATTTCGGTCCTATCTTGTTGGATCCAAAGTGATTGTTTATACTGACCATGAGGCCGTTAGATACCTAATGGCTAAAAAAGATGCAAAACCTAGATTGCTTCGTTGGATGCTCTTACTGCAGGAATTCGATCATGAAATAAGAGACAAGAAGGGAGCAGAAAATCTAGTGGCGGATCACTTGTCCAGGTTGCCAGTTGATCATATCACCGAGTCCAATAATGAAGTTCCGATAAATGATTCCAGACCCGACGAACACCTCCTGCTGAACGAGGTTGAGCTCTACAAGACCCTCATTACCGACCCCTTCAGGATCGTTAACGAGGTGCCGAGGCTGGAAGACACAAATAAAAAGGGAAAATGTTCAAGTTTGGTTGACAATCAAGCCAATAGGGTCGTTACTGAGCTACGGGAGGTCGGTACCGAGGTCAATAAATGGAAGCCTAGCTCGTTAACGACCCACCCAGGTAAGATTTCTGAACCTAAGTCTTCTCAATTAAAATTCACCCCCTCTCCTTCTTCAATTTCTTCTTCCTCAATATCAATCCATGCTATTAGAGGGCCAAAAGCTCCTTGGTTTACGGATTTCGCTAACTATCTTGTAGGAGGCGTCATTCCCGAGGGCCTTACCCCACAAAAGAAGAAGAAATTTCTCCATGATGTGAAACAATACTACTGGGACGATCCCTACTTATTTAAACAAGGAAGTGATCACCTCTTTAGGCGTTGTATCCCAGAAGAGGAGATTGAAAATGTGATCCGTCAATGCCACACACTGCCAACTGGAGGTCATGCAAAAGGATTCAAGACTACTGCGAAGATTCTTCAAAGTGGTCTCTATTGGCCCACCATGTTCAAAGATGTTCAGGCTTATGTGACAGCATGTGATGGATGCCAACGCTCAGGCAACATAACTTGGAGACATGAAAATCCACTAACTGGGATATTAGAAGTTGAGCTATTTGATGTATGGGGCATTGATTTCATGGGACCGTTTCCCGCCTCAGGACCCTACAAGTACATCTTAGTTGCGGTTGATTATGTTTCCAAGTGGGTGGAAGTTGTTGCTACAAGGACTAACGACGCCAAGACTGTTGCTAAATTCATCAAGACCAATATTTTCCCCAGATTCGGCGCTCCAAGAGTCCTTATCAGTGATGGTGGCTCCCATTTCATCGAGTGAAGTTTTGAAGCCCTTTTGGCTAAGTATGGGGTATCTCATCGGGTGGCAATACCCTACCATCCCCAAACAAGTGGCCAAGTTGAAGTTTCAAACAAGCAAATAAAGAGCATATTAGAGAAGACAGTTTCCCGTTCTAGAAAGGATTGGTCCTCCAAATTGGATGACGCTCTATGGGCATATAGGACAGCATACAAGACGCCTCTACGCCCCCCCCCCCCATAATCTAGTGTATGGCAAGACATGTCATTTACCGGTCAAAATGGAGCATAAAGCATTATGGGCTCTCAAGGAGCTCAACATGAACCTCGACACGGCTGGAGCAAAAAGATTCATGGACTTGCAAGCATTAGAAGAATTGAGGCTGAAAGCGTACGAAAATGCTGAAATCTACAAGGAGCGCACCAAAAGGTGGCATGATCGGAAATTGGTGCCCAAAACTTACCACATCGGCGATAAGGTACTTCTCTTCAACTCTAGACTCCGATTATTCCCAGGAAAGCTAAGGACACGATGGAATGGACCATTTGTGGTTCATCACATTTATCCTCATGGAGCAGTAGAGTTGACTGATAACCGAGGCGTCATTTTCAAAGTTAATGGACACCGGTTGAAGAAATTCCATGAGCAGCCTGATCCGGATGAAGAAATAAGAGTCACCATGGCTCTCACACCACAAGACTAGCAAGAGAGCTCATTGGGCTAACGACGTTAAACATAGCGCTTACGGGAGGCAACCCGCTTTTTAGAATAGGTTTAGTTTATTTTATTTTATTTTTCTTTTTCTTTTAGATTATTTCCTAGCTTTCTTTTATTTTTATTTTTTTTAGTTTTAAATAGGATAGAAATAAGATTTTTTGAGCTAACAAGATTTCAGGAAAAAAGGGGTCGAAAATTCACTCAAGAAGGCTACGGTGGCTCGTTAACGACCCACCCAGGGTCGTTAACGACCCGGTTCGGACGACCCGATTCGTCACAATACGGGGCAGGTAAGTAATTCTAACCTAGTTAATTTTTCTAACCCTAGCCGCCACCCCCTCTATCCCTACCCCTCCTATAAAAACCCTTCTACCCCTCCCAAAATTCTACCACAATCTCTCCAAACATTCACTCTCAAACCCAAAACTCTCTCAATCCCTTTCCCTTCTCTCCCACCGAGTCGGAAATCCCACGCTAACGACCACCGGAGACGCCATCGTTACCGGAGTTCGAAAGCCATCTACCGTCGACGACGAGCTCGTTAACCACCCCTATTCCGACCCTTGTCCTTTGAATTCTCGGTTCTCTGGTATGATTTCTAAACCCTTGCTTGAAATTGCATGATTGATTATCTATAGGGCTAAATTTCATATCTTGAATCACGATTTTTAGGGAGATCGATGAGCATGCTTAAAGTCCGTTCTAAAAAATTCTTGATTGTGCTTAGTTGTTCATGTTTTAGGTAAGTTTATTCATGTTAGATTAGCTATTGTAACCCTTTAGTTAAGAAAGCATGAATTTTTCTTGTTCTAGATCTAAAAGTTCGAACTTTGCATGTCAAAATTCCGGGAAATTTTTAGCATGTTAGGGATGGGTAATTGAGTAAGTATGGGGTGCTTTTACCCAATGAGGGAATTGTGGAGAATAATAGAAGATTGCATGCTTGATTTGTGCTGAATTAGGGGTAGATTTAATTTCGGAAATTTCTGGTTTTGCTCTCGGCGGGTCGTTAACGACCCATCCAGGCTCGTTAACGACCCTGCACTTCATAGATGATCGATCCGAGCCCAGACTCGTGAACAACCCAATTGGGTAGTTTATGAGTAATTCCGAGGTTAATTTTGAGACCAAGTATGGGGTCTCATACCTATTATTTTTGAGTGGATCTTATCTTGGAAAATTTTCGATTATTTTGTAGGATCCATGGCTAGTTCAAGCAGACCCGCTACCCGAGCCCAGAAGAAGAGGAGGAACCACAGGTCTCCATCTCCACCCCGGGTGGACGATGTGATTTTGAGCAGTCAGAGCCAAGTACGGCGCTACTGAGATTTTATGGAGAAGGACCATTACACCCGATGGTTCTCGAAGTCTAGCGCCGTCTCTACGGGCATCTACACGGATGTCAAGGACGCCTTCATCATCCTTGGGGCCGCACACTTATTGAAGCAAGAGAGCTTGCCACATTATTCGGCCCTCACATCCGAGTTCTTGGCCACCTTGGAGACCAACTTCTCGTCGAAGATCTCGGCGGGACGCATTCGGTTCCGGCTCGGTATCGAAGACCGTGACCTCACCATGGCGGAGTTCAATGCAATCTTGGAGCTCCCAAACCCATCTAGAGACTATAGCTTGAAGGACTACCGAGTGACCCGCACTTGGAGCTACATCACCGGAGAGGTTCAATCCTCCACCGCGGCGCAACCATAGTCAACCCCATCTTCCGGATTATCTTGAGAGTCCTCGCCGCAACATTTTGGCCGAAGAAGGAGTTGAACCGGCCTACAAGAACGGAGGTCGCTTGCTTCCGCACCATCCTCTTCGAGGAGCCCGGCCCCTTGAATTTGGGGTACGAATGGCTCTACTATGTCGAGAACTCCCACAAGTCCAAGGAGGTGTGGTGTGGCAATTTGGTTAGCCTCTTAGCTAAAAATCTTGGAGTGGATCTCACCCGTTACACACCGGCCCACGCTCAACTCCTCAACAAGAACTATTGGTATAGTGTCGGGATTTTCGTGCAAGCCGAGGGAGGCTACAAAGTGAAGGTTCGAGATCAAGTCATCATACCTTCCCTCGACATGTACGAGCTACTCTACGTACCGAATTGGTACGAAGTGTGGACAGGCCAGCCTTACCCATTGGAGCCAAAACCGGAGGATGAGCTCTCGCTTCGGCCATGTCACACCCGGTTTGAGCGGGACGATGTGGACGAATATGAAGAAGAAGATGAGAAAGAGGATACCGAGGTCGTAGGCAATGACACCGAGGAAGCTGACACCGAGGGCGGCACTGAGGAGCTCAACTTTACAGAAGAAGACATGGAGACGGAGGAATTAGGAGGCAACATCTTCGTCGACGAGCCAACCAGGGTCGTTAACGACCATTTCCAGCCACCACCCAACACTGTTAACGAGGCAACCAACTTCGTTAACGAGGTGCCGCAAGCTCCTGTCGACCCTCCACCAGCTCCTGTCGACCCTCATGCATATGGCTTAATGCCTTACAACCCGGTGATGTAAAGACCATTTCCAGCCTCACTACCCACCACCTCCTCAGCCCGAGTACGCAGGATCGAGCATACCACCACCATGGGCCGAGGATCTTTCTGCACGGATGCAACATCTTCACCTTCAGACCAATCACATTCATCGGAGGATGAATAGATGGGAAACCGTCTACTCCGCTCGCATGTCAATGGAGGACGAGCGGCAACGTCAGAGAGAGGCGGAGGATGCTGAGCGTTGGAGGACGATGTATGACTTCATGGGGCACTTTGAGCACTATTTTCCTCCACCAAACCGTTGATCAAGCTCAAGATGAAGTTTCCTTTCCTTGTTTCCACTTTTGTAAGTTTTATGTCTTTCTTTTTCTTTTTAATTTTTGGTTTTCTTTTCTATTTCTTTTCCCTCTTCTTCTTATTTTTCTTACAGTAGGGGCACTGTAATTTTAAGTATGGGGTGGGAAGAAAGTAGAAAAATTATGTCCTAGGTGTTTTCTATGTAGTTGTTATTTCTTTTAAATTGAAAATCAAAAAAAAAATTGAAAAATTTGAAAAATCCAAACTTTCGTTTAGAATTGATAGATATCCCTTCTTAAAGTTCTATGATAGCAATCACTAGTTTAATCATATAATTCCTTGCAAACATGTCTTTGAAAGTATAGCCGGATTCTTAAAAATTGAAATTATTGTTTTTTAGAAGAGAATAGCATTAGATGAAATTGAGCACATATACTTTATAGCATAGATGATGCAATCCAACAAAATCTACCTTGTGAGAAATTTTTGGCCTTATAGGGAGAACATTTATAAATCCCTCTTCTTTTTTTGTGTGATTTACTCTCCTTATGCATATTATCTCTTGGAATTGTGATGGTTATCTATTTCTTGAGACCCTTATAAGATTTTTAGTTCATTACTTGTGAAGATCATATGATAGAGAACTTATTTTTATGAGCCCTGTTATCCCCTATCTACCTTTACATTATTCCTTCTTTTGATAACCAATTTTGGCCTGAAACCTTTTATTTTTAGCTCCACAGAAATTGTTCCCTAGCCGAGATAAGCTTGACCCTATCCGGGAATTAGGACTTAGATTGGAGAGGTAAAGTTTTGTGTTTTGTTGAAAAGAAAAGAGATTCTATTTGCTTGAATTAAAGGGTATTTGGGAAGGGTAGATTTGGAAGTCTCTTGTTATTACATGTAAGAAAGGTCTCTTGATAAAAAGATGCACAATTAAGTTTTAAAGGGAAGAAATGTATACGGTGGATCGTTAACGACCCGGATGTGGGTTCGTTAACGAGGCAGCAAATAAAAAAAAAAAAAAAAGAGAGAAAGAAAGAGGAAAAGTTGAAGTGCATTTGTGTTTAAAAATAATATCGAGAGATTCTTTTATTTTTGGTTATGAGACTTTCTAGGATGATAAATGGGTGAGTGAAAATAAGTGCATATTGAGAGTGAGTTTGGTTTATGTTTTGAGAGTTTTTGGAGATGTGAGTTTTTAGGAGTCTTTGATTCTCGGATATTATTAGCACCACATGACCAAAATATTTTCCACGCCCTATTGTTATTACCAAGCCCCATTACAACCCGGCCGAATGGAAGCTTCTTTGAAGTTTTTCATTGAGCCTAAGTTCTCTTGATGATTCTTTGCTTGTTTTGACAAATCTTGGGTGGAGAGTATTGGTGATATAAGTCCCAATTTCTATGAGTTTCTGTATATAGGATGAGTTGAGAGATTGAAATTATAAGCCCAAACACATGAGAGTTGAGCGAAACATATTATATCCCTTGAGAGGTTGGATTGTATTATTTTATGTCTATTTAAGTGCACATATGTGTGAGGATGTTAATAGTCTTTTGCTATAATTTTCTTATGTGTAGATGTTGCTTTTTGAAGATGGCTATGTCTTGATAAGCATGATTTGTTTTGGTTTTGGTTAATATCTTGTTTATTGCTTGAGGACAAGCAAGTCTAAGTATGGGGTATTTTGAAGTTCGCATTTTTAGTATAGATTTTAATAGGTTTTCTTTGCTTATTAGGATTAGTTTTGTCTAGTTTAGGTTTAGTTTTGAGTATTTTTAGTTAGTTTTGCATAAATCTACGAAAAGAGTGGAATCTACGCTATTTTGTGTATTTTGCAGGTTTTAGCGAGGAAAGGAGCTAAATTTGGAGTATCACAGTGAAGGACGGGAAAGTGCAAGATTCAAGAAGTCAAAGCTCAAGAAAACAAGAGGAGGTGTTGAAGAAAACAAAACCCCAGGCTCGTTAACGAGGCTGTAAAGGGTCGTTAACGAGGCCACGAAGAAGAAGATTTCGAGTATTATTTTATTATTCACCGATCCTGAGCGGGAATTTATTTCCGTATCGGTTGAGTATCTTTTTAGAATCTTTATGGGTTATTAGAATATGTATTTTAGGGTTTAATATCTTTCTAGATTTTATTTCTATCTTTTAGAGATTGTTTCTATCTTTTTAGGAAAGTTTTTATCTTTTAGCCCTTTTAGTTTTTTTAGGATTTTCTAGTATAAGTACCCTTCTATCTAGCATAGAAAGGGGGGGCTTAATTTTGGAGTAGAATTTTAGAGCTAGTTTTGGAGGAGATTTGGAGGAAGGCCGAAGGAGAGAGAACCGGATCGGAAGTCGGTGACGAGGTTCGGTGACGACGGTTTCCGAGGTTCGTTGATCGAGTGTGTTCGGTGATTGTTTTGTTTTGTTTTTCTTCTGGATCTCTGTAAGACGATATTTTTGTTATTAATTTAAGTTTGAGTTTTGTTTCAATGTTTGTTTTTATTGAAGTTTTTAGTTTCTTAATCATGAGTAGTGAGTAGTCTATTTTTCTAGGGTCGGGGTTAAGCCCGGCATAGTTGAGCATGTTTGATGAGTAAGATAGTGTGTTGAATGCCTTTTATTTTTATTGAGATTGTTTGTTGTGCTTAATACTGAAACGGGAGTTGAGGTAATTTGAGTTTTAACTTGATTGAAAGAGAAAGTTAGTAACTTGAAGGTTGATATTGTTTGAAAACGAAAGTTTCAAGCTTTAGATCCAAAACAAGCAATTGAGCGAGTTAGTTTATGAAAATAGATTAATTTACTTGTCAAGTCAATGAAAGTTGATGACTCTATCTATTTAAAGGCATGATCTTATCTTCTTACGAATTCTTATGCTTGGCTATGTTGTGGTGTCCCTTATCCTAGATATTTGTTTTATTGAATTATTTCTGATAAATCTTCATTGCTGAATACTTGCTTCTGTACCGAGTATTAATTAGAATTTTATTAGGTCGTTAATTGGTATTTTTGTGTTCGGTGGTTCGGTAATGATCCTGACAAGGTCGTTAACGAGGCATCTCGTGAGTGATTGTGTTTGATTTTATTTGATTTTTATTAGATTGATAGACAAACAACCTTGCTTCTTGTGGAACGATCCTGACTCCACTGTACTCAGCGGGGTCTTGACTTACTAATTTATTTGTTGGCCGAGAAACCCTATCAACAAGAATCTCGTTTATAAGTTAAGTCCACCCCTCGCTTCCCGCTTGGGGTTGGAAATTCTAGGTTTCGAGTTGCGAGGCCCACCCCTCGTTTCCCATTTAGGGTTGGAAACAACCTATAATCATCGTCCAAGATCCGAGCAAGGCTCGTGATCTTGGCATAAAGACAATTATGCGTGATCCGAGCACGGCTCGAGATTGTGGCATAAGACCAGCGTTCGATGTGAACCGAAAGTGCCACAAGTATTGTGACACTCGAGCCATGGGGTTGGATCGGGATATGCATACAAGTAAATTAAAGCAAGAAACACAAACACAACCATAAAGCGAGAAAAAGGTGCATAAAATAAGGCCACAAGGGCCGAAGTATTTAATTACAGACCCCGGCGGGGCCACCAACATAACGAAAATACAAAAAAAAACATTAAGAAGTCGGAGACATCCTTCATTCCTTCGAGACCTCGGCAACGGTGTCTTGCGGGTCATCGGCGGCGGGTTCCGAGGAAGCATGGAGGACGGGCGAGGCTGAGACAACATCGGGTTGGGACCTCGGCGCGTTGGTCGCGGGCTAAGGGCCCGTAACGACGGGGTCCAGACCTCCCTGGCCGAGGTCCTCCACGGTGGGCGCCTCGGTGGCCACGG
Source organism: Fallopia convolvulus (assembly GCA_964016875.1). Lineage (NCBI taxonomy): Eukaryota > Viridiplantae > Streptophyta > Magnoliopsida > Caryophyllales > Polygonaceae > Fallopia > Fallopia convolvulus. The sequence goes on along the minus strand of OZ024732.1, from coordinate 33,621,833 downwards.
TCCCATCCTCGTTAAGGAAGAACTCGCATTCTCCCTCGGGCTCCTCCCCGGTTTCCTCCCCCATAGTCTTTGTGTAGTTGGGGATGAAGAAGGAAATACGGGGGTCGATGTGCCCGTACTTCGCCACCGCCTGCTTAACCCCCATGCGGACGGCCTGGCGGAACTTCTTGTTCACGCTACCCACCAACTCCTCTTTATATTCCGTCGACTCCACATACTTGGGCCCCGCAGCCACCACCTCCTCGTTGAGCTCGCTGACACGCTGTCAGAGGTTGGTGACTTCCTCCTCGGCCTTCAGGAGCTCCGCCTCCTTCTCTTTGAAGAAGTTGTGCTCAGCGGAGAGTTTGCCCCGTAGCTCCTCATTCTCGCCCTGTAAGACCCCGACCAGGGCCTTTGCCTTGGTCTCCTCCTCCTTCACCCTCTCCGCCACCTTGGCCTCCTCCTTCGCCGCAACCTCTGCAGCTTTAATGCGCTTTGAGGCCTCGGCGAGCTCCTTCTCGTGCTTCGCACACTCCTCTGTGCAGGCCTTAAGTGCCACCTCCATTTTATCCATCCTCGTTTGGAGAAGGGTGAGGCGGCTGCGGTTGTAGTTCTCAAAAAAGGTATGCTGAAAATTCACAAAGTTGTTAAAAAAAGAGAGAAGCACGAAATCCAAAACAGAAGCAAGATTTATGAAAGCGGAACGTACTATCGCCAAATAGCGGGCAACCTCGTCATTAAGGGCCTCCTCGGTGAGATTATTAGCCCACGAGACCTCTTCATTCCACTCATCCCGACTCCACCTCGCAGAAGCACCCCGAGCCGGCCCAGGGCAGTGGAACTTCGCAGGTGAAGGACGAGCGACATTGAGGGCTCGTCCCTCAAAATTAAAACTGGGGATGATCTCCTTCCCCGACGGACCACGCTGGCCGTCCCCCCCTGTGCTTCTTTTTATCTCCGCTTGGGGACTCCGCGCCTTTCCTCTTGGATCCGGCTTTATCGCCGGATCCTCGGGAAGCCTAGGAGGACGTTCTCGTGACGTCCCCCTTAGTCGAGGCCCCCTCGTTTGTCTTCGCCCCGGACTCCTTCGGCGGTGGGGGTGTCACCTTTGGCTGCGAGGTGGGTGGCCTCGCCAGCATGGTCGGCTCCTTTATAACGATGCCCTTTTGGCTACGAGGGGCTTGGGCGGTGGAAGTGGAAGTCACAGCTCTCTTTCCCTGCGACTTCGAGGTTAGAGCATTGAAGAGGTCCAGTGTCAAAAGAAAAACATAGAAATAAGTTACATAAAGAAGCGAAACATAACAACGGGCCAAGCTAGCATAACCAGCGGGCGAAGGCCCGTGGTGGCCACTAGATAGGCGAGGTTTCAACCTCGTTGCATAAAACCAAGGGCAAATAACATTACAAACAACAAGAAAGAAATTAAGTACCATCTTTGCCCTCGCGGGATGGAAGGGTGAGGCTCAGGCCGGCCCGCTAAAGCCGGTCCTGCGCCAGATACTCCTGGAACGATTCCTGACGGTCCGGGTTATATCGTTCCTTGAGCTCCTTGAGTTCGGTGGGTTTATGTGCACCCTTGGGCCGAACGAAGTTGTCCGATGCCGTGGGAAAATGTTGGGGAAGAAGATGAAGAGGAAGCGTTTGAGAGACGCCCCTTATAAAGAACCGGCTTGGGCCTCTCCTCGCTCCCGAAAGGCTTATTGGGCCTATCCCACTTGGACGGCCCATTAAGCAAGGAACGGAGAGCGGGCCCAGGAAGCGTCACCCGTACGAGCAAGAGAAAAGCCTAAGTACTGGGCACCGCAAGGAGAAAATCTCGCAGTATGTCCTCCCAACCTCTAAAATCTCGCACCTTGCAATATGTCCACCCAACGTCCAAAACCTTGCACCTCGCAATCCTAAGGAGCTTATGACCTGCGATCCTCGGGACGAGGTCCCCAGGCCATGGGGTTGTGATGATGTCCAAAATGGTAAAATAGGAAGTGGGTCCGGGATACAAGGAGTAAACAGACCCGACGGGACTCCCAAGGTGGATTCTAGGGCCCACAACCGTACCCAAAATTCCTATCTCCGTGAGGTCTTCCGAAACCTCGAAGCGAGGTCTAAACCTCGTTGCCGACTCTACTGACACACCCGCCCACCCGAACCATTCAGCTGGCGCTGCTCCCCCAAATCAATCACCGGCTGCCTCACCTCCGGACCAATCAGAAGCCTTGATCTCGGGCGTCCCACATCGGACAATGATCAAAACTCGACTCCCCAATTCTCTATAAATAGAGGAGAACCTCGTAGGTAGAAGTGGTCGAAAAACGTCTTGAACTCAAGAACTATCTTGCTCGTTGAAGATCGACGTGATTGAAACATTGTCAAAAGACCTCGCTATAGACAAGTAAAGTCCACAAAAAGACTTCAAGTCACACAGAGCTCTCATTCACATCAAAGACCTCGCTACACAATCTCGCAAGCCACTTTCACTGCATTCTTAGCTCAGCCTCGCGCTCAAAATCAATCAAGCAACCTACAGGTGGTAGAACCACATAGCAATTAGGGGATCTCGAACATTGTTAGATCGAGATCTCGAATACTCGTAAGAGGTATAGGGTGTAAATCTCGTTTGTTTGTAAGCCTCGTTGGCTTGTAACCTCATTGTAAAGAAGTAATAAATAAAGAGCAAGCGTTTGCACAATCGAATTAAATAATCTCGTTTCTTGTCATTTAGTGAACGGTTTATTTCAGGTTTCATCAGCAACAACACCATGGATTGACACCATCAAGAAATGTTAGCGTATTAGAAAAGGTTGGGATATTACTACATACGCTTGCAGTTGGTGCGTCGAACAAAGCTTCTTCTGAAAGGTTCCAAAGATCTGGGGACACAATTAGCCGAGTGTTGCACGAGGTCGTGGATGCAGTCACAGGAAGACGACATGGTACACAAGGTCTTGCAAGGCGCTTGCTTCGACCTCGTGATCCCTCCTTTTCCCAAATTCCGGAGAAAATACGACATGACCCACGATACCAATTCTTCAAGGTAAATTGCAACTTTTATTTATGTATGTGTATAAGATTACAAGTGTGTGTCGTATGCTTAAAAAATAGGGTGCGATTGGGTGCATTGACGGTACACATATTGCAGCGTGTATACCACGTGCGGAGTAAATGACGTACCGAAACCGGAAACAATTTTGCTCATTCTATATCATGGCGGTGTGTGATTTTGACATGTTTTTTACGTTCATTTCGGCTGGTTGGGAAGGGAGTGCACATGATGCGCGTGTCTTTGACCACGCATTGAGGACACCCGAGCTAAACTTCCCACACCCACCTCCTGGTAAGTTCAGTTGAAGTTCAAAGTTGGATTAATAAAGGTTTGTTGCAAACTTCTTTTTATAATGTTGTACATTTGTAGGTCGCTACTATTTGGTCGATAAAGGATATCCTGACAAGCAGGGGTACATGGTTTCTTACTCCAAAGTGAAGTATCAGCAATCTCAATTTCAAAATGTAGTTCCTAAGGATGCGCCTCAAGCATTCAACAAGACGCACTCTTCATTGCGCAGCTGCATAGAGCGGTGTTTTGGAGTCTTGAAGAAGCGATTTCGAGTATGCACAACATGGCAAGTTACCCGATAAACACACAAATTGATCTCATAATTTTCTACTTTCCCATGCACAACTTCATATTGGAGAAAAGAGTGAATGATCGCTACTTGCAAGAGGAATATGAGGACCCAGACCTACCACCGCCTCGAATTCCAGATGAAGGTGAAGGTGACGCTCCCGGTGGGATGAAGGAGTTGCGAGATTAGATTGCCATGCAAATATGGAACTCTCGTAGGTTTGATTAAAGACTTCGAATCTTTTTATGTTTAATGCAAACTAGGTGGATTTAAGTTGTCGGTTTGACAATATGTATGACATAATTCTACTACTTGTGTTATATGTTTGATTGTTTTATGAAAGTTAGCGTATTGATATGAATTAAGGTTGGGAAATTACCACAAATACTACACAAACATAACACCATATTACATAAAATAAGTACGATGGTACAACACATTAGGACAATCTCTAAACATATAGAACCGGAACTCGCACCACTTATAAAACAAACACTTAAACCGAAGCACAAATACTACACATTACATTCAACGAACATGGACATGGAGCCCCAGCTGAAATAGAATGTCATTACCTGATGCGACTCTGCCTAGCTCGGACCCAGCTCCAACGGACCCGAGACGGCCTAGACCTTGGAGACCCCCTTGGATTAGGATTTAGTGTCATATTATGGTATTATTTATATTTCCGTCATTTCCCTTTTAGGCGTGTGTTCCATTCTTATAGGATGGGCTAGGCTTGTTATTTCCCTTTCTAGATAGTTTCTATTTTTAGTATGTTGTCTTATTGGGCTAGAAGTCGTTGGGCCTTGTTTACATACAAGCCCTAGGCGCCTCTCCCTTGCTAGACTAGGGTTTCGTGGTTCTCCTCTATATAAAGGAGTCACGCCCCATTGTAATCCTCACATCATAATGAAATAGCCAAGCTTATAGTAGAGTCGAGTTTCCTCCTATCCCTTGGCGTGACGTGACCCCGGTTCCTTTTGTCGAGTCCTTCTTTGGATCGACATTCTAATCCTTTTCCTCGCCCCACCCTCGTTTCGACGAGTATTAGAGGCTCGCGAGTCCACTTTTTGGTCTCGCATTTATCCCGGTTACGATTATCGGAGAAGATCCGGACGTTTCGAACCTAGATCCCTCCCTTTCCATTCTAGGGTCATATCATTACACCGTGAAATCATCGTTGTTTTCATCATCGGATGGCCCGAAATCGGATATGGTTGTGGCCCCTCCAAATGGTGCAAAACCACGAGCGTTCCCAAACACCTCTTCCCAAAGTACGGTGGTTTCATAATCAACGGTCGAGTTTCTAAACCGTGCAACAGAGGGACATGCTTGGATCAATCACTCCCACCAACCAGCATCAGCGACGACTCGTCCCGAGTTCATGTCCCAAGCGCTAGCACCACCAAAGCGCTTGAAGCAATCCCAATGACGACGCTGATGCTTGTTATAATCCACCCTATTTTTCACCATGGAAGTCCTTAAACCCTCACCCGTCTGCATCTCGAATGCAGCCGCAATCGATCGCCATTGAGGATATTCGCCAGGTTGCGTCATCCTCAAATGATCTCGGTAGATTCTTAGCATTGTCTTGTAGTTCTCGTTGGTCCATACATTATTCGCCATCTAAACATTAGAATATGGTTTAAATATATATCATTAACATGTAAATACAATACAATATGGTTGAAATAAAAATCCTTAGCATGTAGAAAATCCAAGAATAGAAGAAATGAAATTACCTTGGTTGAGATTGGAGGAATTCTGTATATTCAATGAGCTTCCAACTAGACATTCACCCAATATATAAGCAAATGCATACATGGGCAATAAATAACAACGGTTGGAAAAAAGTACTACACATGGGTCAAAAGTGAATAGATGACATAGTAGTATGTTGATGAGACAACACACAAGTTTTGAAAATAGCAACATGTGTTTTCATGTCAGAACAAGGTAACTTCTGTTTTTACCATCCTCAAATTAACATTCTTGGTCAATCTACAAAACTACAAAAAAATAAGGCCTTCAACAACAATACACAACAGTGGCTCAGAGGCCTAAATGACATATAAATGACAAGTTAAAACAACTAGCGTGAACGGAGGACATAAAACGTGCAGATAACACCGAGGACGCATGCACAAATTTTCCACTTTCGAGCTTGTGTCCTCGCTGTATCGCGCTCCAAGGCAGTAGTGACTGCATAGGTGGTAAGATCGGAAATCCTTTCGGAATCTTGTTGAGCTTCCAACTTCATTTGTGCAACAAGGGCCGACTCCTTCTCCAAATCGTTGCTCGCAAAGTATGCACGATACTTGTAACGGCGAACGATAGCTTGAAGACGCCTAATGGTCGGACATTCAGAAACCTCATCAATCAGTTCGTCGTTTGTCATAGTAGTCCATGCATCGCCCTAATACTCACACACATGAGCATTTGTAAATAATATGACATTACCAACATCTCACATTCAACAAACTACTTCAACAAATGAAAACAGTGACTGAAAACTATAAGCATATCATGATTTTGACAAACCTAAAATACACCAACAGTTCCAATTAGGTGTGACATAATATTATAAGAACATCATGCAAAACAAAACTTAAATTCCACAACAGGTTCAATTAGTTGTGACAAAAATAAAAAACACAACAGTGACTGAAAACTAGTTGTGACAGAAACAAACCTACTATGCACCAACCAATTTTAGATCCTAATTATGAACAACAACCAACCATTATAATGAAGGCAATATGAAGGAAACACAACACACATTATAATGAAGTGTATTATAGATGGAAAAACAAAGAGTGGAAAAACATCTCACATTCTGGTTTGAAGGCACACTAGCACACAACAGTGACTATAAATCCCAGCAGACATTAGAATATTAGTATATGTTCTAAGTCAACATTTAACATGACCAATATTAAGGAAAAAGTCAGTTTCACAACCTGACAAACCCTATATCTCACTCATGATTGTAAAAATATGATCTGTAGATTTTGATCTCCCTTAACACTGCAGGGAAATGAACTCACTTCTGTATTTTTTCAAGTATTACAAAACTGGCTTTGTTCTTATATGCGAACAACTATTGCAATTAATCATGTAGGAAGAAAATGAGAAATAATGAATGAAGCACATATTGCATACCTCAGTAGGAGAGAATTCAGCCTCATAGTCAGATATATGTGTATCCTCTGAAGTAAATGAATCTTGTGAAACCATTGTTTCTATTATTAGCACACACATATAAGTAGTCATTATTATTCATGAACATATCATTGATTAAGCAATACTCAATGAGAAGAGTCATCAATCAATGAAAAATATTCATTCCAAACAAGATGACAAATATATATTGCACATCATAGGAATGAAACTAGAAATGATGAGTTGGAAAATGATGCCCTAAACAACACAGTAGCAATCAATCTCGCAGTAAATATTGGTATAAACTCATGCCCTAAACAAAACTTAATGGACATCAAAGAAGATATGCTATCACATACAATTATTGACCAGTGAATATATGCAACAAGGGCCAACTGTAAACATATTGCTTCTTTAATTGTCAGCACGCAAAGTGGAATGTATTTGACCGCTTCAGTGTGCAAGAACACAGTGAAAGTGCTAAATACATTTGCAGGAAGCTAATCACATGAGATCCTTAATACGATTAGTGTAAAACATCAATTGAACAATCGTCTCACTTTTCAGTACACAGATTTAGGGTTAGGGTTTCAATTGAAGGAAGCTAATCACATATTCCTTTATAATCAGAGTTTTTCAGAGGAACAAAAGTAAGGTTAGGGTTTGCTGAAGATTCAATTGGGCTCCCACAAAGCCTTGAGCTTATGAAACCTCAAGTCAGATATGGAATCAACGGAGAAATTAGGGGTTAGAGTTGAAATCAACAAAGAGATTAGGGTAATAGGGGATACCTGGTTCTGTAGTGTCTTCGTCGTCTATTCCTTGCCACTCACAGAGATGGCCGCCAGAGATCTCCAAAGTTTGGAGCCTGGTTCAACAATGTTGTACTCGTTAGGGTTTTTTATTGAAGTCGTGGGGGAGAGATCTCGTAAGGGAGGGAGATGGTTGTACCTGGAATCCTCGGGAATGCTTTGCCTCTATTAGAGACGGTCGTCGGAGATGGAGACGCCGTGAGGACGAGAGCTCTCTCGTTGGTCTTCAAATATGGACAGTCATGAATGACTTCGAAGAGGGGTATCGGGGGTAATTACCTAGCTGGTTTTTTCTCCACAAGCTGCCTAAGTTGGGGGGGAGGAGGTGGAGAAACTCAGCCCCGTCCAGCCGGATCAAGCTCCTCAAGCACCTGAACAAAATCGGTGTCGAACACTCCTCGGGGAGCTGGGGAAACGAGGGTAAGCTGTTTCCAGCTTTAACCCGCTATATCCGAACGGACGCTTTGTCCCACTTGCCTAATACACACCAGGTTGCTGATGTGCTCACTAAACCTTTACCAAGGCCCTTGACATAGCGATGCTTGGTAAATTGAAGTTGGCCAGTTTCACTATCTTCAATTTGAGGGAGGTGATGGGAATAAATCACTAGCTTAATTTAGTTAAGCTAGGTGCATGAGTTAAAGTTGTTAATCCTGTTAGTTAAATAAAATTGTATGCAGACACGTGTGGTGCACGTGATGAGTATAAATGAGGCGGGTATAAAAAACTGATTTGTGGCTTGCCTCTCTAAGACAACTCTCATTTCAATCTTTCCCCAATTTTCAATCTCAATCAAATTCCTCTTCTTCTTTGTTCGATATTTCTCTCACAATCCGCCGATGCACATATAATATATACAATAGCATACACGGAACCGAGCTCAAACAGCAATAACCAGCAAAATTGAAAGGCATAAAAACACAGATCGAAGAATATAAAACAATAGGCCTACCGGCAAGGACCAACTATATTAAACACGTACCTGCCGAATAATTTACGATACAAGAAGCTAGATAGCTAAGAGAATTAAAGTGAACAAATCACAACCTAGAGAGGCCGGAGGGCCATTAAAGGGTACTTAATGGGCCCAGTAATCTCGAACTGGGACCCGCCCACTACAACATACTGAACTAAACAAACGTACACCACACCAACGTTAACCAAGCTAATTAATTATTAGTGGTAGCTAGCTAGTTAACAACAATTCTAGGGGTCGGAGGATCAAGGGTTGGTAACTCCACCAACGCCGCCGCCGCCTCCAGGGAGAGCAGGGTGGACGGTGATAGTACAGGCGGCTATGCCGGGGTAAGGGCAGTAGAAGGAGGTGCCGCCTGACACCACCACCGGCTGGCCGCCGCCTCCTTCTCCGGGGACCACTCCTCCCACGCCACCAACTCCTCCGTAGATGTTCTGCGGCTGCGCAACTCCTCCGCCTCCGTCGGCCTTAGTGGTGAGATCTCTTGCTCCTTGCACCGCTACTACTGGTCCGAGTACGAAGCCAAGCATCAGGATCAAACCAACCATTTTCACAGCTGATTTCTCCATTTTGTGTCGAGTAATGAGCTAGGTTAATTAATTAGGAGGAGAGTGTTTGTGTGTGTGGGTGGAAAAGGGCTTGCAAAGAGCCCGTCTTATACAGGTCTTACAGACTAACTGTACACGCTTTAATTCGTTGGCTCTTAGTTTGTACGGACTAGCTACTAGCCTACTACTAGTAGTATATGTTTGAATGGTAAGGGCATTCTTGTCTTTTTCATCACACGATATTATTATTTATTCTTTTGAGTAGGAAAACATTAGACTAAGTCCAGTCAGCCTATGACATCCCTACGGATGAGGACATAAAATCCTGAATGTGTCTGAATCTGAAGTGCACTACACGAATGGCGTAGGCCAGCAGTCAAGTCAGCCACTGTGTTACAGTCACGAGGTACATGAGCGATTCGAACAGCCTCAAAAAACTGTAAATTAACTAGCGTATCTGAAATTAACATCTCAATCTGCCAGGGGGAGGATTTGCTTCCTTTCAAAGTATTTATCAGAATAAGACTATCTCCTTCAATTTCAATCTTTTTTAAATTTCTTCTCTTTGCATCACATACCACCTCATACATTCCTCTTGCTTCTGCCTGATTTACATTCCAGAATTCGCTTGCATAGGCATTTATTGAGATATTGATTCCATTATGGTCTCGAATAATGTATCCAGCGGTGGTCATACCATTTCCCTTTCTTGATGCATCGAAATTAATCTTCACAAATCCATCTTCGAGCTTACTCCATTTCTTAGCTCTTTTCTTTGGTCGTCCTCCTATTTGTTTCGGTGGGCCTATTCCCCAGTTATCATCTGTAATTTTTGTTTTATTCCATGTCCTTATCTATGTGTTTATGAAATCTTCTATTGCTCTAAATTGACCATCAACGGGTTGATTCAAAATTGTTCTATTTCTGTAGAATCAGATACTCCACCATGTTATAAGTAATTCACAGAATTTTTAATTACCTAGTTGTTCTTTTATTTTCTATATCAACACCAAAATACATTGATTATTGCCTAGATTTTTTGTAATTGATTCATTAAAAACTCGATCAATTTTTCCTAAAGTCTGTATAGAAAAAGGACATTCGAATAAGAGATGTTTTATTGTCTCATTCGATTGTGTACATAACGGGCATTCTGTAGTTACTGTAACATGTCTCTAAATCAGTGTTTCTTTTGTCGGAAGTCCATTTGCACAAATTTTCCATAGAAACATTTTGAATTTTTGACTGGAGTCTAATTTTCATATCCAATCATATGCGCAGTCTTGCACGTCACTCTCATGGGCTACAAAAGATGTGGCTGAGTATGTGGAGAACCATCCATTTTTAATTGGATACCAATATAATCTATCTAAGATTTGATTTTTCGGAATAATTATTGATCTGATTCGTTCTACCAGCTGGGGTGGCAGTAATTGAGACAGTTCCTGTAGTTTCCACTTTTTATCTGTGTCAATAAAATGTGATACTGTGACATTCATATCAATGTTAGAATCTACCCGGCATAGATCCTTAAGTGGTTGGTTCATAATCTAGTGATCTTTCCAAAACCATATAGTCTGACCGTCACCTATTTGCAATATTAAACCTTTGGCAAATTCAGATTTTAGGCCTATTAACTTGTTCCATTGCCATGATACATTTTTGAAAATACTATATGTGAGCGGGTAAAAAATAGCTACCATATTATTATTTTCGTTATCGCCATAAAGGTATTTTCTTAAATATTACGTATTTATTATATTTTATTTATTTTCCTATTATATTAAATATGGCGGTTGAGCAACTTAATGGAAGATTTTATCTTTCATTAAAGATAGAATTAAAGTTGGAGAAATGGTGGAATATTCCTTACTTGGGCTTTAAGGCAGTTGGCCAGCCCTAGGAGGATAATATTTTCGGCCTTATAAATATAATTTTCTGCCCCCTACCTCTCCCTCTTCTATTATAAATACACGTCTTCGCCGTGTAGGGAGAAACACATGTGCATATCGGCATATTCAGAAAACCTAGACAGGCTAATATTCGCTTAGCTCGACTGTTTAGGGGTTCACCGCTCTCTTGTTGTACCTCGCCGCTCAAATCGACAATTGCTCTTCTGACTTAGGCATCGGAGGTAGATTAGGGGGTCCCCGCCCCCTGTGTCCATTGTTTTGCAGGTTTCTAGGTCAAGAGATTAAAGACAGAGCTGAAGAGGAGGAATTCTTAATTAGTGCATTGAAGACGAATTGAAGGCGGAGTTTTTATACACCAACACTATATTCTAACAAGTTCTTAGTTTTCAAATATTTTTCCGATATGATGCATACCCACATATTATAAGGCTCTGTAAAATTTTCCATAACAACCGCATTTATAACATCTTGTTAATTTGTTTCGACTTTCGAAGTGCAAGTCCTCCTTTTTTCTTAGATCTGCATATTCTATCTCAATCTATATGACAATTGACAAAGTATTTATATGTATTAATTTGGAAAATTATTTCAAAACTATTTTCTAAAATTAAATTAGAAAAATTCTTGTATATTTTGTGCAACGTCCTTCATATGTAGACCAAAAACGAGTTCTCCCTCTCCCATCCTATCCTGTACATGAGTAAATGGGTCTCATTCTCATAACATATAGTACTCTCTCCGTCCCATAATGTTTGTCCCTTTTCCTTTGTAAATTACAAAGGAAAAGGGACAAACATTATGGGACGGAGGGAGTAATTGCTAAGTTGAAAAAATTGGTCTCACCATGCCGTACTTGCATCGTAAATGCTCTCTGCTGCCAATCCGTACTATAATCAACTCCTACTATGCTACTACTAGCTAGTTGAGAATTCTATTTTTTTTAATCAAAATAGAATTCCATTTCATAATTGTTGTAGTGACTGTGAGTATAATAATCATGTTACTATATATGGTTGGTTACCTTACAAATGAATCCATGCTTTATTTGTTTATTAGAAAGTAATTTAAAATAAATATGCTTTTTACATTAAAATATGTAAATAATAGATATATTTTTTTTAAATGGGAAATATATATATATTTTTCTAAAACTTACTTTCTAATAAGTACATATTTGATCGATGTACATTAATATATACGAGTAAAGAACAATTCTCATAATTGTTCCTTAGGTAGCGGAAATAACAAAAAGATGCAAGTAATTAAACAATAAAGTAAAAGGATAATTCCTCTACGAGGAACTCCACAACAACCAACTAGTTTATTCTCATTTCTTGGGACAATTCCTTATGGAGGAATAACAAAGAGATTTATTATCATTTCTCACATGGGCGTCCTTTCACACGAGACTCTTTCTCTAACATTATTATATTTAATAAAATTGTTTCATAACGGATTACACTCCAAACACAACTTGCCAAAATTTAATATCTCTATATATAATTGTATATTAAAAATATAGGGAATATTATTATAATATAAAGATTGTAAATACTTAAATAAATAAAGGACAAAGAGATAAATGGAAAAATTAAAATGCCTAGGTGGCATAGTTAAGATGATGACACGTAAGATAGAGAGATTCGACTTTAGTTATAGTATATTGATATTGATGTAGTGGAAAAATAACTTAAATAAATTATCATAAAATAATTAGTATTAATATTTAAGAGTTTGGTTCAAATGAAACAAACTCTTATCCTAAAACGAACTCTTATCCTAAAACGAATGCACTTTTTGTAGTTAGTAGTGCATTTTTCCTACTTCGGAGTGCACTTTTTCGCATTTGTACTTTTCATACTTTTTAGTGCACTTTTCAAAAAACATTTAGTGCACTTTTTCGTAATGCACTTTTTGTATTTTTCAATGCACTTTTATATGAAAAGTGCATTACTAACTACGAAAAGTGCATTCGTTTTAGGATAAGAGTTCGTTTTAGGATAGACTTTGTTTTATTTGAACCAAATTCTAATATTTAATGGTCCTATAGTTTATTTTATTTTAAGATAGGATTTCTTCAATTTTTCAAAATTAATTTATCTTATCTTATATATCCTAAAATAATATCAACAAATGTAATTTATCAAACATACAAAATCCTATGTGGCAAAATCCTATAAACAACATGTAGAAAAATCCAAGTTGATGCAACATGTTAACTTTATTCTTTACATATTCTATATATAGATTAATTTTATATTGAAATTTCATTGTACTTATATATTAGGTTTACATGGGTGCACGAAACCCAATTTTTTGAACCATAAACTTTCATATCGTATCAAAGCATGTCCAAACCTAACTACGTTTCTTGCATGTTTAAATTTAGTTTGTTATATAGAGATTCAGATGTCAACTATCTATTATTTAGATGTGTTTGTAAAGACATTGAGACGTTAGATTCATTGTCCAAATATCAATTAGACCATGCATGCACTTACAAAAGCTTACTAAAATGTAGTTTTTTTCATTATAAGTGTGGATTTAAGAATGTTTAGTATATAAGCTTGGTGTGTTACCGTTCTGTTGTGAACACATCTTGAGATGAAACCCTTAAATAGCGCGGGCAATACCCACGGGCCGGGTGATTGACCCACCAGTTTAACCCATTCAAAATAAACGTGCGCAAATCCAAACAAAGCAGGTGATGGTCAATTGGGTGATGGGTATAACGAATGACGGGTCGGATATTGGTGGGAGTTTGTCACCCAAATAACCCGACCAATCACCCACCCACCAACTAACCCATCACCTGTTTAAAATTTTGGATTTGCATTTCCGTTTACTTATTATATTGATAATTAACTTATTGAATTATGATATGGACCCGATGTGGATTCATCTCGGAAACCTTGTTGATCAAGACTTTGAGTCGTACCCGAGGTGAGAATGGCTCGATAAACGCGGTTGGTTGCACGGGAAGAAGAACGGGGAATGAGTTTAGGGCAAGGGGGGTAATTTTATTAATTGATTTGATTAACTTGATAACAATTTAAAGGGTATTTATAATAACCCAATATCTAGATAATAAGGATACATAATTGCTGAAATATTAAAAAGATATTCTTAATAAAAGATAAAACCAAATCCCTAAATAAAAGGAAGCATCCATATTCTAAAACAAATTAACCTAATATTAAAGCGTATCAATTCTCCCCCATTGAGAATCGACTTGCCCTCAAGTCGGAAATCCGAGAAAGACGCAAGACTCATATCAAGTGAGCATAATCCTCCGGGGTCGAAAATCCGATTACCCAAATGTAGCCTAGCGGTACGCATGGGAACACTTTCAACATAATCAATGAACCTTCGAATAGGTAGTTCTTCGAACACTTATTGTGCAGCAAAACATCCACAACCAACTAAGCAATGGGTCAGCCTCACATGTGGCCGATGAAATTCATACGATGGAAAAGCAGACGTCGGGGCCAAAATTTCTTTAGACTCCGAAAAAGAAGTTCTCGGGCCCAAAATGGATGGAAATCGTCGGGCGGCAGCAGGTGCGAGACAAGGGTTCGGGTCGGTAACGACCTCCGCAGGTTCGGTACCCGAGTCGGTAACGACCTCCATTGGCTCGTTACCGAGGCCAAGAGTGTTGGCCGAGGGCGCGGGATCGGTTGTTGTGGGCGCGGGATCGGTTGCCGCGGGCGCGTGATCGGTTGTCGCGGTCACGGGATCGGTTTCCGCGAGCGTGGGATCGGTTGCCGCGGGCGCATGATTGTTTACCGCGGGAATTACGACCGCGTGGGTAAGGTTTCGCGGCGACGTGGTCGCATCTTCGAGATGAATGCCTAGGATGGAAAAAAGTTGATCTGTCCAACGACGATGAACCTCTAGACCCCGACGTTGAATCTCATACTCCTTAAGAAGATTTTGTAAAAGGTCTCGAATTTCGCGGAGACCCGCGTGAAAGCTTGTAACGGCGGACATGGTAGCGTTCGAGGTGAAAGCACCAGTTGGTCAAGGAGGAGGCGAGAATGGTCCGATGTGGACTCACTCTCAATAAGAGCACCAGTTGATACGGACCCGATGTGGATTCGTATCGATAACCTTGTTGGTCAAGGCTTTGAGTCGTACCCGAGGTGGCTCGATAAATGTGTTTGGTTGCTACGGAAGAAGAACGAGGAATGAATTTAGGGCAAATGGGATAATTTTATTAATTGATTTCATTGATTAATTTGATAACAACTTAAATGGTATTTATAATAACCCAATATCTAGATAATAAGGAAACCTAATTGCTAAAATATTAAAAAGATATTTTTACAAAAAGATAAAACCAAATCCCTAAATAAAAGGAAACAACCATATTCTAAAACTAATTAACCTAATATTATAGCGTATCAAATTATTATTTTATGCGTTTTTTCGTATTGAGTTATTAGTACTAAATGGTCCCATACTATAATGGAAAAAACAAAAATTTATCGGTTACAAGAGTGAACGGATAACCCGTATAACCAGCGGGTAACAAGTGGTTTAGGTGATGGGTGAAATATTCCTCGCGTAACGGGTGAGTCGGATGAGACATTTTTACTTACGAGTCGAGTGATGAAAGTGCTCCACTATTCATAATCTGACCCATTGACAGCCGTACCCTTTGAACTTATATTTGCACACGACCTCTTGTTATTCCAACCACAAACTTTCATAGTGAGCTAGCAGTTCATAATGTAAATCCCATCTCCAAGCAATGCTTAAGAACAACGTATGGATGCTCACGAGTCACGATCTATTTAATTTCCTTTGGGTACCTATGTGAAAACGGAACATCATGGGGTCTACTAGTAGCCCGAACACACACGCAAAATTCAATACAAAAGTAGTAGAGGGTACATGTAAAAAATTATGGATCCCTTCATCAACAAACTAAATAAATAAATTTTCAAAATTAGAAAAATGAAAATGGCTGAAATTTCTAGAATAAAATAAAAAATGTAGGTTGAAAACAAGGTGCAAGCATTTTTATAGTTTAGCGACCTAATTTAAAGACCATCTTAACTGTGTAGTCGACATTCTATTCTTAGTTGTAGGTGCTCTTTCTGTTTTAATTTGAAAACATTATATACTCGTCTAATTCTAATCATTTTTTATAGTGCTATATTTTTTAAATTGGCAAGATTCCATTTTTGCTATGTCAAGAAAAAGGACTTTGCAGAAAGTTCTAGCCTGAAAAATCAGGCTATACATAATCTCTTGATCGATAGTTTATTTTTTGATTGAACTTTTTTATCTTTTTTGATGGGCTGGGCCTCACACCCGGTTCGGTACTTTATATTTACGTCCGGACCGAATTTGAGTTGGACCCCGTTAGAGGTGTTGCTCATCCCAAATCTCTTTAGAGTATATACATCGTCTAAGAGTCTCGAACTTGAGACCTCTGGACAAATGCTTAATCGACCTAGTGTCAATTATCACTAGATCAAGAGGTACTTTGTTGAAACTTTTATAGTATATAAGAAACAATAACGTCTGGCTTGTTTTACAATCTTTACAACCTATAAATGTGTCTCTCAATAGTTAAATAAATGCTTTTTTTTTATTTAAATTTAATTTTCTAATAAACTAATACATTTGAACATCTACTATCATTATTTTATTAACTCTTCTTTGAACTTCTATTTTTTCTATATAATTTTTTAAATTTCCTTCTCCAATATTACACCAACACCCTTTTACACTTTCTACATCAATATTCTAATAGCACATTCAACAAGCATAAGGACGGGTAAATCCATCTAAGTACATTTTTAAAATTCTATCCTTGTTTCATAATACATATATAAAATTCTATTAATAGCTAGGCGTCTATAGCTATTATTCTATCAAATTAATTTCGAAGCTAGACTTTTGCAAACTCTTTACGCAAATCCATTCTCTGGAGAGTCGCACCATTGGTAGTCTTGTTATAAGCTAGCAAGCAAGCAAGCTCACCATAAATAAGCGCTTTAGTAGTGCAGTCTGCAAATCTGCAATCTATAAGCATTGCTCCACTGTCAACACTGCATACCATCTTTCCTCCATTCATTCAAGTCTCAACTATAAAGACCAACTGTCACCAATGCAATTAAATATAGAAATACCAGTGCCATATTTGTGCAATTAATATTTCGAGCAAAAAGAAATTTCTAATTTTAGGATTTACATCAGACTTCCTATTCAATTGCCTTATCTTCTTATTGTTAATTCCATTATAATTAAAATTTGCTCTCTCCTCTTCCCTTTCATTACTTTTCCAATGTGCGATGATTTTTTTTATTTGATAAGATTTAGGGTAGCCCAAATACTATTTGGACTAGCCTAGAGCACCCATTTTATAAACGGGTAAGAACTGGTTTATTAACCAATTCTAAGAAAGGAGGGCAAACCGCCGTCCTAAATGCTCGAACCTGAGACCTCTTGCACACTAACAAGAGGCTAAACCGTTGAGCCATGAGCACTTACTCCAATGTGCAATGAAAATGATTTCATCCATTAGACCACCCCCGACTGGGGACTCTTAAAATAAAAATTATTAAATCTCTTCGACATATATAATACATTCCGCTTAAGAACCCATTTTTCAGACTTGAAATAGGAGTTTGAACAATTGGGACTTTTAAATGCTTCCTCCAGAGACGTGTTTGGCGTTGAATTTTTTTCCCCCAAGCCATACAAAATGGCGCCGTTCAGGGTTGAAATGTCGTGTTTTGGTTGCCTAGCCAAATAAAGCCCAACAGGTGCAGCAGTCGCGTGGCATTTGCTAAGCCGTTGGATTTGATCAACGAACAACATTTTTTTCCATTTTTCGGTATATGCATTAAAAGTTTGAGACTTATTTCGATAATAAAACGATATTATCTTTTCAAAATATTATTTTTATATATTTATTTTGTTTTAATCTACCATTAGACATCCGTTTCGTATATGTTTTGATTAAAAAATTGATATATATGAGAAATACAAGTTAAAAAGTCATTAAAACTAATCTTTATATATTTTTATGTAATTAAATTTGTATTATATAAAATAATATAATTAATATGTTAATTACATAAGAAATTAGTTGTATAGATTTTAGTATTGAAATAAATATATTTTAAGAAATTATGAATATAAATTAACACATTTTAAGGGTTTAGACCATAAATATGAGACGTATTGAAATAACATGTGGTTACATTAAGTTGAAAACATAATACATGTGAAGATATTCTTCACTTAGGGAATTGAAAAACCTAATTGTGAATCTATTCTTCAGTTTCAGTAACATAAAAAATATAAAATAACACACATGTGAAGTTACTCTTTACTTAACTAGGGAATTGAAAAACATAAACGAACACACATGTGAAACTACTCTTCACTTGGGTAAGGTACAAACATAACGTGAATTATTCATCACCACTAGAGTACAACTCCCTAATTAAGGCTTGCATCATTGTCTCCTGCATTAGATTTCGAGTGGGTAATGCCATAAGTTTATTAAGAGCAATATATTTTTGAGCACTGGTATTCTCATTGATACGCTGGTTTTAATACAACGTAATTTTGTATTTTTATTAGGATTTCTGAGTGTTTTAGGCTAGATTAGGGTGTTTATTTGTAATATCAGAAAAGCCTACAGTTGAAGATTCTGAAGACAAAAGTCCTAATTCGAGCTGAAGATTTTACGGAAACAAGACCCGCGCCCTCGGTGTTGGACCCGAGCTCGCGGTGACAAGAAGAATCCGAGAGGAGTTGAAGAAACAATACCCGCGCTCGCGGATCAGGACCGTGCCCGTGGGTGGAGCTAGATCCGCGGACGCTGAAGACTACAGGAGCCGCGCTCGAGGTTGTAAACCGCGCTCGCGGGTGGCAGATATTCCGAAGCGCCGACTTTCTATTTTATTCTATCTTTTATCTATTTTTATATCTTTAGATTTCGATTGTTTTTCTACTATTTAAGCCTACTTTCGTAGCAGATTTTATTATCACACATTATCTAGCATACTTTTTGCCTTTTAGGTTTTATTTTCAGTTTTATTATGGAGAATTAGTTTTCCTTGGAGTTTGTTTGATCAAGGAAGCCTTTTTACGTAATTCGTGAGATTCTGGTAACTTTTCTATCCCTTGGTTAATATCAAAACTCTTGTGCTAAATTTTATGATTATCAATTGATTTCTCTTGGTGCGCAACTTGTTGAATTTGATTGATATTCTACTGTTTTGATTAGTTGGATTGTTGTCAGTGCAATCTTATTTATCCTTGAAACAACTCTTTTCCAGGACCGTGGACTGGAATTGAGAAAGAGTATTCGATGATTATTTTATGCATGAGACTCGTTGTTTGATTGCATGAATTGATTTCCTGTTATCCTTAATATCTTGCATGATTTGAATTAAGCGTTCTTGTTCATATCATAATTCCGCTTGGACCGTGGACAAGCGAAAATCTTTTATAAGGATTGGAATTAACTCTGAAATTAATAGAAAAGTGGATAAATTGATGATAAAATGATTAAAAATGTGGAATTGATTGAATGAACTCTTCTTTTCCTTAATTGATTTGATATTTAAATCTGCTTGTTTGCTTAAACTCCCAAAACCCTTGTTTTGTTCTTTGCTGATTGTTCAGAATACCGATTCTCTTGGGTTCGATCCCTTACTTGCATGCTATACTTGGTTTGTAGTTTAGGGTAATTTATTTTTGATCTTGGCAACAACGACTTTAGCCGAGTCAAAATTTGGCGTCGTTGCCGGGGAATCGGTTTTACTTTTCTGAATAATCGGCGTTTCTGACGACCCACGCTCGCGGCTCGAATTCGCGGCCAGTCCCGCGCCCTCGGTTTAAAACCGCGCTCGCGGTTCTGTTCGTCCAGAACCCCCGAATCTGGTAAGAACTTATATTATGGTTCTTACCCGTTCTACTGATAATTCGCTTGTTGTTCCGTTTGATCTAGAAATTAACAAGACCCTAAAGAGTTGAGAAGCCAAGTTCAAGCTCGAGTGCTAGGAATTCAGTTTGATCCAATTTCATCTTCTTCTTCCTCATCTAATTCAGAGGTTGAAGAACAGTTCGTAACAATGGAAGATCGTACTATTAGGCAACTGACTGCGCCTAATTTAGAGCAACAACAGCTTGGTCTTCAATTTCCCGCCCTAGGGGAAGGAGTGAAGTTTGAGTTAAAATCTGGTCTTCTCCATTACTTGCCAAAATTTCATGGATTGAGTGGGGAGGACCCAAATAAGCATCTTACAGAGTTTCATTCTGTCTGTCTGGGGATGAAGCCGGCTGATGTGACTAAAGATCAGCTGATGCTGAGGGCTTTTCAATTTTCTACTTGGGCTCAAATGAAGGGTGCTTTTCTGGAAAAAAATATTTCCCTGCTGCCAAGCAAACGTCTATCACACTACCAATTCTCGGGCTTTTTGTAATGAAAGATTTGTAATGATTTTTTCACTGTGTTACAATAGATATTCTAATGTAATGGTTTATTATCATATGTAACAGTATGATCTAAGGTAACAGTTTATTGTAACACAAGTTATCTAATGTAACACATGCTTATAACAAATGTAAGAGTTTGATCTAAAGTAATGATGTATTGTAATTGAAGTCTTCTATTGTAACACATTCTCTATAACAAAAGGTAATGGTTAGGGAAAAGGCAAAAAAAATTAACCTAAAGTAACGGATATTACAACAAATGTAATGAATAATTGGATTTCAAAAAACAATGGCGCAAAATAAGAATGATACGCACGAAATGAAATATTAAGCTCAAATTTGAATTTTATCAAAAAAACAAGTCAAATTTGTCAAACCCTAAAAGACTTCCTTATTTCGGATTTCGCTCACTCCTCATATCCCCCATTATCTCTTTTTCACGCCCCCGACCTGCACACTTCTTTCCCCAAATCCTCTAGCGTTCTTCGACTCCGACACCGACACCGGTGAGGATGAGCCGACCCTCGTCGTTGTTAGTGGAGTTGTCATCTCGCCTCCGTCCTCCATCTGCTTTCACAAGCTCTTGTCTCGAGCTTCGACCCATAAGTCTGTCCGCTCTACTCTCGACGTGGTTGCTTCCGATGTGCTTCCGATGACCCACTTTGTAAGTGAAAACAACCTAGCCCTTATCCCCCTTTTTAGTTTAATCAATTGTATGTTTGAACCCATGCGTGAGTTTCCCCCAAATTTTAAGCCCTAATTTGGGATTTGTTAGGGGCTTTCTTGGGGGTTTAAATTACTGTATGATATTGATGGATATTTTTCTGTTGCTTTTTTTAGTTTGTTCTGTTGCTGTGGGAGTGGAAAATGTTTGGTTTCTCTCGTTGCCGAATGAAGCATGGAAGGTGGGTTCATCTGTCATGTTTATTTCGACATTACTAATTTCAATTTATAAGCAGTTTGATCTGATTCTTCCTTTTTGGGGCTTTTCACTTTAATGATGATAGAATTTGATACTATTGGTTAAGAGGATATTGCCTATAGAACCCTAGCCTAACCTGCTTTTGTACCAAAAGCTTTTTGTATTGAATTAATCAGTAAAGTTGACTCTCTTGGATCTAATGGTGATTGTTGATTAATGTATTTCAACCGTCAAGAATGATCTTATTCCATTGATTCATGCAATTTACAATAGAGAAGTTCTTTTTTGCATATTAAACATGTTGATTAATGATAGGGTGAAGTTATCATCCCACCAATTGACAATTCAGATGATCATGAGTGTCAAAGATCATCTGTTAAATCTGAGATGAACAATGATGGATTAGGGAGCATGGAAAGGGTGATGATGAGAATTAATCAGTAAATCTGAGATGATCAAGCAGCTGAGCAGTCTTGAGCAGGGTGATGATGAGAATTTGTATGAGTATTATGAGCGTTATAAGAGGCTCATAGCCAGCTGTCCCTACCATGGCTATTTTGATAAAGATCTGATCTATTATATTATTGAGGGGATCTGTGATGCTGATAGGCGCCTGATGAATGCGTCCTGTGGAGGTTCTTGTGAGAATCTCACCCCAAGGCAAGCATTTGAAAAGTTGGAGACTCTAGCTCAACAATGCAGAAGTCAGAGAAAGAGGTCCAACAGTAGGTCGGTTAATTCTATGAATGATTCCCTGAATGCCAAAGTAAGGGAGTTAAAGGCTATGATGAGGCAACGGTTGGTGGGCAATGGAGCTTCAAGTTCAAGGGCTTGTGGAATCTGTGGTGAAACAGGCCATCCTTCTGATGCATGCCCGATTATGCAAGAGCCAGCAGCTGATGTTAATGCTATAGGGAACTATGATCAACAAAGGCCCAGTAATGACCCATATTCGAATACCTATAATCCGGGGTGGGCTAAGCATCCTAATTTTAAATGGAATCAACAACCTCAACAACCTTTTCCACAATAGGGAGGTCAGCCCAATTATGTTCCCAGGCCTAATTATGTGCCAAGGCCCCAAGTTCCTCCTGAAAATCCCGCTATTATTGCTCAGCTTATGAAGGAGAATCAAGAGACCAATGCTGTAGTGAAAAGCCTTGAAAATCAATTAAGTCAAATTGCAACCATTCTTAATCGTTTAGAAGCCAAAGACTCGGGGAAACTGCCATCTCAGACTATTAACCCGAGGGAGAATGTGAGTGCAATTACGTTGAGGAGTGGAAAAGAGCTGAATATTGAATTTCCAACCAGCGGAAACCAACCATGCTCGCAGGAGGACAACCCCGATCGCGGTACAGAAAACAAAGCTGAAACTGAGCGTGAAACAGAACCCGTGAACGAGGATTCAAACCGTGCCCGTGGTCAACCCACGTCCACGGGTCCGAACCCGAGCTCGCGGTTCCCTTCTTCGACAGCTTTCGATGATTACGTTCGGCCTTCGTTTCCTCCCATGGCTTCACAAAAGCCTGCTCCACCATTTCCTGAGGCACTAAAGGACACCAAGAGGCCAGCCAATGACAAGGACATTTTCGAAACCTTCTCCAAGTGTGAGGTAAATATTCCTTTACTTAAACTTGTTCAGAGTATTCCTCGTTTTGCTAAGTTTCTGAAAGAAATTATGTACTATTAAGAGGAAACAAAAAGAAAAAGGGAAGGTTCAGAAAATTAATCTTGTTGAGAATAGAGAAAATGTATCTTCCATGATTCAAAGGCAATTGCCTAAAAAGTATGGAGATCCAGGGAGGTTTACTATTCCCGTTACTATTGGTGAGGCAAAAATTGAGCATTCTATGCTTGATTTAGGAGCATCCATAAATGTCATGCCACTTAGCATATATGAGCGGTTAGGTCTAGGGCCATTACAGGATTCAAATATTACTATTGAACTGACAGACCACTCTAATGTGCATCCGAAAGGATTTGTGGAAGATGTTTTAGTGCAGGTGCATGGTTTAATTTTCCCGACGGACTTTTATGTCCTGGAGATTGGTAAGGGAAGATATGACCCAGTTTTACTGTTGGGTCGTCCATTTATGAAAACGGCGAGCGCCGTGATTGATGTTTTAAAGGGCCTATTATCCATGACACATGAAGGGAAAAAGATCCAGTTTCAGATAGATGATGACCCGTTCTGAGCAATGAAAGACGTCGGGCCAACGAAGGCGCTGCTCGGGAGGCAACCCGAGGTAAGTTTTTCTTTTCTTTTATTTTTGTTTTTTAGTTTAGTTTTAGTTTTGGTTTCGTTTTTCGGTTCTGTCGGGCTAACTTGTAGGTACAATTTATCAAATCTCGAAGACAATGCAACCCGAAGTTGGACCCGAGGTCACGGCTGGACCCGCGCCCCCGGGCCCGGACCCGCGCTCGCGGGTTGGCCTAGACGGAATTAAGTTTATTTTGCTTTTTCGGAAAAAGAGAATAAAAAAATAAAAAAAATATAAAAGAATAAAAGGTTTTCGGGAGAAACCCTTGAAATAAAAGGCTTTAAGGTGAAACCTGTTGAAAGGGTATTCTCGGCCAACAAATAAACTTGTAAGTCAAGACCCCGCTGAGTACAATGGAGTCAGTATCGTTCCACAGGAAGCAAGGTTGTTTGTCTATCAATCTAATAAAAATCAAACAAAATCAAACACAACACTCACGAGATGCCTCATTAACGACCTTGTCAGGATCGTTACCGAACCATCGTACACAAAAATATCAATTAACGACCTAATTAAATTCCAATTAATATTCGGTACCGAGGCAAGTACTCAGCAACGAAGATTTACCAGAAATAATTCAATTAAAACAAAAATCTAGGATAAGGGACACCACAACATAGCCAAGCATAAGAATTCGTAAGAAGATAAGATCATGCCTTTAAATAGATAGAGTCATCAACTTTCATTGACTTAACAAGTAAATTAATCTACTTTCATAAACTAACTCACTCAATTGCTTGTTTTGGATCTAAAGCTTGAAACTTTCGTTTTCAAACAATATCAACCTTCAAGTTACTAACTTTCTCTTTCAATCAAGTTAAAACTCAAATTACCTCAACTTCCGTTTCGGTATTAAGCACAACAAACAATCTCAATAAAGATAAAAGGCATTCAACACACAATCTTACTCATCAAACATGCTCAACTATGTCGGGCTTAACCCCGACCCTAGAAAAATAGACTACTCACTACTCATGATTAAGAAACTAAAAACTTCAATAAAAACAAACATTGAAACAAAACTCAAACTTAAATTAATAACAAAAATATCGTCTTACAGAGATTCAGAAGAAAACTAAACAAAACATTCACCGAACCACAAACTCGATCCACGAACCTCGGAAACCGTCGTCTACCGAACCTCGTCACCGACTTCCGGTCCGGTTCTCTCTCTTTCGGCCTTCCTCCAAATCTTCTCCAAAAATCAGCTCTAAATCCAGCCTCCTCTTTCTATGCTAGATAGAAGGGTATTTATACTAGGAAATCCTAAAAAAACTAAAAAGGCTAAAAGATAAAAACTTTCCTAAAAAGATAGAAACAATCTCTAAAAGATAGAAATAAAATCTAGAAAGATATTAAACCCTAAAATACATATTCTAATAACCCATAAAGATTCTAAAAAGATACTCAACCGATACGGAAATAAATTCCCGCTCAGGATCGGTGAATAATAAAAATAATACTCGAAATCTTTCTCTTCGTGGCCTCGTTAACGACCCTTCACAGCCTCGTTAACGATCCTGGGATTTGTTTTCTTCAACACCTCCTCTTGTAGTCTTAAGCTTTGACTTCTTAAATCTTGCACTCTCCCGTCCTTCACTGTGATGCTCCAAATTTAGCTCCTTTTCTCGCTAAAACCTGCAAAATACACAAAATAGCGTAGATTCCACTCTTTTCATAGATTTATGCAAAACTAACTAAAAATACTCAAAACTAAACCTAAACTTAAACAAAACTAAACCTAATAAACAAAGAAAACCTATCAAAAACTATACTAAAAATGCGAACATCAAAATACCCCATACTTAGACTTGCTTGTCCTCAAACAATAAACAAGATACTAACCAAAACCAAAACAAATCATGCTCATTAAAACATAGCCATCTTCTAAAAAGCAACATCTACACATAAGAAAATTATAGCAAAAGACTATTAACATTCTTACACATATATGCACTCAAATAGACATAAAATAATACAATCCAACCTCTCAAGGGATATAATGTGTTTCACTCAACTCTCAAGTGTTTGGGCTTATAATTTCAATCTCTCAACTCATCTTATATACAAAAACTCATAGAAATTGGAACTTATATCACCAATACTCTCCACCCAAGATTTGTCAAAACAAGCAAAGAATCATCAAGAGAACTTAGGCTCAATGAAAAACTTCATAGAAGCTTCCATTCGGCCGGATTGTAATGGGGCTTGGTAATAACAATAAGGCGTGGAAAATATTTTGGTTATGTGGTGCTAATAATATCCGGGAATCAAAGACTCCTAAAAACTCACATCTCACCAAAACATTTCATATAAGATAACCAAACTCACTCTTCTTTATGCACACTCATTTTCACTTACCCCTTTATCATCCTAGAAAGTCTCATAACAAAAATAAAAGAATCTCTTAATATTATCTTTAAACTCAAATGCACTTCAACTTTTCCTCTCTTTCTTTCCTTTTTTATTCTTTTTTTTTTCTTCGCTGCCTCGTTAACGAACCCACATCCGGGTCGTTAACGATACACCGTATACATTTTTTTTTTTAGAACTTTATTTTGTGCATCTTTTTATCAAGAGACCTTTCTTACATGTAATACCAAGAGACTTCCAATCTACCCTTCCCAAATACCCTTCAATTCAAGCAAATATAAACTCTTTTCTTTTTAACAAAACACAAAACTTTACCTCTCCAATCTAAGTCCTAATTCCCGGATAGGGTCAAGCTTATCTCGGCTAGGGAATAATTTTTGTGGAGCTAATAATAAGAAAAGGTTTCAGGACAGAATTGGTTATCAAAAGGAGGAATAATGTAAAGGTAGATAGGGAATAATAAGGCTCATAAAAATAAGTTCTCCATCATATGATTTTCACAAGTAATGAACTAAAAATCTTATAAGGGTCTCAAGAAATAGATAACCATCGCAATTACAAGAGATAATATGCACAAAGAGAGTAAATCACACAAAAAAGAAGAGGGATTTATAAATGTTCTCCCTATAAGGCCAAAAATTTCTCACAAGGTAGATTTTGTTGGATTGCATCATTTATGCTATAAAGTATATGTGCTCAATTTCATCTAATGCTATTCTCTTCTAAAAACAATTTTCAATTTTAAGAATCCGGCTATACTTTCACAGACATATTTGCAAGGAATTATATGATTAAGCTAGTGATTGCTATCATAGAACTTTAAGAAGGGATATCTATCAATTCTAAACTCTTTTTGGATTTTTAAATTTTTCAAAAAATTTTTTTTCCGATTTTTTCAATGTAAAAGAAATAACAACTACATAGAAAACACCTAGGACATAATTTTTCTACTTTCTCCCACCCCATACTTAAAATTACAGTGTCCCCACTGTAAGGAAAATAAGAAGAAGAGGGAAAAGAAATAGAAAAGACAACAAAAAAAAATTAAAAAGAAAAAGAAAAACATAAAACTTACAAAAGTGGAAACAAGGAAAGGAACTTCATCTTGAGCTTGATCAACGGTTCGGTGGAGGAAAATAGTGCTCAAAGTTCCCCATGAAGTCGTACATCGTCCTCCAACGCTCAGCATCCTCCGCCTCTCTCTGACGCTATCTCTCATCTTCCCTTGACATGCGAGCGGAATAGACGGTTTCCCATCTATCCATCCTCCGATGAATGTGATCTGTCTGGAGGTGAAGCTGCTGCATCCGTGCAGAAAGATCCTCGGCCCATGGTGGTGGTATACTTGATCGTGCGTACTCGGGCTGAGGAGGTGGTGGGTAGTGAGGCTGGAAATGGTCTTGATACATCACCGAGTTGTAAGGCATTAAGCCATATGCATGAGGGTCGACAAGAGCTGGTGGAGGGTCGACAGTGGCTTGCGGCACCTCGTTAACGAAGCTGGTTGCCTCGTTAACAGTGTTGGGTGGTGGCTGGAAATGGTCGTTAACGACCCTGGTTGGCTCGTCGATGAAGATGTGGCCTCCTAATCCCTCCGTGTCCATGTCTTCTTCTTCAAAGTTGAGCTCCTCAGTGCCGCCCTCGGTGTCGGCTTCCTCGGTGTCATTGCCTACTACCTCGGTATCCTCTTGCTCATCTTCTTCTTCATATTCATCCACGTCGTCCCGCTCAAACCGGGTGTGACAAGGTCTAAGCGAGAGCTCATCCTCCGGTTTTGGCTCCAATGGGTAAGGATGTCCCGTCCACACTTCGTACCAATTCGGTACATAGAGTAGCTCGTACATGTCGAGGGAAGGTATGACTAGTTGATCTCGAACCTTCACCTTGTAGCCTCCCTCGGCTTGCACGAAAATCCCGGAACTATACCAATAATTCTTGTTGAGGAGTTGGGCGTGGGCCGGTGTGTAGCGGGTGAGATCTACTCCAAGATTCTTAGCCAAGAGGCTAACCAAATTGCCACACCACACCTCCTTGGACTTGGTGGACTTCTCGACATAGTAGAGCCATTCGTACCCCAAATTCAAGGGGCCGGGCTCCTCGAAGAGGATGGTGCGGAAGCAAGCGACTTCCGTTCTTGTAGGCCGGTTCAAATCTTTCTTCGGCCAAAATGTTGCGGCGAGGACTCTCAAGATAATCCGGAAGATGGGGTTGACGATGTTTGCCCCGGATAGCGCCGCGGTAGAGGATTGAACCTCTCCGGTGATGGAGCTCCAAGTGCGGGTCACTCGGTAGTCCTTCAAGCTATAGTCCCTTGTCGGGTTTGGTAGCTTCAAAATTGCATTGAACTCTGTCATTTGTGAAATCACGGTCCTCGTTACCGAGCCGGAACCGAATACGTCCCACCGAGATCTTCGACGAGAAATTGGTCTCCAAAGTGGCCAAGAACTCGGATGTGAGGGTCGGGTAATGCGGCAAGTTTTCTTGCTTCAATAAGTGTGCGGCCCCAAGGATGATGAAGGCATCCTTGACATCCGTGTAGATGCCCGTAGAGACGGCGCTAGACTTCGAGAACCATCAGGTGTAATGGTCTTTCTCCAAAAAATCCCGGTAGCGCCGTACTTGGCTTTGACTGCTCAAAATCACATCGTCCACCCGGGGTGGAGATGGAGACCTGTGGTTCCTCCTCTTCTTCTGGGCTCGGGTAGCGGGTCTGCTTGAACTAGCCATGGATCCTACAAAATAATCAAAAATTTCCAAGATAAGATCCATTCAAAAATAATAGGTACGAGACCCCATACTTGGTCTCAAAATTAACCTCGGATTTATTCATAAACTACCCAATTGGGTTGTTCACGAGTCTGGGCTCGGATCGATCATTGATGATGTGCAGGGTCGTTAACGACCCTGGGTGGGTCGTTAACGAGCCGCCGAGAGCAAAACCAGTATGTTCCGAAATTAATTCTACCTCTAATCAGTACTAATCAAGCATGCAATCTTCTATTATTCTCCACAAATCCCCCTTAGGGTAAAAGCACCCCATACTTACTCAATCACCCATCCTGAACATGCTAAAAAATTTCTCGGAATTTTGACATGCAAAGTTCGAATCTTTTAGATCTAGAACAAGAAAAATTCATGCTTTCCTAACTAAAGGGTTACAATAGCTAATCTAACATGAATAATCTTTCCTAAAACATGAACAACTAAGCACAATCAAGAATTTTTAGAACGGAATTTAAGCATGCTCATCGATCTCCCTAAAAATCATGATTCAAGATATGAAATTTAACCCTATAGATAATCAATCATGCAATTTCAAGCAAGGGTTTAGAAATCATACCGGAGAACCGAGAATTTAAAGAACAAGGGTCGGAATCGGGGTAGTTAACGAGCTCGGCGTCGACGGTGTGTGGCCTCCGAACTCCGGTAACGATGGCGTCTCCGGTGGTCGTTAGCGTGGGAATTCCGACTTGGTGGGAGAGAAGGGAAAGAGATTGAGAGAGTTTTGGGTTTGAGAGTGAATTTTGAAGGGATTGTGATAGAATTTTGGGAGGGGTAGAAGGGTTTAGATAGGAAGGGTAAGGGTAGAAGGGGCGGCGGCTAAGGTTAAAGAAGTTAACTATGTTAGAATTACTTACCTGCCCCGTATTGTGACGATTCGGGTCGTCCGAACCGGTGGGTCGTTAACGAGCCGTCGTGGCCATTCTGAGTGAATTTTCGACCCCTTTCTCCTGAAATCTTTGTTAGCTCAAATGATCTTATTTCTATCCTAATTAAAACTAAAAAGAAAAATAAAAGAGAGCTAAGAAATAATCTAAAAAGAAAAAGAAAATAATAATAAAATAAAATAAACTAAACCTATTCTAAAAAGCGGGTTGCCTCCCGTAAGCGCTATGTTTAACGTCGTTAGCCCGACGAGCTCTCTTGCTAGTCTCATGGTGGTTCATGTATGGCCGTGTTGGGGTCTTGAGATACCCCGCTTGTAGCCTTACTGCCTCTGTGTGCTTGAATTGCTAAATTAGGGCCTTTTTCTTCTATCATCAAGCTCGATATCCCTGGGTTATTGGTGTACTCCGAAAGCCAAGGTGGTTTGGACTTTTCTGTAACCTCTGTAGTAGGGCCTTGGTTGAACTTGTGCACGTGAGAATCAGTGATCGACAGATGTGGCTCGGTAGGGACTGTGGTGTCGAGTTCGGGTTGAGTCAACTCTAGTTGTGCCACTCCAATTGGGTCGTTGGCTTTTTAATCTAAATTGAATTCCACCCGTTCCTCTCCTATATCAAAAGTGAGGAGTCCCTTTCGCACATCAACTCTTGCTCCTGCTGTGGCTAAGAATGGTCGCCCGAGAATTATGGGGACATGAGGGTCTTCAGGCATATCAAGGACAATAAAATCATTCGGTATAAAGAATTTCCCGACTTGAATAGGGTTATCGTCCACTACTCCTGTGGCCTTGACACTTGACCCATCTGCCATGTACAGATTCATGTCTACTGGTTCTAGTGGTCCCATATTGGCTTTAGACCATATTGACAGTGGAACAAGACTAGCATTGGCACCAAGATCGCATAAGGCTTTGAACTTGTGGTTGCCTATGCCGATTGTGATTGCAAACCTCCCGGGATCTCCAAGCTTTTCTGGTAGAGCTATTGATCTGACCTCGTCCTGCAGCTCTGTTATAGATCTTTTCCTGCTAAGAATATCTTTCAAGAATTTTGTGTAAGCCGGCATTTCGCTTAGGGCCTCAGCGAATGGGATGGAAATATTAATGCCCTGAAGAATTTTAACGAAACGCTTGAACTTACTCTCAGTAGAGTCCATAGATTTCTTAGTTGGAAATGGAAGAGTTTTCACCATTCTCGGAACCAAGTTAGGCTCCAGAGGTGAGAGTACCGGGTCGACATTGGGGTCGACGGATATCCTCGGCGGGTCGTTACCGACCCTGATAGGGTCGTTAACTACCCTGGGATTGAGAGGAAGGCTCGGATTAGTAGACTTACCTGGGTTAGGGTCATTAGATACCCTCGGAGTCTCGTCATCCTGGCTTGTAGGCTCGATACTAGCTCTCGCTGGCTCGTTAACGAGCTGGTTGGCGAGGTCCTGTTCCTCCTTCTCTTCAGCTTGAACTCTCTCCGGTAGTGTCTTCCCGCTTCTGAGGTGTACCGCTGCTATTTGGCCTCTAGGGTTCTCCTCGGGACGGCCCGGGAGTTGCCCTTGTGGTCTTGGAATCCGTGCAACAAGGTCTCCTTGTTGGGAATCAACGCTCCTCTTCCAAATATCGAACTCTCCCCATCTTTTATCCTGTCGGTTCAGCTTGGCTTGGACGTCATCAACCTTGTTGTTCACTCCGTTGATGCTCTCTTTAATCTCCTGAACCCATGATGGCGTCTCCTGATGGCCTAGAGGTCGATATGGTGCAGGTCGTCTATCTTGTGGGGGCCCTGCGTAATTGTGATTTGTATTCTGATTGCCCCATGGTTGATAGTTGTTTGACCTGTCATTATAATTAGGCTGGTTCCTGTAGGGTCCTCTCATGTAATTCATCTCAGCTATTGTCTCAGCGGTTCTAACCTGCTCAATGTTAATGCAAGCAGAAGTACTATGCGCAGAAGAACCACATTCTTGACATGATTGAGAGGATTTCAGAAAACTTACCTGTTTCCTCAAACGGTTGACCTCATCTTGTAAGAATTGATTTTTAACATCGGGGTCAACTTCATCTCGGTTGGGCACATAGAGACGTTTTTGAGTTTGTGGAGCCTGCTGGGTTTCCTACATAGCATCGTAATTCGCCAGCTTGTCCAACAGTTCCCACGCCTCTGTCGGGTTCATCTCTATAAAACCGCACGCAGTATGCGTGTTGATGCGGTTCTTGGTCTCCGCGTTGATACCCTGGAAAAAGATTTCTTGCAATACATATAAAGGTTGCCCATGAGTAGGGCATTGTCTAAGCATCTCTTTAAATCTTTCCCATGTTTCAACAAATGTTTCATTAGGCAACTGGTGATAAGAGGTGATGCGTTTCCTTAACTCCGTTGTCTTAGCAGGAGGGAAAAACTTTGTAAGAAATTGATCATACAAAGCTTTCCAAGTCCTGATAGACTTAGAAGGTAGGCTCTCTAACCAGTTCAGGGCCTTTCCAGTAAGTGACCATCGAAAAGCTTTTAACAGAACATATTCTAGCGAGACACCTTCAGCAGCTATGGTGTCACATAAATCAAGAAAATTTCTAATATGCTCCATAGGGCACTCAGCAGGTTTCCCTTCAAACTGAGCCCGTTTGATTAAGGATATAAATTGAGACTTGATCTCAAAAGGTTTCTCTATCGCAGGAAGCACAATAGGAGATTCTGGCACCCTCAGTTCCGGATGCATGTATTGCTTGGCATTCCTTGGATAGGCGTTCAGCTCTTCTTGCAGTCGAGCCTTGTCTGCGTCTGCGCCGTCCTTCTCGGCTTTCAGTGCCTCCATCTGGGTCCGGAGGATCTCTAACTCTCGAGACATCTCTTCAGCTGTGGCCATGGCTCGGTTTTCTCGGAGTCGTCGATGCAGGGAACGTTCGGGTTCTGAGTAATAACTGGAGCTATCAAACTGAAGCCTTCTTCGTCCTACCGGCATACACTGAGAAAACAAACAAAGAAAACAAAAATTAAAAACAAAAACGGGGTCGGGCTATTCCCGATCCCAAAGATAAACCTAACAACTCGTTGCTTCCCCGGCAACGGCGCCAATTTGTTGAAAGGGTATTCTCGGCCAACAAATAAATTTGTAAGTCAAGACCCCGCTGAGTACAGTGGAGTCAGGATCGTTCCACAGGAAGCAAGGTTGTTTGTCTATCAATCTAATAAAAATCAAACAAAATCAAACACAACACTCACGAGATGCCTCGTTAACGACCTTGTCAGGATCGTTACCGAACCACCGTACACAAAAATATCAATTAACGACCTAATTAAATTCCAATTAATATTCGGTACCGAGGCAAGTACTCAGCAACGAAGATTTACCAGAAATAATTCAATTAAAACAAAAATCTAGGATAAGGGACACCACAACATAGCCAAGCATAAGAATTCGTAAGAAGATAAGATCATGCCTTTAAATAGATAGAGTCATCAACTTTCATTGACTTAACAAGTAAATTAATCTACTTTCATAAACTAACTCACTCAATTGCTTGTTTTGGATCTAAAGCTTGAAACTTTCGTTTTCAAACAATATCAACCTTCAAGTTACTAACTTTCTCTTTCAATCAAGTTAAAACTCAAATTACCTCAACTTCCGTTTCGGTATTAAGCACAACAAACAATCTCAATAAAGATAAAAGGCATTCAACACACAATCTTACTCATCAAACATGCTCAACTATGCCGGGCTTAACCCCGACCCTAGAAAAATAGACTACTCACTACTCATGATTAAGAAACTAAAAACTTCAATAAAAACAAACATTGAAACAAAACTCAAACATAAATTAATAACAAAAATATCGTCTTACAGAGATTCAGAAGAAAACTAAACAAAACATTCACCGAACCACAAACTCGATCCACGAACCTCGGAAACCGTCGTCTACCGAACCTCGTCACCGACTTCCGGTCCGGTTCTCTCTCTTTCGGCCTTCCTCCAAATCTTCTCCAAAAATCAGCTCTAAATCCAGCCTCCTCTTTCTATGCTAGATAGAAGGGTATTTATACTAGGAAATCCTAAAAAAACTAAAAAGGCTAAAAGATAAAAACTTTCCTAAAAAGATAGAAACAATCTCTAAAAGATAGAAATAAAATCTAGAAAGATATTAAACCCTAAAATACATATTCTAATAACCCATAAAGATTCTAAAAAGATACTCAACCGATACGGAAATAAATTCCCGCTCAGGATCGGTGAATAATAAAAATAATACTCGAAATCTTTCTCTTCGTGGCCTCGTTAACGACCCTTCACAGCCTCGTTAACGATCCTGGGATTTGTTTTCTTCAACACCTCCTCTTGTACTCTT
Source organism: Fallopia convolvulus (assembly GCA_964016875.1). Classification (NCBI taxonomy): domain Eukaryota; kingdom Viridiplantae; phylum Streptophyta; class Magnoliopsida; order Caryophyllales; family Polygonaceae; genus Fallopia; species Fallopia convolvulus. The sequence goes on along the minus strand of OZ024732.1, from coordinate 33,587,794 downwards.
AAGCTTTGACTTCTTAAATCTTGCACTCTCCCGTCCTTCACTGTGATGCTCCAAATTTAGCTCCATTTAGCTCCTTTTCTCGCTAAAACCTGAAAAATACACAAAATAGCGTAGATTCCACTCTTTTCATAGATTTATGCAAAACTAACTAAAAATACTCAAAACTAAACCTAAACTTAAACAAAACTAAACCTAATAAACAAAGAAAACCTATCAAAAACTATACTAAAAATGCGAACATCAAAATCCCTGAAATAAAAGGTTTTCGGGTGAAACCCCCGAAAAAGCCCAAATCAGTACCAACCCGAGCCCAAAACAATACAAAAATCCCTTAGCCTTCTCAAAATAAAAAATTTCCCCCACTTATTACCCCTTGTCTTCCTCCTTCCGTCACATTACCAAAATTCCATTCCACAAATCCAAGCAACCACCACACCACCAACCACCTTCACCCTCGCGACCACCGAAGACCCGCGCTCGCCTCCGACTCCCGTGCTCGCGGTTCGCAGCACCATCAGTACTATGCCTATTCCTTCCTACAGGGGGTGACCATAGAGTTTCTGTCTACATTTCGGTATTCTGATGGGTTTTGACATTTCATGCTTGTGATACAGTGTGTACTATTCCCCGAGAGCAGGCATATCATAACTTTGGGATTACTTCACTACCTACTGAAGGGTGGAAGAGTATACTGACTGATGCTACATTCTTTGATTTTTGGCATACACTTACTGGCTCCCCCTTCAACACTACTTCTGGGGAGACAAATAGGAAGATTCCCTACCCTTGTGTGCGTTTGTGTCATAAGGTCCTAGCTATGGCATTTTTAGGGCAGGGAGAGGCGAACAAGGTTTCTGCACATGACATGAGGATTATTAGATGCTTGTTTCCTTTTCCATTTGAGTGCCCACACTTGTTTGGTTTACTTATTCATTCAACTAAGAAGTATCCTAAGAGACAGGGGCTGATTGGATTGGGTGGCATGGTTACACACTTAGCCACCAGGTTTATTACTATAGAGCAGATTGAGGCCCGATTTGGAGGACGTCTGACTGATGGTTACAGATATACACATCAGGTGTTAGTTAGGGCTAGTTGTTTGAGAGGATCGGCTGAGGGGGGTTGGACTTGAATGCATGGGCATCCTCCTACACCTTTTCTGCGTCTACCTGCAGCTTTACATTATGGAAATACTGTATATGAGTTTCATTTATAGCCTGATATAGACGCCCCTGTGGAGGAGGTTGTTATGGAGGATTTTGAGGATGATGGTGGAGCTTGGATGTGCATGTTGAGGCATATCACTCTAGATTTTCTGATGAGCCATCTAGATGGGCTCCTAGTCCACATTCTACAGCTGGTTGGGGTGTCCCTAACCCAGCTACACAGGCATCCACTTCTGCATCCTTGTGTGCTCCTTCTAGTTTGCCTTGGACTGTTGATATGAGTTTTGAGGAGTGAGTTTTGAGTGGGATGCGACATTTGTCAGTCCGTCAGGATGCTATGGATAGATCGTTGGAGGCGTTATATGAGCATCAGAGACAGGCTGCTATTTTCTGGCAGACACAATGGCCAGGTTATCCATCATTCCCTCCACCAGATCAACAGTGAGTCTTCCTATTCCCTCTTCTATACTTTGATTTATATTTCTTAGCTTCATTGGGGACAATGAAGAGTTTAAGTATGGGGGAGGGGATTCACTGCTATGCTTGTGATATATGTACAGTTGCATTCTATTTCTGTCATTTGATTCAGTATTTTCAGTTAAAAAAATAATGAAAAAAGCCATGATAAAAGAGAAAAAAGGCATAAAAATCCTAGGATGAGCTGAAAATCCGAAAGGGCTGCTCAGGTAATAAGCAGGTAACCCGGACCAACATTAAGCTGGGGTAATAAGAGGTTTATGAGAGATGTGAGTATTTGTGAGCACACCTAAAGAAAAAATGAAAAGAGTGATTAGGTGAAAACCCGAAAGGGCGCCTAAGTAGAATGAGTGGTAAAATCAGAGCGTTTAAGATCATATTCTACTTTGGGGCTTCGGGATTACATTTTAGATGTCGGGTAGATCCTAGGTTGCTCTACAATTTTTGGAGCTTGAAAGTTTATATGTATTTTGGTGAGGTGTGTATTGGGCTTTCATGTCTTTGCTCATTATTTCTCTACTTGAGTCCGGGTTGTGAGTTGAGAGTTTTTATTTTTCATATTTCCCTTTACTTTCTGTGGAACTTTGATAGGATTTATTGTTAGATTTATTTTGGGGGAATTTAATACACTGGTTTTAGTAAAGCGTAATTATTTTTTTTTATTAGGATTTCTGAGTGTTTTAGGCTAGATTAGGGTGTTTATTTGTAATATGAAAAAGCCTACAATTGAAGATTCTGAAGACAGAAGTCCTAATTCGAGCTGAAGATTTTACGGAAACAAGACTCGTGCCCTCGGTGTTGGACTTGAGCTCGCGGTGACGAGAAGAATCCGAGAGGAGTTGAAGAAACGGGACCCGCGCTCGCGGGTCGGGACCGCCCCGCGGGTGGAGCTGGATCCACGGACGCTGAAGACTACAAGAGCCGCGCTCGAGGTTGTAAACCGCGTTCGCGGGTGGCGGATATTCCGAAGCGCCAACTTTCTGTTTTATTCTATGTTTTATCTATTTTTATATCTTTAGGTTTCGGTTGTTTTTCTACTATTTAAGCCTAGTTTCGTAGCAGACTTTATTGTCACACATTATCTAGTATACTTTTACTTTTTAGGTTTTATTTTCAGTTTTATTATGGAGAACTAATTTCCCTTGGAGTTTGTTTGATCAAGGAAGCCTTTTTATGTAATTCGTGAGATTTTGGTAACTTTTCTATCCCTTGGTTAATATCAAAACTCTTGTGCTAAATTTTATGATTAACAATTGATTTCTCTTGGTGCACAACTTGTTGAATTTGATTGATATTCTACTGTTTGGATTAGTTGGATTGTTGTTCGTGCAATCTTATTTATCCTTGAAACAACTCTTTTCCAGGACCGTGGACTGGAATTGAGAAAGAGGATTCGATGGTTATTTTGTGCATGAGACTCGTTGTTCGATGGTTATATTTTGCATGAGACTCGTTGTCTGATTGTTCAGAATACCGATTCTCTTGGGTTCGATCCCTTACTTGCATGCTATACTTGGTTTGTAGTTTAGAGTAATTTATTTTTGATCTTGGCAACAACGACTTTATCTGAGTCACTCATTCAGAGCACGATGATTCTCGTGTTGCATGCTAGTATACTCATCAACATATCTCGTTATTGTCGCAACATTTCATTATCGCATATTCGACTCGGCTTGAGAGAACCTGATTTCGAATATTTCTTCCATTGTGGCGTTTATTTCATGACATGAGCTCCCAACCACTTGCCTTCCCTTCTTCTTTGTAGTGTTCGTTCAAATTGGGCGAACAAAAGCATTGTTACGTTCCCTAACGCAAAAACTTGCTTTCCCCAATTCAGCAGATGGAGTGCTCGGATTGGTGTTGGACAACTAAAGTCCTACTTGATCCAACTTTGACCTATTTTTACCCCTCCCCTTCTTCTGATTCGACATTTCGATCCACCTCGCTTGATCCTCCAATGCATTAAAGACATGCAAGATCTTAAATGGTCTGTTATTGTGATCAAGACGGTAAAGCTCCATTTCCTTGTGTTCTACATCAATGTTGTTCCAACCACTAGCTTTGAGATGTTCAACAGCATGCACGTTGGCCCATAGCTTGTGCATGATATATTCATTTGGGTTCACCTATTTTTACATGCACTCACGCTTTTCTTGAAAGTGGGATAGGGGGACATGATTCTAGTTTATGTTGGTGGTAGTAGGCAACCACTTGATTCCAACATTGCTATTTATTCTACCCGGTGCCTTTCTTCGAATTGGTTGTTATATTCATCCATGGACTAGCTACCAATAACTCCTCTTTTAGGCCCCAACTTGCTCTGGCAGGGGCTTCACCGCCTTCATGGGTTGCTTCATCATGAGTTAGATTAGCACGACTTTTTTCATTTTAGAGGCTTTTTGTGTAGCCGCGTTTCGTTCAGGAGTAGCCTTAATTTATTTCAGGCCTTGGACATGGTTTTGTGGAATCCATGGTTGAGAATATGAAGAAGTACTTTAAGAACCAAGGGTTTGTGGACAAGTGTATTGGACTTAAGAGCTATTGAATTAAGAGTTTGGATTTTTGCTAATTCCATTGAAAATGAGATATTACTTTCAGAAAATGAGAGGAGATTGTATTAGAAGGGATCCGTTTCAAAAGAAATATGAGATATTACTTTCAGAAAATGAGAGAGGAGATTGTATTAGAAGGTGCAAGAATATCCTTGTAACACCACATCTATATATATGAAGCAAACAACCTATTCCACCATATCATCTGAACGAGGGCCCTACAACCATCAATTTCGCTCTAATGTATGCATCCCTCTATTTGAGACCATCACTTCCGCTCTGATCTATGTATCCCATTATTCGAGACCATTACTTTCTCTCTGATCCATGCATCCCTCTATTCGAGACCATCACTTTTGCTTTGATCTATGCATCCCTCTATTCAAGACCATTACTTACCCTCTGATCTATGCATTCCTCTATTCGATACCATTACTTTCACTCTAATCTATGCATTCATCTGTTCGATACTCTATTCGAGAACATCAATAATTTTTCTATATATCCCTCCCTTTATTCATTGAAAAATTTGCCAAACAACTTCTTTCAACATTGAAATCATTCTCCTACATTTCAATCACACATGGATCGCTTTCAAAATATCATAGGGTCATTTTTTAATTTTTGATCAAGTTCATCTCCAGTTAGGTTTGAAGATTCCATTAATGAAAGATTAGATAGAGTGGTTGTAATAGCCGCTATTTTTATGATTAATTTTTTTTTCAATCATTAATTATTTATTAAATAAAATAAATTCATAATATTCTTTTTTATTCGAAACATATTTCTAAAGTAAATGGAGTATAATTATTATGAAATAATTATTCGAATAAATAAAAAAAAATTATTAAAAATGGAATTTAATAAATTATTATCCTAACGGAAATTCGTTCTCTTAAACCTTCCAACCTTTCTTTCTTAAAAAGAAAGGAATGGGCCTTAGCCCGACCCATTTAAAAAGCCCATATATCATAAAAAGGGCTTTTTTTTAAATAAAAAAATAGAGACAAGGGTGAGATTTGAACCCTTGACCTCCCGCCACTCTCCCACTCCTCAACCACTTGTGCTAGTTTGTTTTTCTAATATCATAATACAACCAATTGTATTTAAACTCATTCTTTCCAGTAGAATTTTGCCAAAACCGAATTTTGAACCGTTTGGAGCTCGAATTGGGTAGTAAATGGGGAGATTTGGGAAGTATTTTTATGCAGAAAATCATCTCCCACATACTCTATTTTTAATAAAATTTAATCACCTCTTCCACTCACCATTGAAGGAGATTTGGACAATCATGAGAATATTCTCTTCTTCTCTACTCCTTCCACTAACTAGTTGGTCTATTTAAAGGACTCATTAGACCTTTAGAAGCCCTTATTCAAGCCTCAAACACTCTCTTCTCACCAATTTCTCTCCTTTGATCAAGCTGATTTTTTCCCAAAAAAAATCAAAGAAAATTCGTTTTTTTTTTTTTTGGGTGTTCCGACCACCTCCGACCACACCTAGCCTCCTTGCCTGGCCGCGCCTCCCGGTTTCCGCCGCCGAAGTTCCTGGACGGAGCCACCAACAAGCCGCCTCTCCCTTGCCCTGCGTTCCGTCGTTCTGTCTTGAAGCTCTCTTTCTGCGTAAAAGCGTAAAAATAAATCAGAGGAAGGAGAAGGGTAAATCCTTGGGCCTTTTATTATACTCTTGGGCTGATTTAATTGTTGTGTATTTTAAATAGGCCCATTCCACCATTTCAATCTCTAAAAATCAGATTTATATCAATTTATAATCTCTTGTACATGTTTTTATAAAAAAATAGCTTTCATGCAATGAATTTTAAAAGGGGAATTATTTCTACTAGTTAAGAGATAAATTCTAATAAATTCCAAATTTATAAAGGTGGTTTTAATTTGAAAATTCTGATTTTTATTTTATGTAAAAGGCCTAGCCCTTCTTTCTCTTTTAATACCCAACAAAATTGCTTAGATTATAAAGGTTTTGACTTGTAAATTTTATAATGTAAAGTTTCATGCATGCAATCTTCATGCATGCTCTATATGAACTTTTAGATTGTTTTTATATAAAAATTTTAATATAGATAAGTCTAATAAGGATAAGTTTGATTTTTAAATTAAAAGTGTCTTTGCATGTATTTTAAAAGAGTTTTTATAAATTAAATTCTCTTGCATGTGCTTACAAATCTAAGTATAATCTTTTCTATGAATTTTTGATCAAATAGAAGTTAATAAGAACAACATATGTTATTTAAATTAAAAATGCCTTGCATGTATTTCTAAAAGAGTTTTTATAGCTTAAAACTCTTTTGCATGTCAATTTCTGCTAAAATGAATATTGGTAAAATATTTAGAACCATCAAGAGTTAAAAATGAACTTATAAGGTTTTTAGCCACTTAAGAAAATTAAGATAGTTGTGCATAGATTCTTACAAAAATATTTGGGAAAAAAATCCTTTCTTGCATGCAACCTCGTTTTATTCACTAGGTGGAAATAAATATGTATATTCTCCTCTTGATAAAAATTAAAAAAAAAGGATATTTCATAATCATACTCTATTTAATTAGTATATTATTTTGCATGTGGGAAATAAAGTATTTTATAAGATAATATATACATGCATGTCAATTAGAGAATTTATTATATTTTTATAATAAATCAATCATAACATTTGATATTAATGTTGATCATAATAATAATTTTTACAAAATAGTTATATAAGAATATTGATAGTTGGAAAGAGGGTTTATTCATAAATAAAATATGCTTGCATGTCAAAATTAGCTTTGTCACATAAACTTTTGGGAATTAAATAAAGTTTGACTTTATAAATAATAAAGACATGCAAATCATATTTTAAGTATGTTTTAATTATTGCACATGGTTTAAAAGGGAATTTCCTTTATATTTAAATAAGGCCTTACATATTTCTTTTAAATAAAATATTTCAAAATCATGAAGAGTACTATCTTGAAAATAATAACAAAGATTATTATTTTCTATCTCATAGCTAAATTGTTAACTAAAATAATTTGGAGTTAACTTTCTTTCTCTTAGAAAAGGAAAATAAGAGAAAAGTGTAGTTAAGATTAAAATAGAATTTTTAATACGTTTCGTTCGTCTTCCCTTTCAGTCAAATAGGTTGAAGCGCTCGACGTCTCTAAGAGCTTATAATTCCGAGTAACGTATATTTTCGAAAGAAATCCAAGGCAAGTGGACATTCTACTTGAATCTTTCGATAATTCAATTTCCGTTAACTTGTTCAATGTTGGGAACACTTTGCTTGCTAAATAAAAACGAACCTAGGAAATATCGATTGTTAGAAATAATGACCATTGTTAGCATTATTACTATTACTATCGTTAATAGGAATTATTGCTAGACTTGTTGTGTGATTTGCTTGTTTAAAATCTCTTTTCGAGATTCGTAATTAAATTCGTAACTAGTATAGTAAGGGGTGCGGGCCCAGCCCGACACCTCTATATAACATATTATGTCGTATCGTGAAATACCAACTTTCCTACGACTGTACGGATCATGATCTATGTCTGCTCCTACTCGGAGGAGGGATGTACGCACCCTAGCTAGGTGCCGGAACTCAGTTCCCGTAAGTGGTACGTCAGCCCATTCATGGCCCCCCACACCCTTAAAAATCATTAACTAATGTGAAAGTTTTGATCACGCAAGAAAGTAACTGCTAAAGCACATTAAAAGAAATCAAAATTGGACCGGTCTCAAATGATCGATCCGGCTCTCGGTCCGCAAGGGCACGAGAGGTTTTTCGAAAGCTTATGTGTAATTAACGTTCCCAACATTCATTCTATTCTAAGACGTTCTACAATCTAGTAGTTCGTTCTTTCGGTTTAAGAGTTATCTCGCCTCGAGATTCACTCATTTCCGTTCTTAATAAGCTCCACTTAAAGGTTACACCTCTCGAAACACATCTCGAATACTTCGTAAATAATAATGTCAATACTTACCAAACTACCTTAAGGATGTCCGTTCTCGCTTGCTTAGTCTCTTTAGACTAATTCTGTTTTTCCGCATCTTTGCCTGGCATTTCTCGCCTCTCGCGCCAAATGCCAGACACTAGGAAACTTCCACCGAAGGCATAAAAGACGAAGACTACTCAAGTGAAGGAAGGAAGATCGGGTATTTACAAGAATTGCATTTTGTGTACGCATGGGTTTTCTCCACGTTGGTTTTAAACGATGTTAATTTTATATTCCGCTGCGTAAATAACTCTTAAGCTTTATGATTTGTCTAGTCAAGTACAAACTATGTAATGAATACTTTTAAAGTCTCACATGTGAGCAACTCTCTTTTCTATGTAATGACTTTTTAATTCCGCATGTTTTATGTAATTTAATACCTTATAAAGCCTAGGGTGACTTTGGGTGGTAAAACCCGAGGTCACTGGCGGTAACACCTATCGTTGCAAAATAGGGGTGTTACAGTGGTGGCCCTAGGAAAACAACAATGTGAAGACCTCTCTCGAGGTGAATGTTCTCGACTAAGAAGAAGGCAAAGATATGTTGACCGAGATCGTGAAAGCAGTCATCAACAACTCTTCATAGATTATTTTTTTGAAGATCCACTGCCGGTGTACACCAATGAGCAGTTTCATAGGCAGTTTGGAATGCAAAGACCTCTAGCCTGTTGAATGCCTTCTTTGGGCTACTTTATTGTGGTAGTAATTGCGAATGAGCAAGTAGGGGGCGACAACTAAAGAGGTAGCGAGACTGACCGCAATTGCAGGAATAGGCTGACTTTCTTTCATTTTGGTTATTCCAAGTGAAAGTCGTTCTCATGCATTGTCAACCAACTCTCATCCACATTCGATTTTTTTCATCAACGGATGGATGCTACTAGTAGGCAAGGCATATCTCCCCTACAAAAATGCACTTCATCTATGAGCTTGTTGTCTAATGGCATGTGTGGGGACTAGGTGGATGAGTACCTTCAGATGGGTGAAAGTACGGCGAGATCTTGCTACCAACACTTTGTGGAGGGTATCATTTCTATGTATGGTGATACATACTTTCACAAACCAATCGCTGAAGATATGCAACGACTTCTTCAATATGCAGAGGGGTGTGTGTTCCCTCGAATGGTTGGTAGCAATGATTGTATGCATTGAGAATGGAAGAACTGTCCAACTACATGGCAACGCCAACTACATGGCAAGGCCAACTACATGGCAAGAATGGTTGGTAGCAGTTGCATCACACGATTTGTGGATTCGGTTTGCCTTCTTGGGAACACTAGGTTTGTGTATCGACATTAATGTTCTTGATTGTTCTCCTGCCTTCGATGATGTTTTGGAAGGGATGTCACCGCTGATGAATTTTTCTATCAACGGTCATGAGTACAACCAATGTTCTAAAAAACGCTAGGCAGATCCTAAGAAGAAAGGAACTGCCTAGCCCCTAGGCGGCCTGAAAGGTTGCTGAGGCGGACCTAGATGGGATGAAGAGCTAGGCGGGTTGTGACCTTCTAGCGCCTAGGTAGAGCCTAGATGTGGCCTAGAAGGGATTTTTAGAACAGTTAGTACTACAAGGCTTATTATCTCACCGACGGTTTTTACCCTTCGTGGTCCACCTTTAGGCCTGCGATTACACTTCCACAAGGGTCTAAGGCGAAGTATTTTAATCATTATCAAGAGGCATACCAAAAGGATGTGGAACGTGCTTTTAGGGTCTTGCAAGATGTATTTGATATAGTAAAGAACCCAACACTTGCTTGGGATCCTCGTCATATAGGCAAAATAATGAAGGCGTGCATAATTTTGCACAAAATGATAGTGGAGGATGAACGAGATTCGTATAATGGGCAATGTGATGTATCTCATTTTGAGGTATCGTCGAATATGAACTACACATTTTCTACAAATCGACCAAAGCTAATGTCGCGATACATAAAAGCTCGAACAAACATTCTAAATAGGGGCACCCATAAATAACTACATGCTGATTTGGTTGAGCATGTATGGAAAAAAATTCGAGCATTTTCATCTTCAAAACTAGTTCTCTTTGATTTCTTATGTACTCGTTTGATGTTTTTTATTTTCTGTATTTTTTCTAGTGTGTTTTTGTTTGTTCGTTTGGTATATATTTTTGCAATATTTCATGCATTTGATTTAGTGTATTCCCATATTTTTAGTTTTAAGTGAAATAAAATGTGTTGTATGTCATTTATATTAATTATAAACTAAACACTTTAATTACTTAATTGATTTAAATTAGTCATAGTAACATAATTAAATATTTATATTGAATATTATACCGTATTATTAAATAATACCCAAAATTAAATAGTGTAATTGAATAGATAAAGATAAAAGTAAGATAAACATAGTGGATTTTAAAGAATGAAATTGGGTTGTGGGTTGAAGGAATAAAGTAGAAGTGGGTTTTAAAATCAGATGGATGAGTGAAGAGATTGATTTAGGGGGGGGGGGGTTAAGAATTCATTTTGGGTTGAGGGTTGTTGATGATCTTACCAATGACTTGGAGGATTAATTATTGACGATTAATCAAAATGATAAGATAAGGTAAGACTTTAATGTTCGAGTTCAAAGTTGAGCTTTTTTTTTTATAAGGGATTAAGGGGTAAGCAATGTGTTGTCCTTTGCACTAGAGCATCAACATGGATAAATTGTAATAGTCGCTATTTCTATATAAAAAGAAACTGTTATTATATTAATTTAATTATTTGTCTAAAATAGAGAGTTTATTTATTATTACTATTATTATTTCATAATATAATATTAAAAATTTGTAAAAGCATAGCATAATGTCAAAGAAAAATTTAAATAATTAAGGATAAAGAATATTTTGATTTAATTTCACATTTAAATTAAATCTTAAATAAAAATAAAGAGAATGGGCCAAAAATAAAAATGCAAGAGGTCGAACTTGAACACATGACCTCTTGCATTTTCCAAACAAACACACACTCCGTTTTCCGCTATGCTATGGTAACTTATCTACACATTTAGAATTTTAAACTCTCTTATATCATTATTTCTTCCTTCTTGTTAGAAGAAAGAGGCCATGACCGATTGAAGTGACATATAATCAATCCATGGCCTTCACCTCCCACCATGACCACTAGAGCTCTCTCTTCCCACCTCTCCCCTTCACCAATCTCCTTCTTCCACCTCCTTTCAAAGAAACACACCATGGACCAATCTCCATGGATCACCTATTCCATGAGAGGTCCATCTATGGAGGTGCGGATCAAGGGGATGTGTCTTCCACCCTATTTAAAGGGGTGTCTTCTAGAGGAAACACTCACAAGCAATCCCTTTCATCCTTCTCTTGCTATTTCACTATCAACCAAGATTTTTCAGCCCCAAATCAATTTATTCATGTGCTGAATTTTTTCCACAAAAATCCTCAAACCCTAGTTTTGCACCTTCTAGTCGCCAAACCACCAGCCAGGGCGCCGCCCCCAGCCGCGCGCGACGCCGCTGCCCTTCCCCCAGGGCTCTATCGTCCCTACTGCCGCCCTTGGTGGTCATCGTTCAACCTTGTTCTATTTTCTCTGGTTCTGTCTTCTACTGTACGTAAAAGAAAGAATTAAGATATGTATTTTGTTTTTTCTTTTTCTTTTCGGCCGTAAATATTATTGGGGTATTTTTTAATTAACTTGACTTTTAACTTTAGGCCCATATTAATTTCTGAAATATTATTATCAAATAAAAATTGCCTTATCAAGTTTTATTGAAATAAACATGCATGCCTTATCTAGAGAGAAAGAAATTTTTATAAAATCATAAAAGAAATCTTAATATTTTTAAGACTCATAAGAAAAAGATTTTTTAAAGCATGTAAGTTTTAATTTTTAAAAGCTATATTAACTTAGACATATTTTTCTTTTATTATAAAAGAAATAGCTTAAAATAAGAAAATTAAATAAAACAAGATTTTTGTTAAGAGAAAATAGCCTTGCATGTCATTTTGACCTTATTATAATCTTGAAATAATTTATATATGATTCGTTTGACTAAAGTAGATTCATGAGAATAAAAAGGTAACTAAATGAATTAAATAAGTATTTGCATGTGGATAATTATTTGGATTAAACCACTCTTGCATGTCAATTTACCTTATCATAATTTTGGAATAAATTTAATTAATCAATAGAACTACTATCACCCATGGGAATAGTTTTTATTTACTTAAAATGGATAAAAGTGCATGGGATTTTCTAAAATGATTTTTATGTGGAATTATTCACCTTTGCATGTCAACTTAGACTTTAAAATAATTTTAAAAAAATATTATAAATGACCTTAGACTTAGTAAGAATAATGAGAATAATATTTATTTAATCAAATTAAATAAATATTGTTAATGATGTTTGAAAAGGAATTCTTGGATTTATTCCTTCATTGTACGAACCTTTAAATGAGTATAGTATTTTTTATAAAAGCGATTTTAAAACATTTATTGACAATAATAATCAAGGAATATTATTGTTTACAACTTCCACCTAAATTATAAAATAAGATAATTTAGATTATATTATTTTTCTCTTGGTGAAAGGAAAAATAAGAGAAAAGGGTAGTTTAATAATGAGATAAGAATTTTAATAGAAATTTGCTCGTTATCCCTTAAATTGCTAGGTCGAAGTTTCAAGCTCTAAAGTCCGTCGAATTTTTCGAACCTTAAGAAAAACTCGAACACGATTCAAGGCAAGTGGATATTCTATCTATGTTGAGAACAACTTGTTTGTTAAAATAAATGAACATAGGATATACCTTTTATTAGAAATAACGATATTTATTATCATTATTATTTTCGTACGCTAGAAGTGAATTTAGGTCCGTTTATTGTGGCCTAGCTTGTTTAAATCTCGTTTCGAAATTCGTTATGGATTTTAAATAGTATAATAAGGGATGCGGGTTTGACCCGAACAACTCTATATAACTTGTCGAGGGGTATGGCAATACACCCTCTCTTCTCGTGACTTAAGGATCATGATCTATGTCCGCTCCTACTCGTTGGAGGGATGTTTGCACCCTAGCTACATCCCGAAACTCCGTTCCTTTAAGTGGACTTGGCTCTTTCATAGCCTCCACACGCTTAAAAATCATTAATGTTATGTAAAGTTTTGACAAGTAATAAATATAAGTGCTAGTCACATTAAAAGAAATTAAAACCAGGCCGAATTAGTATAACTTGGAGACCGACCTGGCTCTCGGTTCTTGAACGATCATCTTTCCAATCTGAATGCTTATTTGGGCTTGTCAAGGTAGGCTTGGTACTTAAGCGCCTTCAGGCCACCTCCCCGATCTGGAGCACCGAATAAGATGAGGTTGGTTGAGGTCCGACAAGGACATGAGAGGTTTTATAAAACTTGTGTGTAATTAAAACGTTCCCAACATTAATGTACTCTAAGAAGTTCTACAATCTCATAGTTCTTTTTTTCCGGTTTAGAGTTATCTCATCTCAAGATCAACTCATGTCCGTCCTTTAAAGCTCCACATAAAGTCTAAACATCTCAAACACATCTCGCTATATCTCGTTAAAGATGTGACAAGATTACCCTCGAGAATTTTCATCATCACTTGCTTAGTCTCCTTAGACTAATTCTGCTATTTTCTGCATTTTTGCCTGGTATTTCTCCCCTCTACAGAATTGGTACCCCCAAGAAGTGTAACCCGAATTAGGGAAAAAGACATAAGGGCCGCTCAAGAGCTTGATGTGGCTTTCGCTCAATGGCCATTTTTTCCATATGGATACCCTGAGGACAACCCCGAGCTAGCACTACAAGAGGAAATGCATGAAAATGCACCAGAGGTGAATCTCGAGGAGGATAACCCCGAAGTGGAATACCTCGAGAAGGGAATTGATAATTCACCTCATAGCCAATCAAGTCAAGAAATCACTAAGCAAGAGTTTCCGAAACATCATCCATGGGGACATATGATGGAGACTCCACGCTACCAAGTCACAAGTCAAACTTCAATGACCTGTCAAATGGGTGGATGGGCTAAATGGAATCAAGGGGAGTCATCCCATCACCAAGTAAATAGTCAAACAAGAAACCCATCTCCAATAGGAGGTCCAAACCCAACAAGAGTTCGTTGACCAAATTACGACTACCTCCTCCAACGTAAGGAAGTGGGGTCGGATGAAATGAGGTCCTACCAAAACAAGAACGGTCAACTCCATACTCGTCTTGCCATCAACAGTGGCTATATAGATGCAACCTGTCGACAAATCGAGCAGGCCCAATTGTTGTTGAACCACGAGGGAGGAGCCCTCGATGAAGTTTGTTCGATGAAGGATTTTTGGACAGCTTTTGTCTCCCAGGCATACACTAGGCCTAAAATTCGGTTGTTTATCATTAAGAAGTGTGAAACTCTAAGTAGTCCACTTCACATGAATATCCATTCTATTCTTGAATAGTCGGGTCGGTAGTAGTTCCTTTCGGCTTTAGTGTAATGGATTATTATATAAAGCCCGTTGTAATTGAATTTCCGTAAAGTTCTAATAAAGCATTCCTTCTTTTCTAAAAAGTGTGCCTTAATACTTGTCTTATGCAAATGTTAATTAATGGAAGAAACATTTATGCATAACTCTTCAGATGGTCACTACGAGAGGAACCAATCGCTGAAACAATCCTAACCCAATTGAGGATGAGAACGATGGAAGCCAATCGGAAGTCAGAGGCTTACCTCGGGTTAATAATCCCCCAGTACCTAACCCCCCTGTCGCTTTCAACGAAGGCACTATGGAAGCGTTTCGTAATATGATTCATCAAATGGTACGAGAGGCAATCCCAGAAGTTGTGCCGAATCAAGAGAATTTGGAAAACCAAGAGGAAGTTCGAGGAACAGGAAATGTTTGTGAAAAAGAGTTGAAAATTAGCTTTGCTAATGCCATCAAGACCTTCAATGCCATGAAGCTTGATTCCTACGACTGCTCAGGAGGTCGTGGCGTTGAAGGTGCACATTCCGGAGCAGTCTCTCCACATGAGAGAACCAGTATTGATGGCATTAGCAAGAGATCGTGGGACGTGGGAGAGGAACGTTAGGGTGAGGAGATATATGATAGACTTTTACGATTTATTGTATGGTACCTACACACTGGAAAAAAAGAACAGAATTAAGAAAAAGAGAGCTTTTGGATTCTGATTTCTCTGATTCGATTATTTCTTGAGTATTATTTCGTCCCTCGAATCGATCGTGCCCAATCTCGGGCAAATATTTTATCGTCAAAGTTTTGTCCAAAACAATTTGGCTCCCACCGTGGGGCCCAATGATCGAAAAGGATTCGTCTTTCCATACCAAAAGAAGTTCAGGAAGTCAACATGAGCAACCCTAACGAGGGTAATCAAGAGACAAACACCGGGGACGACGGAGGCACACACCAGGACACATCGACAGAGCTCCGCCTCGAGTTATCCGAGTTCGCCCAGAGGCTTCAAGCTTTGGACAAGGAACTAACTGACCAACGTGCTTGCAATGAAAAACATAAGGACAACATCGAGCAATTAACTACCGATAATGATGGTTTGCGCTCCCAACTCCGATCCCTTTCCTCTATCGGCCCGCGCGCCCGAAGAACAAATCGGACCCCAAACAACGGTTGTGAAGGTTCCTTTGAAAACCCAACTAGTCGGTGCAAGAGAAACTTTGGCATGGAGTTCGTTACTCCATCTGCAACAGTCCCCGGAGTGCCGTCATTTACCCCTGTACAGGGAAACCCTACTGGCGAAGGAGCGAGGGCACCCATACGCTTTCGATCGGCATGAGAAGTTAGTCCTCGACGCTTTGAAGATGACATCATGGACGATGACGAGGATTGGGACCGCCGCCGTCCTGGAGACCTCGAAAATATTATCTGAAATCAATTCAAGATGTTCACCAAACAGTTGACAAAGATACTTGGGGTTTCGCGTCCCATAGAAAAGAAAACGGTTGACGGTTACTACGAGTCGCCCTTCGCTCCTCATATCACTCAAGTCGAGATATCGAAGAAATTCTTAGTACCTGGTATGAGCCCCTATGATGGCACGGGAGACCCCGACAAGCACGTAGCCATATTCAAGCAAACAATGATGACCAGCGCAGTTCCATATCACTCTCGTGAAGCACTAAGGTGCAAGGGTTTCGGGGCAACTCTCACGGGGCCGGCCTTGAAATGGTACCTTAACCTTCCACGAGGAAGTATCCGTTCCTTTGCTGAGTTGATGGGCTCCTTCCGGGAACAATTCGCTAGCAGTCAAGGATTCGAGAAGCAGTCTAGCGATCTGTAACGGGTTATCCAAAAACCAGAAGAGTCCACCCGGAAGTACCTAGACAGGTTCAACCGATAAAAGATCTTCATCCTGCACTTTGACGTGCCGACGGCTATGGAAGCTTTCCATCAGGGCGTAAATCAAGATGGAGACCTCTATAAATAGCTCACTAGGCATCCTTGTCATAGTTTCGAAGATGTCCAAACCAAGGCTCTGGCTCAAATCAGACTTGAAGAAGATTTGAAAATGAGGAAGGCCGCAAGCATTTGGGAAAGGATAGATAAGAAGGCGGCACCGAATCGGGAACGTCGTGACCATCCATATCGGCGCCTTCACCCCAACACGGTGAAGGTGAATGTCCCCTAGACCAAACCTGCCAAACCGCTACCGCTGAAGTATGATGAGTTCAACCTGGGTATATCCCACGAGGACCCCATGAAGAACATAGCCCTAATGATACGGAGTGTTAGGTGGTCAAAGAGGAATAAAAAACCATATCCAAATAAAGATATGAGCATGTGGTGTGATTTCCATGACGATTACGGTCATGTAACCAAAGAATGTGTGGCGTTGAGGAGAGAGATCTCCTACCTTGTATTTCGGGGAAGGATCACAGAAGTCGCGCCAAATGCACAAGTCCCTCCAGATGTCGTAGAAGCCTCACGCGCGGAAAGGCCAGCGTCGCCAGTACCTGCCAAGGTCGTGAATGTGATCACCGGAGGGTCAAGCGTATGCGGCCTCACATATTCAGCAGCCAAGAGAAATGCGCAAGAAAGCACTCTTCACCGCCCTGTGCAAATGAAGAAAGAAATCATCAATCTCGCAATACACTTTGACGAGGATGACGTCAATGGTCTTGAAGGACCTCACCATGATGGTCTCGTGATTTCCCTCTCGATAGGGAATGTCTTAATGAAGCGGCTCCTCATTGATACTAGAAGTTCGAATAACCTCATGACGTTGGGGGCTCTAAAAGAAATGGGGCTAAGCGAGAAAGACGTGGAGAAGAACCCAACAATGCTCGTAGGATTCAGCGGAGAAGTGAAGCATACAGTGGGAGACATCACCCTTCCCACATATGCGAAGGGCGTGAACATCCAGGTTAGAGACTTTGTTATAGATTGCCCTTCTTGTTATAATGTAATAATGGGAAGGCCATGGCTCCATGACATGAGAGTCGTCCCCTCCACTTACCACCAGACGGTGAAATTCCTGACACCATGGGGGGTTCAAGAGATTTGAGGAGATCAAAGAACGTCCCGAGAGTGTTACAAGTCGACGCTAAAGCCGACCGCCAATCAAAAGTCCATATAGCAATTAAAGGAAACCACTGACTCTACCTTATCAGTAGAAAAAGAAAAGAAAGATGAACAGGTAGAGGAAGTGGCCCTAGACCAATCCGACCTCAATCGGTCTGTAGAGATTGGAAAGGACTTAGAGCTATCCATGAAAAATGAGCTGGTAGATTTCTTGAATAAAAATACAGAGTGTTTTGCTTGGTCTCATGAAGACATGGTGGGAATTGATCCGAAGATCGTCACCCACAAGCTGAAAGTGGACCCCAATCACCCACCTGTAAAGCAGAAACGAAGGAAATTCGCCGCCGAGAGAAATAAGATAGTGGATGAAGAAGTAAGAAAGTTGATGGAGACTGGAAAGATCAAGGAGGTCAAGTACCCAAAATGGCTAGCAAATGTAGTCGTCGTGCCCAAGAAAAACAGAAAATGGAGAATGTGTGTAGATTTCACGGATTTGATCAAGGCTTGTCCCAAGGATTCATTTCCTTTACCTCACATAGATGCCCAAGTAGATGCCACGGCGGGCCATGAATTATTGACTTTCATGGACGCCTTCAATGGTTACAACCAGATCAGAATGGAAGAAAGCGACCAAGAGAAGACATCCTTCATAACTAGCAAATGAACATACCGTTACAAGGTAATTCCCTTTGGGTTGCGTAACGCCTGAGCCACGTATCAAAGGCTAGTGAATATATAAAATGTTCCAAGGCCAAATTGGAGAGACTATGATGACATGCTCGTCAAATCGAAGAAAGCTGCAGATCACAGACGTCATCTAGAGAAAGCTTTTGAAATCTTGAAGCAATATAACATGAAGCTGAATACACAGAAGTGTACTTTCGACGTGAAATCTGGGAAGTTCCTAGGGTATCTGGTCACCCAGAGAGGGATAAAAGCCAGCCCCGAACAGGTTCGCGCCATAGTAATGCTGAAGTCTCCCAGCTGCGTGAAAGATGTTCAAAAGCTTACTAGGCAGATCACCGCCTTGAATAGATTCATATCCAAGTCAGTGGACCGATGCAGTCTATTCTACGAAGTACTTAGAAAAAACAAGTGTTTCCAATGGACCGCCAGACATGAGGAGGCTTTCCAAGACTTGAAGAGATACTTCTCTGATCCTCTAATCTTAGCAAAACCTGAGGAAGGGGAAGCCTTACCCTTGTACATGGCCGTTACCAAGCAAGCCATTAGTGGAGTGCTAGTCTTTGAACAGGACGAGAAACAACAACCAGTATACTATGTAAGTAGGACTCTCCTGTTGGCCGAAACCCATTACTCTTCCTTGGAAAAGTTGGTTTTAGAACTAGTCATGTGCTCCAACAAACTTCGCATGTACTTCTAGGCACACACGATAGTGGTAAGAACCACACACCCTTTGAAAATAGTCATGCATAAACCTGAGTTCACAGGAAGAATGGCTAAGTGGGCAATTCATTTGAGTGGATTCGACATTCAATACGAGCCTAGAACCGCATTGAAATCCCATGCGCAACTGACTTTGTGGTTGATTTTAGTTCCATGATGGAAGAAGGAACAAAACCAGTAGAGTTAATGACGCTAGAAGCTATGTCTCCAGTCAAATGGACGCTTCACACAGATGGCGCCTACAACGTTGAGGGAACAGGGATAGGAGTACTCCTAAAATCAACATAGGGGGATAGGGTGGCACAATCCGTGAAATGCATGTTTGAAGCCATGAATAATGAAGTTGAGTATGAGGCTCTGATTTTCGGTCTGACCCTCGCCAAAGACTTAGGCATACAATAGATAGAGGTCAACTATGATTCATTGTTTATAATAAATCAAATTCAGGGGTTGTATGAAGCCAGGGACGAAAGGATGTTGGCTTATCTAGATGTGCTAAAAAATCTAATCCCTCAGTCCGAGAAGATATCCTTCGCACAGATCCCAAGGGAGCAGAATGCTCAAGCGGATTCTCTCGCTCGTCTAGCTTCGGCCATTGACCCTAATGAATATCCCGTAATCGCGATGATCCACATAATGGTTCCCGCCATTAGAAGAACCCATGTTGATGATATAGAGAAGTCTGATAGTATGACCGAAGACTCTTCTATCTCAAGACCACATCCCGCAACGACATCTTCATGAACAACAACGACATTGACGTCAAGAATTTTCGGAACGATCCCGACCTAGATCTGCCTCTGAGTAGCCAGAGTCATGAAGAGAATCCCCTCGACCCCTCAGAAGTCAGTGAAGCAACTTGGACTCAGCCATACCTTGATTGGCTAATCGAGGGAAAGCTTCCAGAAGTTAAAACCGAGGGTAAATTGCTAAAGATGAAGGCTACAAGGTTTACAGTTGAGAATGGGATACTGTTCCACCGGTCGGTAGTGGGTACACTCCAGCGTTGCCTAGCCAAGGAAGGTTTTCAGATACTTCTTGAAGAACTTCATGAGGGAGAATGTGGAAACCATACCGGAGGAAGAAGTCTTTCCAACAAAGCCCTCCAGCAGGGGTGGTACTGGCCCACCATGAGAAAAGGTGTTGTAGATTTCTGTTGTAAATGTGAGGCTTGCCAGAGACATGCGGCAACGGCTCACCAACCTCCTGAACCACTCTATCCTACACTCACGCCATGGCCATTTATGTGATGGGGGGAGGAATGGACATAGTCGGGAAGTTACCCCCTTCGTCCGGGCAAAGAGTATTTTTCCTCGCAATGACTGATTACTTCTCTAAGTGGGTTGAAGCTGAGGATTATCGAGAGATCAAGGATAAACAAGTGATTTCCTTCATCATTAGATACATCCTTTGTCATTTTGGGGTACCTTCGGAGATTGTATGCGACAATGGGTCTCAGTTCATAAGTTAGAGGACCAGAGATTTCTGCAGTCGCTGGAACATCAATCTAGTCACCTCAACACCTCACTACCCCTAGTCTAACGGTCAAGCCAAAGCTAGCAACAAGGTGATCATAAACAATCTAAAGAAGTGTCTCGTGAAGGCCAAGGGAAATTGGGCCGACGAGATACCCTACATCCTCTAGGCCGATCAAACGACGCCAAAAGTAGCGACCGGTCAGCCTTCTTTCTCATTAACACACGGATGTGAAGCGGTCATCCCCGCCGAAATTCTCATTCCTACATCCCGCACTAGTTTCTTGACCGAAGAACAGAATCGTTTGGTGTTGTCGGCCGACCTGGATACTTCTGGCGAACTTCGTGACCAAGCCCGATTACGCCTAGCTAGACACGAGCAACAGGTCGTCCGGAGCTACAATCAGATGGTCAGGATCTGGACTTTCCGAGTCAGTGATTGGGTACTACGAAAAGTCTTTTAAAACACCCATGAAACCAAGTCCGACAAGATAGACCCAACATGGGAAGGGCCATACAAGATAACCACGATTGTTTGTCAAGGCGCATACCAACTAGAATCCAAAGATGGTGAAGCTATTCCGCGGAGTTGGAATGCGGTATACCTAAAGAAGTATCACTTCTAGGAGAAGTATTCCTTCTTCAGAACGTAAACTTCTCAGACACTTCTGACAGAAAGCCTCCTCACTAGACACCCAAGACATTCGAGGTCATCTATCCATAGTTGTTGTTTTGCTTTTGTTCAAAGTTCATCTTTTTCGTAGTTCGACTGTGATCAACATGATTGTGTGAAAGTTCCTTGTTGTGTGACTTCTATGTTGTGTTGTTTTGTTAAATGAATGACATTTACGTGCGTTATTGCTTGATCGTACTTATTTTCTTTTTTGCATGAGTAGGAATAGTTAGTCAAAAGCATATTATATTCATTACCGTATAGAGTACATCATATAAATAAGACAATCAAGCACAAGTCGAGACAATAGAGGTAATAAACCCTAGACTTAAGACGTCTTCAATCAACTGGACATCCCGAGCGCATGTTCCGACGCGATACTCGTTACCCGCCTGGAAACTTCCTTCAGTAAGTGCAGCTGCCACCCGCGACAAGAGACTTTAGTAGGAGTCCTCGTCTTAAAGCCTTCGGCCTGAAGCATCCAATCGTCCTGAAACACCTGCACACAAAGGGAGGACACTACCAAGCAAAATACACAAGAAATATAACACATGCATGCACAAATAAAACCTACTATCTCTTCCCCAAGAAGAGGCTTCGTCCGCGAATGGAAAAACATTGTTTCGGCCCTTAGATGGCCCATACACCCCATAGGAAATTTCTTCAAACAAAAACCATCACAAAATAAAATTACAAGGGCACACGAACCTAATCTCCATCCTTGTTTGAGACGTCCTTCGACTGCTTCATCTCACTCGCTGGAAGCCCGTCCAACCCATTGCCATGATCGGATGCTACGTCTGCGCTCGGGCCACGATCACTACCACCCCCCTCCGCATCAAGAGTCTTTTCCTCTTCTAGGTGACCAAGGGAAGCAAAAAGCTCGTCGCCAGGAGCCGGCTGATCGGGGGGATAGCAGTCATGGAAGGTCGCGATTTTAGCGTCCAGATCCCACTCAGAATGTTGACCAGCTGCGAACCGCTTGATCGTTTCCACCCTCGACATCATTGAATAATAGGCACTGATCTCGCCAGGTTCCTTAAGAATCCTTCTGTTCACAGCTTCAAGCTCGACAATGTTGGATCGATCCGAGGCGGCTTGGGAAGAATGACGCTTGACCACTTTAGTAAGTTTCGCGAGCTTGCCTGCATCCATCTTCTGACGTTCGACCGCAAGAGCTACTTTTCTAGCCAGGGCAGCCTTCTCAGCATCCCACTTGGCCTGATGCTCCTTTAAATTCTGGTCCTCTTTGGCAGCAGCATTCGCTACCTAAAGAATGCCTTGCAAGACCTGTGCACCAAAGAAAGACATCATCTGCGACAGGATATGAAGGAGGAGTGTATTTGAAAAACTGAAGAAGAGCAACTAGGTGAAAGGAAATGCAAACCTTCCAGACCGACAGGCCAGCATCCCTAACCAGAGTAGGGGTAGGAACTTCCAAGCAAAGTTTCTTAGAACCATGAGCATCACCGAGTTTTTGCCACAGATCAGAGGGAGCCTTCTCGTCTAGATCGATGACCTCCTGATGGGGGTTATCTTCGCTGTAGCTTCAATCTTCACTTTTGGATCTAAAGGAGGCCTCTTGTCGCTCGATTGCAGTTTGCGTTGGATCATGGCTGCAGCAAAGAAGTTCCTCCCCAGAGAAGAGAAAGCTTCCGAGAGAGAGAGATAACAATTAAATCGGATATTTGGAATAGTTAAACATTCAGTCGCTAGGGGAGGATACATACTGGAAAGACTTTTCAAAGATTTCGTGGCCACAACAACAACTTTCTCAGAAGCAGGAGCGTTATCTTTGATTGTTTTCTCTAAATCTCCAGACTTTGCATCATCTTCCCCATCCGATTCCGGTTCCGAACCGGAACCGGAAATAATAAATAAAAACTTAATTTTTGACCTCTGAAAGAAAACCACGACCGCGGTTTGGTTATTTTTTAGTTTTTTGGGTGGAACCGCCAGTTCCCGGTTTCGGACCCGGCGGTTCGCCGGTTCACCCAGAACCGGACCCAGGTCTAGTTGGATCAACTTTTGTACAATCTACAACTTAGAATAAAGGGAAAGGGCCGATGCATCTTGGAGTCAAGGTCAATAACTCTATGAGATGCACCACAAAGATAAATATATTGCCTCAGATGTTCCAGACGATAACTATGTAACTACCCTACCCTAGTTAACTTAGATTGAGTTTGATAACTATTGTAAGTTTTGTAACTACCCTACCCTAGTTAACTTAGATTGAGTTCGAATTAACTAATTCGATAAGTGAGTGTGTTGCTTGTCAAGCAAGAATTAACTCGAAAACCAAAATGATTATTTACGAGATAACATAAATCTTAATACTTGATTTAGACGGACAACTCCAACCCGAATATTACACACTAACCCCTCTTAAAGAAAGTTTCATCCCAAAACTTAGAAAGAGCGGAACGTTAAAGAAATTACTATAAGTATTTTGAGGTTTTATAAGGATCTTACGATTTTACATAGGATCTTATGATATCCTACATGATCCTATTCGATTCTAACATGATTCTACACAATTCTAAACCGATTTTAACACATATCGGATCGTAGGATCTCACGTTTTTAAGATTTGAATCTCGATTATACTCAAACAACTTTTCGTATATTTCAGCTAATCCAGTCTTCGTAGCGGGACCAAAAGGCCCTTACGGTGGCTCCGCAACCAACCCGCTAATTAATTTCGATCGTAATTACCTTCACTTGAGCCCATGGCTCGTTTGGCTCGTTAATGGCTCGATCCAAGAGCCCAAGGGTGGCTGGGTGTTGTCCGGTGGCATCCCTCGCGGTGGGTGGTGGTCGGAGGGGCTGGTGATCGCCGACGGTAAGGATTCGAATTCTTTCTTCCCAAGTCTGGCGTTCTTCCTGATTCTCTCTCTGGTTTTGTTTCAGCAGCACGAGCCCACAAAGATTACACAAAGGAAGAAGATGAGGGGTGGCAGAGAAAGCGGAGAAGAAGGAGGTAGCCGGCGGTGAAGAATCGGGCAACCGAGTCCGTCGGTCTCGCTCTCGAACTCCCCTCTGTTTTATCCACCTCTTCAAGTTTTATCCTGATTCTTTCTCTCTGGTTCCTTCCTTATTAAGGCAGAGATGAGGTGCTTTTAAAACCAAAACCCATCTCGGCACGGGATTCACGTTAAAGCGGTAAAATTATGTACCTCGGGTGGAAAAACTTACTAAATACAAAATATCCCGTAAATTATGTAGACCAATAAAACCAATTTTCCATGATTTTATCTTGCTACCTTCAATTTTTAAGGCTTCCGTTTTGTATTTTAAATCCTTTACAGTACATAATTAAAAAGACGGCTTATCCAATAAATATTCTTTTTCCACCGAAAAATACTAGAATTTACATCGATCCATAAAATCATTTCTTTGTGATTTAGGATGTCACCAAGAATTTTCTAGGATTTAAATTCCAACAAAAATATTAGATTAAGCGTTAAAACGGACAAAGACGTTAAAAGGATATCCGAGAAAAATTCAAAAAAATATCCTTAAAAACCACAGTTTTTACATTAGTACCCCCTTAAAATTGGTTTCGTCCTCGAAACCAAGGAGAACTCGAATCTTAAGGAAAGATAGCACAAGAACACACACACAAGCACTACAAACCTATACAGAAGTTTGTAGTACCCCCTTAAAAAAACATGATGTTACTTCTGCACAAAGCACAAAACAACCACTACTTAGTTACCAAACTTCTTCTTTACAACATTCTTTAACTTTGGAAAAAAAAAATGGCTCAGCATTTCCTGTCTAGTTTCTCAAGTCTTTTCTTCACCTCCATTTTAGGCCAAGGTAACCTAACCAAAGGTATTTTTCTTATTCACGATTCAAACTGGCCTTTCTTCATAGGTGTCATTTGGTTGAATATCCACCTTATTATTGTTGAGTACATGAGATATATTGAACGTATACTATCAAGGAAGATATTGTGGATAGAATGCACTGAAGGTGGCAATGCCAACCGATAAACAAGATTACCAGTTCTTTCCAATATCTCGAAAGATCCAACATAGCGAGCATTTACGTTGTCTCGCTTTCCCCCAGCAGAATACGCCTTTCAAGGTGGACACTAGAACAAAAACGTCGTTCTCTATAGTAAATTCATCATGCTCTCGCTTAAAACAACACACGATTGTTGTCAATTTTGAGCAGTTAGCACCCTTGATCGTGTTAGTGCAATATCAGTAGTTGTTCTCTTGGCCTAGTCTGGCCCACGAAAAACCTTGTCAGTATTGTCATTCCAACAAATTGACAACCAACACTTTCGGCCTTACAAAGCCTTAAAAGAATTATTTTCTTTATCGTAGTATCACAATTCTTGTATGTGAATTCACTAAACTTAAGCTAACATCCTAACTTATGTGGAATCCAGAATACATGTCCTCGGGAGTTTGAATTTGTTTCTTTGCATTGTTCATCAGTTTGATGAGGGAAGCCAGCACTAAAATTCAATTCATTCCATAAGCTTGATGTCATTCATTTCAAAACTTTGGCATGAACCATCCATCTCAATCGGAGATAATAGTCTTTGGAGTTTTATGAAGATGAAACACTTCATGCATGAACACCTCAACTAACTTCTGTACTTTCTAAGTCATCTTAATTGCATTTAAAAGAACACTCTAGGTGAGTTTATTAACAACCTCCATATTGAATCCTTCTTCCATTAAGTCTTGAACAACTAATGACAAAAATCCTTTGTAACATCTTCTCATTTCCATTCTGAAACAAGAAGAGACTATAACATTCTATCTGGTCTTCTATGCTCAATCAGAACTTTCAGACAAACTAAACGTATCAAAACGAACTCGGTGACATTTTGCTTCATGTCCGTCCGTCAAAAGTTTTATCTTAAATCCTTATACCTTTACTTGTTCCAGGATGAACTAATTAAGCAAATAACTATGCTTCCTTTAAATTAGGCTTTCGAAACTCATCAACAATAGATACACATGAACAGTTTTGAAAACAAACAATCCATAATCTTGAATAACAATTTCTGGTGTCTTACCTTCTTGATCTTCCCCAATGATCTTAAACAATATTACTTTCCCATACTACTTTTCCTTGATCTGGTCAACAAATTTTGAATAAAATCTTAGGGTATTTACACAACTTTTTTGTCATCCAAACTAAACCTTTAGTCCTTCTCAAATTATTTTCTTTACCAGGATTACTTAAAATCCTTACTCAATTTCCTTTCTTGGGATAAAAGCTCAGTGTTACTTTAACCAAGAACGTGGGATTTATCTAGCACATGACAACGTAATAACCTACTTTGTGAATCTGTTACATCTTTTTCTCAACAAAACTCAACTTGGGCCAAAAACCTAATATAAATAAATAACGTTCCATAAGAGGTTTTGAGTTTGAAACTCACCTCTAATCCTTTATTTTTGCTTCTCTTTGTTTTCCTTTTTGCCTTAAGACTTAATCCAAAGAAATCCATCTTGTTATTTTACACATGAAACTTTAAATTTTTCCGCTAAATACAATTTAACTTGCCAAAAATTCATTCATAAGAATAAATTATATTTTTACAAGTTTTATACATTATAGCGGATTTAAAATAAGTGTAATCCATTACATAACTATATCAACTCGAAAGAAATAAAGTAATATCTCTTTATTAAAAAGAGCGGATATTCATATTACACATATCCCTATTTTGGTATAATATCTATGATTATAAATATTTGTGATCATATCCTTTTATAGCTTACTAGCAGGGCCCCCCGAGCGGATGTTCCTATGATCCAAAAATTTATTCCAATTGATCCAATACTGTGAGCTTCATCCACGTACAGATATGCCTAGGATATCCGCAAAAAACCAGGAATCAAGATTTAAATAAAGACATGGAAAAAAGGAGAACCCAAAAACACTCTCATCCAAAAGCACGGAATAGTTTAGATGGTAATAAAATAGAAAATCATAAACGATAGTCTTATGAGGCAAAACAAATATTAACATGGCATCAACCTTGTATTTCTTGCATATTGAAACAATCTTTGGAAGTTTGCAGAGATCCCCTCCATACTATATATTCCCTCCACAACAACAATATTATTATTCCACATTATATGTGTTCGAGGCTTAACCCTAGCAAATTGTTCTCTCTAACACATTCTCCAAATGAGATGAAGCTAACACAAAAAACATTGACCATTATTACTAAGAGAAAAGATAGGAACTGTTTAAGATATGGACTTCATAAAGATTAAAAATATATCACTATAATCAAAAGGCGTAAACACCACCCAATTAACATCCAATTGTGATGAAAAGCTAGAAAATCCTAAGCACTTAGCCATTTACAGTACCAGTGATCAGTCACATCATTATTTGTTCAAATAGAAGTGATTAATAACAATCACGAAGACTTACTAATATGTTGAAATACTCTGATGGTAGCTTCCGATCCCAGCTTTAGTTCAAAGAATCACTGATAAAAGACCTCCCTGTGTAATGTGTATCAATCAGTGGTACTTTAAATGTTCATCAAGTCATCCGATCGACTCAACAATCTAAGTTAGACCTTTCTCATATACCGACCGCCGAGAAATATCAGCCAGGCGCCAGCTGCACATAAAATGTGAAAATTTGGATATATCAACTGAGAAATGAGAAGCAAGGTTGACATAAAGACATTAAACCAAAATCAATTGAGAACGAAAAGTTCAAACCGATCAATTTTGAGGACAAACCTTCACGAAGCAGATAGCATATGCCGAAGGTAAAAATATCTTTCTCCAGAGGCAGGCGTTCCGTCCTGATTCCTGAATCTCTCTCTGGTTCTTGTTTCCTTCCTAGAGAAATAAGAAACACTTTTGACATAAAGAAATTAGGGGCACAAAAAAATTTAATCGAGAACAAGTTAAAACCGATGAATTTTGGTGACGAACTTGAACTGTTCCTGAAAAAATCAAGGAACGTAACTTATGAAAGATATGCCGGCGGTGAATAATTCGAACTGATTTTATCTCTGGTTATGGTTCCTCCCTAGGGTTGTTTATAAGTTGAATGGGCAATAAAGAGGGCAACAAAATTCAATTGAGAGCCAGAAGTTCAAGCCGTTAAGTTTTGCAGACGAATTTGTGGAATTTTACGATGCAGAGAAGATATGCCGAAGTGAAGAATTATTTCTCCCGAGGCCGTCATTTCCGTCCTGATTCTCTCTCTGGTTTCGGTTCCTTCCTGGGGCAGTTTATGAGTTGAAACTTGATCCAAAACCCATCAATTTGACGAGGCCGTCATTTCCGTCCTGATTCTCTCTCTGGTTCTGTCCCTTTCCTAGGGTTGTTTTACCAAAATAAATTGAGAACGAAAAGTTGAAACTGAAGCAGGAGGTGGAGATGAAGAGCGTGGAATGAACGACAAGTTGAAACTGAAACAGGAGGTGGAGATGAAGAGAGTGGAATGAACAGCAACCGTCGGAGAGGTGAGATGACGGCAGAGCTGAGATTGAAGGATTACCCGTCCATTTATAGTTTATAGTATAGTTTATAGTAGTGTAGATGTAGATGTAGAAGTGTAGATAGATAGATTGGTCAAGTCATTATTTACTATATATTGTAAATGTTATCTAATGAGAAAGATAGAGGAAATTCTCCAAATTCATGCGCGCGTCTCTGATTTCTTACAGACTCTCAGCTTCACATGGCTTAGCTTTCATGGTTCATTACGTTTCACAATTTATGACAACCCCACAAGTTTCCCATTATGATGTCTCTTATTCATGCCCTTCTCTACTGAAGAGAAATTCATAGTTATGGTTTGTTTATGGCCAAAAAAACTTTATGCTTTAAGCCTTTAGCAACTCTAATTGGGTGGGATCTTATTCTTCCCTCCAGCAAAAGTCTATATATAAGTGGTTAGTTTGAAGTCAAAGAAGCAATCAACCATGACCCTACCAAGCGTTGAAGTTAAATTTGAGTTAATGTGAAGGGTTATTATAGAAATTGGCATTGATTCTACCAAGAAAAATAGAAATTGGCATGGATTACCCATTTATATAACACATAATAGGTTTATTCAAATAAAATAAATTATATTTTAATAATTGGCCCGAACTTGTTGGACCAAATCTGGAAAATAAGATACGGACCCGGTGTGGCTTCATATCGAACCCTTATTGGTCAAGGGGGTGAGACGCACCCGATGTGGGTTTGGCTCGATAAACGTGGTTGTTGCCACGGGAAGAAGAACGAGAGATAAATTTAGAGCAAAAGATAATTTTATCAATTCATTAATGATTTCTTGATTGATTCGATAACAACCCAAGGAGTATATATAATACTCTAATATCTAGCTAATAAGGAAACCCTAATTGATGAAATATTAAATAAAAATAATTAATCCTACTAAAAGATAGAACCAAATCTCTAATTAAAAGGAAAGACAATATTGAAAAGATAACAAGTATAACTAATTATTTCAATAAAATACTAGCGTATCAGTGTATCACAGTAGTAGACCGGAAACGTATTTAGAAAATTCCTTGGACCAAGGATGGACCGAAATTTCCTCGATCTGGTTCGAATGGGTTCACTCTAGACCGAGTTTTGCCCAAACCCCCCATCTGGTTCGAATGGGTTCACTCTAGACCAAGTATAACTAATTATTTCAATAAAATACTATGTTTTTTTGTTTTTTTGGTCATATTAGGCTATATTTGTTAGTTACCAAAAACTATTTTGTGTTTTCTAACAAGTTTTACATACTCATACACATTGTTTGTTTGACAGATAAAAAC
Organism: Fallopia convolvulus; assembly: GCA_964016875.1. Lineage (NCBI taxonomy): Eukaryota > Viridiplantae > Streptophyta > Magnoliopsida > Caryophyllales > Polygonaceae > Fallopia > Fallopia convolvulus. The sequence continues at coordinate 33,557,745 of OZ024732.1, read as the reverse complement.
TAGCAACTAGTTTTTAAATTTTGTTAAGAGCTTTTAGTAGTTTTCTTAATCAAAAAATAATAATTTTTCAAATTAGAATATACAGTAAAATTTTAAGAGAAAGAGTCGTGTGAGAATGGTCGCTCAGGTGAGAATTTAGAATAAATCTCGCTGTTGTGGTCCACTCTAAAAAATCAACGCCCTTGATTAAACATTTATTAAAAAGGATAAAATACGGCAAGTGCGAATTTTTCCCGTATTTTTCAATAAAATACGACACAGATGATTTTTTCCCGTATTATTCACGTATTTTATAAAAAATACATTTTTATGAGACGCACCCAGTTTATTCATCAAAAATACCGATTTGTTCATCCATATTCACCATTTGTTCATCAATACTAACTAAGTAGTTAAAGTCCCGTGATATTCACGGGATAATTTTACTAAAAAACTATACAATTCTACGATATTAATTTAAAATACTAAATATATTTATATAATATCATAATAAATTATGCAATAGACAAATTATTTTTTTAGATTGTACTCCATATTTTAATTGAATATATTTTTAAATATTTTTTCATTATTTGTGGAGATCTTGTCCAAATTTAGATTGAAATTATTAAAATATTGATTTTACTTTTTATTGAATATTTTAAATAATATTTTCTTTTTTTTTAAACACTAATATGTATAAAATACTTTTTTTTATAAAGATAGTAATAAATAGGATAAGTTATCTACAAAGCATACTATAATTTATTAAAATATTTTTTTAAAGTTAATTTATTAAAATTATATATTAGGGTTCTTATCTTTTACTCTATAATAATAAGAATGTTTGTAAATATGAAAAATGCAATATAAAGATTAGTATAGAAGAGAACATTTGTCCTTGATTTAAGAGATAAAATAAAGATAAGATTATCTATGTATTATTTTGAAAAATTCAATCCATCTATAAAGTTGTTTTCCATACTAAAATTACATAACAAAGAAATAAAATATAAAGAAAATTAATGTATATTGAAATTTTACAAAATTCAATGTATTAATCAACCTATCATCCATATTAAATTACAAAAAACATAGAGATTAAAAAATTTAAATGTAAAGTGGGGCTAGATAAAAAAAAATTGTATTTACATAAATAAAATAAAAAGTAAATTAAGAAAAATGCAATGTAAATTTTTATCAAAATTCAATTTAAGCAAGTATTCATCAAGATTTGTAAATTTTTGATTTTTCTATTTTTCATCAAACTTTGATTTAAGAAAAAATATTTAATATAAATGCATAAAAAGATAAAGAAAATCTAATTTTATTAATTAAAATTAAAATTCGAATTTTTATTTTTATTTGAGATTTATATATAATCTTAGTCATCAACATAAAATTATATCTTTTTCTAAAAATAAAAATATATCAACATAAAAAAATTTATCACTTAAACTTATATCATTATATAGATATAACTTTTATACTTGGAGCTCAAGCCTTGTTAAGAGATAAAAAAAATATATATATTAAGACCCTAAATCTTGTTAAGAGATAAAATTATTAAAATAATATGAAAAATATTATCTCATAAGAATTTATGTATATAAAAATTATATAAATATGTTATCGATCTATTGTAGTAAACTAATGCATAATCCATAGAAAGAAAATTATATACATAAAAAATACATAAACATGTTATCTATTTAGTATATATAGCAAGAATACTATAAGTTGTTACAAAATTTATTAAAAAATAATTTGACATTAATTTATTCATAAATGCCACGTGGCGCAAATTTTACAACAAAGTTAGGTTGTGCTTTATAACGTATTAGGGTAGATTATGCATCGAGTTTTTGATAACATTGTTCATCGGTTTCGAACTTTTGTAATTTTTAATTATTTTTTTAACCTTATCTATGTGTATGAATTCAATATTATTTAGTTTTTGATGCACATATAATTATTTTCAAACAAAAAATGGTGCTCTGATTGTTAAAGATAAGGTCATTACGATACTTCCAAATTGTCTACAATATATATATATATATATATATATATATATATATATAAGCAAATGTTGAATGCCAAATGTCTTCTTTTTTCAAGTTCAATGATTGATGCCAAACATTCGTCTATGACTCCTAACGACGTCGAGGAAAAGCTAAAGATGTCATTTGACGGACCAATCACAAGAACTCGAACCAAGAAGATACAAGATGCAACTCATGCTATTCTAGATCATTTCGGAGCCATGAGGATCAAGCTTCGCAACCTACACGGATTACCATGCTTAGACATCAAGTCTAGACAAACCCGAGCCTGGATCAAGAGGTCTTAATGCCCATATTTGTTCATCGATATACTTCTATTAGTCCATTGATATAACTTGTTTGTTCATTGATATGCCCATATTTGTTCATTGATAAACTCTTATTTGTTCATTAATATAACCTTGTTTGTTCATTGATATACCCTATTTGGTCATGAATATACCCGTATTTGTTCATTGATATAACCTTTTTTGTTCATTGATATAACTTTTTTGTCCATTATTTGTTCATTGATATACCCTATTTGTTCATGGATATACCCTTATTTGTTCATTGATATAACCTTTTTTGTTCATTGATATAACCTTGTTTGTCCATTGTTTGTTCATTGATATACCTTATTTGTTCATGAATATACCGCTATTTGTTCATTGATATAACCTTGTTTGTTCAGTATTATACCCTTATTTGTGAATTGAAATAACTTATGTTTATGTATCAATACCATCAATTTGTACATTTAGGACTATCTACACAATTTTCATGTCTACCTATCTGAGCACAACAAATTAAAGAAACGAATAAAGTGCTCAATATAGTACATAAATAAGATAAGGTTGATATAGAAGCTTGAATGCAAAGAATAATAGATAAAGTATCTGACTTTGCAATAATATGATGTATGATAAGAGAACAAGCAAGCTGCAAATCGAATAGGAGTGCTTGTGCCTTATTTAGCTATGTTTGAAGCCCAAGAAGTAGCCACATGTTTCACAATATCAACAATGATAAATCCAAAGGAGTCAAACAAGACAATACCAAGACCGACATCAAAACAATTAGTTTTGTCTTACATACAACTAATTATGATGCACACACATATAATTAATGAATACAATTTCGATACACATTTATCCATTTTTTTATATACAAACAATAGATATTTGATGCACAAACAATAGTTCATTTATTCACAAAATCACAATTTAGATGAACAAAATTGATGAACAAAATCACAATGTCCTATTTTCGTTTTTTATGAACAAGATCACAATATTGATGAACATATTGCTTACAATTTTGATACACATTTGTCCATTTTTTTTAGGTACGAACAATAGATTTTTTATGCAAAAGCAATAGTTTATTTATGCGCAAAATCACAGTTTTGATAAACAAAATCACAGTTTTGATGAACAAATCCACAATATTGATGAACAATCTGGACGCACGTCCTATTTCCGTTTTTTTTTCAAAAATACACGAATAATTCGTCCGTGCCTTTTTTCCCCTTTTAAGTGAAATGATCAGCCTCTTTGATTTTTCTTCATCCAACGACTCTTATTCTTTATTATTTCGTACCTGAGCGCCCATTCGCACCTAAACCGGACCCAAATTTTAAATTATCACTTACTACAATAAATTAGTTAAACATTACTAAATACTATATTTTTGAAACTTTGGCTAAATTTATAACTCTAATTAATTTTGTAATTAACACCAACTAATTTATTTTAGTGACTTAACAAATATAGTAACAAATATAGCCTTAATTAATGATCCCCTCATAGGGCAAACTTTTATTAGTAGGAGGAAAGGTTGAACACACGAGAAGCATGTTGCAAACAACTAAATTTAACAAATGAAGACCCCTAAACTTAGCAACCAAGGGGAGATGACGATGGATGACCGCAGTTGGTCTTCCCTTCATGCGGCACACGACGGCTCTTAACCAAACCACCACCTTCAAATGCTCCGAAGCCCACGACGTGGCCAGCAACTGCCACCAACAAGACACCGACGTTAAACGACATGACGGCCAACATGAGCAAGTAGGCGAACGCCATCCTGACACCGTGCAACGCCATCCTCAATATCCCTCTAGCGATGCCTGGGGAATCCGACCTGGAGGCGTTGAAGGAGTTGCAGAGGAAGGAAAGCCACTCGAGGAGGATGGTGAGGAGGAAGACGACGATCAAGGCGAGGACGTACATACCCGTACGGGATCCGGGCCAACCCGAGAAGAGGATCTCGGAGTTCTTGCCCCAGAAGAATGTCATGTGGGTGTACGAGCTCACATTTGTTGAAGTTGAGCCATGCATATGGTTCATTCCTTCCATATCCATATCTCTTCTACTTTTCTTTCTGATTTCTCTTGTTGGAAGATTCAAGGCTAGTAGATTGGAGTTTATTCTTATAGCTAGCTAAGAATGGGAGCGTTGGATAGTTTCTTTAATTTTATTATGTGTAAGTTGTAGGATAAACGATGGCCGAGGGAATGAGTCTTACGCATGTATATATAATGAAGGATAGGGCTTTCTTTAGATCGGAATTGTAAGTTTGCTTGGCATGTCGATCACTTCGATCAAACCGGATAGTCTTCGTTCCGCATCATATTTGTTAGATTGTCCATCCAACATTTGAAAGTTAGAACTTAATTAAATTATTATATAATTCAACAGATTACTCTTACTTGAAGTTAGAACTTAAGTTAATTATTATATAATTCAACGGATTACTCTTACTTTTACCAATTGATTTTGCCAATTGATTTTAAGATGAACCCATTAGACTAATATGCTAAGTTAAGAATTTATCATACATAAGAAAATTGTCAAAACTACTATTAAATATAGATGAGAAAGCTTCAACGTAACCTGTCTGCATCAGTATAGATCACACGAGATTAGATAGGAACAATTCCAACTCTTCCGTCTCAAGAGCATGAGCATGAGGCTAAAACGGCATGATTCATACATGCTTGATTCGTGATGCGAAAAAAAAAACCTAATAAGGGCAATCTTTGATCTTGACATACATCAGTTGACTTCGATTATTCTCTGTACTAGGCTGGCCTATTATTAGATATAAACTAGTTGAATCCCCGTCATATTTACGATATAATTTTACTAAAGATTATACAATATTATGATATTATTATGAAATTTAAAACACTTGTATATAATAGTGTAATAAAATTATGTAATTAAAAATATTTAAGATTGTGCCCCATATTTTATCAAAATATAGATAAAAAAAAATTATATACTTAAAGCCCAAGTCTTGTTAAAAGATAAAATAAATATTATGCATAAAATTATATAAAAAATATTAGATCAAGTTATTATCAACATATAAATAAGAAAATTAAATACTTGGATTCCAAATCTTGTTACAAGACAAAAAAGATATGGGTAAACAATATCACATATAGATCAAATTATTATCTTATAAAAATAGATATATACAAAGAATGATGCAAGTAATTATAATATTTATTATTAAAAAATATGATATTATTTTAAATGTTACGTGGCGTAATTTTTTTAACAGACACGATTTCTGTTTTATAATGTATTAGGTAGATATATTGCTGGATTAGATATATAGGTTAATTGAAGATAAGATATTACAAATTTTCATAACCTCGTATTACGGGTTCGTTTTGATGAAATTTGTGGGAGTTATTTTCCTCGTATTTTAAACTTGTAATTACTTGTTTATTCCCACATTCCACTCTATTGTTCGTCTCTTCCTTCATATATAGCTCGATTGACCATCCCATTTTAAGATTTTCCGGCGACTTTGAAGCTCAACAACCACTTCATCACCTACGACGTTGACCTTGTCGCCTCCTTTACTTTCTTCTCTCTCAAACCGAAGCTTCTCTTCCACCTTGTTCCTTAATTCCAATTGTAGGATCGTTAGTACTTAAACGAGTTGGTGACTCCTGCGAAATCATCGACTTTGAGTTATAATGCGTCAGAATAATCAAACAGGAAGAATGTTACCAAATTAAAAAACGACAAGCGACGTATAGTGGAAACTCTTCGTAAACCAACTAGTTTACTAATAGGCTAATTTCCTACCTCGCAAGTGTACAACATCGGTTATAGTACCAAAGTGTCGAATACAGCGACTATATAGTATCAATTATTATTCCAACTAGTAGAACAAGTCAATCAAATACGAAAAAGAGTCTAAGATTGAATTGAAATGTTAACAAGTAATCGAAAATAACAAGGAAATATCAGTGGAGAAGAGCTTCCACGGTTAGGATTCCCACAATGATGTTTCAGTAGATTTTAAGTGATATTTATTTGGATTCAACTTAAATGTCTTTTGAAGGAATACACTATCTAAAACCAACACAAATCTCCTTTCAAAAGATAGGTGAATGTGCCTAGACTCAACTAATTAAAAATCGTTGTCACGTAAGGTTAATCAATGGTAGACCCTTTAAGCTCTTTAGAGACTAGGTTACTCCTCCTAGGGGTGTCTAGGCACATTAACCTTCCCGACGCATGGAACAACCTGGGCTAGTACCAGGTCGGGTAGTCATCTGCAGTCACAAAGACGAGTTTTTAGAGAACCGGGATTGAACCCGGTCGGGTAGTTAAGAACCCGGCCATGTACTTGGCGGGGTTGTCTTTTCTTCCTATTTCCGCTCTTGCTTCGTCTTGGCACCCGAGCAACCACTTGTAAAACCACTTAGACTCCATGAAACACTCCACATTGCTATGATCCTTGAAACACTTGAATCTCCACCCAAAATGACCTGAAATCCACACAATACGAGAGTAGATGCTGAATGAAGAAGACAAACGATGCAAGCATGAAACTAACGTAAAACTAAGCTAAATAAACTCAAAACATGAAAGTAAACATATACTATGTCTAAATTCATGCTATCAATATCCCCCAAGCTTAAACCTTACTTGTCCTCAAGTAAGAAATTAAATCCAACACCCCACAAGACAAGCAAGTTATGCATCCATTTTTAACAGTAGCCTATACGAGAATTATAGAAACCAAAAATGGCAACCAAAATCATAGCACACATTTGTAACATCAAAGAGATAAAGCCCACATATCCATTCTAAACTTCACATAGGACAATTGTGTCTTCTCTTTCCCTTAAGTGTTTGAATAGCACGTGTTTCGCTCAAGTCTCATCATTTGAAAGCTTAGCTACCATAAGCTTGCATAGCGTTCTATTTCTCCACTGCATGGGACTTTGTATAAAAACAATAATCACGAGGATTTTCATAAGGTTGTACTGAGTCTAAGGTGAGAACAATTTTGGCGGGGATAAATATTTGGCATGTGGTGCTAATCCGGAAAAAGGAATTATTCCTAAACAAAACACCAAAACCAAGCTTAGTGCACTTCTTTCCCAAACCTCTTCCTTCTTTTGCATGTTTTCTTTCTCACCTTCTCTTTCCCGTTTCTTTCCTTTATTCCCTACAACCTTTTCATTGAAATACTTTGCTCATCTTAAAGAACTTTTTTCTTTTCTTGTTCTTATGAGCTTTCTTTGCTCATTTTTTTCATTTCATTCTTGTCATTACATCAAATTTCATCCACATTTTTGACAATTATAATCAACCCTTTTTGAATCCCCAAGCTTGGCCCAAACTCACACTTATAATCCACTGCAATATCTATTTCCCAGATGGGTAAAGGCTTAACATTAGGCTCGGAATTATCTTGTGGAGCTTTCCAAATAAATAGACAATAAAGGCTAACATGGACTATCAAAAATAGGATCATGTATAAGGGTGAATAGGGAATAATAGGCTTAAAGTGCCTCAATCACTTAAAAGTTGCATACTAAAGTCATAAAGTGGTCTTGAAAAAAGAGTCCAATGCAAGTTCTAGAGGAAGCAATCAAAAGTGAGAATCACATATGAAAGGAGACGACTCAATATAACATAAAGTCCTAGAAAGGTCAAGAATCTCACATGGCTTTTGTTCAGAACTTCAATGTCAACTCAAATATCAAAGAATATACATGCTCATTCAATTATCAAACAAGTTCATATACATAGCTAGACATCACCAAAACTTCAATCACTTCCAGCAAGTTTAGGGGATATGATTCCATTCATGATTTTTTGAAGGATAAGGGGCTTCTGATAAAAAGGGATCTCAACAACACCTAATATGCATGATTTTTTTTTTTGACAATTTTCTGATTTTTTTCTCTCTTTTTTTATGCAAAGACAAATGCAAAAATCTTTAAACCTTCTTACTAAAAATGCATAAGCGAACTATAAGCAATGCAAGCTACACTAACTAACATGTAAGTGTTCCCTTCCCCCATGCTTAAACCATAAATTGTCCCTAATGTATAAATAAAAGAGAGAGATATATAAGAAAACACTAACCTTGGGTTGCCTCCTAAACAGCGCTTGTTTAAGGTCGTTAGCTTGGCCTCCCATCTTCTTTCAAGTTCTCGGGTCAAGAGGGTCTTTGGTACCCACCCTAACTAGATCAGGCTTATCTATAAGCATCAACCTTCGTCTTTGCACTTTGAACTTTCCCGAGTTTTTATGCCAAAGCTCAACTCTTCCTCCTTGTAAAACTCGAGTCATTAAGTATGGACTTGACCATCTTGTTCCTTTGCCTCCAGGAAACATGTTAGATCTTTCATGGAATAACATCACATTGTCTCCTCTTTTAATCTCAGCTTTTGCTCGATCCTTCTTCTTTTTTTTGTGATCCCTACCTTTCATATCCCTAGCAATATCACCATCCATGAAGCTTTTAACTTCTAAGGTTTTTTGAGAAGGTTGAGCAAAATAAGATTGGATCTCCTCATTAGTCAGCTTCACTTCTATATTACAGTAGGCTACTTTGACAGTCTCGTGTGGAGTATTCTTGTGCACTTCAGAGAAGTTATCTTTGAGATATTCATACTCTATCTTCTCTTCTCCAATAGTGAGTGAGATCTTGTCATTCATGACATCAATGTTAGCTCCAACAATGGCTAAAAAGGGTCTCCTAAAGATGATATGAGTCTTGTAATTCATGACATCAATGTTAGCTCCAGCAATGGCTAAAAAGGGTCTCCTAAAGATGATAGGAGTCCTGTCATTCATCTCCTCCATGTCAAGGATCACAAATCTCCGAGTATAAAGAACTTGCCCGCCTTCACTGGAAAGTTTTCAATAATGCCCACAAGATGAGTGACTGAATTATTAGCCATGATAAGACGCATCTTGATTCGAATAGGACCACACAAATTCAAATTATTGCAAATTGACAAAGACATGATATTGACACTAGAAATAAGATCACAAAGGCAATCGTATTGAAGAGAACCAAAGCCAACAGGGATAAAGAACTCGCCTGGATCTCATAGTCTTTAATCCTCCTCTTTTTGCATAGAATATCCTTTAAGAATTTTGCATATGTCGACATTTGAGTGAGGACATCGATGAAAGGAATGTCAATGTGGAGCTTCCTTATCATACTCATAAATTTCCCAAATGGTTGCTCTTGCACCACTTGAACCTTCCTATGTGGGAAAGGTAGAGGTGGTTTGTAAGGTGGGGAGCAACATATTTGGGTTCTTCATCATTGGATGGCTTCTCCATTGTCTTTTCTACAACTCCTTTTTTCACTAGTGGAAGCTCCTCAAGCTCTTTTCCACTCCTTAGAGTGACAACCCGACATTTCTCCTTAGGATTGACTTTAGGTTTCCCAGGCAATTGACAAGGAGGTTTGTGAACATTCAAAGGTTGTTGAGCCACTTGTTGTTCTATAATCTTCAAATTCTTTCCTTGAGCTCTCACTTCTTTTTGTTAGCGTCTTCATCAAGGTGGCAAGGCTCTCAATACCAATCTCCCATGCAGGCTTTTGGGAGGGTTGAGCATCTTGATTCGGGTGCAGTGGCGCCCTTGGTGGAAATCCAGGAGGTGTTGGTTGTTGTGACTGATTGTTCCCATAAGAGAAGTTAGGGTGATCTCACCAACCGGGTTGTAGGAATTAGAGTATGGATCATTCTTACGGCCCCTATTGAAGTTATTCACGTAGTTAACCTCCTCCTCTCGTGGTTCCTCCTTAGAAGCAAATACTTGGCAGGCTGATATAGTGTGATCACTTGCTCCAATAAACTAACACACCACACCTAAGACAACCTGATTAGTTCATTCTTTATTCAGATTATTAGGACCATTCACCTTCAATTTCAACTGTTTGATCTCTTGAGTAAAAGCCTCCATCTTTGCTTGAAATAGAGTTTCCTTATCCACCTCATACAGCCGAGCTGACCTTTTAGAGCTTGGAATAGATCGAGCATCATTATAGTAATGAGTGTGTTGGGAAATATCCTCAATCTACTCCCAGACATCATCAACATTCATCTTCATGATTGTGCCTCCATATGAGGCATCAATGAGTAGCCTGGTGGTGTTGTCAACAACATTGTAAAAAGTGCGAAGAAGCACCCACTTGTCTATTCTATGGTGAGGACATAAGAATAGGAGCTCCTTGAACCTCTCCCAACCTTCATAAAGAGATTCCTCATCCTTCATTTGAAATGAGCTGATTTGATTTCTCATTTCTGCAGTCTTCTTAGGGGGAAAATACTTGGTTAGGAAAGCTTTGGCCAACCCATCCCATGTAGAGATAGTTCCATGAGGCAGGGCCTTCAACCAAGGTTTAGCCTAGTCTCTTAGAGAGAATGAGAAGGCACTCAAATAAAGCGCATCATTAGAATCATCATGAATCTTCACTGTATCCATAAGCTCTAGAAAAGTGTTGAGGTGTTGGTGAAGATTCTCATAAGGTAGACCTCTAAACTGATTCCGCTGAACAATATTAATCAAAGATGGCTTCAGCTCAAAATTCCTAGCCTGAACTGGAGGTCGGACCACACCAGCTATGGGTCCTTGATGATGTGGCTGGCAGCACATAATCACCCAATGTCATAGGTGGTTGTGCATTCAACTGTTGTTGCAACAACAACTAATGATGTGCATTTGCTTGATCGCATTCTATAGCCTGGGTTCTAGTTTTCCTTGCTCTCTTCTTCTTTTGTGAAAAGCACGCTCGGGTTCAGAATCGTAATTGTGTAGTGCACTAGCACTTTCTCAAAAAAAGGAGAACAAAACTAAAACCAAAACCAAAAAGAAACAAATTAAAAATAAAAAAAAGACTTAATCTACCAGTTTAGAGAGACAACCAATACTAGTAATAGTCCTCGGCAACAACGCCAAAAACTCGATAGGCTATTTTCCTACCCGCAAGTGTACATGATCGGTTGTAGTACCAAGGTGTCGAACACATGGACTATGTAGTATCAATTATTATTCCAACTAGTAGACCAAGTCAATCAAATAAGAAAAAGAGTTTAAGATTGAATTGAAATGTTAGCAAGTAATCGAAAATAACAAAGGAATATCAGCGAAGAAGAGCTTCAAGGTTAGGATTCCCACAATGATGTTTCAGTAGATCTTAAGTGATATTTATTTGGATTTCAACTTGAATGTCGTTTGAAGGAACTCACTATCTAAAACCAACACAAATCTCCTTTCAGAAGATAGGTGAATGTCCCTAGACTCAACTAACAATCGTTGTCGCGTACATTGTTAGACCCAAATAATCCAAGTATAATTTCAAGACCAAAGATTGTCATCGTCACAAAGACCGAAGACTATCATCGTCAGAAAAACCATCATCGTCAGAAAGACCGAAGATTGTCGTCTTCACAAAGACCAAAGACTATCATCGTCATAAAGACCGATGACCGTTAACGTCAATCGTCATCTGACTATCCTGCATCGCCAACAAGATCGCGAGATCTCCGGGTCAGTTACAACTGCCTTTGACCATATCTTCCACAACGTCCACGACCTATTTTTTAGGAGGAAGTTTATTCTCGAACTTGTATCTATTTATATGTAACTCTCCCTACTATATAAAGGGATTTAAGGGCATAGCTACGCTAGATCTAGAAATCTAGAGAGATAGACATTAGTACACCACAATCCCATTCTCTTGTAATCAGAACGCTCTCATCACTTACATTGCTCTCGGAGACCTCTTTCGTCTGAGCTAGACTGCTAGCATCTGACCGTTGTCTTCCCAACACTTTTTTCTTGATTACGGGTGATCGCTCTCGGATGCGAGGGTCAAGAGATACAATTTATAACCCGACCCCGTTGTAGTACGTGGTGGGTGTCGAACACTCGGGAAGTCTACTCGATCGATGTGCCTAGATACTAGGAAGCTAGAAAGGAGAGCATAAAACAAAGGAAAATAAAGAAAACAGTCGGGACCGACACTGAGGTCACGTCGGGCCCGAGGTTGGCGACAAGAGGAAGTCGGGACCGACACTGGGTAAGTCGGGCCCGAGGTAGCTGGGGATGTCGAACTCAAAGATTTTAAAAGTAGATCTTGGGCTTTTGGGTTCCTTCCCTAGTAGATTAAGGCTTTTCCACCCCAATTTAGGCAATGAGTGATGATCGGACTAGGATCGAGTGCTTTCGCCCTCGTTCCAACCACATCTACACCTCGATCCATGGGGAAATCCCCTTCGAAGCAAGGTCTTGAGATTGACACATGTTCACTTTCGCTACTTTGCCAATCTCAAGCCTTGATTCCCAACTTTCGCAAGGAATTGTAGCTCTATGAAGAGTGGGTTCCTTAGATCAAACACTCAAGGCTATGGAATTGGGGTTTCTAGCCTAAACCTAGCTAGGGTTTTCCCCCATAACCCAAGATCAAGGAGATCTACTCCATGTGACAAGCAAAGAAAGCAATCAAATCAAAAGAGAAAGCAATCATCATAATCAATCTCAAAACAAAGCAAGGTTTCATTCAAATCCAAAGCAATTCACAAATTCAAATCAAGGGTTTTCAAATCCACAAGATCAAAGCAAATCAAAGCTAAACAATCAACAAAACCTATCAAGCCTTCCTCTCTCTTGGCCGATTCTCTCTCTCTTCCTCCTCTTCTCCTTCCTCCTTGCTCTCCAAGTATCCTCTTGGCTCCCTTGGAACCCCCCTTTTTGTGTGTGTGTGAGGGAACCCTTTCTTAGAAGACAAGAGGGCCTTTTATAGATTAGATGAAGGGCAAAAGTGGAAGTCCACAAATTTGTGCCTTGGAGCCCAAGTAGTTCGGTGACCGACTCGGACCGACACGGAGGAACCTCGGGCCCGAGTTACTGTGCAACTCGGTCCGAGGTTGGAGACTTCAAAGTCGGGCCCGATGTGGTTGCAACTCGGTCCTGACCTCGTTCCACCTTCTTCTTAGTTGGCTTCTCTTGTTCTTCTTCATGGCTTGCTTCTCTCTTTCCCGCTTTAGCTCGGCCTTTGCTCCATGTCTCGACCCTCCTTCAAATCGATCCTTGATTCATGCCAAATTACCTACAAAACACATAAAAGGTGCGTAGTCTCCGAATCTCATAGAAATACGGGAACTAGGCTAAAAAGGAACAAAACGCACAAGAAAAGGGGAAAAAGAAACATATTTACAAAGGAAATCACATATGAAAACACCACCAAATAGAGAGACATCAAAATACCCCATACTTAAACTTGCTTGTCCTCAAGCAATAACAATGTAAGCAAGACCGAAACATAATCTTCAAGTAAAGCCTCGTATGAAAAGACATTTTAAGCACAAGTGATCGATATTCAAGCAAGATTACATCATCACATATGATTAAGTGTTCCAAGGAATAAAGTCAATGCAACTAAGCCTCACTTTAGGGATATGTGAATGTGTATCACTCATCATGTGTTTGGGTTTAGAAATGAACACTCAAGCTCAAAAATCATGCAAGTAAGGACTTTACTATTGAAGCTAATATCACCAATTCCTCCACCTAGAGATGCCTAATGCAAAGTACACAAAGAATTTCGAACTTGGCTCAATGGTGGTCCTCAAAGAGGTTCCATTCGACCGGGTTGTAATGGGGCTTTTGGTATTTTTCAAGGTGGGAATTATTTGGTCTTGTGGTGCTTATAATGGGGATTGAACAACCTAAACTCTCACCAATTTCACCAAATCCCACAATTACTTTCACACCCACCCAAGAGACTTAACATTTTCCTTTCAACCCAAAATTTCACTTAACATTCCACTTCATCTTTGCTCTTATGCTTTTTGTTGGATTTTCAACACTTTCTACATTTGGACCGACTTTCATATGACATCGGGCCCGATGTTGCTTGTAACTCGGTCGGACCATTTTCTTCACTTAAGCTCTTTGCTTTATTCCACTTTACATTTCCAACATTTTCTTTCTTCCTTTTCTTTCTCTTTTTTTTTTTTTTTTCATTTTGTACAACAAAGATGCACTACCCACATGATTCATAACACCATTCTTTGCCCTTAAACCCAAGAGAATCTCAACTCTTCAAATACAATCCAAACCTCTCTTCTAAAGTCCAATCCCATAAGGGTCAAGTCATATAAGGCTAGGAATAATATTTTTGAGGAGTTTCAAACAAAGGCTTAGGCTAGAACGGGGCTACAATCAAAGGATTAACTTCATGGTAGGATATGGAACATTTATGTGACTAGAAGAATAAAGTTCAAAATCAATGTGACCATGCTAGGACAATTCTCATGACAGTCTTGGAAAATAGATAAACACCGCAATAGCAAGTTTTACTAAGCATGAATGAGCTAATTACACAAGAAACATGAGGGATATGCAAATATGATCAAGCATCCCTAAAATGGCCAAAAATCAATCTCACAAGGGTCACTCATACTTAGTTGCATAAGAACTCATCCTAGAACTCACATGCTCAATAAAACAAGCAAGATATCATGATCATATCAAAAGCAACATCATTTTAGAGGCTAAACTATCCAAAAATATGCAAAGGAATTTACATGCTCACATCATCATTAGCTTTTATTTTGGCAAACTAAGATGGGAATTTCTAGTCCAAAACCTACAAAACACAAAATCTTTTTGTTGTTTTTAACACAATTTTTCAATTTTTTTATGGATTTTTTTATGAAAAATTTCTCTAAAACCAAAAGCTAATCCATTCAAGACCAAATTAATCATCCACGTCTTTCATCAAACCACAAACCAATAAGCAAACATCCCAAATACAAACTAGAAACACAAACTAAATATCCTCAAAATAATAAACAAACATAAACAAGTGAAATCATGAACACACTTACCCCCACCCCATACTTAAAATTTTTGATGTCCCCATCAAACAAGGAAATCAAAACTTAAAAGCAAGAGAGAAGAGTATGAAAAGCTCACAATTTCTTATTCTTCAATGGCATGTATAGGATCAATCGGCGAGGACGAGAGCCCATGAGGCTCTAACTTCTTCGTTTGGACCGTCCTTGTCATAGAACTTCTTCACTCGATGACCATTCACTTTGAAAATATGTCCTTGTTCATCAACCAAGTCCACTGCACCATGAGCATAGATACGGTGGACCACAAATGGTCCGCTCCACCTAGTCCTTAACTTCCCGGGGAAAAGTTTAAGCCTTGAATTGAAAAGGAGAACCTTGTCACCGGTTTGGTAGGTCTTTGGAATTAACTTCCTATCATGCCACTTCTTGGTCTTCTCTTTGTATAGCTTGGAGTTCTCATAGGCCTTCAACCTCAATTCCCCCAACTCATGAAGTTCTAGAAACCTTTTCTCACCGGCCAAGTTGATATCCCAATTCATCTCTTTGAGTGCCCATTTCGCCTTGTGCTCAAGCTCTACCGGAAGATGACATGCCTTGCCATAAACTAGATTGAAGGGTGTAGTTCCCAAAGGTGTCTTGAAGGTGGTTCTATAAGCCCATAGTGCATCATCGAGCTTAGAGGCCCAATCTTTCCTTGATCGAGATACGGTCTTCTCCAAGATAGCCTTGATTTGACGGTTTGACACCTCGATTTGCCCGCTTGTTTGAGGATGATAAGGAGTAGCAACTCGATGAGACACCCCATACTTAATCAACACATTTTCGAATCACCTCTCAATGAAATGAGGTTCGCCATCACTTATGAGAACCCTAGGCACACCAAACCTTGCAAAAATGTTGCTTTTCAAAAACTTCATCACCACCTTAGCATCATTGGTTCTTGTTGGTATGGTCTCCACCCATTTTGAAACATAGTCCACGGCTACCAAGATGTACTTGTAAGGCCCCGATGGGGAAATGGTCCCATGAAGTCAATACCCCATACATCAAATAACTCAACTTCTAGAATGCCAGTTTGAGGAGTCTCATTCCTCCTTGATAGGTTCCCCTCTCTTTGGCACTCCTCACACTTCCTTACATAATCATGCACATCCTTGAACATGGTTGGCCAACAATAACCACATTGAAGAATTTTTGAGGTGGTTTTGAAACTCTTAGCGTGACCTCCCGTAGGCAAGGAGTGGCAATGGTGAATTATGCTCTCAACCTCTTCACTTGACACACACCGTCTATAGATTTGATCACGCCCTTCCTTGTAGAGATATGGATCATCCCAAAAGTATTGTCTAGCATCATGTATGAATTTCTTCCTAGCTTGATAAGACAAATTTGGTGGGATCACTCCCCCTACGGCAAAGTTAGCAAAATCCGCAAACCAAGGGGAGACCCCTCGTCTTACGGCACTAATCGAAAGAAGGCCAGTGGGAGAGAAAGAATCAATCAATTGAGAACGAGAAGGAATGGAAATCGAGCTAGGAAACTTACTTTCTTCCATGGACCGACATTGAAGTATACCGGGCCCGACATGGTTGGACGCCGGTCCAGCTTCGCAGACACACAGGTAACTCGGGCCCGATGTTGAAGTCCTCGGTCCCGACTCACTCGCACTTGCCTTGCCTTCGGTCCGATGTTCTGAACCTCGGGCCCGACTTACTCGGTTCGTCGATCCACGTTTCCTTTCCTCCTTTCCGCTCATGAGAACTTCATCTGCTCTTGAATCATCTATAGTCAAACCATCCTCCATCTCCCACATGTACTCGATGGGCAAATGGGATAGATGATCCGCTACCACATTTTCCGCACCGGTTTTGTCCTTGATCTCATGGTCAAACTCTTGGAGAAGGAGCATCCACCTTAGAAGCCTCGGCTTTGCATCTTTCTTCTTCATGAGGTATTTGATTGCCGCATGGTCTGTGAAGACTACCACCTTTGATCCCACAAGATATGAACGGAATTTCTCAAATGCAAACACTATCGCAAGAAACTCTTTCTCCGTTGTTGTGTAATTGCACTGAGTTTCATCCAAAGTTTTGCTTGCGTAGTAGATGGCATGCAACTTTTCATCCTTCCTCTGCCCAAGGACGGCCCCTACGGCGAAATCACTAGCATCACACATCACCTCGAATGGAAGATTCCAATCGGGTGCCGCCATTATTGGAGCCGAGATCAAGGCATCTCTCAACCTACAAAAAGAACTCATGCAATCCTCGGAAAATACAAAGGGCACATCCTTCATCAAGAGGTTAGACAATGGTTTTGCAATTTTAGAAAAATCCTTGATGAACCGTCTATAAAATCCTGCATGACCTAAGAAACTCCTAACATCACGAACACAAGAGGGGGGGAGGTAGTTTTTCAATTATTTCAACTTTAGCTCTATCTACCTCTATCCCCCTACTAGAAACTAGGTGTCCTAGTACTATGCCCTCCTTCACCATAAAGTGGCATTTTTCCCAATTAAGCACCAAGCTAGTCTCCTCACATCTAGTCAAAACCTTGTCTAAGTTAGCTAAGCAAACATCAAATGAGGAACCGTAGACGGAGAAATCATCCATAAACACTTCTACTATATCCTCAACCATATCGGAGAAGATAGACATCATGCATCTTTGAAATGTTGCCGGCGCATTACATAAACCAAAAAAAGGCATGCGTCTATAGGCAAAAGTCCCATAAGGACATGTGAATGTCGTCTTCTCTTGATCATCGGGATGAATAGGGATTTGCCAAAACCCGCTATACCCGTCAAGGTAGCAAAAATATTCATGTTGTGCTAATCTCTCTAGGACTTGGTCTATGAAAGGAAGAGGAAAATGGTCTTTGCGAGTGCCGATATTAAGCTTACGGTAATCAATACACATACGCCATTTTGTTGTGGTTCTCATAGGTATCATTTCTCCCTTTTCATTTTGCACAACGGTGAGACCTCCTTTCTTAGGAACTACATGCACGGGACTCACATACTTGCTATCGGAAATTGGGAAGATAATTCCCGCATCCAACATCCTAAGTATTTCACTCTTTACCACTTCTTTCATGTTAGGATTTAATCTTCTTTGGGGTTCAATAGTGGGTTTATGGTTATCCTCCATATAAATCCTATGCATGCAAATTGAGGGAGAGATTCCCTTTAGTTCCTCTAGTGAATACCCTAAAGCTCCTCTATGTTTTCTTAGAACCTTCAACAACTTAGACTCCTCCTCATCATTCAAGTTGGCATTTATGATTACGGGTAAAGAAGAGTTGGGACCAAGAAATGCGTACCTCAAATCTTTTGGAAGCTCCTTGAGTTCTTGAGATGGTTCCGGTGGTGCTTGAACTTCTTCTTTCTCGGCCTTGAACACCTCCAAGTAAGACATCCTTTCCTCCAATTGCTCATGCTCAATCATATTGAGGGCTAGACCTTGGCGCTCTATCTCAATTTCTCTAGGTGGTGGGGTGGCTTTCAACCTAAGCTCCCTGGGCCTTGACTTCTTAGAAATGGCTTCCCATTGCAATCCAAGAGGAACTTGGATCATCTTAGCTTCCTTATGTACGGTCCCTTTTGAAGTTGGTCTAAAGAAAAACTCAATTTCTCTTCCTCCAATGTCAAGAGACAAGTGGCCCTTCTTTACATCAATGATTGCCCCAACCGTAGCAAGGAAAGGTCTCCCTAGTATGATCGGTTCACCCGGCACTTCTATCATGTCTACTACAACAAAGTCGATTGGGACATAGTGGCCTTCAATGCAAACGGGATAATCCTCGACGATACCAATTGGTTCGATGGACGACCCATCCGCTATCGTTAACCTCATGTTGACCGGAACTATGAGACCCATAGATGTGGATTTCCATATGGTGTAAGGAATGATGCTCGTGCTTGCTCCAAGATCACACAAGGCTTGGAAATTTTGAGACCTCACACCAATGGTTATAG
The DNA here is from genome assembly GCA_964016875.1 of Fallopia convolvulus. NCBI lineage: Eukaryota > Viridiplantae > Streptophyta > Magnoliopsida > Caryophyllales > Polygonaceae > Fallopia > Fallopia convolvulus. The sequence continues at coordinate 33,538,595 of OZ024732.1, read as the reverse complement.
CAAAACAACCGGGATCTCCTAGCTTTTGTGGTAACTCCAAGGTCTTGACTTCATCTTGCATTTCCACTATGGACCTCTTCTTGCTCAAAATCTCCCTTAAAAACTTGGCATAAGATGGCATCTCACTCAATGCGTCGGTGAACGGGATGGAGATGTTCAAGCCTTGCAAGAGTTTGAGAAACCTCTTGAACTTGTTCTCAACAACATCTTTCGGCTTCTTCGAGGGATATGGAAGAATTGTTGCACCTTGAATCTTGCTTGGATCAACTTCTTTGGACTTCCCCGCTTCATTTGCAACACTTCCTGGTTGGACCGACTTGGGCACCATGTCGGGCCCGATGTTGTGAATCTCGGTCCTGGGCAGAGGGGTCGGATCGAGGTCTGTGTACGTCGGTCCCGAGTTGCTCTCAACCTCGGTCCGTGGTGAAGGAGTCGATCTTCTTGCTGGGTCGACTTCGGGGAACGTCGGACCCGACTTGCTGGGTAAGTTGGTCCGACTCTCTTCACCCTTCTTAGGCACGTGTGGCTCGGGTAGGTTTCGGCCACTTCTCAATCCAATTGCCCGGACTTCATTTTGATTGTTTTGAGCTCAAGGATTCTCCTCGGGTCGGCCCGGAAGTCTTCCATTCTCTCTTGGGGCTTGAGTCGCAATTTGAGCAAATTGATTGTCGACTTGCCTCCTCCATGCACCAAACTCATTGAATTGGGTCCTCATCTCCTTGAACCCATCTCTCATCTCTTGAGCAAATGTTTGTAACTCATTGAATCCCGGTGGTCTATATGGTGGTGGTGGCGCCCTCGGCTCGTTTTGGTTGAAGTTGTTGTTGTAGCTTTGAGCTTGACCGTTGTTCCACCGGCCATTGCCACCATTGTTGAAGTTGCCTCTTCCACCGAAATTTCCTCGAACATAGTTTGCCTCCTCAATTCGCTCGGCCAAGCGCACTTGGCTCTCATTCGGACAAACTTGTGTAGCATGTGCAAAGGATACACACTCCTCACAAGCTCTAGCATTTTGCTTGTAGTAGTGGACTTGCCTCTTAAGCTTGCTTACTTCACCTTCAAGGAATTGGAGCTTCACATCCCTATCAATGTCTTCTCCCTTTGGATCATATAACTTCCTTGCACCTTCACCTTGAACTTTCACCTCCTTGCTAGCTTGACTCACCCCATACATGGCCTCATAATCGGATAGCTTGTCAAGTAGCTCCCAAGCTTGATCCGGTGTCAAGTCTATCAACCCACAATCGGTGTGGAGATTGAGCTTGTCCTTCGTTACCGGATTGATGCCTTGGAAAAAGATGTCTTGAAGCACATATGGTTGTTGGCCATGAGTAGGACATTGGCGCAACATCTCCTTGAAACGGTCTCATGCTTCAAAGAGAGGCTCATTCGGACCTTGTTGAAAGCTTGCAATCTTCCTTCTTAACTCGGTTGTCTTTGAGGGAGGGAAGAACTTCATGAAGAAAGCATCATAGAGTGTCTTCCAAGTTGTGATTGACCTAGGAGCTTGGCTCTCGAGCCAATGTGCGGCCTTGCCCCCAAGTGACCATTTGAACGCCTTTAGAAGCACATACTCCAATGTCTCCTCGTCGGTAGAGATCGTCTCACACATGTCCACAAAACGTTTAACATGCTCTATGGGACACTCATGTGGACGGCCCTCGAATTGATCACGCTTGATGAGGGAGATGAATTGCGTCTTGATCTCAAAATTCTTGGCAACCTCGGGAAGAACAATAGCCGGCTCGGGGACCCTCAACTCCGGATGCATGTATTGGCGTGCATTCCGGGGTAGAGCGTTGAGTTAAGCCTCGGCTCTCATCCGTTGCTCCCGTTCTCTTCTTGCCACCTCCTCTTGATTGTCCCTCTCAAGTTGCAATCTAGCCATTTCGGCCCTAAGTTGAGCCAACTCCTCATCAACATGGAGAGCTTGATTCGCCATCCTTTTCCTTCTTCGGGCTTCCTTGAGAATACTTTCCGGATCACTCACAAACTCAAGCTCAAGTGTTCCTCGGGAGGAACGAGCTAGCATACACCTATGAAACAAAAACCCAAACCAAAACAAATCAAAAACAAACAAAGGGTTTGGGCTATTCCCTCACCCAAATCACTACCAAAACACAAGAAACTCACCAAATTGGCACTCAATGCACTTAGACTTCCCCGACAACGGCGCCAATCTTTTGATCGCTCTCGGATGCGAGGGTCAAGAGATACAATTTATAACCCGACCCCGTTGTAGTACGTGGTGGGTGTCGAACACTCGGGAAGTCTACTCGATCGATGTGCCTAGATACTAGGAAGCTAGAAAGGAGAGCATAAAACAAAGGAAAACAAAGAAAACAGTCGGGACCGACACTGAGGTCACATCGGGCCCGAGATTGGCGACAAGAGGAAGTCGGGACCGACACTGGGTAAGTCGGGCCCGAGGTAGCTGGGGATGTCGAACTCAAAGATTTTAAAAGTAGATCTTGGGCTTTTGGGTTCCTTCCCTAGTAGATTAAGGCTTTTCCACCCCAATTCAGGCAATGAGTGATGATCGGACTAGGATCGAGTGCTTTCGCCCTCGTTCCAACCACATCTACACCTCGATCCATGGGAAATCCCCTTCGAAGCAAGGTCTTGAGATTGACACATCTTCACTTTTGCTACTTTGCCAATCTCAAGCCTTGATTCCCAACTTTCGCAAGGAATTGTAGCTCTATGTAGAGTGGGTTCCTTAGATCAAACACTCAAGGCTATGGAATTGGGGTTTCTAGCCTAAACCTAGCTAGGGTTTTCCCCCATAACGCAAGATCAAGGAGATCTACTCCATGTGACAAGCAAAGAAAGCAATCAAATCAAAAGAGAAAGCAATCATCATAATCAATCTCAAAACAAAGCAAGGTTTCATTCAAATCCAAAGCAATCCACAAATTCAAATCAAGGGTTTTCAAATCCACAAGATCAAAGCAAATCAAAGCTAAACAATCAACAAAACCTATCAAGCCTTCCTCTCTCTTGGCCGATTCTCTCTCTCTTCCTCCTCTTCTCCTTCCTCCTTGCTCTCCAAGTATCCTCTTGGCTTCCTTGGAACCCCCCTTTTTGTGTGTGTGTGAGGGAACCCTTTCTTAGAAGACAAGAGGGCCTTTTATAGATTAGATGAAGGGCAAAAGTGGAAGTCCACAAATTCGTGCCTTGGAGCCCAAGTAGTTCGGTGACCGACTCGGACCGACACGGAGGAACCTCGGGCCCGAGTTACTGTGCAACTCGGTCCGAGGTTGGAGACTTCAAAGTCGGGCCCGATGTGGTTGCAACTCGGTCCTGACCTCGTTCCACCTTCTTCTTAGTTGGCTTCTCTTGTTCTTCTTCATGGCTTGCTTCTCTCTTTCCCGCTTTAGCTCGGCCTTTGCTCCATGTCTCGACCCTCCTTCAAATCGATCCTTGATTCATGCCAAATTACCTACAAAACACATAAAAGGTGCGTAGTCTCCGAATCGTATAGAAATACGGGAACTAGGCTAAAAAGGAACAAAACGCACAAGAAAAGGGGAAAAAGAAACATATTTACAAAGGAAATCACATATGAAAACACCACCAAATAGAGAGACATCAACGGGTTCTAAACCCCATGATGAGAATCAAGGATCGTGAAGTCCACAGTGCAAGGTAAGCCTCCTACACTTCCAAGGAATTCAACAATAAACACCCAAAAATATATCATGTCTTCAACTGCCGATTTCTCCCTGGTATGTTCTCCGATTTGAGTGATTCTAAATCGAGGATTTATAACTACGAGTCTATTTGAAGTACTCCAAATATGAGATCCAGATGATGAGTATATTGAAAGTTATGTCGATTTTACTGAGGTGGTGTAGAATCCACCGAGAAGAGATTTCGATGGGAGTTTGAATGAGATTGATGGAGTGGCGATGGAAGGGGATTCAAATGGGATGGGTTTGTTTATAAGATAAAGTAATGGATATGGATTTGAAATTAGAGAGATATGACTCACTCTCCAAAATCACAAACTATGGATTCAAACAAGGATATGACTCACCTTGAATGGATCCTTGAAGATGGCTCGATATGACTCACGAACCAAGGGGATTCACTAGCCTTAAGGACGAGTGGATCAAGACTACTAAGAAAAACTCAAAGCTTCATTATCATTAGGTTTCAAAACGTCCTTACACAAGAAGAACAAAATGCCCATTAATAGGCACACAAAATGGGGTTACAAACAACCCTTTGTGTTCACATTCACCTACCACCTCACCTACCACCTCACATACTACCTCTTTATTGCTTTCATATAATAATAAAAATATAAAATATTTACAATAAATAAATATATCCCACAAAATTATTAGAGACTTGGACGCAAACAGAATTGAACATGAGCCTCGAGAGTGACAACACAAGCTTGAAGAGGAATCTTGATTGACCTCGGGGTGGATCACATCACCCCGGATCTAACTTTGTAATCGCTTGTTTATGATTAATAAGAGGATATAAGCATTTCGTCTTTATTTTTGTTGTCTTTACATTCAATTTGTTTACTTATTCATCGCTTTCGTTTATCGTTTTTACCCGATCTCCCGTCAACCCGATCCAATCGTATCACTTTGGCTATCAAACCCTATCAAGGACATTAAACTGATTAGTTGGTCATTTTTTGTCCAAAACAATTTGGCACCCACCGTGGGGCTGATAGCTAAAATCCAACCGATCAACCTCCTACAAAACACCAACCGTTTACCATGGATGACCTTTTTGCTCGTCTCGATGCCCTCCAAAAGACCTTGAAGAGACTATGACCGCCGTTGGAGCCTTCCCGGAAGAGACTGTGATCGTCCAAGATCCTCCAACGGTTACCTTTCCTGGAATGACGATGATGACCCAAGATACTTCCTCTCTGGGGGTCCCATTCCAGCAGCCGACATAAGACAATGGGGTCACTCCCAAACATCTCGACACTGAGGAGGTCATCAAGCAAAAGATCCAAGAAAATTTAAAGCCACACTATGAGACGATTGCAAGGATCCCCAAAATCCCACGTCCCATTGAGAAGGAACCCGAAGATGGCTATGAAGCTTCTCCCTTTTTGGAATCCATTTCCGTCGTTAATTTTCCTAAGGTGTTTCTCGTTCCAGACATGCCAAGCTACGATGGCACCAATGATCCTAGCGATCATCTTCTGATCTTCAAGCAAAAGATGATGATGGCTTCAATCCCTCGAAAGGATTGTGAAGCCATCATGTGCAAAAGCTTTGGCGAAACTCTTGTGGGCCCAACCCTAAGATGGTTCATTAGTTTGCGACGAGGATCCGTGGAATCATATAGGAATCTAATTGACTTATTTAAAATTCCATTTATGAGTAGTCGACGACTTGAAAAGTATTCTATTGACTTATTTCGAATTGTGCAGGGGTATGATGAAACTCTCTGAGATTATATGAACTATTTCGTTCACGAGAAAATCAAGATCCTCAATTGTGATGTCTCGACATCCATTGAAGCATTCCGTCAAGTTCTTTAAACGGTCAATGAACTCTAAAAAGAGTTGACCATGTACCCATGTGCAACCTTCGAAGATGTTCAGGCTAAGGCAATGACCCAAATTTGCCTAGAAGAAGATAAGGGAGCTAACCTCCCCGAAGATGACCTTCTCAAGTCTGATCCCAAGACCCTAGAAGATGACCGTCAAAATCCGACAGATAGTGAATCCGACCGTGAGACCTCTGATGATGACGAGAGTGGTCACGATCATGATCACAATCACAATCACGGTCCAGTCACCCAAAATTGCAAGGAATGCAGGTTTCATCCGTATCACTTCTAAAAGAAACAATTTTTTTGTTAGTTTGCTATTATGTTTTCCTTTGTGATTTCTTTCGAATAAATACTAACTTGAGCGTCGGAGGGTCGTTGGGGAAACCCACGACCAACTCTCCTAGTTCTTTGAATTTCTTCATGCAGAATCACGCAAAATGTTGATCGCCATTCATGGTCACGATCAATCGGAAGACAGAAATCATCAGTCACGATCATAAGGCACTTTTCGCCAGAACAAATGGGGGCACTACTCGCCAACAACCATAGCTTTTATCACTAGCAAACAAGGTTTATCCTCTAGGGCGATACTCGCCAGAATAGGGACTCCCCTGAGGACAACGCTCGAAATGCCGAAGACACTAGTTATCGCCAAGGAAGACACTGGTCATTGCCTGGCTGAGCACTCCTGATCTTAAGGAGCTGCAAATCAAAAGGTTGACAAACGACTTCTGTAGGGGTCTTTGTCCTTTAAAAGCCCTCGGTTCCTGAGGCATAACTCAAAAGTTTTCACATCGTTGCATTTTCGCAAGACAACAAGTCTATACTCTTGGTTAAGGACCTTGACCGAGTCTAAGATATTGGCTAGCGACTTTGATCAAGTCAATGCCCAACGCCGACAGTTTTCATCAATTTAAAACGCCTGTGGCTACACAACATGGATAGAACCTGCGCTAGAAGCTAATAACCTCCTTCAGGTCCATGCCTTTAGTTGATGACTTCGATCAAGTCCGTACCTTTGACCATTCACTTCCATCGTCATGATGCCCGATTTCTAGTGGCTCAACATCTTCCAAACGCAATTTTTCCCAAGAAGACGATGAGGCATCCCAGGAAAGGCTTTAAATTCATCTCGCCCGTCTCCTCACTTCAATGACCAAGATGAATTTGGGGGCATTGTTAGACCCAAAAAATCCAAGTATAATTTCAAGACCGAAGATCTTCATCGTCACAAAGACCGAAGACTATCATCATCAGAAAAACCATCGTCGTCAGAAAGACCAAAGATTGTTATCGTCACAAAGACCGAAGACTGTCATTGTCACAAAGACCAATGACCGTTAACGTCAATCGCCATCTCACTATCCCGCATCTCCAGCGAGATCCCGAGATCTCCGGGTCAGTTACAACTGCCTTTGACCATATCTTCCACAATGTCCATGACCTATTTTTTAGGAGGAAGTTTATTCTCGAACTTGTAACTGTTTATATGTAACTCTCCCTACTATATAAAGTGATGTAAGGGCATAGCTACGCTAGATCTAAAGATCTAGATAGATAGACATTAGTACACCACAATTCCATTCTATTGAAATCAGAACGCTCTCATAACTTACATTGCTCTCGGAGACCTCTGTGGTCTAAGCTAGACTGCTAGCATCTGACCGTTGTCTTCCCAACATTTTTCGCTTGATTACGGGTCCTAAACCCCAGATCTAAGTTTGTAATCGCTTGTTTATGATTAATAAGTGGAGATAAGCATTTCTTCTTTATTTTTGTTGTCTTTACATTCAATTTGTTTACTTATTCATCGCTTTTGCTTATCGTTTTTACCCGTTCTCCCGTCAACCTGATCCAATCATATCCCTTTGACTATCAAACCCTATCAAGGACATTAAACTGATTAGTTGGTTTTTTTTGTCCAAAACCTACACTTAGTCAATTTTAGACCCTTTAAGCTCTTTAGAGACTAGGGTCAAATAATCTTATCATTTGTTGCCGCGTTCCGCTAGAATAATTCAAACCTTAGAACTACTACGATAGTTGAAATTCAAACAAGAGAAATCAGATTGTTGTCGCATAAATAACTCTCTAGTTTACTACCTAGGGATCTTATTAAGAACCAACTTTTGGTACTTGTCAAATCAATATTTCATTACAACTATCTCCTCTCAGTCTCAAATCAATAAAGTGAAAGGATTATATCAAACTTCATTCAAGTTTCCATTCAACCAAACATCACAATTGAGATCTACCTACTTCATCATTGGGTTCACCCAACCTTGGATTAAGAGAATTAGCCAGACATGGAATAGAAGGAAATCAAATCTAATTGAATAACCAACATACCGTAGAATGAAAATATATTGTCTTCCCTAAAAGATTCAAACTTCAATCCAAACACACACAAGAGTAATCTCATCAATACTCCAACTAGGGGTTCTCCTCAAAACAGAGGCTAGAAACAATAAAACCTAATAATCCTAATAAAACCAAGGTAAAAGTATGTTTAACAATAAAATATAACAAAACTCGGCCAATTCACGACGCGGGGAACTACCTGGACTAGTAGTCGGTCGGGTAGTCTTCTGCAACCCGAATGATGAGTTCTTAGAGAACCCGGGCTTAAACCCGGTCGAGTAGTTAAGAACTCGGCCACGTACTCGGCGAGGTTTTCTCTTCTTCCTTTTTCTGCTCTTGCTTCATCTTGGATCTTGAGAAACCACTTGTAAGCTATGTCCTTCATCACTTAGACTCCATGAAACACTCCTCATAGCCATGATCCTTGAAACACTTGAATCTCCACCCAAAATGACCTAAAATCCACACAACACGAGAGTTAATACCGAACGAAGAAAACAAACGATGCAAGCATGAAACTAACTCAAAACTAAGCTAAATAAACTAAAAACATGAAAGTAAACATGTCCTAAATATGTCTAAATGCATGCTATCATTTACTGAGAGAGAAACCTCTCCTTCCAAACTTCTCACTTCGTTAGATTTTTAGAGTACTTAGATCGACTCGCTCTACTGATTTCTTGAGTGTTACAAAGCTCTCCTGTGTGGAAGTTTGAATCCCCCAACCTTGAACCACGCTTTACCTTTGCACCTACACTCTCAATCTCATGCTATGCCTAAGAACAGTCAACCACACCACTTGCAGGAATCCCACGCACAAGTTCTTTCTTTCTTCTTTCACACAAGATTACAAGTGATGCTCAACATCTTTTTCCTATCCTAAACATTGGACTATTTAAGCTAGAGAAGAGAGATTTCGTATGAAATCATCTCCCATTCGATTAGGGAAGTGACACATGTTGATAGGGTTTGTTGACAACAAATAAAATTTATAGTCAAGAACCCGCTGAGTATAGGGGAGTCAGGATCGTTCCACGGGAAGCACGGTTGTTTGTCTATCACACTACGAAGAAAAATAAAACAAAGCAAAACAACACAACACACTCACGACCAACCTCGTTAACGACTTTGTCAAGTTCGTTAACGAACGTGGATAAACTACGAAAACACACACTAACGACCTAAGAACAGGTTCGGTACCGAGGCAACGAACTCAGAAACGAATATAACCGAAGAAATTCAAATAAGAACAAAAATCTAGGACAAGGGTTACAACAACATAGCCATGCATATAAACTCGTAAGAAGATAAAGATCATGCCTTTAAATAGATAAATTCATCAACTTTCGTTGATTAGCAAGCAAATCAATCTACTCTCATAAACTAATTCACTCAATCACTTGTTTGGATCCAAAGCTCGAAACTTTCGCAATCGAACAATATCAACCTTCAAGTATATAAATTTCTCTTTTCAATCAAGTTAAAAACTCAAATTACCCCGATTCTCATCTAGGCATAAACACAACAAGCAATCTAAAAATAGATAGAAGGAATTCAACACATCATCTTACTCATAAAACCATGCATAACTATGCCGGGTTTAACCCCGACCCTAGATAGGAAAACTACTCACTATTCATGACTATAAAGCAAACAACTTCAATAAGAGAAAACATTGAAAACAAAACTACTTCAAATCACTAAGAAAATAGCGTCTTACAAACTTTAGAAGAAACCGAAAACAACACGAACACCGAATCGAAAACACGATTAACGACCTTAGCTTTACTCTCGTTCCACCTTGGTTCGTCCTCTCCTCCGACTCGACTCTCTCTCTTGGCTCTTTCAATCCGTCTACTACTCGAACCGCCCCCCCCCTTTAGGCTAGAAAAGAAGGGTATTTATACTAATAAAGCTATCTAATAAAAAAGCTATAAGATAAAAACTCTCCTAAAAGATAGAAACTAACTCTAAAAAGATAGAAATAAAACCTAGAAAGATAACAAGACCTAAAATATAGAATATAATAACCCTAAAAATCATTAAAACCCTATCGACACGGAATAAATTTCCGCACAGGGTCGGTAAACATCACAACGAACTCTCGAAAAACTCTATCTCTAAGCCTCGTTAACGACCCTTCATAGCCTCGTTAACGAGCCTGGATTTGGCTTTCTTCAACACTTCAACTCCAAAAATCTTGACTTCGACTCCTTCATCTCGTATTCTTCCGTCTTCCACATAGCATTCCAATCAGCTCCAGAAAGCATCGTTTCCTTGCTAAAAACCTACAAAAGGACACAAAACGAAGTAGCTTTCATACTTTTCACAAAATATGCAAAACCATCAAAAACACACAACACAAACCCTAAAACTACTAAAACTAAACCTAACAAAATAAGAAAACACACTAAGAACTATACCAAAAATACGAACATCAAAATACCCCATACTTAAACTTGCTTGTCCTCAAGCAATCACCAAACAATAATCAAAACCAAACAATCATACTCATCAAGCCATATCCATCATCTAAAAAGCAACTTCAACACATAGAAGAAAATAGCAAATGACTATTAATGTCATCACACATATATGCACTAAATAAACAAAAGAAAATACAATCCAACCTCACAAGGGTAATGTGTTCACTCAACTCTCAAGTGTTTAAGCTTATAAATTCAATCTCTCAACTCATCTTATATACAAAAACTCATAGAAATTGGAACTTATATCACCAAACTCTCCACCCAAGATTTGTCAAAACAAGCAAAAATCATCAAGAGAACTTAAGGGGCTCAATGAAAAACTTCATAGAAGCTTTTATTCTGCCGGGTTGTAATGGGGCTTGGTAAAGACAATTAGGCGTGAAAATATTTTGGTCATGTGGTGTTAATAATATCCGGGAATCAAAGACTCCTAAAACTCACACATAATAAAACTCTTAAAAAAACAATAACTTACCAAACTCTCTCTTCATCATGCACTTTCCTCTTTCACTCACCTTATTCATCCTAGAAAGTCTCATAAAATAACTCAAAAGAATCTCTGATTTATCTTTAATCACAAATGCACATCTTACGTCTCTTCTCTTTCTTAATCAAGTTCTTCTTTTTTTATTACTCACGCAGCCTCGTTAATCGAACCAGCAGGGTCGTTAACGATCTTCATCATGCATACTTCCTTCACTTTTTCGCAACAAATTTTCTTTTGTGCATCCTTTATTGTCAAGAGATCTTTCTTTTTACAAAATAAAACAAGAGACTTCCAATCTACCCTTCCAAACAATCTCTCAATTTCAAAAACCAATCATAACATCTCACTCTCAACAAAACACACCTCTCCAAACTAAGTCCTAATCCCCGGATAGGGTCAAGCTTATCTCGGCTAGAGAATAATTTTGTGGAGCTAAAAAAAAAGGCTTAAGGCTCAAATTGGCTTCAAAAAGAGGGATAAGTGATAAGGGTGGATAAGGATTAATAGGGCTTATGAAGAAGTTCTCAATCATATGATCTTCACAAGTAATGAACTATAAATATTATATAGGTCTCAAGTAATAGATAACCATCACAACTCCAAGAGATAATATGCATATAGAGAGCAAGTCACACAAGAAAAGAAGAGGGATTTTTGATGTTATCCCTATAAGGTCAAAAATAACTCACAAGGTAGCTTGTTTTGTTGGATTGCATACTTATGATAAAAAGTATACATGCTCAATTTCATCAAATGCTATTCCTTCATAAAAACAACTTCAAAACATGAATCAGGCTAAACTTTCAAAGACATGCTTGCAAGGAATTATATGATCATGCTAGCAACTACTATCATAGAACCATAAGAAAGGGCTATCTATCAATTTTAAAACTCTTTTTGGAATTTTCAAATTTTTCAATTTTTTTTATGGAACAAAGAACTACTCAAAACAAATAAAACACATAAAACAAACAAGACACAAGACGACAAGTTTTCTACCCTTTCCAACCCCATACTTAAAATTACAGTGTCCCCACTGTAAGAAAAATAATAAGAAGAAAAGAAATAGAAAAGAAAAGAAAAGAAAGAAAAAAACAAGAAAAAGAAACAGAAAAACTTACAAGATCTTAACAGAAAACAAGAAAAACTCTTCAAACTGAATCAACGGTTAGGTGGTGGAAAATAATGCATGAAGTTCCCCATGAAGTCATAAATCGTCCTCCAACGCTCTGCATCTTCCGCCTTTCTCTGCTGATGCCTCGTATCCTCGAATGCCATGCGAGCAGAATAGACACTCTCCCATCTATCCATCCTCCGATGAATATGTGTCTGCTGAAGGTTAAGCTACTACATCTGAGCTGAAAGATCTTCGGCCCATGGTGGCGGGATACTCGATCCAGCGTACTCGGGCTGGAAGTGGTCTTGGTAAAGCACCGGGTTGTATGGCATGATACCATAAGAATGAGGGTTGATAGGTTGCTCGGTAGAAGCATCAAAGTGGTTGTTAACGACCCTGGCGGGCTCGTTAACGAAGACATTGGTGCCCAGAATTTCTGTATCAATGTCATCCTCCTCGATTTCGAGCTCCTCTGTACCTCCCTCGGTAGCTGCCTCTTCAGTCTCATCTTCATCATCTTCGTCCATCTCGTCTCCCTCTCTCTCAAACCGTGACTCACATGGCCTAAGTGACAGCTCATCTTGTGGCTTGGGCTCTAACGGGAATGCATGCCCCGTCCATGCCTAGCTCGTACGAATTCGGTACATAAAGTAGCTCCATCTTAGATAGGGTGGGTGTAACATTTCGGCCTTGAACTTTTGTAATGTACCCATCCCGAACCTGCGTAAAGATACCGGAGCTGAACCAATAGTTCCTATTGAGCAACTTAGTGTGGGCCGGTGTGTAAAGGGTGAGATCAACTCCAAGATTGGTTGCCAAGAGACTAACCAGATTCCCGCACCATACTTCCTTTGACTTGATTGACTTCTCAACGTAGTATAGCCATTCGTACCCCAAGTTCAATGGGGCGGGCTCCTCAAAAAGAATTGTGCGGAGGCATGCAACTTCTATCCTCGTCGGCTTGTTCAGCTCTCTCTTAGGCCAGAATGTAGCGGCTAGGACTTGGAGAATGATCCTGAATATGGGGTTGATGATGCTTGCTCCGATAATGCCACAGTGGAGGGCTCTACCTCCCCGGTGATGTAGCTCCAAGTCCTTGTCACCTTGTAATCCTTAAGTTTGTAATCTCGAGAAGGATTTAGGAGCTCAAGAATAGCATTGAACTCCGCCAAAGTGAACTCACGATTCACATTACCGAGCCTGAACCGAATTCGTCCCTCCGAAGTCTTCGTCGGGAATCTTGTCTCAAGAGTGGATAGAAACTCGGATGTGAGAGCCGGGAAGTGTGGTACATTCTCCTTCTTCAACAAGCGAGGCACTCCGAGAATAGAAAAGGCCTCCTTGGCATCATCATAGATTTGCATTTGCTTGGCACTCGACCTCGAGAACCACCGAGTGTAGTGGTCCTTGTCTAGTATGGCGTTGTAGCGGTCCGCTTGTCCCTGAGTGTGCAAGATCACGCTGTCCATGCGAGGTGGAGATGGGGACCTCTGAGTCCTCTTCTTCTTTTGGGCTTGGGTTGTGGCTCGGCTGGAACTTGCCATGTGGACCTACAAAAAATATACGACTATTCCAAGATAAGATCCACTCAAATCAATAGACAAGAGACCCCATACTTGGTCTTGGAATAGCTCTCGGAATTCCTCGTTATCTGCCCAATTGGGTCAGTAACGGATCTGGACTGGTTTTTATTCGCTTGATAATGCGTAGGGTCGTTAACGAACCTGGGTGGGTCGTTAACGAGCCGCCAAGAACCAGTTTGCAGTTTCCGAATGTAAAAGACTCTAAAATTTAGCCATCAATCAAGCATGCATCCCTCATAATCCTATGTAAGATACACAATCGGGTATACGCACCCCATACTTACTCAATTACCCATCCCGAACATGCTATAGTTGCCCCAAAAATCATTGTGAAGATCAAAACAATTCTAAAACAAGGTAGTTCATGCTTTCCTAAATCAAATTGCAATGGAGAATCTAAGCAAGAATAAACCCCTAGAAGTCAAGATCAACCACTAAACAATCAAGCATTAAAATCGTTGAGCAACAATAACATGCCATTCGATCCTCTATGAACAAGATATGAAATTTCAACCCTATAAACCATGAATCATGCAATAAAGAGTTAGGGTTTAGAAATCATACCGTTAGATTGAGAAATTAAAGAGCAAAGATTGAAAATTTGGGTGGTTAACGAGCTCGGATCTCGTCGGTAAGAAAAATTAAAGGCGGCGGACTTCGTTAACTAGGTGGGTCTCCTAAGTTCGGTGGCGGTGAGAATTCCGATCGGTGGTGAGGAATTTCGGTAGGAATTTTTGGGGGATTTAGGCTTTTTGGATTGTGGATTCTAGAGTGGAATTTTTGGGAGGTTTAGAAGGGTTATATAGGAGAGGGCTAGAGGTAGGGGAAAGGTTGAAAAGGGGCGGCACATGGGTAAGATAGAAGATAGATTTAGGTTAAAATTACTTACCTGCCCATTTACCGATTCAGGTCGCCGACTTGGGTTGTTAACGACCTTGGGTTGGGTCGTTAACGAGCCGTCTTAGCCTTTCTTAGTGATTTACGAGCCCAACTCCTGCATCTTGTTAGCTAAAAAACTATCCTATCTTTCTATCCTAAAAACTACTTAAACTCAAAAGAAAGCTAGGAAAAAGAAGAAAAGAAAGAAAGAAAACTAAAACTATACTAAAAGTGGGTTGCCTCCCGTAAGCGCTATTTTTAATGTCGTTAGCCTGACGTACTTACCTTGGCTAATCCGACGTTGTAAGAGCCACAGTGACTCTAATCTCTTCATCCGGGTCGGGTTGCTCATGGAACTTTTTCATTCGGTGGCCGTTAACTTTGAAGATTGTGCCTTGGTTATCGATCAACTCTACCGCACCGTGAGGATAGATGTGACGAACCACGAATGGCCAACTCCATCTTGTCCTTAGCTTCCATGGGAATAAACGGAGTCTAGAGTTGAAAAGAAGTACCTTATCGCCAACCTCATAAGTTTTGGGCACCAATTTCTGATCATGCCACCGCGTGGTGCGCTCTTTGTTAATTTCAGCATTTTCATACGCCTTAAGTCTCAACTCTTCTAGTGCTTGCAAGTCCATGAATCGTTTTGCTCCAGCTGCGTTGAGGTTCATGTTGAGCTCCTTAAGAGCCCATAATGCTTTATGCTCCATCTCAACCGGTAAATGGCATGCCTTGCCATACACTAGATTATAGGGAGTGGTGCGTAGAGGCGTCTTGTATGCTGTCCTATATGCCCACAGAGCGTCATCCAATTTACAAGAGCAATCCTTCCTCGAATGGGACACTGTCTTTTCCAATATGCTCTTTATCTGTCGGTTTGAAACTTCAACTTGGCCACTAGTTTGGGGATGATATGGTGTTGCCACACAGTGTGATACCCCATACTTGGCCAAAAGTGCTTCAAAGCTCCGCTCAATGAGATGAGAACCACCATCACTAATGAGGACTCTTGGAATGCCGAACCTGGGAAAAATGTTAGTCTTAATAAACTTGGCCACGGTTTTAGCGTCGTTGGTCCTTGTAGGGATGGCCTCCACCCACTTAGAAACATAATCGACCGCCACTAGGATATACTTGTAGGGGCCTTATGCGGGAAAAGGTCCCATGAAGTCTATGCCCCATACGTCGAATAACTCGACCTCTAGTATTCCGGTTAGCGGATTCTCATGTCTCCAAGTGATGTTGCCCGAGCGTTGGCATCTATCACATGTTGTCACATAAGCTTATACATCTTGAAAAATGGTTGGCCAGTAGAGACCACTTTGAAGAATCTTTGCCATGGTTTTGAATCCTTTTGCATGGCCTCCGGTAGGAAGTGTGTGACATTGACGGATCACGTTCTCTACCTCCTCTTCTGGGATACAACATCTAAAGAGGTGATCACTTCCTTGCTTAAACAAGTAAGGATCATCCCAATAGTACTGTTTTACATCGTGGAGGAACTTCTTTTTCTTTTGTGGGGTTAGTCCCAATGGGATTACGCCTCCTACAAGACAGTTAGCAAAATCCGCAAACCAAGGGATTTTTGACCCTCTAATAGCATGAATTGATGTAGAAAAAGTAGAAGCAACAGGAGAGAAAGGGATTGAATCGAATTGAATGAGTTTTGGCTCAAGAATCTTACCTGACCGGGTCGTCACTGGACCTATGTGGGTCTTTAACGACCCTGGAGATGTAGTATTATCCTCGATGACGACCTCCCGTGGCATGTTAACAAACTACTTAACTAATATGTCGATGCACTTTGGGTCTTTGCCTTCGTGATCTATGCATTCCAGCCTCGGTGCCTCGTTAACGACCCTGAAGGGGTCGGTGACGAGGGTCTTGTTGAGTTCGACCTCATTCAGCATGAGGTGTTCGTCTGGTCTGGAATCATTTATTGGCACTTCATTGTTGGATTTGGTGATATGCTCAACCGGCAATCTGGATAAGTGATCTGCCGCTAGGTTTTGTGCTCCTTTCTTATCTCTTATTTCATGATCAAATTCATGCAGTAAGAGCATCCAACGAAGCAATCTAGGCTTGGCATTGTTTTTGGCCATTAGGTATCTAGCAACCTCATGGTCAGTATAAACAATCACTTTTGATCCAACAAGGTAGGACCATAATTTTTCAAAAGCGAATACCACAGCAAGGAACTCCTTCTCCGTTGTGGTATACTTACTCTGCACCTCATCCAGCGTCTTACTGGCGTAGTAGATGGCGTGGAGTTTCTTATCCTTCCGTTGTCCCAAGACTGTGCCGACTGCATAGTCACTAGCGTCGCACATATCTCAAAGGGTAGTGTCCAATCCAGGGACTACATAATAGGGGCGGACACGAGGGCTACTCGTAACCTGTAAAATGCTTCAAGACATTCTAGAGACAGCTCAAACACTACATCTTTCATTAGTAGGTTAGTCAAAGGTTTAGCTATCTTAGAAAAATCCTGAATAAAGCGTCTATAAAAACCACATGCCCTAGGAAACTCCTGATGTCTTTTACAGAAGAGGGAGGAGGTAGTTTTTCAATAAGCTCAATTTTTGCTTTGTCTACTTCTATCCCTCTCTTGGAGACAAGATGTCCTAGCACTATCCCCTCTTGAACCATGAAATGACATTTTTTCCAGTTTAACACACGATTGGTTTCTTCACATCTTTTAAGCACACGTGCAAGGTTAGCAAGACAAGCATCAAATGAAGAACCATAAACAGAAAAATCATCCATGAAGACCTTTACAATCTCCTCTATCATTTCCGAAAAATGGCCATCATACACCTTTGAAAGGTGGCGGGGGCATTGCAAAGCCCAAATGGCATCCTTTTATAAGCAAAAGTCCCATAGGGACATGTAAAGGTATTCTTTTCCTGATCATCAGGATGAATGAGAATCTGCCAAAAACCGCTATAACCATCTAAATAACAGAAATAATCATGCCGGGCTAAGCGTTCTAACACCCGATCAATGAAAGGAAGTAGAAAATGATCTTTTCTAGTAGCGCTATTGAGCTTCCTATAATCAATGCACATCCTTCAACTGGTAGTGGTCCTAGTTGGGATAAGCTCTCCCTTTTCATTTTCTATGACATTCATTCCCCCTTTTTTTGGGACTACATGGACCAGACTCACCCATTGGCTGTCCGATATAGGAAATATGATCCCATCATCAAGTAATTTAATGATTTCCTTTTTGACCACATCCTTCATGTTTGGACGTTGATGCTCTATAGTGGGTTTATGATTATCCTCCATGTATATCCTATGCATGGAAAGAGAAGGGGATATGCCTATTATAACATCTAGGGAGTAGCCTATGGCTTTTCTATGCATCCTAAGCACATTCAACAGTTTGTCTACTTCCTCATCTTTTAATTTAGCATTGATGATGACAGGAAAAGTAGAATTAGGACCAAGGAATTCATACCTGAGGAGTCCGGAAGGGGTTTAAGTGTTGGAGAAGGTTCAACTGGGATTAGAATCGGTTCTTCTGGCTCCGTCTTCAACACCTCTTCAAGGTATTCAAATGCTGAAATTTCATTGTATTCGGCCAAGGTCGTTAACGATGCTGATGGAGTCGTTAACGAGCTTCCTTCTTCTGCCAGGAGAATCGGTACTGAGGCTGGGGAGCTCGTTAGCGAAACTGTAGGGGCTATCTCAGCCCATCTTTGAATGGAGAATTCATCATTTGACACCAATCTTACAACAGGGTCCCCACATTCGATAATTTCATTGTAGGTGTAGAGCATCTTGACTTCGGCTCTATTGGTATCCTTCATTGACTGTTTGAATCAGAATTCCGTTACCTCATCCCCAATTTCGAAAGTTAGGAGTCCCCTCCTCAATTATGGCTACAACTGTGGCGAGGAACGGTCTCCCCAAGATAATATGAACTATCGGGTCTTTGGGCATTGCCATGACTATGAAATCATTTGGAACAAAGAATTTGCCCACTTGCACCGGAAAGTCTTCTACAACCCATGTTGGTTTGATGCAAGAGCCATCTTCCATCTATAACAACATGTTGATTGGCTCTAGTGGTCCCATGTTGGCTTTCGACTAGATTGAGAGGGGAAGTAAACTAGTACTGGCTCCCAGATCACATACAACTTTGAATTTGTGGTCGCCTATGCAAATTTTTATGGCAAACCTCCCTGGGTCTCCTAGCTTTTCTGGTAGAGCAATAGACCGGACTTCGTCTTGCAGCTCTATGATGGATCTTTTCCTGCTAAGAATATCCTTCATGGTGTGCTGGTTCGGTACTCGCTCTCGTTGAGTCGTTACCGAGCTGAACCGTAATGTCCTCTTCAGTCTTGTCCTTAGCTTGGACACGCTCTGGTAGTGTCTTTCCGCTCCTAAGGTGTACCGAAGCTATTTGTCCCCTAGGGTTCTCCTCGGGACGGCCCGGGAGTTGCCCTTGTGGTCTTGGAATCTGTGTAGTAAGGTTCCCTAGTTGGGAGTCAACATTCTTCTTCCATATATCAAACTCTCCCCATCTTTTGTTTTGATTGTTAAAGTTGGCTTGGATTCCGCTAATGCCTTCCTGTAACCCTTGTACCCATGATGGTGGCTCTTGGTAGCCTGGAAGTCGATATGGTGCAGGTCTCTACATCCCCAACAAGGAAGATGTTGACCCCAATGTCAGAAATCAATTTCTACAAGACGAGGTCAACCGCTTGAAAAAGCAGGTAAGTTTTCTGAAATCCTCTCAATCTTGTCAAGAGTTTGGCTCTTCTGCCCATAGTACTTCTGCTTGCACTAACATAGAGCAGGTGAGAGCCGCTGAGACATACGCTGAAGTGAACTATATGAGAAGCCCATACAGAAATAAACCGAGTAATTTTGACTGGTCAAACAATTATCCAGCATGGGGCAACCAAAATCCGAATGCCAACTATGCAGCGCCCCCACCAAATAGGAGACATGCGCCGTATCGACCTCCAAACTACCAAGAGCCACCATCATGGGTACAAGGGTTACAGGAAGGCATTAGCGGAAACCAAGCCAACCTTAACAATCAAAAAAAAAGATGGGGAGAGTTTGATATATGGAAGAAGAATGTCGACTCCCAACTAGGGAACCTTGCTGCACAGATTCCAAGACCACAAGGGCAACTCCCGGGCCGTCCCGAGGAGAACCCTAGGGGACAAATAGCAGTGGTACACATTAGGAGCGGAAAGACACTACCAGAGCGTGTCCAAGCTAGGGACAAGACTGAAGAGGACGTCACGGTTCAGCTCGGTAACGACCCAGCGAGAGCGAGTACTGAACCGGCACACCATGGTGACGAGGCTCCCAAGATCGTTAACGACCCTAATCCAGGTAAGTTTTCTGATCCGAGCCCTCCTCTCAATCCCAGGCTCATTAATGACCCCATCAGGGTCGATAACGAACCGCCGAGGACACCTAACGACCCTAGTGTCGACCCGGTAACTTCACCTCTTGAGCCTGACTTGGTTCTGAGGATGGTGAAATCTCTACCTTTTATTTGTCAACAATTTTTTTTTTTTGTAGTATAGTGGTAAGTATTCCCGCCTGTCACGCGAGTGACCCTTGTTCGATCCCTGGCAACGACGCCAATTTGTTGAGAGGGTTTCTTGACAACAAATAAATTTATATCAACACCTCGCTGAGTATAGGGGAGTCAGGATCGTTCCACAGGAAGCACGTTGTTTGTCTACCCTAAACAAAGCAAAACAACACAACACACTCACGACCAACCTCGTTAACGACTTTGTCAAGGTCGTTAACGAACCTGGATAAACTACGAAAACACACACTAACGACCTAGGAACAGGTTCGGTACCGAGGCAACGAACTCAGTAACGAATATAACTGAAGAAATTCAAATAAGAACAAAAATCTAGGACAAGGGTTACCACAACATAGCCATTCATATAAACTCGTAAAAAGATAAAGATCATGCCTTTAAATAGATAAATTCATCAACTTTTGTTGATTATCAAGCAAATCAATCTACTCTCATAAACTAATTCACTCAATCACTTGTTTTGGATCCAAAGCTCGAAACTTTCACAATCGAACAATATCAACCTTCAAGTATATAACTTTCTCTTTCAATCAAGTTAAAAACTCAAATTACCCCGATTCTCATCTAGGCATAAACACAACAATAAAACCGAATCGAAAACACGATTAACGACCTTAGCTTTACTCTTGTTCCACCTCGGTTCGTCCTCTCCTCCGACTCGACTCTCTCTCTCGGCTCTTCCAATCCGTCTACTACTCAAACCCCCCCTAGGCTAGAAAAGAAGGGTATTTATACTAATAAAGCTATCTAATAAAAAAGCTAGAAGATAAAACCTTCCTAAAAGATAGAAACTAACTCTAAAATGATAGAAATAAAACCTAGAAAGATAACAAGACCTAAAATATAGAATATATTAACCCTAAAACTCATTAAAAACCCTACCGACACGGAATAAATTTCCGCACAGGGTCGGTAAACATCACAACGAACTCTCGAAAAACTCTATCTCTAAGCCTCGTTAACGACCATTCATAGCCTCGTTAACGAGCCTGGATTTGGATTTCTTCAACACTTCAACTCCAAAAATCATGACTTCGACTCCTTTATCTCGTATTCTTCCGTCCTCCACCATAGAATTCCAATCAGCTCCAGAAAGCATCGTTTCCTTGCTAAAAACGTACAAAAAGACACAAAACGGAGTTGCTTCCATACTTTTCACAAAATATGCTAAACCATCAAAAACACATAAAACTACTAAAACTAAACCGAACAAACTAAGAAAACACACTAAGAACTATACCGAAAACACGAACATCAAAATAATCAAAACCAAACAATCATACTCATCAAGCCATAGCCATCATCTAAAAAGCAACTTCAACACATAAAAAAAAATAGTAAATGACTATTAATGTCATCACACATATATGCACTAAATAGACATAAGAAAAACTCATAGAAATTCAATCTCTCAACTCATCTTATATATAAAAAATCATAGAAATTGGAACTTATATCACCAAACTCTCCACCCAAGATTTGTCAAAACAAGTAAAAACCATCAAGAGAACTTAGGGGGCTCAATGAAAAACTTCATAGAAGCTTGGCCGGGTTGTAATGGTGCTTGGTAAAGACAATTAGGCGTGGAAATATTTTGGTCATGTGGTGCTAATAATATTCGGGAATTAAAAACTCCTAAAACTCACACATAACAAAACTCTAAAAAAAATAACTTACTAAACTCTCTCTTCATTATGCACTTTCCTCTTTCAATCACCTTATTCATCCTAGAAAGTCTCACAAAATAAATCAAAAGAGTCTCCCATTTATCTTTAACCATAAATGCACATCTTACTTCTCTTCTCTTTCTTAATCAACTTCATCTTTTTTTATTACTCATGCAACCTCGTTAATCGAACCAGCAGGGTAGTTAACAATCTTCATCGTGTATACTTCCTTCACTTTTTCTCAACAAATTTTCTTTTGAGCATCCTTTATTATCAAGAGATCTTTCTTTTTACAAAATAAAACAAGAGACTTCCAATCTACCCTTCCCAACAATCTCTCAATGACAAAAACCAATCATAGCATCTCACTCTTAACAAAACACACCTCTCCAAACTAAGTCCTAATCCCCGGATAGGGTCAAGCTTATCTCAGCTAGAGAATAATTTTGTGGAGCTAAAAATAAAAAAGGCTTAAGGCTCAAATTGACTTCAAAAAGAAGGATAAATGATAAGGGTGGATAAGGATTAATAGGGATTATGAAAAAGTTCTCAATCATATGATCTTCACAAGTAATGAACTATAAATCTTATATAGGTCTCAAGTAATAGATAACCATCACAATTCCAAGAGATAATATGCATATAGAGAGCAAATCACACAAGAAAAGAAGAGGGATTTTTGATGTTCTCCCTATAAGGTCAAAAATAACTCACAAGGTAGCAATTTTTGTTGGATTGCATATTTATGCTAAAAAGTATACATGCTCAATTTCATCAAATGCTATTCCTTCATAAAAACAACTTCAAAACATGAATCAAGCTAAACTATCAAAGACATGCTTGCAAGGAATTATATGATCATGCTAGCAACTACTATCATAGAACCATAAGAAAGGGATATCTTATCAATTCTAAAACTCTTTTTTGGATTTTTTTTAAAAAAAAAATCGATTTTTTTTAAATGGAACAAAGAAAACTCAAAACAAATAGAACACATAAAACAAACAAGACACACGACAACAAGTTTTCTACCCTTTCCCACCCCATACATAAAATTACAATGTCCCATTGTAAGAAAAATAAGAAGAAGAAAAGAAAAAGAAAAGAAAAGAAAAGCAAGAAAAAAACAAGAAAAAGAAACAGAAAAACTTACAAGATCTTAAAGCAGAAAACAAGAAAAACTCTTCAAATTGAATCAGTGGTTAGGTGGTGGAAAATAATGCTCGAAGTTCCCCTTGAAGTCATACATCGTCCTCCAACGCTCTGCATCATCCGCCTCTCTCTGCTGATGCCTCGTATCCTCGAATGCCATGCGAGCAGAATAGACACTCTCCCATCTATCCATCCTCCGATAAATATGTGTGTGCTGAAGGTTAAGCCGCTGCATCTGAGTTGAAAGATCTTCGGGCCATGGTGGCGGGATACTCGCTCCAGTGCACTCGGGCTTAGGAGGTGGTTAATAGTGATTGTGAGGCTGGAAGTGGTCTTGGTAAAGCACCGGGTTGTATGGAATGATACCATAATAATGAGGGTCGATAGGTGGCTACGGGAGGTCGGTAGGTGCTCTCGGCGGGTCGTTATCGATGTTGTGAGCCTTGGTAGGAGCATCGGTAGAAGCATCAAAGTGGTTGTTAACGACCCTGGCGGGCTCGTTAACGAAGACATTGGTGGCCAGAATTTCTGTATCGAGGTCATCCTCCTCGATGTCGAGCTCCTCTGTACCTCCCTCGGTAGCTGCCTCTTCAGTCTCATCTTCATCATCTTCGTCCATCTCGTCTCCCTCTCTCTCAAACCGTGACTCAGACGGCCTAAGTGATAGCTCATCTTGTGGCTTGGGCTCTAACGGGAATGCATGCCCCGTCCATGCCTCGTACCAATTCGGTACATAAAGTAGCTCCATCTTAGATAGGATGGGTATAACATTTCGGCCTTGGACTTTTGTAATGTACCCATCCCGAACTTGCGTAAAGATACCCGGAGCTGAACCAATAGTTCTTGTTGAATAACTGAGCGTGGGCCGGTGTGTAGAGGGTGAGATCAACTCCAAGATTGGTCGCCAAGAGACTAACCAGATTCCCGCACCATACTTCCTTTGACTTGATTGACTTCTCAACGTAGTATAGCCATTCGTACCCCAAGTTCAATGGTGCGGGCTCCTCAAAAAGAATTGTGCGGAGGCATGCAACTTCTATCCTTGTCGGCCTGTTCAGCTCTCTCTTAGGCCAGAATGTAGCGGCTAGGACTCGGAGAATGATCTCGAATATGGTGTTGATGATGCTTGCCCCGGATAATGCCGCCGTGGAGGGCTCTACCTCTCTGGAGATGTAGCTCGAGAAGGATTTGGGAGCTCAAGAATAGCATTGAACTCCGCCAAAGTGAACTCACGGTTCACATTACCGAGCCTGAACCGAATTCGTCCTTCCGACGTCTTCGTCGGGAATCTTGTCTCAAGAGTGGCTAGAAACTCGGATGTGAGAGCCGGGAAGTGTGGTACATTCTCCTTCTTCAACAAGTGAGGCACTCCGAGAAGAGAAAAGGCCTCCTTGACATCATCATAGATCCGCATTTGCTTGGCACTCGACCTCGAGAACCACCGAGTGTAGTGGTCCTTGTCTAGTATGGTGTTGTAGCGGTCCGCTTGTCCCCGAGTGCGCAAGATCACATTTTCCATGCGAGGTGGAGATAGGGGCCTCTGAGTCCTCTTCTTCTTTTGGGCTCGGGTTGCGGCTCGGCTGGAACTTGCCATGTGGACCTACAAAAAATATACGATTGTTCCAAGATAAGATCCACTCAAATCAATAGACAAGAGACCCCATACTTGGTCTCGGAATAGCTCTCGGATTCCTCATTATCTGCCCAATTGGGCCAGTAACGGATCTGGACTATTTTTTATTCGCTTGATAATGCGGAAGGTCGTTATGGAACCTGGGTGGGACGTTAACGTGCCGCCGAGAACCAGTTCGCAGTTTCCGAATGTAAAAGACTCTAAAATTTAGCAATGAATCAAGCATGCATCCCTCATAATCCTATGTAAGACACACAATCGGGTATACGCACCCCATACTTACTCGATTACCCATCTCGAACATGCTATAGTTCCCAAAATCTCATAGTGAAGATCAAAACAATTCTAAAACAAGGTAGTTCATGCTTTCCTAAATAAAATTGCAATGGAGAATCTAAGGAAGAATAAACCCCTACAAGTCAAGATCAACCACTAATAAATCAAGCATTGAAATCGTTGAGCAACAATAACATGCCATTCGATCCTCTATGAACAAGATATGAAATTTCGACCCTATAAACCATGAATCATGCAATAGAGAGTTAGGGTTTTGAAATCATAGCGGTAGATTGAGAAATTAAAGAGCAAAGATTGAAAATTTGGGTGGTTAACGAGCTCGGATCTCGTCGGTAAGAAAAATTAAGGCGGCGGACTTCGTTAACTAGGTGGGTCTCCTAAGTTTGGTGGCGGTGAGAATTCCGATCGATGGTGAGGAATTTCGGTAGGGATCTTTGGGGGATTTAGGCTTTTTGGATTGAGGATTTGAGAGTGGAATTTTTGGGAGGTTTAGAAGGGTTATATAGGAGAGGGCTAGAGGTAGGGGAAAGGTTAAAAAGGGGCGGCACATGGGTAAGATAGAAGATAGATTTAGGTTAAAATTACTTACCTACCCGTTTGCCGATTCGGGTTGCCGTCTTGGGTCGTTAACGACCCTGGGTTGGGTCGTTAACGAGCCGCCGTAGCCTTTCTTGAGTGATTTACGAGTCCAACTCTTGCATCTTGTTAGCTAAAAAACTATCCTATCTTTCTATCCTAAAAACTGCTTAAACTCAAAAGAATGCTAGGAAAAAGAAGAAAAGAAAGAAAGAAAACTAAAACAATATTAAAAGCAGGTTGCCTCCCATAAGTGCTATTTTTAACGTCGT
The DNA here is from genome assembly GCA_964016875.1 of Fallopia convolvulus. NCBI lineage: Eukaryota > Viridiplantae > Streptophyta > Magnoliopsida > Caryophyllales > Polygonaceae > Fallopia > Fallopia convolvulus. The sequence continues at coordinate 33,512,958 of OZ024732.1, read as the reverse complement.
TAGACCGACGTACTTACCATGGCTCATGGTGGCTCTGTTACAGCTATGTTAGGGTCTTGAGGTACCCCACATTAGCTTTGTAGGCATTATTGGCTTGAGTCACTGAATTGGGTCCTTCATCTGCTATCAGTATGCTTGGTATTCCTACATAAGAGTTAGTGAAATCCGAAGACCAAGGTGGTCTGGACTCCTCTATAGCATATACAGTGGGGCATGGTGTAGGAACAAAATATGAAGAAGAGTCATAACCAGTTCTAGTGAATTCATAGTTAGAGTACTCACCTTTATTATACCCTTGCATGTGGGACTCGGAAATGGGCCAAGGAGGTTTGGCAGGATCCTGTGTGAGATTCTCGTCCGCTTTTGTACTTGGAGAAGGCACGTTAGGAACTGCTATGTCGAGTTCTGGCTGAGTTAACTCGATCTGTGCAGCCGCAGATGGGTCATTAGCGTTTTGGTCAAGGCTGAATTCCACGCGTTGCTCTCCAATATCAAAAGTGAGGAGTCCTTTCCGCACATCGACCCTGGAACTTGTTGTAGCTAGGAATGGTCTGCCTAGGATAATGGGGACATGAGGGTCTTTAGGCATATCGAGGACGATGAAATCATTTGGGATAAAGAATTTCCCAACTTGAATGGGATAGTCGTCCACGACTCCTGTGGCCTTTACGCTTGATCCGTCTGCCATGTAGAGGTTCATATCTCTAGGTTCCAATGTTCCCATGTTGGCTTTCGACCAGATTGAAAGGGGAAGTAAAGTAGCACTGGTGCCCGGATCACATAGAGGTTTGAATTTGTGGTCACCTATGCCAATTGTTATGGCATACCTCCCTGGGTCTCCTAGATTTTCTGGTAGAGCAATAGACCGGACTTCATCTTGCAGCTCTGTGATGGATCTTTTCCTGCTAAGAATATCCTTCAAAAATTTCTTGTAAGCCGACATTTCGCTTAGTGCCTCAGCGAATGGGATGGAAATATTAATGCCCTAAAGAATCTTTACGAAACGCTTGAACTTACTCGCAGTAGAGTCCTTTGACTTCTTAATAGGAAAAGGTAGAGATTTCACCATCCTCGGAACCAAGTCAGGCTCGACAGGTGAAGTTACCGGGTCTACACTAGGGTCGTTAGGTTTCCTCGGCGGTTCGTTATCGACCCTGATGGGGTCGTTAACGAGCCTGGGATTGAGAGGAGGGCTCGGATCAGAAAACTTACCTAGATTAGGGTCGTTAATGACCCTGGGAGCCTCGTCACCATGGTGTGCTGGTTTAGGTACTCGATCTCGCTGGGTCATTACCGAGCTGAACCGTAACGTCCTCTTCAGCCTTGTCCTTAGCTTGGACACGCTCTGGTAGTGTCTTTTCGCTCCTAAGGTGTACCGCTGCTATTTGTCCCCTAGGGTTCTCCTCGGGATGGCCCAGTAGTTGCCCTTGTGGTCTTGGAATCTATGCATCAAGGTTACCTAGTTGGGAGTCGACAATCTTCTTCCATATATCAAACTCTTCCTATCTTTTGTTTTGATTGTTAAGGTTGGCTTGGATTCCGCTAATGCCTTCTTGTAACCCTTGTACCCACGATGGTGGCTCTTGGTAGCCTAGAGGTCGATACGGTGCAAGTCTATTATCCGCTGGGGGCGCTACATAGTTGGCATTCGGATTATGGTTGCCCCATGCTGGATAATTGTTTTACCTGTCAAAATTACTCGGCGGGTTTCTGTATGGGCCTCTCATATAGTTCACTTCAGCATATGTCTCAACGGCTCTCACCTGCTCTATTTTAGTGTAAGCAGAAGTACTATGGGCAGAAGAGCCACACTCTTGACAAGATTGAGAGGATTTCAGAAAACTTACTTGCTTTTTCAGGCGGTTGACCTCGTCTTGCAGAAATTGATTTTTGACATCGGGATCAACATCTTCCTTGTTGGGGATGTAGAGACGCCTCTGGGGCTGGGCAGATTGCTGGATACCATACATGGCATCATAGTTAGATAGCTTGTCCAACAATTCCCATCCAACTGTGGGCTCCAACTCTATAAAACCGCATGTTGTATGCGTGTTGAGGCGGTTCTTCGTCTCTGCATTGATACCTTGGATAAAGATTTCTTTAAGCACATATAAGGGTTGCCCATGAGTGGGGCACTATCTAAGCATCTCTTTAAATCTTTCCCATGTTTCAACGAAAGTCTCATTAGGCAGCTGGTGATAGGAGGTGATACGTTTTCTCACCTCCGTCGTCTTGGCAAGAGTGAAAAACTTTGTAAGAAATTGATCATACAAGTTCTTCCAAGTCCTGATAGACTTAGGAGGTAAGCTCTCCAACCAGCTCAGGGCCTTTCCAATAAGATACCACCTGAAAGCTTTTAACATAACATATTCAAGTGAGACACCTTCAGAAGCTATGGTATCACATAAATCAAGAAAAATCCTAATATGTTCCATAGGGCACTCAATAGGTTTTCTTTCAAACTGAGCCCGTTTGATCAAGGCTATAAATTGACACTTAATCTAAAACGGTTTCTCTATCTCCGGAAGCACAATTGGAGACTCTAGCACCCTCAGTTCCGGATGCATGTATTCTTTGGCATTCCTTGGATATGCATTCAACTCTTCCTGTAGACGGGCATTGTTGACTCGTTGACGCTCAGCCTCGGCAGCAGCGGCTTCTTTCTCGGTCTTTAAAGCCTCCATCTGCCTCTATAGTTCTTCCATCTGACGAGTCATCTCCTCGGGCGTAGCCATCACTCGGTTTTCTCGACGTCTACGGTGCAGGGAACGTTCAGGTTCTGAATAATAACCAACGTTGTCAAATTCGAGCCTTCGACGTCCTACCGGCATACGTTGAGAAAATAGACAAAGAAAACAAAAATTAAAAACAAAAACGGGGTCAGGCTATTCCCCAAACCAACAAATAAACAAACAAACACTGTTGCTTCCCCGACAACGACACCAATTTGTTGATAGGGTTTGTTGACTATAAATTTTGTTGATAGGGAAGCGTTAGATTGATAGACAAACAAACGCCTGAATAGAGTTTGTTGACAACAAATAAAATTTATAGTCAAGACCCCGCTGAGTATAGGGGAGTCAGGATCGTTCCACAGGAAGCACGGTTGTTTGTCTATCAAACTACTAAGTTAAATAAAATAAAGCAAAAGAACACAACACACTCATGACCAACCTCGTTAACAACTTTGCCATGGTCGTTAACGAACCTGGATAAACTACAAAAACACACACTAACGACCTAAGAACAGGTTCGGTACCGATGCAACGAACTCAGTAACGAATATAACCGAAGAAATTCAAATAAGAACAAAAATCTAGGACAAGGGTTACCACAACATAGCCATGCATATAAACTCGTAAGAAGATAAAGATCATGCCTTTAAATAGATAAATTCATCAACTTTTGTTGATTAGCAAGCAAATCAATCTACTCTCATAAACTAATTCACTCAATCACTTGTTTTGGGTCCAAAGCTCGAAACTTTCGCAATCGAACAATATCAACCTTCAAGTTTATAACTTTCTCTTTCAATCAAGTTAAAAACTCAAATTACCCCGATTCTCATCTAGGCATAAACACAACAAGCAATCTAAAAATAGATAGAAGGCATTGAACACATCATCTTACTCATAAAACCATGCATAACTATGTCGGGTTTAACCCCGACCCTAGATAGGAAAACTACTCACTATTCATAACTATAAATCAAACAACTTCAATAAGAGAAAACATTGAAAACAAAGCTACTTCAAATTACTAAGAAAATATCATCTTACAAACTTTAGAAGAAACTGAAAACAACAAGAACACCGAATCAAAAACACGATTAACGACCTTAGCTTTACTCTTGTTCCACCTCGGTTCGTCCTCTCCTCCGACTCGACTCTCTCTCTCTCTCACTCCCGGCTCTTCCAATCCGTCTACTACTCGAACCCCCCCTTTTTAGGCTAGAAAAGAAGGGTATTTATACTAATAAAGCTATCAAATAAAAAAGCTAGAAGATAAAAACTTTTCTAAAAGATAGAAACTAACTTTAAAAATACAGAAACTAACTTTAAAAAGATAGAAATAAAACCTAGAAAGATAACAAGACCTAAAATATAGAATATAATAACCCTAAAACTCATTAAAAACCCTACCGACACGGAATAAATTTCCGCACAGGGTCGGTAAACATCACAACGAACTCTTGAAAAACTCTATCTTTAAGCCTCGTTAACGACCCTACATAGCCTCGTTAACGAGCCTGGATTTGGCTTTCTTCAACACTTCAACTCCAAAAATCTTGACTTCAACTCCTTTATCTCGTATTCTTCCATCCTCCACCATAACATTCCAATCAGCTCCAGAAAGCACCGTTTCCTTGCTAAAAACCTACAAAAAGACACAAAACGGAGTAGCTTCCATACTTTTCACAAAGTATGCAAAACCATAAAAAACACACAAAACTAACCCTAAAACTACTAAAACTAAACCTAACAAACTAAGAAAACACACTAGGAACTATATCAAAAACACGAACATCAACACACACTCAATCTTTACAAATCTTTCCTAATATAACATCTATGCATACAAATCTTGTACACTCTTTTATGATAATTTTCTCCATAAATAAATGCCCTAGTTGTCCTGCAAACAATCGCACACGATCTATGCATTCCTTCCATATATAGTTTTCCTGCCAGCTGGTCGTGTCAGTGACTTTGTCGAGTAGCCGACTCGACATGCAACTTAGAAGTCATTGAGTTATTGGAACCATCAAAAATCAAAACTTCTAACACCAATCCCCGACTTCCACGCTCCGTATTAAAGTCCAAATTCCAATATAACGTGGGGGTCCACAATTTCATCTGTGTGAGATTCCATCTTAAAACCAATTCATAATAGAAAGAGTATCCTAAGTGCTTATATGTCAATTATTTTATCTTTCAAGCTTTCAAGGTGGAAAACGTTTCTTGCACACACACCCTCAATTCCAACTATTTGGCCTTGCAATATGTCAATTGCACTTGATATCATGTCTTCAGGCTGGCTTGCCCATTACTAGACTAGAAGTCGGAACCTAGGATCGAACTGCTCTAATACCATGTCAAAATCCTAGTGGGTTGTAGACTCGTAGTTATTTAGGAGACAAGAGATTATATTGGCTATATATATTATTTTAATATAAGTTTGGATTGACCTTTCAACCCAAAAGATTTAGCTAATGGGTAGAGGTTTCACCTTACTTACATATGGATATTTTTCCTCTTAATTTTCCAATATGGGATATATCTTAAGCTCTCAACATGCCCCCTCAAGTGCATCTAGTCCTATCTAGTTGACACTTGATATACACCATTTAAGGGTGGCTAGCCTAATCAAATGGGAACTTCCCATATTCAAAGCTTTTATGGGTGGCTAGCCTAATCATGCCTTAAGGACGATAAACCAAACAAGCGTAGCCCCAAATACGCCCTCCTGACGGGCTAGCTCAATTAAACTGGGAAATGACCCGTCATCGTACCTGGGTCTCGACTCCTAGACTATTAATGGGCTAACCACCCTAAAGGCATGACGTCAAGTGCAACTGCATATTGCGGTGCTTGGCAATTGCACTTGGGGGGGCATGTGGAAGAAAAACTTCATATTTAAAACTTGAAAGATAAAATATCTAACATATAAGTACTTGGTTTACTTCTCCTATTGTCAATTGTTTTTAGGATGGAACCCCACAGGCTTATGTGCTGGTCCTAACGCGCATATGCGCATGAACAGACGTGTGGACCCCCTAAGTTATATTGTCCCACCGGCATTTAATACTTCGTGTCTCGAGATCCGGTTAAATTTTGGTCAATTTCCTCCTCCGGCGCTTCTCTTCCACCTTAGAATTACACGACCACCGTCTTTAAGTCGTTGGAGTTCACGAGCATCTCCATATTCGGTTGGAATTGCCTCCAAACTCTTCAATATCCAGCCAAAGGAAGATCTCGCTCTCTTTAATGGCACCCCATTGGATCAGTCCTCGCCTCCACCATCCTCTTCGATGTCAATGTCCGCTTCCTCAGTCTCATTGGTGAGGGTATGGAGTAAAATTTTTCTATCTATCTGCTCATTCCTATGACACTTCCTCTACAATTGGTGTTGCTCTTCCTCTTATCCTTAATTTTCAAGTATATTCTCTCAATCCTAATGAACAAATTCTATATATTTTCAAAGAAGAATGGGTATGGAACTGCGAACTTTATGAATTTGTTATCACTCTTGTTTCCTTCTTATTGAAAAATTCTTTCATTGAAGGTGGCCCTGTTGTTTATAACGTGTTCAAAGAGTTAAAGAATAAGGAGTTGTACCAATCCATTTTCACTGATGTTGAAAAATAGAAGAAGTTCCTAAAATGGTTGGTTCATTTACTAGTAGGAAAAGGTTTGTGTCGAAGAAGATGAACTTGGCTAGCCAATTTCAAGTCTATCTTCTCATTTTTACCCATGGTAGTGTATTTCAAGTCTTTGAACATAGCTATTGTTGGTGGAATTTTCATGTTTATGTTGAAGACTTTATGAGTTGAATTAGTAGGTCAAGTTTGATAAAAAAAAATCGGGCAAGAGGCTGTGTAATTACCGGATCGATGGAATTTTGGACTTTGCATTTGGCTACAGTTGGGGGGTAATAATTCATTGATATTTGATCAAAACCAAGCAGATTATGATTTTTTTGATGTATACAACATCTCATATACTTTTTATACTTTCATCTATTTCCCTAATTTATCTTCACATTTTATGTCAAAACCATTTTTTGCATCACCTTTAATTATGGATGATTTGTTGGATAAAGTAGATGAATTTCATGAGTTGATGTTAAGACCTCTCCTTGTAAACCTATGCCAAAGTGCTAAAAGAGCAACCTATGTCCTGTTTGATATGGTGCAATGTTTTCATATAAAATTGTCTTATGATCAAAACTTTTAGTTTAATTGAGTGTTGGTACATTGCTATTATTCAATTGGCATAAGATCACAATGAATGGCGATTTCATCTGCAAGTTAATGTAGAAAATGTACTTCTAATAAACTAGTTTTTAATCATTGGCACTAATTTTGTGAAAATAAATGAATTTAGCTGCTCACTCAATGTGATTTAGATTATTTTCTATATGATCATTCCCTATCTTCATTTTTGAACTTTGACATGTGAACATGTATCCTACATTCCTACCAAACATGTCTTCCATATTTTAGCACATTTTTTTATTGTAAATGTTTTTTTTACAATCTTATAATGTAAATCAATATGAAAATAAACATCTGTTTGATGGAATAATAGAAATTTTTCCACTCACAAACCATGATTTTTATGATTTTGTCCCCAACTTCCTTGTTGGGCTCTTAGCTTGCTTCTTTCATCAAAGAGAGTGCAATCTATATTTGTATTGCGCCTCTTTAATGATTACATTGTTGCAGCACTCTTTCATTATGCCCTTGACACACTAGTCTATCAAAGATGGATGTTGGATTTAATGAAATTCGGGTATGTATGCACATTTACTATCTCGTTTTCTTAGAATTTAAACATTAATACGCAATCATGCCTTTTTGATGACGATTGGATGTCATGAATCCTTCATGACGGTTGGATGTTATCAAGGATTGATAACGGTTGGATGACATCAAGGATTGATGACGGTTGGACGACATCATAGGTGGCCTTGATGACGATTGGATGTCATCAATGATGTCCTTGATGATGGTTCAATCTGATAAATGTGGCTTGATGACGGTTGAATGCCATCTCTTTCATTTTGATGATGGTTGAAAAAGTCACGAATTGTCATCAAGCCTCTTTCATGATGGTTGATTGTCATCAAAGCCTTGATGACGATTGAATGTCATCAAGGCATTTGATGACGATTGAATGTCATCAAGGCATTTGATGACATTAGTACTGACAAGAAAATGTCATCAATGCCCTTTAATAACACATTTGTTTGTCATCAAGAACCTTTGATGAAATTTATGATAAAAAAGAATATAATAATAGGGTTATGTTTGCAAGGCCCTTTCAAACACATTTCTACTTGATCTAGTTTTACTATAAGATTTGTTTAGCCTATTAGCTCAAATGCTAGAGCATTTTACTTAACGGATAATAATGTGGATTCAAATCCAAATAGAATTTTTAATGATATTTGATGACACTTTTGATGGCATGTTCTTATGTAGTGATGATATTTGATTACAACTTTTTTTAGTGTGAGATGACAACTACTTTTTATGAGGTGATGACAAACAAATATCATCAAGCATTTGATGGCATTTAAATGTCATCAAGCTTTTGATGATGTTTGAATGTCATCAAGCCTTTGATGTTTGTTGAATGTCATCAAGGCCCTTTTAAAGCCTTCAATGAAAATTGAATGTCATCATGCTGTTGATGATAGTTGAATGTCATAAAGGCCCTTTGAAAGACTTTGATGAAATTTGATGACGGTTGTTTGTCATCAAGGCCTTTAGAAAACCTTTGATGAAACTTAATGGTGGTTGAATGTCATCAAGCCTTTGATACATTTGATGATGAATGTTTGTCATCAAGGCGGTTTAATGACAAACAAATGAATGTCATAGGCCCTTTGATGACACCATTGTTTGTCATCAAAGCTCTTTGATGACACATATGTATATCATTTATGCTCTTTGATGACACATTTATATGTCATTTAGGCCCTTTGTTGACACATTTGTTTGTTATCAAGGCCTTTTGTTGACATTTTTTTATCATCAATGGTCATCAATGACCCTTTCGAGGACACTTTTTATTTGTCATCAAGACACTTTTGATGACACTTGATTTGTCATCAAGGTCCTTTGATGACACTTATTTGTGATCAAGGCTCTTTGATGACACTTGTTTTTTATCAAGGCCCTTTGATGATACTTGTTTGTGATCAAGGCCCTTTGATGACACTTGTTTGTCATCAAGGCCCTTTGATGACACATGTTTGACATCAAGGCCCTTTGATGACACTTGTTTGTCATCAAGGCCCTTTGATGGCACATTTATTTGTCATCAAGGCCCTTTTATGGCACTTGTTTGTCATCAAAGTCCTTTTAGTCACAATTGTTTGGTTAACGACGGGTCAATGTCGGTCAACAATTTAGATAACTCAAGTTGACCGAGTCAATTCACAAATGGGTGGATGGAAGAAGGAAGAGGGGTTAGGAAAAATGGATTACTCCATTGAATAAAAACATACCCATTAACTAACTTGCTATTACCCCTCTATTGTTAGGTTGAAAACCAAAATCAGAGAATTTGTGGTTTGTTAAACTTTTCAGGCTTCTCTACATTGAAATTGAGAGGATGTGTAGAGGCTCTTAGCTCCTTTGGAATAAGGAGAGGTTAGGACCAAACGTTGGTGTGCTGACCTCTTTATTGTGTATGCCTCTCCTCGACTTGACCAACGTTGTTGATTTTGAAATGACATTAATGATGACGTTACTCTAATTGTTGATCCACTTATTATGGGTGGTAAATTCAATTATATTATGTGTTCGAAATAAAGAAAAGGTATGTCGGGTCAATTAAATCTGGGTTCCAATTTGTTTAATCAAATAGTGTAAAATTTGGGTTTGAATGGTTTGCATTTTTTGGGGAAGTCTTTACATAAACTAGAGCGAATACACCAAGGGCCTATTTTTTGAAGAGGCTTGATAGGGTGTTTACAAACATATTGGGTCATCTCTTATGGTCAACAACCATGGTGTGACACTTGCCTCTACTTTCCTCGGACCATGTCCTGCTTCTACTCCTTCTTCACCCTTGCGTCGCTTTTGATCAAAAGCGTCACCCTTTTAGATTTGAAGGGCCTTGGTTAAATCATCCGGAGTTCATGAATTTTATGTATCAATCTTAGTGGTTGGAAGTGGATCGATGTGAGTCCATCGACAACCGAACCAACAATGGAGCACGCGCCGGAACACTCGGAGCCATGACCTGCCCTTGGCGTGCCCGCACATTCGGAGCCACGGCCGGCCCTTGGCACGCCCTTGCATGGGGATAGTGTGCCCTTGCAAGCGGCTGGAGGCGCGCCCTTTCAAGGGGTTGGTGCGCATTGCGTTACGTTGGATCCCGACCTCGATGTTGCCAATTCGTCGGGCGCTTTGGATGGTGTCTTGTTCTACGATTCAAGTGAGGATTATAGCTCTAAAGGCAAGCCCTTGGTGCATGAGGAAGAGAAGTCGACATCAGGACAAGGAGCTAAGGCCGGAATCCAAGGCGCTAGGAAACCGAGTCAAGAAGCCATGCCCTATCTTGGGAGTATCACGCGATCCCGAGCTAAAGCCATTCTTTGTCAAGTTCAAGAGGAACTCATGGGTCGTAGGTTTCCAAAGGGATGTAAAGAAGAAGGTTGGAGTTTGTTATTGCTTCATGTTTCGATAAGTGACAATTCTACGGTTAAGGACAATTAATAAGTTCTCGGGTTTTACGGGTTGATTATGTAATTTTCTTAAGTGAAGAGGCTAACTTTGTGAGGATGGCTTTTAGGATATATGGCCGGCCACCTTCTCCCTTCTAGCTTCAGATTTGGACGAAAATTGTGTTGCTTTCTTTTCCTTGTTTTCAATTCAAAGTTCTTGTTTTTCCTTCGTTCAATCTCTTGTTAGGGCGTTGGTGCATAATATCCGACGTTTCTAGCAATCTAGTTTGTTCGTGTCTTGGTGAGTCATATCCAAGATGGATTATCCATATCCCTCGTCATCACCATCCGTCCACGTTCCAAACAAGGAGTTCCCGGGATTTCTCTTGGCGATTTCTTTGCTTCATCTCCATCTCCATCGATCCGGGCATCAAGTGTTATCAGATCCACGCGAAGGTATCGCCATATAATCCTTGTTCCGACCTTGAATTTCCACTTGTTGCAAGTTTTTCTTGGTCGAATTTCCCTTGTGGTTGCGAGAGAGTTGTTGTGTGTTGTTTGTTGTCTCATGTTGTGTGGGTGTTGTTGTACATTGTTTGTGGTTGTTCTTGGCCGAACTTGAGGAGTAGCCATGCCTGAATTCTGCTCGAAACGTCCATGGATAGAACACTAAAGGTTCTCATAATTTTGGTAGTTGAAGGGATGTTTCTCTATCTTGTTTAATGCTTCAATTAGTAGTTGTTTTGATTGAACCATTGCTGATTTTGTGCTGAAAAAACGTGGCTTGTTGTGTCCAAACCAGCCTTAATCCTTTTCGTTACATGCTTGTTGAAAGTTCGGTGCTAGGATACGGAAACGACACCAAGACGAACATCTTGTGTTGTTGTTTAAGTGACATTGAAATCTTTTGCTAAAAATTAGAAAAACCTTGCCGGCGTCGTAAAGATAATAAGGGGCCAGGCACAAAAAAAAAATTAAGACTAGAAAAACCTTGTCCGGCGGCATAAAGCTAATAAGGGGCCGGATACGGAAAGAGTATTCAACTAGTAGAGCCCAGCAAAGGCCTATTCAAAAATTAATTAATTAATTAATTATACTTGATGCTTGTTGTTCTTGGTGGTTTAGTAGCTTCCTAGCATTGTTATCTTAGACAAGTGTGTGGTGAATCTCTTCTTTGTTTGTCCTTTTTTGTCCTTTGCATACTTGCAAATTGTCAGATTTTCATCTCGGGCAAGTCTTGGTGGTTATTTCAAGTGCACTCTATACCTTGATTTTTGCCGTGGTTGTAAGATGACAAGTGTAGGTGACGAGAAGGACAAGCAACAGGTTGAAGAGACGTCCACTAGTTCGGTGGCTGCCATGTTGCACTCCATGCAACAATCTTTGGAAGCTATAGAGACTTTGCTGATCGATTTGTTGATTTGGAGAGTCAAGTACAAGGCCGAGATGATAGAGCATGGGTGCCTCAAACGGGAGCTCCACCAAGTGTGTTACAAAGTGCTAATCAGGTGGAGTTGTTGCACGAGGAGGCCTTGACATCTTACTTGCCAAACACGGAGGCTCAATCATCACTCGGTGTGATTACTTCCATGGGAGGTATTCCTCCTTAAGTTCCTCCTATGATCTTCCACAATCCATACTTTGTGGCCAATTCCGGGGTAAGACCTTCATTTGCTACATTTCCGAATAATATTCCTATTGGTTTTACTAACGTTTCAGGATATGGAGCTCCAAGATATCAAGAAGCCAATCCTACCATGGCCACTCATCCCCCACCAGCCATGCACCTTCCAAGGCGTGGCCAACTTCCATGAGGACCGGCCTATGGAGCCGCCGGGCAGCCTTGGCAAGGCTTGCCAGTGCATCACGAGGAGCGGCCTTGGGATCCCCATCATGGCATTAAGCTCAACGTGCCAACCTTTGCGGGAACATCCGACGCCGATGCATGCCTTGATTGGATTGCCAAGGTGGAATCTGTTTTTGATTTCTATCGATACGATGATGCTCAGCGAGTGGCCATGGCGGCCATACACTTCACCGACTTTGCTTATCAATGGTGGCTCGAGGACAAGGCCTTGAGGAGAATACGTCGGATGCCTCAAATCAACACTTGGAAAGATCTAAAAGAGGCTTTAGAGGAGTGGTTCGTGCCTCAATATTATACGGAGCGAATCCATGCAAAGTTGGAACAAGTGCCCCAAGGAAACCGGTTTCCTGACGAGTTCTACAACTAGCTACGTATGCTCATTTTTCGTTCCAGCATGCAATTTCCCGACTAGTATGTAATTTATAACTTTGTCAATGAGTTAAATTTGGAACTAAAAAATGTTGCGAGTATGAAGCACTTTAGTAGGGGTACCGATGTTGAGCAAGTGCTTCATTACACCAACCACATTTACAAGCACCTTGCTCAATGGCGTTCAAGTTCTACCACTTCTCGTGCGTGGAAACCTTCCTCCATGGCTCCTAGGGTGCCATCGAATCAGTTCAAGAAGCCGGAATTAGGAAGGATGTGGTTCCTCAACTAAGGAAATATTTCCATCCACGTCCTTGGCAAGAAGGAGGAGAATGGGCTAGCAATGTGATGTGCTTTAAGTCCCTTGGCCATGAGCACTATTCTCAGAATTGTCCAATTGAACGGAAGGTTTTCCTTAACGCCCAAGGGGAGTACGAGTACAAGGATGAAGGGGATCTGGAAGAGGAAGAGGAGAGCCCCGAGGTTGAGGAAGACGAGCTCCACGTCACCGCCGAGGATGGAGAGTGCTTCGTGGTCCAACGAACGCTCTTCATGACGGAGAACACCACCAAACCTACCTAGTCAACGGGAAGTTATCATTCACACATGATGCAAAATCATGGATAAGGTATGTAGTGTGATTATCGATAGCGGATCTTGTTGTAATATTATTAGTCAAGAGGTGGTGGATCGTTTTTCCTTACAAACTACTCGTCATCCATTACCTTATCCTTTGTGTTGGTTGAATTCTAACGCCTCGATCCAAGTTAAGGAGAGGGCTCGTATTTGTTTTTCTATAGGGCCATACAAGGATGAGGTGGAGTGTGATGTGGTGGCGATGACCGCTTTTCATCTCCTTTTGGGACGCCCTTGGCAATATGATAAGGGAGCCATTCATGATGGCGTATCCAATGAGTATCACTTTCAAATGGAGGGAAAGAAGGTGACGTTGCACCCGATGACTTCCCATGAAATCATGTTGGATCACGCAGTGAAGGAAAAAAGAAAGAAGCATGCACTTCGAGAGGGAAAGAAGGATAAGAAGCTAGCTCTAGGACAAGAATGAAATCATGTTGGATAAGAAGCTTGCTTTTGGCCAAACCGAAGGAGATACTTCATACATTCAAGGGGAGTGGTGTTTGTCTTTTGCTTGTTTTTCAAGAATCTTATTTCTCTTCCAAAGAATTAGTTGATCTTCCTCCTTCCATTTCTAATCTTTTGCAGGACTTTGAGGAGCTTTTCCAAGAAGAGGTGTCAACGGGACTCCCACCGCTAAGGGGAATAGAGCATCAAATCGATTTTGTTCCCAGTGCCACTCTACCGAACCGTCCAGCCTATCGAGCCAATCCGGAGGAAACTAAGGAGCTTCAATGACATGTACAAGAGCTCCTAGATAAGGGCTATGTGCGTGAGAGCCTCATCCCGTGTGTCGTTCCCGTCATTCTTGTGCCTAAGAAGGACGGCACATGGAGGATATGCATTGCCGGGCGATCAACAACATTACTATCAAGTATCGCCATCCGATTATGAGGCTTGAGGACATACTTGACAAGCTTCATGGGGCGAGTCTCTACTAAAAAATTGATCTTAAGAGCGAATACCATCAAATAAGGATGAAGGAGGGAGATAAATGGAAGACGGCATTCAAAACCAAGCAAGGCCTTTACGAGTGGTTGGTTATGCCCTTCGGATTAACCAACGCTCCAAGCACCTTCATGCTCTTGATGAACCACGTCCTCCGACCTTTTATTGGTAAGTTTGTTGTTGTGTACTTTGATGATATTTTAATTTACAGCCATGATTTAGCATCCCATGTCAAGCACCTTAGGCAAGTGCTTGAAGCTTTGAAAAGGGAGCGCATATTTGCTAACTTCAAGAAGTGCCACTTTTGCTCGGATCACGTGGTATTTCTTGGTTTTGTTGTGAGTAGGAATGGACTACAAGTGGACGAAGAGAAGGTGAAGGCGATTCAAGAATGACCAACACCGACAACTATGACAAAAGTCCGGAGCTTCCTTGGATTAGCCGGATTCTACCGCCGGTTTGTCCGCAATTTTAGCACCTTGGCTGCGCCCTTAACCTTCCTTACTAAGAAGAATGTTCGATTTATGTGGGGAGAGGCGTAAGAAGAGGCCTTTGCAGACCTTATGGTTAAGTTGACGCAAGCACCGTTGTTGGCCCTTCCCGATTTTGGCAAGATGTTTGAGATAGAGTGTGATGCGTCGGGAATCGGGCTCGGTGGCATACTTGTGCAAGAAGGAAGGCCTATAGCATATTATAGTGAGAAGCTAGGTGTAGCCGAGCTCAAGTACCCCACGTACGAAAAAGAGCTACATGCTCTTGCTCGAGTTCTACGGGCGTGGGAGCACTATCTCTTGCCTTTGGAGTTTGTTATCCATTCCGATCACGAGGCGTTGAAGTACTTGAGAGGGCAAGAAAAACTGAACCGAAGGCATGCCAAATGGGGGGAGGTCATCGAATCCTTTCCCTATGTCATCAAGCATAAGAATGGCAAGGACAATGTCGTCGCCGATGCGTTGTCGCGGAGGTACGCTCTCTTATCTTTACTTGATGCTCGTTTGCTTGGGTTTTCTTTTATGAAGGAGTTGTATGCTCATGATGCTGATTTTGGTGAAATATTTCATGCTTGTTTGAAGGGGGGGAGTCGGGATCAATTCTACTTGCATGAGGGTTTTCTTTTTAAGGGAACTCGCTTGTGTGTGCCTAGTGGTTCGGTTAGGCGTTTGCTTGTCCATGAGGCTCATGGTGGCGGCCTCATGGGATACTTTTGTGTTATGAAAACTTTGCATATGCTTAGGGAGCATTTTTATTGGCCTCACATGCTTAGGTTGGTAGAGAAATTTTGTGCTTCATGTGTTATATGTTTACGTGCAAAGTCTAAGGTGCATCCTCACGTTTTGTATACCCCTTTGCCTATTCCTTGTGCACCATGGGAGGATATTTATATTGGGATTGCCTAGGACAAAAAGGGGTAGGGACTCTATCTTTGTGGTGGTTGATCGATTTTCTATGATGGCACATTTTGTTGCTTGCCACAAAACCGACGATGCTACTAATGTTGCTACTTTGTTCTTTGATAATATTGTTCGGTTGCATGGAGTCCCTAAGTCCATTGTTTCTGACCGTGATGTTAAATTCCTGAGTTTCTTTTGGAAGACTCTTTGGTCAAATCTAGGAACTAAGCTCTTATTTTCTACTACTTGCCACCCGCAAACGGATGGGCAAACCGAGGTCGTTAATCGTACCCTTGGTGCCTTGTTGTGTTCTATTTTAAAAACTAACTTGCGCAGGTGGGAAGAGAGTCTTCCTTTCATTGAGTTTTCTTATAATATTCCGTTCATTCCTCTACAATGAAGATGCCTTTTGAGGTGGTGTATGGGCGCAATCCCGTTACACCACTTGATCTAGCGCCTTATGCCATTACCGATTGAGAGAGTCGTGAAGGTCGTGACCGAGTTGAGTATATTAAGCAGATTCATGAGGATACTCACCTTCAATTGGAGAGGCGAACTTTGCAATATAAGCGCCAAGCTGATAGAGGGCGCAAAGAGCTAATTTTTTAGCCCGACGACCTTGTTTGGCTTTATTTGAGAAAGGAGAGGTTTCCCTCTCTTCAGAACTCTAAGCTTAAGTCGCGTGGAGATGGACCATTTCAAGTTTTAGAGTGCATCAACGACAATGCTTACAAGCTTGATCTTCCTCCGAATTATGGTGTCCATGAGGTATTTAACGTATCCGATCTTATTCCTTATTTTTCTAATGATGATGTTGAGTTTGAGCAGGATCCAGGTTCGAGAATGAACCCTTTTCAAGGGGAGGATGATGATGTGAGTCCATCGACAACCGAACCAACAATGAAGCACGCGCCGGAACACTCAGAGCCACAGCCTCCCTTGGCGTGCCCGCACATCCAGAGCCACGGCCGGCCCTTGGCGCGCCCTTGTGTGGGGCTGGTGTGCCCTTGCAAGTGGCTGGAGGTGCGTCCTTGCAAGGGGTTGGAGCGCCTTGCGCTACGTCGGATCCCGACCTCGATGTTGCCAATTCGTCAGGCGCTTTGTATGGCGTCTTGTTCTACGATGGCGTCTTGTTCTACGATTCAAGTGAGGATTATAGCTCTAAAGACAAGCCCTTGGTTCATGAGCAAGGGAAGTCTACATCGGGACAAGCAACTAAGGCCGGAATCCGAGGCTCTAGGAAACCGAGTCAAGAAGCCATGCTCTATCTTGGGCGTATCACGCGATCCCGAGCTAAAGCCATTCTTTCTCAAGTTCAAGAGGAGCTCATGATTTGTAGGTTTCCGAAGGGATTTAAAGAAGAAGGTTGGAGTCTCTTATTGCTTCATGGTTCGATAAGTAAAAATTCTACGGTTAAGTACAATTAATAAGTTCTCGGGTTTTACAGGTTGATTTCGTAATTTTCTTAAGTGAAGGAGCTAACTTTGTGAGGATGGCTTTTAGGTTACATGGCCGGCCACCCTCTCCCTTCTAGCTTCAGATTTGGACGAAAATTGTGTTGCTTTCTTTTCCTTGTTTTCAATTAAAAGTTCTTGTTTTTCCTTCGTTAAATCTCTTGTTAGGGTGTTGGTGCGCAATATCCGACGTTTGTAGCAATCTAGTTTGTTCGTGTCTTGGCGAGTCATATCCAAGATCGAGCATCCATATCCCTCGTCATCACCATCCATCCACGTTCCAAGCAAGGAGTTCCCGGGATTTCTCTTGGCGATTTCTTTGCTCCATCTCCATCTCCATCGATCCGACCATCATGGATGTTGTTTCCAATCTAATAGATATTCATTTCAAGCAGATTTCTTAGAATAAATTAGCGTTTGAAAGTATTTTAAACCAAAGAAGAAGCTATTGTTGTAGATTCCTGCGATTTAGGTGTGTTTTAGTTCGAATCCTTCGACCTCTTTAGTGTTAAAGAATACTTCTCTTCAAACCCAGTTAGTTGTTATTCTTGAACATAAAGAAATGTTGTGGTTGCACAAGTAGTGTGTGCATTGGCTTCAAGAAGGAGATTGAAATATGACTTTGTTTTACACATCAACTATTATGAGGAGAAAAAAGAATTATGTTTCTATACTTAGGAATAATGATGCTAATAGGATTGAAAATAAGAAGGCTCTTGAGGCTCATGCAATGATTTTTTTAAGACTCTCGATTGTCTTCCACCGGTGAAGCTACGCAGAGCAATGTTAAGAGTGGTGGTTTTCTTACATTTGGTTGACGAGTATGATAGGTTTGATGTTTTGATTCTAACAATTTTTCTAAGAGTATGGGGGCCCTTAAATCACTGGGTGTTGATGAGTTTCAGCTTATATTTTACTAGAAGTGTTGGGCCTTGGTTGGTAGCTCGATTATAGCTTCCTTTAAGGACTTTCTTAGCTCTTCAAAGTTTTCAGAGTGTTTAAACGATACATTGATCACTTTGATTGAATATTTTAAGTCTCAAAAGTCAATTATTTAGTTTCGATTGATTATTCTTTGTAATGTGTTATACAAAATCGTTACAAAGATTATGGTGGCTAAAATGCAACATGTTGTTGCTAAGTTGATTGGCTCGACTCGGGGTAGTTTCATTCTGGACCGTACGATCAAGGATAATATTATTCATACTTAATTTGGATGTGGTGCATTCCATGAATCGCAATAAAGGGAGGAAGGTGTAGATGCTCCTTAGGATAGATCTCAAAAAGGCCTAAGATAGGTTGAGGTGGGATTTTATTTCGGATACGCTTGCAAATGTTGGATTTTTTGCCCCTTGCACTAATTGGGTTCCTGAATGTTTGATGACAACTACTTTCCGGTTGCTTTGGAATGGAGAGCAAATTGATAAGTTTGCTCCTTCTAGGGGGTTTATCAAGACGATTCGGTCTCTTCTTATTTGTTTGTCTTTAATTTCGGCCTTATTGGCAATTGTTATGAACCTAACCATGTAAGGACATGAATCAATAGACCAACTTTATGAACTAAAGTCATGAACCATGAGATATTATGAACATATGCTTATAAAAACATGAACCAAATGAACAAATATCATGAACCAAAAGACGTGAACCAAAATAACAACCACTATGACTCAAAAGACATGAGGTATAAGATAAAATATCATGAACCTAAGCATGTAAAAACATGAAGAAAAAATGAGCTACCTTGAACCAAAAGACATAAACCGTACAAAGAGTTAGCCTTTGTGGAATTTGAACCCACATCTATATGCATATGCACATTGCTCTACCATTTGAGCTAATAGGCTACCTATTATACTATTTCTCAAGTGTCAAATACACATTTCTCATCGATACAACAAGATCTAAACAACCTTACATTGGATTCTCCTATGAAGACTAAGTAGATAACTTCAACAGTGGAAACATATCATCAATCATATTTTCTATACCAAAAGCATGTCATCCAAGAATAAATACCTCTTTCAAACTAACCTTCTCAAATAAAATAATACATAAGTAAGATTGAGAGACTAGAGTAATAAACACTTGATATAAAAGCATACCCTTTTTTGTTCCTCTCACCATTGTTTGATTTGAATCGAGTAAGATTGAGAGCTTAATATAGAGGATGGCGATCGATATCGGGAAAATTTGGCATGATGGAGCGAGATCGAGAGGTGGTGATTTGGGGTTTTTGAGAGAGAATGCCACTCACATTGTACAAACAAGAGCGTAATTTGGAGATTGTGAGAGTTCGACATTTTGGGGAAAGATTTAGCTCATAGGGTAGTTTTGTCTTTTGAACCTAGAAATTAATGTATTTACCCGTGTTGCCATTATAAATGAACCGCTTATTTTTCTTCTTTTCTACCAAATCCAGTTTGTCTAATATCAATTGTGCATTTATTGAATCCAATATCCCTAATTTGCTCGCATTTTTCACTTTATCACTTTAATGTAACCGAGCATGACTCAATTTATCTAATTTTCGATCAGAGAACACAAAGTTCACAAAGTTTGGGCCACTCAAACACTGGCTCAATTTTTGCAATACGTTGATTGGGCATCAAGAACCATCACAATAACAGTTTATATACGAAGGTTCAAGTCACACCCACATCTTTCCAAGCCCATACACTTATGGTCTAGCAAAACCAGGTGGTGGGCTTGAATACGACTGGTCATGCACACTTTTTTTATCTTCTTTATGTAAATGCGCATTTCTATTTTTATATTCTATATAGTTTTTGTTTGGTTTATTTTCTATGAGAATGGATCATAAAAGAACAATATTGTTAGAGAGAATTGAGAACTCATCACGATTATTAGATTTGAAAAATACTCGGTCCAGATTAAAACTTAAATAAAGTGAAAATTATGGAAAATGTCGACACACCTGAATTATGTTAGGAAAAAGAAATTTTATACTTGAATTTTCAAATGTTACAACTAACTGTGTATAATTTTATAACTGATTGTGCATAATCTTATAACTAAATGTGCAGAATATCGTAATCTAGGTGTGCATGACTTTTTAATGGAATAATTACTCAAATTAATACCAATAAAAAATAATAAAAACTTTTAAGTTGATCATAAATAATACCAAATTTTATCGTATTAACCAAAAATAATACAACAATATTTTTGTCAAAGATTTTGACAAAACATATGACATGGTTTGGTGATTCTACTTTAATAAGCATTGATGGCTAAGATTTTAATTTCTTAATATCGGCCTTCATCATATAAATTGTCATTTAAAAATATAGATAATATCAATTTTCACCATATAAATTATTACTTGACATTGTGACAACAACAAATGATGATATTATTAACGATCAACCAAGGCGACCAACAAGTTTCGATGGCCACGCCATTTTTTCCCAAATCTTCACAAAAAACTCCCTCGTATTATTTTTGGTAAATGAAAAAAAAATTGATATTATTTTTGGTTAATACGATAAATGTTGTTAGTATTGTTATTTGATTTTAATGTTTGTATTATTTTGGGTCAATATGAAAAAATTCGTATTATTTTGAGTAATTTTTCTTTTTTAATTAGGTGTGCATGATCTTTTTAGATGAGTGTGCATGATTTTATAACTGACTGATCATTATTTCATAATTAATTGGGCATAATCATATAATTGAATGTGCAGAATATCAGAACTGAGTATAGATGACTTTTTTTGATAGGTGTGCATGATCTTTTTAGATGAGTCTGCGTGACTTTATAAATTATTGATCGTTACTTCATAACTAAATGCATGTAATCTTATAATTGAGTGTGCACTATTATAACTAAGTGTGATTGACCACTTAAAACAAGTGTGCATGATCTTGTGAGAGTGTATGACATTGTAATGCAGTGCAGACACTCTTGTAATCGAGTGTTCATGATTATATACATGAATGTATATGACCTTTTTTTTGATAAGGTAAGAATTCGAATACCAAATAGACTAGAGGCCATTAAAAATGGCAGTCGAGAACGACTAAGAAAATCAAAGCAAGCAGGAAATGCTAAAAGAAGTGCAATTCTCTGAAGTTAATAGCTAAGAAGAGTTTGGGATCAGGATGATTAAAGCACTAAAAGAAAGTGCCGCAGATAGCAGGTCGACTCCTTTTGGGCATTCGAAATGGACATCTAACGCTCCCTCCACCGAGATGAAGGATCTTCAAAAGCCCTAGAGCACCAATCGATCTGGCCTAAAACAAATCGTCCAATGCCAAACTTAGCTCTAACACCTCAGAAACGAGTACATAAATAAGCCTTGAGCTATCCTGCAAGAAAAGAAGTCGAACTTGCCTCGCAAATAAAGCGTAAAAGTTTTACTTACAACACAAGTAGACACAAGTAAAAACAACAAATCCTTGCCAAGCAAGGACTTAAAATATAAAAAAAATATTATAAAATTATTTATTATGAGAAAGAGTCATGTGAGAATGGTCGCCCAGGTGAGAATAAAAAATAAAGCTCGCTCGTCCGTTCCAAAAAATCAACGTCCCTGATTAAACATTCATTAAAAAGGATAAAATACGGAATTGGCCAAATTTTCCCGTATTATTCGCGTATTTTTCAATAAAATACGTCACCGATGAATAGTTCCCATATTTTTCGAAAAATACGTTTTTATGAGAAGCGCCTAGTTTGTTAATCAAAACTATCGATTTGTTCATCAATATTCCCCAATTGTTCATCAATACTAACTAATTGTGCATCGAATTTTTTGATAACATTGTTCATCGATTTTGAACTTTTTTAATTTTTAATTTTATTTTTAACCTTATCAATGCGTTTGAATACAATATATCTAGTTTTTTATGCACATATAATTATTTTCGAACCAGAAATGGTGTTTTGATAGTTAAAGATAAGGTCATTAAGATATTTCCAAGTTGTCTACAACATATAACCAAAAGTTGAAACCCAAATGAATTTTTTTTCAAGTTCAATAATTGATGTCAAACATCTGTCTATGATTCCTAACGACATCGAGGAAAAGCTAAAGATGTCATTTGACGAACTAATCACAAGAACTTGAACCAAGAATATATGCTCTTCTAGCTCATTTAGGAGCCATGACGGATCAAGCTTCGCAACCTCTATGGATTACCATGCTTAGACATCAAGTTTAGACAAACCCGAGCCTAGATCAAGATGTCTCAATGCCCATATTTGTTCATTGATATACTTCTATTTGTTCATCGATATAACCTTGTTTGTTCATTGGTATACCATTATTTGTTCATTGATTTACCCATATTTGTTCATTGATTTACCCATATTTGTTCATTGATAAACTCCTATTTTTTCATGGATATAACCTTGTTTGTTCATTGATATACCATATTTATTCATTGATATACCCCTATTTGTTCATTGATATAACCTTGTTTGACCATTATTTGTTCATTGACATACCCTATTTGTTAATGCATATACCTCTATTTGTTCATTGATATACCATTGTTTGTTCATTGATATACCTTATTTATTCATGAATATACTGTTATTTGTCCATTCATATAACCTTGTTTGTTCATCATTACACCCTTATTTATGAATTGAAATAAACTTATATTTATGCGTCAATATCATCAATTTGTACATTTAGGACTATGTGCATTTTTGCATTTATTTTGTCCTTTAAAGCTATCTTTTTTTCCTAAATCATATAATTAGTTCAGTCACATACTCATATAATTAGTTTCAATGCACACATATATTTATCTAGTTTATGTAGTCTTTATACGATGTATGATAAGTGAACGAGTCAGTTGCAAACCGAAGAGGAGTGCTTGTGCCTTATTTAACAATGTTCGGAGCCCAAGAAGTAGCCACATGTTTCACATTAGCAACAATGACAAATCCAAAGGAGTGAACACAAGACAATACCGAGACCGACATCAAAACAATTAGTTTTGTCTCACATACAGCTAATTATGATGCACACATATATATTAATGGATACAATTTTGATACACATTCATCCATTTTTGGTATACAAACAGTAGTTTATTTATGCACAGAATCACAGTGTTGATGAACAATCTGGACGCGCTTCCTATTTTTTTTTTTATAAACAAAATTACGGTGTTGATGAACATATTTCACACAATTTCGATGTACATTTATCCATTTTTTATGTACAAACAATAGATTTTTGATGCACAAGCAATAGTTTATTTATGCACAAAATCACAATGTTGATGAACAAAATCACAATGTTGATGAACAAATCCACATTGTTTATGAACAATCTAGGCGCGCGTATTATTTTCGTTTTTTCAAAAATACGCGAATAATTTGCCAAAAATTTGTCTGTGCCGTTTCCCCCCCTTATAAGTGACATGATCAGTGCATTTGATTTTTCTTCATCCAACGGTTCATGTGCTTTCTTATTTCGTACATGGGCGCCCATTTGCACCTAAACCGGACCCATTTAATATTATATATATTATTAATATTATTTATTAAAAATTGAGCGTTGCCAAAACAATCCTGGTGAAGCAAAGATTTCTTTTTAAATTATTTTTTTTTCTTTTTTTTTTCCTATTATCATGCTTGTATTCCAAGTACTGAAGTACATATATATTTTTTTCTCATTTCTTTTTCTTTTTTATTATCTCAATGTTCAAGCGGTCGACAATGGGAACTTGGGAAAGGCGGGCGACAACCCATCCGACGTCAGTCGGCCAAACAAGCCAAATTAACCAACGAAGGCTTGGGCGACGGAAGGTTGGGCGAGTGGACGTTGGGAAGTTTTTTTTTTTTCATTGGTCAACTCGTGAATGTGTATGACCATTGTATTTGAGTATGCATAACTTTTTTATTTGGGTTTTTGAGAAGGAAGAGGTTAAACTAGATTTCTCACATTCATTCATACTCAGTTAAGAATGCACACTCATTTAAAGGAGTAAGCACATTCACCTAGATAACCATGCATACACAAGCAATGATAACACCCTTTGTTGTTTTTTGTAATTTTTTTGTGACCCTCTATAGTTAAAAAAATGTTTACTAAAACATGCATACTCGGTATAAAGCATATGTATAATCAATGGCGATATAATACACACTCAGTATAAACATTGTACGCACTTATTATAATTAAGATCATCATGCACACTAAGTTAAAAAGTCATGCACGCTTAGTTAAAAAGTCATACAACTCAAATATAACATTATGCATAGTTAGTTGTAACATTATGCACACGTATTATAACAACCTCATGCACACCCATTTAAAAAGTCATGTACACTCAGTTAAAAAGTCATGAACAATCAATAATAAAATTGTGCATACTCAGTTATAAAATTATGCAGAGTCAATTGTACCATATTATAGAGTTTGATTTAAATGAAACAAACTCTTATCCTAAAATGTGAAACGAATGTACTTTTCCTTGTTCGTAGTGCACTAGCTTTTCATACTAAAGTACATTGCATAATACGAAAAGTGCAATCCGAACAAATGCACTACAAAAAGTACCAATAATTGCACTACAAAGTACGAAAAGTGCACTGCAAAGTAAGAAAAGTGCAAATCCGAAAAAAGTACAATATGAAATAGTAAAAGTGCACTACGAACTAACATAAGAATTTGTTTCAGGATAAAAGTTTGTTTCATTTGAACCAAACTCTATAATATGGTATAATATGTTTCAGGATACAGTTTTTTAAAATGGAATGGGCTAACTATATGAAATAAGTTCAAAGCCAACAGTTAAATATCATGCTTTCTAAACTTGATTTTTATTAATGTGATTTAATGTGTACACATTAGGAAATCACTTATATTTCAAGGAACGATACGAGCAATATTGAGCAGTATACTTGGTCAAAATGATGGATAACAATTGATAATCTTAAATTCGGAAAAAAATATTACCTTTTCTTGTAAAGTTAGCAATCATGGTATTCAAAGTAGTTAACTGTAGCCAGATGTAGTCAAGTTGTACTTAGTGATTTTTTTTTTTTGATCAGGTAAGAATTTGGTAAGGGCCAATTACCTAATACCAATAGCATCCTTACGGATGAGAGCACAAAGCTCTGGGTGAGTATCCAACACCCTGGTTGGATAAAAAAGTGCAAGCCTAGCAATTTTATCAGCAATAGAATTCACATTTCTATAAATGTGAGAGATGACTCTTTCCTCTAGGGAGGAGCACATCATCAAAAAATCTGTTGCTAATATTTCAATCTCTCATGGGCATGTTCCTTCTCGTCTTAGTGCTTTAATTAGAACCTGATTATCACTCTCAATCTACAATTTTCGAATGCCTAGTTTTAGAGCTAGTTGGAGGTCTTTATATAGCGCCAGGGTTTCGGTCTGGAGAATTGACCTATCTCCTGCTTTTTCAGCTCCTATTCTCACCACTTCTCCTTTGTGGTTTCTAATGATGAATCGAATAGTAGTTTGTCCATTTCTTGTCCTTGATGCATCTGCATTGATCTTAAACCACCCCAATCGCGGGTTCTTCCATTTCTCTTGTCTATTATACCTTCTAGGGAGGTTTTGCGCTTGGCCTTGGTTTTCATATTCTGAGTTTTCTTGGCGCGCTTTCTCCTAGTTTTTCCTTTGGGTGATATTCAACTGATATAGG
Source organism: Fallopia convolvulus (assembly GCA_964016875.1). Lineage (NCBI taxonomy): Eukaryota > Viridiplantae > Streptophyta > Magnoliopsida > Caryophyllales > Polygonaceae > Fallopia > Fallopia convolvulus. The sequence goes on along the minus strand of OZ024732.1, from coordinate 33,487,234 downwards.
TCTGATATTACATTTTGGTCATCAAATTGACCACCATCCTGTTAGTATTATGGCTAATTCCATTTTTCCCATTTTTTCATAAAGTTCATAAACTATGTCCTTTATTCTTCCATTTTGATAGTTCACACTTGCTACTATTTTATCATATATTTGTAAATACGCATCATTATTTGTATCGTATATGGGCACTGTAAAAATAAGTGGATGGAATCTTCTCCATTATATGTGCAGAATGGACATTCTTGTGTGATCGATATCCTACTTTTTGTAATCTAGCTTTTGTAGGTAATCCATCAAAGTATAATCTCCACACAAAGAAACCCTATGTCTGACAAAGACTTTCAGCCCGCTGATCCATCCCGTCAACTCAATGTGTGTGACCTCATAGGACCCGTTTATAATAGCTATGAATTAAACTATTTAACCCATTAATCGTAGTTGGTTTCTAGCAAAACACTACGACCCCGAAAATAAACGGATTGAATCTCTCTATCAATCGTCCTATTCCATGTTCGATAATTGCAACTTTTATTAAAGGACACAATTCCTTCAATCTCCCACTTGTCCTTGAAAACAAGTGTGCAATTTTAAGATACCTTTGTCTTTTAATGTCTTACTTGATGATATGGTGACATTCATATCTCTCGTCAAATATGTTTCTTGAATACCTGAGTTTGAACTATCAAATAACGAATGATTAACATGAGTATGTTATGTTTTCTAGTTGATGATTGGTATGTCTTTGATATTGTTAAACGCTCTCTGTAAAAGGGGTTATAAAAGCAATTATTGGGATTGCCAAAAGTTGAGTGGGAGTCATAGTCATACAAGCTAGAACTAGAAAATGCATGGCCATGCTCGAATGGATTAATTGTAATCATTCGTTATTTGATAGTTCAAACTCAGGTATTCAAGAAGCATATTTGACGAGAGATATGAATGTCACCATATAATCAAGTAAGACTTTTCATCTTTGGTGGTACATTTACATTCCAAATCCAGTTCGAATTTTTTGTTTCCAGGTTTCAGTTTTGTGTTATCATGTTTAGTGTTGATTCCTTTGTGAACCATCCATTTGTGCTGGGCCACCAGTATAATCTATCTTGAATATCATGGTTTGGAATGGGTATTGATTGTATTTTGTTGATCCAATCCCAAGTTAGAAATTGGCTCAATTTAGACATATTCCATTCTCTCTCTTCTGTAATGTACTCCGTAACCTTTTCATTTCGGTTTACTAACGGGGGAATATTTATCTTTGTTTATAATGCACAATTTAGTATCCACGGGTCTTTCCAAAAATGAATAGTGTTTCCATTTCTCACTTGCAATATTAATCCTTTGTAGAATTGATCCCTAAGTCTCATGAGGTTTCTCCACTGCCAAGAGCACGTTTGCTTTTGGTTATGGTTAAGGATATGATCTCCCCGCAAATATTTCTCATTTACCACACGGACCCAAATATTTTGTGGTTTTGCCATAATTTTCCATATTAATATCATTTGTAGAGCTTGGTTCATTTCTTTAGATTTCCTTATTCCTAGGCCACCATTCTTCCTTGCTCTGCACACTTTATCCCATCCTACAAGTGGTTTGTGTCTCTGATGTTTATTTCACAAAAATAATCTATTAATTCGGTCCAAAGAGGTTGTAATATATTCTGGAAGCATGAAGCTTTGCATTAAATGTAGTGGCTTAGAGGCCAATTTTGTTGTTATTAAGGTTGCACGACCTTCATGAGATGTTGTGTTTGCCTTCACGATACCAGCTGGTTTTGTGTTGTCGTAACCACATCTATAAAGGTGGATTGGTTGACACGTCCACATATAACATGACATCCTAAGTATTTTCCTATGGCCAAATGTTCATTTATGCCCAATATTCCATGCAAATGTGTTTTTCGGTTTATTGGAACTTTGGGTGTTACATGAATGGCAGATTCTGTATAGTTTACTTTTTGTCCTGAGAATTTACAATATTCCTCTATTATCTCTTTTAGTCTTGCACATGATTTGCTATCTGCTTTTCCAAAAATTAATATATCATCCGCAAATGATAGAAACAGAATTCTTGTGCCACCTTGAGTAAGCGGGAATCCAGATATAGATTTACGCATTTTACTTTCTACCTCTAGTTTGCGTGCAAGTATATCTGCTCCTAGAATAAATCAGAAAGGCGAGAGCGGGTCGCCTTGTCTCAATCTTTTTCAGGAGTAAATAGGTCGGTTGGGCTGTTGTTTACTTAGACCGATAGGGATATAGTTGTTATACACTCACGTATCCACCCTATGAATTTCGCACAGAAGCCAAATTTTTGCATAACTATGAACAAGAAATTCCATTCCACTCGGTCATACGCCTTTTCCATATCTAATATAATTGCTATCCAGCCTTTGGAACCTCTCGTTAGCTTAAATGAGTGAAATACCTCATGAGCAATTAGTATATTATCTTGAATTGTTCTTTTTTCTACAAACGCTCCTTATAGAGGGTGTATAATCTTCCCCCATTATCTTTTTTAATCGTTCAGTGATTATTTTTGCAATAATTTTATAAATTGTGGAGCATAGACTTATTGGTCGAAACTTTTTTGCCGTATTTGGATTTTCACATTTTGGTATTAAATTAATGAATGTGTGATTTATCTGTTTTAGCATTCTCCCAGATTTGAAGAAGCCTATAACCCCTCTAATTACCGATCTTCCCACTATATGCCAATATTTTCGGTAGAATTCTGCTGTCATTCCATCTGGTCCTGGAGATTTGTCCTTTCCAAGGTTAAAAACTGCTTGCTTTATCTCTTCATTACTTACATTTTTAGTTAGTTGCCTGTTATCTTCATCATCTATTTCCACTCGGATTAGTTCTAAATACTCATTTTTGATTGGAGTTATATTTCTATTCTTCTTTGCCCATTACTTAAATTTCTCATTAATTTTTTTCTAATGTTTTCTTCGCCGATGATAGGGACCCCTGCATCATTCCATAGTTGCTTTATAATTTTTCTATTTCTTCTTCCATCGTTTAATAGGATATGTTTACATTTGGCTCTCTGACTCCAATATTCTTTTTGGAAGCATAATAATCATTCTCATTTCGCTAAAAGTCTCTCTTCTTGTAGGATTAGCAAGTGGTTTGGGTTTTCGAGAATCCTTTCTTGTACATGTAGTAGTTCCTTTTCTAGTATTTGGATTTGTCGGAATATGTTTCCAAAGGTGATTTTATTCCATTCTTTTACTTTTATTTTTAGGAGTTCCGTTTTCTTAACTAGACTATACATTTTTGACCCTGCAAAGTTGCATCGCCATGATTGTTTCACAATATTTAAAAAATCTTTACGTTTTTTCCACATGTTTTCAAATTTGAAGGGAGTCAGTTTCCCTTGGAATGTCGAGCGGAGTTCTAACGAGACTGGGCAGTGGTCTGATGAGGAAAAAGCATGGTTCATTATTTCTAGGCTTGGATACCATTGTATAATTTGATCCGTGACCGAAACTCTATCTAGTTTTTCATAAATGTTTTCTATTTCGGTTTTGTTCTTTCTCCAGGTATATTTTTTTCCCATGGATGGAATTTCTATAAGATCACATCGTTCTTTGAACTCAATTAGTCGAGCGAACCTCGAAGCCTGCAATCTATCTCCTTCCCTTCTTTTCCTCATAATTCTGAATTTCGTTCAGATCTCCCATAACAATAAAAGGAAGATACAATTGTAAGATATAATTTTGTAATTTTATCCAATATTGATCTTTATCTCCGGCACATGGGGGCATATTGATGTGATTGTTTTCCACACACTCGCAAGAATACGAGATCTGTTGTAGTAGTATATCATCGAATCACATGAATTATATCTACTTTAGCAAATTCTAGAAACAAGTTCCTAAGCGAAATATAATGATTGTGGAGTAATTCTAACTATTAAAAACAAGTAAAACAAGTAAATAGCGATGTAGAAATATATGAGAGTGCAAAGTTCCAAGGCAAGGAATCCCCACAACTTTGATTAACGGAGTTTGAATCGCACTTCTACCTAAACTGAGTTGGATATTTTGTTATGAAGGTTATTGTCTAATGTCATAAATTAACTTTTCTCAAAGTTTAACTTAATGTACTTCTTTCAAATTAAGAACCCACTCTCGTGACGAAACAAAACCGATAGAAACCCTTTAAGCACTTAGAAATCTAGACGGTAAACCAAACTTGCCCCACTCTCGTGATGCATCAAACATGACTCAAACATCTAGAAGTTCTATGCCAATTAAATACATGAGAAACTAGTTCTCAAGTTCAATTCTAGTTTTTCCAAATAGATAGAACCACCTCTCGATGTGTTCTCTCTATTTTGTTTACTTACTTAGACTACCACCTCTTGATGCACAACCTAAACAAGACTAACAAGTTAAACCTATTAGATTAAGCCCCTAGAATCAAATCATATTAGTTTTCCAAATCAATTCAAGCAAAAGGTATTGAATTTAATCCGCTTCACATTGTTTGGATCAATCAAACCCTAGAACTATAGAGTTTAGCCTAGCATATTGAAATTAATGATCAAAACAATTAAATCAAACATGGAATAAGAATAATAACAATAATTGAAAGAGAAACTTACTAATAATTCAATTGCAAGAAACAAAGTAGATCCAAGAGTGTAAAAATCCCAACTTGAAAGAGCGTAGAACTAAAACCCTAGAAATTGTCTCTTCTCTCTCTTGTAATTAGAAATAATAATAATGCATCATAATGTTCTAAATTAAGCTCCAAGTAGTCTTATAAAAGTCCTAAAAATTATGCTAAAAGATATCTCAAAAATAAAACCAACTCGGGCCCAAAAAGAAACAAGAAAAGCCCAAAATTCTAGCGCACAGCGTCCTGGTCACGACCCATGACAGGCCATCTGGGAGCATGTATTTACTTTGTTTGCCCTTGGCTTGGCTCGTGATGGCCACCATGACTCGTGATGATGCTTCTAATCCCTTCCTTCATTCCTTAGCTTGTATTTTAACTTGTAATAGCTCATCAACAACTCTTGAAAGATCTTGGAAACCTTAATTCTTCATTCTTTAGTGTTATTTGTGGTCCTAAAGCTTCACTAAGATCTTGTACTCATGTATTCTTCACCATTTGACTCAAAAACACCATCCAAGGACCTATAAAAGCAAAACAAACTTGTGTAGACCTCCATACTACGAATAATACGAAAATCAACATAAAAAGTCCAAAACCTAAGCTAGAAAATAAGAAGTCTAAACCTAAATGCTCATGTAAACCAAGTAAAACTAGATGACATCAAAATACCCCATACTTAGACTTTGCTTGTCCCCAAGCAAACCTCAACATGTTCAAATCCTCATAATCGTGCAAGTGAAAGATCAAAGACGAGTGCCATCATAGCATATTCATTATTATCAACAAGACCAGCCCTTCTTAGTCCCTAAACCTCACAAGGGTAAATGTGTTTCTCTTACTCTCAATGTGTTTTTGGGTAATCAATAACGCTCAAGTCTTAACTTTCAAAACCATCTACAATATGCTTGCATCATAGTCCTAAATCTCCACCACTTGGGACAATGCACATGACATCAATCAAGAGGACTTTTCTTAGGTTGTAATGGGGCCAAGGTAAAGAAAAAAGGTAGGGAATTATTTGGTCTTGTGGTGCTAAATCCGGAAAGAGAAATCTAATCAAATTGAACAACACACCAAGCTTAACTTTTCTTTCACTTTCTTCTTGTTCACTACCATTCCACAACCAAACTTCACTCCATTAACTACTTTATTTATTCAAACTTTTTTTTTCTTTTTCAACGCTTTTCTCTTTCTTTTTTTCTTTTTTCTTTTTTACCAACTACTTGCTTTATTTCCAACAATCACCTCAAACACCAAAAACATACAACTTCTTCAAGCTTGGCTCTCACTTAGCATAATTCTACAAAAATCCTAATTCTCGAAAGGATAAAAGACTCTAATTAGGCTCAGATTGCTTTTGTGGAGCTTCAAAAATAAGGTTATAAAAGGCTAGAACATGGGTTGAAACACTGGAAATTATATGTAAAGGTAGTCAAGGGATTATGGCTATCAAAACAAATGCCTCAATCATTTTCATGTCATGCACAAAAGTCATATATGTGGCCTTGAAAAATGTTTTGACGCAAGTTCTAGAGATTAAGTAATCAAAGCAAGAATTCACACACAAAATGCAAGTGGACACATTTATGAAGTCCATTAGGCCAAAAATTCTCACAAGGCTTTTTGTCTAGGGACCTATTCAAGCTAAGATCTCATCCATAACTCCATGCTAGACAATTCGTCAAAGAAAAGTCAATGCAATCTAGAGAAATTTGAAAACTTAGCATCATAGACAAATATCTAATCATTGTGATCAATTTTCAAGTAAGGATATTCATTAAATCATCATAAGAATATTTTTTTTCATTTTTTTTGACTCAAAATAAACAAAACATACAAGAAAAATAAATATGCAATGCAAAACTATCTAAAGTGAATAGCCCTACCCCATACTTAAACCCTATTTTGTCCCTAATATAGAAATTAAAGAAAAGGAAGAATGAAACTCACCCTACAACTCCTAACTTGATGGTGGGAAGAGCCTACTGAGGTGGTGGTGGGGGTGGAGGAAACGGAGCTGTAGGATCATAGAATCTGCCCATGGTATGATAGTACATGTACGACTGCATCTGATAGATGTCCTGCTGTTGACCCTCATATTCTTGCCTCAGCCTTTCTTTCTCAACCATGTGCCTCTCATAAACCTGCCAATGCGTTCCCATGTTGTTCCGAAGACCATTAACAGAAAGTTGCAATTGATCTATTCTTCTTTCCAAAGCATCAAAACGGCCATCATAAGAATGTAGATCATCCTCAGTAGAAGTCTCCTGGGCACCAGAAGAATCACTGTACTCAAAGTTACTGGTAGGAGGATTGCCCCCAAGCGGAGCTTCAAGCATCAAAACATCATCATATGTCTCCATAGCATCAACATCACAATCTTGTCCTTCATCATCATTGCCATCATTACCTTCGGGAGCATGAACCCGAGGAGGAATATTGGATCCAGCCCACTCTTTGTACCAATTTGTACCATTGAGAAGTCGGGTAGAAAATTGCTTATGAGAATGTATAGGCCGAACATAATTGACGTAAGCATCGTTTTCAAGCTTAATTGTCTTCACATTAATGAGGTGAGCAATGTTCAAGAAAGAGGGAGCCAGCTTGGAATATTTCTCCAAATCAACTTGAAAGTGAAGGGCCAAACGAGTAATCAAACCTCCAATCAGAATTTCACCCTTAGGCTTTCTAACAAGATCCTGCAATTTCTGAACAAACTCGTAGCCAATATTAAATTTAGTGCATGTAGCATGGCCCATAACAGTTGGAACTCACCATGCCGCATCTTAGAACACTCAGACCGACCATAGATAGTGTTTCCAAGGATGTGCTGGACAATCTTGAAGCAAGGATGAATCATATCAAGAGAAGCACATTCTTTTCCAGAAAAGTGAGAACGACGGGTAATCTCATACCAAAACTTTTGCAACACATCCTCCTTCACATCGAGCTTGCTCAAACGAACAAGAGAACCTAAGATTCTGTTAAACTCATCAAGAGGCAAAGTATGCTCCACATTGCCCAATTGAAATTTGACTTCACCTCTAAGACTGGAAGTTTGCACAGTAAATGGAAGCACATTGATGTTAACCTCAAGAGTAGCCAATAACGCAGACGTGAGCACTAGATAAGAATCAAGAGGCAAGCTAAGAAGGCTCTCTGCACCAATCCAACGAAAAAGGCAAGTAATTTCATCATGTACCCCAAGTTGAACCATGGAATCTTCATCATAGAAACGTGTCCCAATATGCTTCCTATCCATATGCTTGCTAAACAAAATCTTATTTCGCTTTACTTAGATGGACATCAACCTTTGGAGAACTCAAAGAGCTTGAAGGGCCCTTGCGCTTCTTGAATAATCTTGACATTGTACCTAGAGAAGACTTCAACAAAAATTGACAACAAAGAAGAACTACCCACAAATAATAGCACACAAACAAGCAAGGGTAGGAGTTGTTAGCTTCAAATATTAGTCAAAATCAATCCAACAAGACACCAATTCAAGAGAAACCACACTAGAATTATTGAAAGAGAACTTAAGCAATATCTATCAATGTAAACAGCAAGCAACAATTTCAAGATCAAACTTAACCAATTCAACACCATATCAAACTCCAAGGTACCCCATACTTAAAACTTTTGCAAGAGAATGTATTTAGCAAATCAATTCAAGCATCAAAAACAAGTTAGAGGCACACAATCAAGCAATTCACAACCACAAATTCGGATTTAATCGAACAATTTTTTAAGAACCCCAAATAAGTTCGGAATTCAAACCCTAAATCTAGAAAAAACCAAATCAATTTTTAGCAAGCAAAACCTAGGTTTTCAATGTAAAAATAATTGAATCTCAAGGATTAAAGGCGGAATTTAGACAAAGAAGAGCCAAAGGGGTCAGATTTGTACCATTTTCGATCTCGAAGTGAGTGGGTTTTGAAAAGGTCACGAGCAACAGTCTGTGGTGCACTCCTCTGCAGCAGGGACGATGGCTCTTCGTGACAACAACAGGAGCGGTGGAGGACGAGTGGTTGCACAACAATGGTGGCCGACATGGTTGATAGTTGGGGCTGGTGTGGGTGCGAGAGAAGGCTGGCGCGAAGAGAGCAGGGAAGGGGTCGTGAAGTGCTTAGAGTAGAAAAGGGGTTGTGAAGGTAGGTTGTGGTGCCTCGTTAAATATTTTTGGGAATTTCTCTTTTTTTATGGTGATTGAACACAAATCACTGCAAGGGTCACGACCCGTGATTTGGGTCACAAGTCGTGACCATCCAACTAAGGGGTTGAGTTCGGTTGTCGTAGCTCCGTCACGACCCGTGATGGTTATCACGAGTCGTGAAAACGCAACTGAGTTGTTTGGCGGTTTGCAGTGTCGTGACCACGACCTGTGATGTACTTCACGGGTCGTGATATCTCAATTGAGAGCTCTCCTATCGCGACTCATTCATCATATTTTTTTCTTTTTCTTTCTTTTTTGTTACTAAAGAGCAAAACAAATGCTCGGTTGCCTCCCGAGAAGCGCTTCTTTAAGGTCATTAGCTTGACCGTGTTCCACCTTAAGCATGTGGAATGAGCAAGTCGAAGGACACCGACTTCTCAAGTTGCTCGGGTGATTGATAGATCTTTAAGAGTTGCCCATTCACCTTGAATTCACCACTATCCTTGCTCCAAATATCAATTGCTCCAAATGAATGCACTTTCCTAACAATAAAAGGCCCGCTCCATCTTGATTTCAGTTTTTCGGGAAAAAGCTTCACACGGGGATTGTAGAGCAAAACTTGGTCACCCTCCTTGAACTCCTTAGGATGAATCTTCTTATCATGCCACCTCTTAGTTCTTTCCTTGTAAATTCGGGCATTCTCATAAGCTTCAAGCCTCAACTCCTCAAGCTCTTGGAGTTGCAATTTCCTCTATTCACTAGTTGCTTCTAATTGAAAGTTAAGTGTCTTAATTTCCCAAAACGCCTTGTGCTCAAGCTCAACCGGTAAATGACAAGACTTCCCATAAACAAGCCGATATGGAGTAGTACCGAGGGGAGTCTTGTATGCAGTTCTATAGGCTCATAAAGCATCATCAAGCTTCATTACCCAATCCTTCCTTGATCGGGACACAATTTTCTCCAGGATGCTCTTAATTTGTTGGTTAGAGACCTCAATCTGACTACTTATTTGAGGATGGTAGGGAGTAGCAATTCTGTGATTTACCCCATACTTCCACAAAAGTGCCTCAAAGCTCCTCTCAATAAAATGTTATCCTCCGTCACTAATAAGAACACGAGGAACTCCAAATCTAGGGAACATGGTGGACTTCATAAACTTGGCTACCGCCCTAGAATCGTTAGTGGGAGTGGCTATGGCTTCCACCCACTTAGAGACATAGTCTACTACCACAAGAATATATTTGTAAGGTCCTAAATTAGGAATTGGACCCATGAAGTCGATTCCACAAACATCAAAGAGCTCAACCTCCAAAATACCCTTAAGTGGCATCTCATTCTTCCAAGAAATATTCCCTGCTCGTTGGCACTCATTACAAGACACAACAAATTTCTGCATATCTTTAAACATAGTAGGCCAGTAGAGACCAGACTCTAGAATCTTTGCAGTAGTCTTGAAGGCTTTTGCATGACCCCCAGTAGGCAGAGAATGATAATGTTGGATCACACTCTCAACTTCTTCATAGGGAATGCATCTTCTAAATATCAAATCACTACCCTGTTTGAAGAGAAAGGGCTCATCCTAATAATAGTGACGCACAACATGTAGGAATTTCTTCTTTTGATGATGTGTGATACTCGGAGGAAGCTCTCTACAAACAAGATAATTCACAAAATCAGCATACCAGGGAGCATCTTCATCAGAAAGACATCTCATTTCTTACATATCATGAGCCAAAGTGATGGCAAATAAATGATCATCAGGTTAGGAATCATCAATAGGCATTTCACCCTTCTTCTCCTCAATTTGCTCCAAAGGGAGCCTAGATAAGTGGCCAGCCACCAAATTTTCAGCACCCTTTTTATCCCTAATCTCCAAATCGAATTCTTGGAGCAAAAAAATCCACCGAATAAGATGAGGCTTAGCATCCTTTTTCTGCATCAAATAGCGGACAACATCATGATCGGTATAGACAATGACCTTGGAACCCACCAAATAGGACCAAAATTTCTCAAAGGAAAACACCACAGCAAGCAATTGTTTCTCAGTGATGGTGTAATTCATCTGAGCCTCATCAAGTGTCTTGCTAGCGTAATAGATGGCATGAAGCTTCTTGTCTTTCCTTTGGCCAAGGAAAGCACCAACAAAAAAATCACTAGCATCACACATGACCTCAAATGGGAGGTCCCAGTCTGGAGATTGCATGATGGGGGCAGACACCAACTCCTTTTTCAACCTGTTAAATGACTCAAGACACTCGGGAGAAAAATGGAAGGCTACATCCTTCAATAATAGTTTAGTCAAAGGCTTATCAATTTTTGAGAAATCCTTAATAAATCTCATATAAAAGCCAGCATGTCCTAAAAAACTTCTAATTCCTTTTATAGAGGTATGGGTGGCATCTTTTCAATGAGTTCAATTTTAGCACGATCCACTTCTATTCCTCTATTAGAAACTAAATGTCCTAAGACAATTCCTTCATTAACCATAAAGCGACTCTTCACATCTTTTCAACACTTTATCTAGATTAATCAAACAAGTCTCAAAAGTAGTGCCATAGACAGAAAAAACATCCATAAACACCTCCATAATATCCTCAGTCATATAGGAAAATATAGCCATCATGCATCTTTGGAAGGTAGCAGGTGCATTACAAAGACCAAAAGCATTCTCCTATAGGAAAAAGTGCCATAAGGGCATGTGAAAGTAGTCTTTTCTTGGTCCTCGTGATGAATGGGAATTTGCCAAAACCCACTATACCCATCTAAATAACAAAAATAAGCATGCTTGACTAGTCTTCAAGAACTTGATCGATAAAAGGAAGAGAAAAATGATCTTTTCTAGTGGTAGTGTTCAACTTCTTGTAATCAATGCACATTCTCCACCCAGTGACAGTCCTAGTAGGAATTAGCCATCATTTTCATTTTTAACAATCGTTAACCCACCCTTCTTAGGCACAACATGGACCGGGCTCAACCATTACCTATTAGAAATAGGAAAAATAATTCCAACATCAAGAAATTTTAAAATTTATTTTTTCACTACTTCTTTCATGTTAGGATTGAGCCTTCTTTGGTGTTCTATGGTAGGTTTGTGATTGTGTTCCATAAAAATTCTATGCATGCATAATGATGGAGAGATTCCTTTCAAATCATCAATAGAATATCCTAGGGCCTTATAGCAACCAAAAGTTTTTCAACTTCATCATCATTCAATTTAGAATTCACAATCACAGGATAAGTAGAATTTTGTCCTAGAAATGCATACCTCAAGGTTGAAGGAAGTGGCTTTAACTCAAGCTTTGGGACGTCAGGTTCGCCCAATGGAATTTGTAGAGCAACTTTTCCAAGCTCAGATTCTTTAGGAGACACCTCTAAATCTGCAATAGCACATGCCAGATTTCTACCTTGGCAGGTAGTGGTTAAGCAAAGCGCCAATGGATCATTAGAAACAATGGACATTAAATGTTCTTGAGCTTCACTATCCACACCATCAATCTTATCACAATAATCATCAAAAGAAGGTGATTTCACAGATTTAGCAAAATTAAATTCAATCTTCTCTTCACCAATGGTGAAAGAGAGGATTCCTTCTTTCACATTAATCACTGTACCTGCAGTGGCTAAGAAAGGTCTACCAAATATAATAGGAACAGGAGAATCAACCTTAATATCTAACACAATAAAGTCTACAAGCACAAAAAATTTTCCAACACGAATTGGAATATCCTCAAGTATACCTGTAGGGTGAGCAATTTGGCCATTCCTCAAGGACACCGCTGAAATTTGGCCATTCATGTAGTTGCTTGCTATTCCTCAAGGACACCGCTGAAATTTGGCCTTTCGGATTCTCTTCGGGATGGCCCGGTAGAGTACCCAAAGGTCTAGGAGCATTGGTGGCATTTTGAGCCACTTGAGTTTCCGTCATCTTTTGTGCTTGCTCAAGAGCTTGCACCTTATTAGAAAATGCTTTCATTTCAGCCATCATATTCTCCATAGAAATCAACTCAGGAGATTTCTTAGGAGCCACAGGTGGAGCCGGAGGGGGCCTAGCTTGATAGCCCGTAAAATTGCCTTGATATCCAAGAGGAGGGCCATCTCTAGCCCCATATGGAGCTTGATATGCATCTGGATTTTGAAATAGAGATTGAGATGTTGAAGAAAAGTTATGTACATACCTCAGATTTGGATGATTCCTCCACCCTAGATTGTAGGTGGGCGAATAAGGATCGTTCCTCGGGTTTGGATATGGAGCCCGATAGCCATCTTTAGCATAAATAGCTTCTTCAGTAGGAACTTCCACAGGTTGGGCCATATAAAGTTCACAAGTAAGAGTGGTATGGTTGGGTACACCACACATTTGGCAAACAACCTTTGGAATTGACAGTTCAGCTAGGCTTGCTTTTGACATGTTCATCTCACCAACTTGCTTCCTTAGTTGTGCAAATCTCATGAATAAGAGCACTATGTTGAGCCTCCTTGTGAACACTAGAATCAACTTCATATAATCCCATACTCTTCTTAGCAATAGAGGAAGAAGAAGAGCGGCCATTAGAAAACCGTTGAGCATGAAGGGAGGTCTTCTCAATTAGAGCCCAAGCATCATCAATTGGCATCTCCATAAAATTTCCCAATGAAGATGTGTCAATATGTAATCTTGTAGCATCATCAATGGCATTGTAGAAGATTTGGAGAAGCACATACTTAGAGATCCCGTGATGAGGACATTGAATAAGGAGGTCCTTGAACCTCTCCCATGCTTCAAAATAAGTTTCATCGGGAGCCATGGAAAATGTGCTTATTTGAGCTCTCATCTCAGTAGTCTTTTTGGGAGGAAAGAATTTGGCCATAAAAGCCTCATAGAGCTCGTCCCATGTGGTGATAGAGTTCGTCGGAAGAGACCGGTACCACGTCTTCGCCTTGCCCGTAAGAGAGAAGTGGAAGGCAAGATGGTGCATAGCTTCCTTAGGCACATTTTGAATATGCATTGTGCTCATCATCTCCAAGAATGCTTCAATGTGCTGGTGGGGATTTTCAGAAGGCAGACCCCAAACTAATTTGCTTGAATCATGTTGATCAGGCAAGACTTCAACTCAAAGTGATGAGATGTAACCTGTGGAAACACAACCCCAGAGATTGGGTCACGATTGACGGGCATCATGTACTCACCAAGAGTGGTGGGCTGTGGTGGAAGTCGAGCCCTCTCAAGATAGCCTCACGTTGAGTGAAGCCTTGCAAACAGGCAGTCATATCACCAATCGTCTGTTGCAGAGCTTCCATAGCTTCGTCACGTTCATCCATGTTATGTCTTTGAGCTTCTCGGGTTTCCCTTCATCTAGCATGAAGAGATCCTTTAGGCTCGGGATCAGGATCGTGTAGTGGGGTGCTAGAACTTCTCCCTCTACGCATACACTAAAGGAATCACCTAAAACCAAAGACAAAAAGAAACAAATCAAAAAACAAAAGGGGACTTAGATGAACTAGTTTGTTAGAACCAACTAAAACTATCAACAATCCCCGGCAACGGAACCAAAACTTGATGTGATGGTTTCGCACAAACTCGCAAGAATACGAGATTTGTTGTAGTAGTAGATCAGGATCGAATCACGGGGATTATATCTACTTTAGCTAATTCTAGAAACAAGTTCCTAACCCAAATATAATGATTGTGGACTAATTCTAACTATTAAAAACAAGTAAAACAACTAAATAGCGATGTAGAAATATATGAGAATGCAAAGTTACAATGCAAGGAATCCCCACAACTTTGATCCACGCAGTTTGAATCGCACTTCTACCTAAACTGAGTTGGATATTTTGTTATGAAGGTTATTGTCTAATGTCATAAATTTACTTTTCTCAAAGATTAACTTAATGTACTTCTATAATATTAAAAACGTAACCCACTCTCGTGACGAAACAAAACTAATTGAAACCCTTTAAGCACTTAGAAATCTAGACGATAAATCAAACTTGCCCCACTCTCGTGATGCATCAAACTTGACTCAAACATCTAGAAGTTCTATGACAATTAACCACGTGAGAAACTAATTCTCAAGTTCAATTCTAGTTTTTCCAAATAGATAGAACCACCTCTCGATGTGTTCTCTCTATTTTGTTTACTTACTTAGACTACCACCTCTCGATGCGCAACCTAAACAAGACTCTAACAAGTTAAACCTATTAGATTAAGCCCCTAGAATCAAATCATATTAGTTTTCCAACTCAATTCAAGCAAAAGGTATTTAATTTAATCCGCTTCACATTATTTAGATCAACCAAACCCTAGAACTATAGAGTTTAGCCTAGAATATTGAAATTCATGATCAAAACAATTAAATCAAACATGGAATAAGAATAATAACAATAATTGAAAGAGAAACTTACTAATAATTCAATTGTAAGAAACAAAGTAGATCCAAGAGTGCAAAAATCCCAACTTGAAAGTGCGTAGAACTAAAACCCTAGAAATTGTCTCTTCTCTCTCTTGTAATTAGAAATAATAATAATGCATCATAATGTTCTAACTTAAGCTTCAAGTAGTATTATAAAAGTCCTAAAACTTATGCTAAAAGATATCCCAAAAATAAAACCTACTCGAGCCCAAAAAGAAACAAGAAAAGCCCAAAATTCTCGCGCGCAGCGTCTTGGTCACGACCCGTGACAGGCCATTTGAGAGCATGCATTTACTTTGTTTGCCCTTGGCTTGGCTCTCTATGGCCACCACGACTCGTGATGATGCTTCTAATCCCTTCCTTTATTCCATAGCTTGTATTTTGACTTATAGTAGCTCATCCACAACTCTTGAAAGCTCTTGGAAATCTTAATTCTTCATTCTTTAGTGTTATTTGTGGTCCTAAAGCTTCACTAAGATCTTGTCCTCATGTATTCTTCTCCATTTGACTCAATAACACAATCCAAAGACCTATAAAAGCAAAACAAACTTGTGTAGACCTCCATATTATGAATAATACGAAAATCAACACAAAAGACCAAAACCTAAGCTAGAAAATAAGAAATCTAAACCTAAATGCTCATTCAAACCAAGTAAAACTAGATGGAGATAATTATCATTTTCGTGAAATCCTTGTATTCTTTATAACGAAGGCTAATGAATCTATATTCTTGGATATCAATGTTAGGCTTGCGTTATATAATTGGTATTCTTTCCATAAAACACATAACCCTCCAGATCTTCCCACTGATGGAGAGAATATAATATTACCGAATCCTGCTATTCGCCAATTATTTTCCTTAGGGCTACTTTCAGTTTTAATTTCTAGTAATACGATAACTTGGATATATTCTCTTTTCCAAAAGAATTCGATATCAGTCCAGATTGTCGGGCGACCGATACCTCTACAATTCCAGCTACTTATCTTCATAATTATGGTATACAGTTGTCACCCACCTTTTTCTCCATTTTGTTTTAAGCATATCGTTGCACACTAGTCTAATGGCGTTACCCATTGATCTTTCAACAATGATTTTCCTTATCTTGATTTGATAATATATAATACCAGTTGGTTATAAGCGTCCATATACAATTTGGTTTTCCCATGTCTATGTTTATACAACATGCTCAATTGAATGATCATGATCTCATCAACAGACCATTTTAGGTTTACCTTGCTCTTCTCTTTCATAGTCCTATCAGGACCGACTTCAGATTGTTTCCAGTTGGTAATATTTTTGTTTAGAAACCTATTTGCGTAGATTCTTGAATGAACCCATTGTATCCTGCTCATTGGTTGTTTTACACTCTTGTATGGATCAACCCAAAATAAGGATTTGTAAGGAGTTTTAAACATCAATAAAAAGTTTGTGAGTACAGTTTCATAAACTAACAGTTGTCTATAGGCACTATATCCACATAAAATCAGAATAAGATTGTTATCAAATTTGATACAGACAGTCGCAACATGAAGTAGAGGGTATGAATAGTATCTCTCTACGTCTCGTCATGCAATTACAAACACATCATATTTTGCCTCTTGATTATTGTTTGAGAAGGCTAGGACATGAACATTCCTTTCTCGGTTTATCTCCTGAAAATTATGAGTCTTGCTTCTCTCACAAACAATGGCTTCCTCAGCCAAAAACAAAATTAGTAAGAAACCAACAATCTCTACAGCTTCCTCAGCCTTAGTTGAGATCATTGTGTTCATTCTTGGGATTTCACTTTCTTAGTCTATGTTATTTGCCCATTTAAAAATGAAGTAGTCTTTTTTAGCCATAAATATTATATCAAGGATGAGACTAATTGAGACTCGGGACAACAATAGATCTAAGAGAAATTCTGAAAGGGAGAAAGAAGAGGGTATAAAGGGTCATACAACAAGTAGGAAAAGGACATAAACCTTAACCAAATTGAAGCCCGATGCCCAAGCCCTGATCCTCCACTGATCTCCGACACCATCATCCATCAGTCTACCCCAATTGCCACTACAAAAAAGGCGAATTTAGCAACCATATTTCTGGCCGCTAAATGCATTTAGCGACCATATCGTGGTCGCTAAAAGGCCGATCGCTAACCACTTGGTGATCATATGGTCGCTAAAAATAGTGACCATATGGTCGTTGAATTTTGCGACCATCTGGTCGCTATTTAGCGATTATGGTCGTCAATGGTCGCCACATTGTTGGCGACCATCTTGCGACCATAGCGACCAAGTTGTCGTTGTTATTAGCGACCATATGGTCGCTAATAGTCGCCAAAAGATGGCGACCATTCAAGACCATATGGTCGCTAAAAGCACAAAAAAAAACGCACGACCCTAGCCTTTCTCTGGTTCAAAACGCACGATTGTGCGCCTATGAGTGCACGATCATGTTATAAATTAACAACCACTTGGTCGCAAATATATATATATATATATATATATTTTTAAAAAAAATAATTACGAATTAATATAAATATTTAATATTTAATATTTAATAACATAAATTCATTAATTTACACAAATTTAAATAATTTACATACATAAATTTAAATAATTTACAATATTTAATAATGTAATAAAACTACGCTAATCTAGCCGGCTTCGTCGGAGCCGTCTACGTCGCCGGAGCCGTCGGGACCGGGCGGGCGGGACCCACCCTCATGCGGGTCCATTCGTCGCATCTGGTGCATCCACGCCTCAACCTCGCACATCCTACTCTATAGGTCCTACATTTCTTGCCTAAGCCCGATATTTTCCTGTGTCAATACCGCCACCCGAGGAGCTGGACGACACGACGCCGTGAATTGTTCGCCATAAAACTCATGGGCGGCGTTTCCAAGGCCGAAGATGACACTTCCCGGGCCCACCCCCCGGCGGCCTTCAGAAAGGCATCACACTCGTCTTGAAAGGACGGCGGGGTGCCCGATTCCGAGGACCTCTGGTTGAGGATCTCCTGGGTCCGAGCCTAACAAATAACGCAAATAATATAAATAAAAAAAATAATATACGAGATTAAATATGAGGAAAATAATTAAAACTTATAGCAACTAAGGCTGACCGCTCGTCTATAAAACACCGATCGGCGCCCTGCGTGTGCGTCTCGATGAGAAGCTCGAGAGGCGTGATGCGGCGCTGCAGGTGTTGTTCCTACGAAATTTACGGGTGTTACGAACTATTAAGAATAATGAAATTAATTGAAGTTTAATCAAATTAAGATAAAATACTTATCAAGCGACGCATGGTGTCGAGGTGGGACCTCGAACCACTATTGTGGTTCGCCGGATTGGAATTCCAGATTGCCTTCTGGCACACGCACTTGGCTTTGAACGCCTCAGTGGACCAATGCGTCGTCTGCCAGTTCTCCCAAGTGGAGTTGTCGATGAATTCCGGCTTCGTCCCGGCCCGACGGTGCTTCCCGATGAAGTCATCGTATCTCTTCTTTTCTCTCTTCTCCCACAGCAACCGGACGGACTCGATGTCCATACCCCGTTGGGAGGGATCCCATCGAAAGTGCGTCTAATTAAATCCAACAAAACATTTATTTAAAAATAGTAATTAATTAATGCGGAAATTGTAAAAAGAAATGAAAATTAAATAAAATTTACCCTCCAAGACTCAAACCAACTAGACTTCGATGCGGCCGAGGCAAAGTCAAAGTCCGACGCCTTATTGTCGGGTTGGCCTTGAATGATCTGTTTCGACCACCAGGACACCATGCCCGATGGCTGCAAGCTGCGAGGATTCGAAAAACGTGTTATAACAGTCTTAAAGGTAAGAAAAGAAATTAATAAAAGCAATGTCTTAGAGGAAATTGTACGTACCACCCGCCGACAATGTAAAGATCCCAAACACGATTGGGATCGAGCCCTCAACTCAATCCCGACGAGGACGTGGGTGTAGTGGCCCTGGACTCCTCCGCTTGGGTACCCGGCTTCTCTGTACTAGGATGGCGGGCCCCGTCGTCCTCGGACAAGCGTGGTGTGTCCGCGTGGGTAGCCTCGGACTAGTTCTCCTCGTTCGGTATCCGGGACGAGCTCTGCTCGTCCGGACGAGGAGCTCGTGCATGTCGACGCGATCCTCCGGCCATAATAACAAAACTAAAAATTAACAATTCAATACAAATTCATTTTTCCCAACATTTCAACAACAACAATCAATTTCATTCAAACTCTATTCAACAACAACAATCAATTTCATTCAAACTTGACAAATCAACAATCAATTTTTCCCAACATTTCAACAACAACAATCAATTTCATTCAAACTATATTCAACAACACCAATCAATTTTATTCAAACTTGACAACTCAACAATCAATTTTTCCCAACATTTCAACAACAACAATCAATTTAGTCCATTTTTTTCCAAATCAACAATCAACTTATTCTAATTCATTCAAACTCTATCAATTTCATTTTTTCCCAACATTTCAACAACAA
Source organism: Fallopia convolvulus (assembly GCA_964016875.1). Lineage (NCBI taxonomy): Eukaryota > Viridiplantae > Streptophyta > Magnoliopsida > Caryophyllales > Polygonaceae > Fallopia > Fallopia convolvulus. The sequence continues at coordinate 33,467,570 of OZ024732.1, read as the reverse complement.
CAATCAATTTCATTCAAACTCTATTCAACAACAATCAATTTCATTCAAACTTGACAAATCAACAATTAATTTTTCCCAACATTTCAACAACATCAATCAATTTAGTCAATTTTTTCCAAATCGACAATCAACTTATTTTAATCATTCAAACTCTATCAATTTCATTCAACAACAATCAATTTCATTCAAACTCTATCCTAATTCATTCAAACTCTATCCAAATTCAATCAATTTTTTTCCAAATTCATCAAACTCTATCCAATCCAAATCCTCAACTACAAATTCAGTCTAGAATGCATTAACGGAAACACTAAATAAACTGAAAGTGGAAAAAATAAACGGAAAAGGTACGGCAGGAGGGGTTCGCGAGGCTGGCGGGAGGCGGCTCCAAGAGGCTGCGGGAGGTGCGCCTCCTGGAGGCTGCGTGCGCGGGGCTGCGTGCGGCTCCGAGATGCTGCTGGCCGGGGCTACTGGCGGCGGAGCCGGAGGAGGACGGTGGCGGGAGGAGGAGTAGGGGTGTTAGGAGGAGGAGGAGAGCAGCGGGAGGAGGAGGAGGAGGGGCGTCGGGAGGAGGAGGAGGAGGAGGAGGAGAGGAGGGCCGGCGGGAGGAGGAGGAGGAGGAGAGGAGGGCCGACGGGAGGCGGCGCTTGCTCGAGGGAGAGGAGGAGGGCTGCGGGAGGCCGACGGCAAGGGCGCTCACGGAGAGGTAGAGGCGCTTGCGGTCGCAGAGGAGGGCGGAGAAGAGCGGGCGGCGTTGGGAGAGGCGGGCGGCGCTGGGAGAGGGCAGAGACGAGTTCGATGGAGGCGAGATGGGAGAGAGAGGTTCGCGAGGATTTCAGAATGAAGGAGAAGGCGGGTTGTTCGCCTTCTAATTTACATTTAGCAACCATATGGTCGTTGAATATAACGACCATTCCCGCTCATTAGCGACCATATGGTTGCTATATTCAGCGACCACCAAATTGGAATAGCGACCATATGGTCGCAAATCCAAACATTTCGCATAAGAGGCCGAAATTTCAGATTTCCCCCCAAGTATTTCAAAATGGCGCCATAAATTTCGTTTTGGCAACCATATGGTCGTTATAAAGAAAATAAACTCGAACTACGTGCTAAAAATTCCAATTTCGAGCTAACATTTTAAAGGTAGCGACCATATGGTCGCTAAAATTTTAAAGGTCACGACCATATGATCGCTTAAAGTTTAAAGGTAGCGACCATATGGTCGCAATATTGCTATAGTGGAGACATTATATTTAAACAAACACTTTATACCAACAATATTTGGTTTGAGGACTCAAATGGGAGAAAACAAACGAGTTCAAATGGGACAACAACTACAAACAACTTCATTGATTCCAAACGAAACCAAGTTACAAACACTTGGTTTGGTGTGGCCACAATGCGATCAGTGATGTCGTCGCTGATGAAACCCGAAAAAAACCGTCGCTAGAAGACAAGAAACGAGATTCTATTATTCGATTGTGCAAACACTTGCTCTTTATTTATTGTTTTCTTACAACGAGGTTACAAATTACGAGTTTACAAACCAATGAGGTTTACAAGTAAACGAAGTTTACACCCTAGACCTCCTAAGAGTATTCGAGATCTCGATCTATCAAGGTTTCGAGATCTCCTAGTTGATATGAGATTCTACCACCCGCAGGCACCTGATGGACTCTGGTGGCGAGGTTGAGTTTTGAGTTTGAGTGTGGTGATGATGGCTTGCGAGATGATGCAGCGAGGTCTTTGGTGTGAGCGAAGGCTCTCTGTGTGACTTGAAGTCTTTTTGTGGACTTCACTTGTCTCTAGCGAGGTCTTTGACGATGTTTCAACACATCGATCTTCAACGAGCAACATAGTTCTTGAGTTCAAGATGTTTTTCGACCCCTTTCTACCTACGAGGTTCTCCTCTATTTATAGAGAATTGGGGAACTGAGTTTTGGTGTTTATCCGATGTGGGACGCCCGAGATAAGGGCTGCTGATTGGTCCAGAGGCGAGGCAGACGATATTTGGTTGGGGAGGACGACGGCAGCTGAGTGGACCAGGTAGGCAGGGTTGTCAGTTGAGTGGGCAACGAGGTTTAGACCTCGTCCCCGAGGTTTCGGAAGACCTCGCTCGGATAGGGAAATTTGTTTAATTTAAACGACGGGTATGGTTGTGGGCCCCGGAATCGACCTTGGGAGTCCCGTCCGGTCCGTTTATTCTCCGTACCCTGGGCCCACTTCCTATTTTACCATTTTGGACACCATCACAACCCCATGGTCTAGGGACCTCGTCCCGAGGGACGCAGGTCATAAACGTGAGGGGTATTTGGGTTCGCCAAATCTGGGGCGTGGGGTTGCACTTCTCAGGATTGCGAGGTGTGAGGTCTTAGAGATTGGGCGGACATATTGCGAGAGATGCTTCCTGGGCGCGCTCCTCGTACTTTACTTAATGGGCCGTCGAGGTAGACCAAGCCCAATAAGCCTTTCGGGAGTGAGGAGAGGCCATAATTTGTTCTTTATAAGAGGCGTCTCTCACACGCTTCATTTCCATCTTCTTCCTTCAGCATTTTCTCTCTTTCTCTCTCTCGCCCTTCCAGTTTTCCGACACTGCGGCAGCGCCACCGCATCATCCGCGTTAATCTTTAAGCAAGTAAGCGTCTCGACTCTCCCCTTTTCGTCTCTTTGATGCTTTTCGTTTTACGCCCTATTGGGCGACGGTTGTCCTCCAGCGTTTCGTGCCAGTGTCATGGCAGCGAAATGGCGGGGGTGAGGGCGGTGCCCGCGTTTGAGCGATGCTCTCGAACTTTTTCTCACGTTTTCTCTTTCTTGGTTTTGTGCCCTAGTGGGCGATAGTTGTTCTTTGGTGCTTCGCGCCAGTGCCATGGCGGCGGAATGGTCGGGCGAGGGTGGCGCCTGCTACTGCGTCGTGCCCTTGCTCCTCTTTTTTGTTTCGTGCACTATCGGGCAACGGTGATTCTTAGGTGCTTCACGCCAGCGCCATGGTAGCGGAACGGTGGGGCGAGGGTGGCGCCTGCTACTGCGTTGAACCCACCGTTTGTCAACCAACTTTTTAACTTCTGCGACCCCTTGGCCATTTTTAAAATTCAAATTCCTTGGAAACCCATACGTCATGATGTCTGACCGACGGGACGTTTGGGCTTCCACCGCTGTCTTCCATTCCGACATCTCTTTCCTCTTTTTGGCGCTTCACATTCCTTCTAAGACGTCCCATCTGTCACGTGCCTTCCTCCACTTATGATCTCGTGTTTTCTTTCTTTGGTTGCTTTGCTCGATGTCTCAACACTTCTTTCTTTTCCAGGTATCCGCCTCTTGTTGCCTGGACGTCGTTCTTTCATGCCTAGAGGAACCTCTTTGAGCCCCCCGCCAGGATTCGTGTTTAAAGTTCAAGAGAGGTTTTACGAGGAGGTCCTTGAGGCCGAAGAGAGTGTCGAGACTAGTGACTCCCAGAACCCGGGGTCTCCCTCGTTGGGTTTCAACGACCCTTCTTCCAGTGACTTCGTCGTTTCCCGTCAACTCGCGCTTCTCCCAACTTCGCGCGTCGTCCAGTGTTGAAATGGTTTCGTCTTGGATTTCTGATGAGGAAGTGGCCGGTGTTATTGCGAGGCCGTGCGACTCCAACGACCTGGCGAGCTTTTTTACAGAGAACATCACCGATGCTGTGTCCAGCGTTCCACCCGTCCTCGAGGAGCGGATACCCATGTCCTCGGATTCGAAAGAGAACTTTCTATCCGAGGGAGTACCAACGATCCTGAAACCAAAAGACCTCGTGGAGATCGCCAAGGACTTCGCCTGGCCCGAGGGGGTTAAGCTAGTGCTCCCCGAAGGGGAGGGCCGCTCCTTGGCGCAGTACGACAGATGCGTGGTCGTGCACCTGCTCAGCCTCTAGGACGACTTCAGGCTACTTCTGGCCTAGCACATCGTCAGCTTCTTGTGGGCCTTGCACGTCTGCCCCGCGCAGCTGTTTCCCAATGCATGGAGGCTCCTATGTGCCTACACTCTTCGCAGCCAAGAGCTCGGGGAGGGACCTGATCTCGACACCATGTCGAGCCTATTTTTAGCGAGGAAGGAACACGAGTCTTGCCTCGTCAACCTCAGCATGCCCGACCTTAAGATCACCACGGCCCCCTCGAACGTTGTTGAGAGTCGTTTAACAACAAATAAATTTGTAGTCAAGACCCCGCTGAGTATAGGGGAGTCAGGATCGTTCCACGAGAAGCAAGGTTTTTTGTTTATGGACTCCTAATAACAAAAATCAAACAAAAACAAGCAAACACTCACAAGCAGCCTCGTTAACGATGTTCAGGGTCGTTAACGAACCACCGTAAACAAATTACCAAAAATAACGACCTAAACAGGTTCGGTACCGAGTCTACGAACTCAATAACGAATATCACTTGGGAGAAAATTCAAATAAAAACAAAGATCTAGGATAACGGATACCACAACATAGTCATGCATATAAACTCGTAAGAAGATAAGATCATGCCTTTTAAATAGATAGATTCATCAACTTTCATTGACTAGCAAGTAAATTAATCTACTTTCATAAACTAATCCACTCAATTGCTTGTTTTGGATCTAAAGCTTGAAACTCTCGTATTCAAACCATATCAACCCTCAAGTCTATAACTTTCTCTTTCAATTAAGTTAAAAACCCAAATCACCTTGACTTTCATCCAGGCTTAAGCACAACAAACAATTTCAAGAATAAATAAAAAGGCTTTCAACACATAATCTTACTAATCAATCATCCATAACTATGTCGGGCTTAACCCCGACCTTAGAGAAGAAGACTACTCACTACTCATAACTAAGAAACTAACAAAATCAACAAAAGATATCATTGAAAACAAATCACTTCTAAAATTAATAACAAAATATTGTCTTACAGAAATTCAGAAGAAAACCCGAGAAAACACAAAACAACGAACCAAAATGGAGATGGGGACCTCTGGTTCCTTCTCTTCTTCTGAGCTCGGGTAGCGGGTCTGCTGGAACTTGCCATTTGATCTACAAAACAATCATTATTTTCCAAGATAACATTCACTCAAGTAGATAGACAAGAGACCCCATATTTGGTCTCAAAATAGACCTCGTAATTGTTCATTAACTACCCAATTGGGTCGTTTACAAATTTAAACTGGTTATTGATCGTTGAGGCTTCGCAGGGTCGTTAACAAACCTGGGTGGGTCGCTAACGAGCTGCCGAGAGCCAGTTCACAGAATTCCGAGGTTTATCAACTTTAAAAATCAAGCTATGAATTAAGCATGCATCCTCTATACTCCCTCACTAGAGACACAATCGGGTATATGCACCCCATACTTGCTCAAATACCCATCCCGAACATGCTAAATTTACCCAAAATTGACATGCAAAGATTGAACTTAACGCCTAGAACAAGAAAGATTCATGCTTTTTAAATCAAGTTGTTGCAATGGAGTTTCTAGCATGAATAACTTTCCCTAGATCAAGAAGAACTAAACACAACCAAAATTCATGAGCAAAGTTCGAACATGCCAATCGACCCTCTCTATGAACACAATCCAAGACATGAAATTTCTACCCTAAGAACCATAAATCATGCAATTGAGAGTTAGGGTTTAGAAATCATACCGGAAAATCGAGAAATTGAAGAACAAGGATCGAAATTGGGTGGCTAACGAGCTTGGATCTCGTCGGTAGTATAAACGGTTTTCCGAGCTTCGGTAACGACTGTGTCTTCGACGATCGGTGGAGTGAAGAATTCTGATCGGTGGTGAGGGTTTTTGGTGGAGGTTTTGAGGGATTTGGAGTTGGAGATTTGTGGGTAAGATCTTTGAGAGTTTGGAAGGGTTAAATAGAAGGGGTAGAAATAGGAGGGGGAGGTAGGTAGTGGCGGCTGGGGGGGTAAGAAATAGGCTAGGGTAGAAGATAAAGGATAGATTAGGGTTAGAAAAACTTACCTGCTCGAATCGGTTCGCCAAACCGGGTCGTTAACGACCCTGGGTGGGTCGTTAACGAGCCACCGTAACCTCCTTGAGTGATTTTCGAGCCACTTTTCCTGCAATCTTGTTAGCTCTAAATTTATCCTAATTTCTATACTAAAAAAAGCAACTAACAGAAACTCAAAAAGAAAGATAAGGAAAAGAATCTAAAAAGAAAAGAAAAATCTAATTTAATCTAAAAGTTGGTTGCCTCCCGTAAGCGCTATTTTTTAACATCGTTAGCCCGACTTACTCCTCTTGCTCAAGGTGGCTCTTTTGCAACTATGTTGGGGTTTTTAGGTGCCCCATACTTAGCTTCGTAGCCTTTATTTGCTTGAGTCACTAAATTAGGTCCCTTTTCTTCTACCAATATGCACGGTATTCCTCTATGATGATTAGTGAAATCCGAAAACCAAGATGGTTTGGACTCCTCTAGATTATACGCTTGCATGTGGGACTCGATGGTGGGGTTATGAGGTTCGACAAGGACTTGTGTGAAATTCTCTTCTGTTTTTGTATCTAAGGGAGGCTCGTTAGGATCAGCTTCGTCGAGTTTGGGTTGGGTCAACTCGATTTGTGCGACCGCAGTTGGGTCGTTGGCATTTTGGTCCAAGCAGAATTCCACGCGTTCCTCTCCAATATCAAAAGTAAGAAGTCCTTTCCGCACGTCAACCCGTGCACCTGCTGTTGCCAAAAATGGTCGGCCTAGAATTATGGGGACATGGGGATCTTCAGGCATATCGAGGACTGTGAAATCATTCGGTATGAAGAACTTCCCGACTTGAATAGGATAGTCGTCCACGACTCCCGTGGCTTTAACACATGATCTGTCTGCCATGTAGAGATTCATATCTACCGACTCTAATGGTACCATATTCGCCTTGGACCAGATCGAGAGTGGGAGTAAACTAGCACTGGCTCCCAGATCGCATAAAGCTTTGAACTTGTGGTCGCCTATGCCGATCGTTATTGCAAATCTCCCTGGATCTCCCAACTTTTTTGGTAGAGCTATAGATCCGACTTCATCATGTAGCTCTGTAATAGATCTTTTTTCTGCTAAGAATATCTTTCAAGAATTTTGTGTAAGCCGACATTTCGCTTAGGGCCTCAGTGAATGAGATGGAAATATTAATGCCCTGAAGAATCTTTACGAAATGCTTGAACTTACTCTCAGTAGAGTCCATAGATTTCTTAGTGGGGAATGGAAGAGATTTCACCATTCTCGGAACCAAGTTAGGCTCGAGTGGTGATGCTACCGGGTCGACACTAGGGTCGTTAGGTATGCTCGGCGGGTCGTTACCGACCTTGATGGGATCGTTAACTACCCTGGAATTGAGAGGAAGGCTCGGATTAGAAAACTTACCTGGATTAGGGTCGTTAGATACCCTCAAAGCCTCGTCACCATGGTACGCTGGTTCGGTAGTTGCCCTCGTTGGCTCGTTACCGAGCTGAACCGTGACGTCCTCTTCCTTCTTGTCCTCATCTTGGACTCGCTCCGACAATGTCTTCCACCTCCTAAGGTGCACCGCTGCTATTTGTCCTTTAGGGTTCACTTCAGGACGGCCCGGAAGTTGCCCTTGTGGTCCTTGAATTTGTGCAGCAAGGTTCCCTAGTTGGGAATCGACATTCTTCTTCCATACATCAAACTCTCCCCATCTTTTGTTCTGGTGGTCAAGGTTAGCTTGAATTTCGTTAACCTTGTTGTGGACTCCATTGATGCTCTCCTGTAACCCTTGTACCCAAGATGGTGGCTCTTGATGGCCTGGAGGTCGATAAAGTGCAAGTCGTCTATCTGGTGGAGGTGCTGCATAGCTTGGATTTGGATTTTGCTTGCCCCACGTCGGATAGTTGTTTGACCTGTCATAATTACTAGGCTGGTTCTTGTATGTGCCTCTTATGTAATTCATCTCATCTATTGTCTCAACGGCTCTTACCTGCTCTATGTTAGTGCAAGCAGAAGTACTATGGGCAGAAGAACCACACTCTTGACAGGATTGAGAGGATTTCAGAAAACTTACCTGTTTCTTCAAGCGGTTGACCTCGTCATATAGAAACTGATTTTTAACATTCGGGTCAACTTCTTCTCGGTTAGGCACGTAGAGACGTTTCTGGGGCTGTGGCGCTTGTTGGGTTCCATACATGGCATCATAATGGATAGCTTATCCAGCAATTCCCATGCAGTCGTAGGGTCCATCTCTATAAAACCGCACGTTGTGTGCGTGTTGATGCGGTTCATGGTCTCTACGTTGATACCCTGGAAAAATATTTCTTGCAAAACATATAATGGTTGCCCATGAGTGGGACACTGTCTGAGCATCTCCTTAAATCTTTCCCATGTTTCAACAAAAGTCTCATTAGGCAGCTGGTGATAGGAGGTGATGCGTTTCCTGAACTCCGTTGTCTTGGCAGACGGGAAGAATTTTATAAGAAATTGATCATACAAGTTCTTCCAAGTCCTGATAGACTTAGGAGGTAGGCTCTCCAACCAGCTCAGGGCCTTTCCAGTAAGAGACCACCTGAAAGCTTTTAACAGAACCTATTCAAGTGAGACACCTTCAGCAGCTATGGTGTCACATAAATCAAGAAAATTTCTAATATGCTCCATAGGGCACTCAGTAGGTTTTCCTTCAAACTGAGCCCGTTTAATTAAGGATATAAATTGAGACTTAATCTCAAAGGGTTTCTCTATCTCCTGAAGCACGATTGGGGACTCTGGCACCCTCAGTTCTGGATGCATATATTGTTTGGCATTCCTCGGATAGGCATTCAACTCCTCCTGTAGACGAGCATTGTTAGCTCGTTGATGCTCAGCCTCGGCAACAACGCCTTCTTTCTCGGTTTTTAATTCCTCCATCTGATTTCGGAGCACTTCCAACTGACGAGCCATCTCTTCAGGTGTGGCCATGGCTCGGTTCTCTCGGCGTCTACGGTGCAGGGAACGTTTAGGCTCTGAATAATAACTAGCGTTGTCAAATTCGAGCCTTCGACGTCCTACCGGCATACACTGAGAAAACAGACAAAGAAAACAAAAATTAAAAACAAAAACGGGGTCGGGCTATTCCCAAACCCACAGATAAACAAACAAACTCGTTGCTTCCCCGGCAACGGCGCCAATTTGTGGAGAGTCGTTTAACAACAAATAAATTTGTAGTCAAGACCCCACTGAGTATAGGGGAGTCAGGATCGTTCCACGAGAAGCAAGGTTGTTTGTTTATCGACTCCTAATAACAAAAATCAAACAAAAACAAGCAAACACTCACAAGCAGCCTCATTAACGACGTTGTCAGGGTCGTTAACGAACCACCGTAAACAAATTACCAAAACTAACAACCTAAACAGGTTCGGTACCGAGTCTACGAACTCAATAACGAATATCACTTGGGAGAAAATTAAAAAAAAACAAAGATCTAGGATAAGGGATACCACAACATAGTCATGCATATAAACTCGTAAGAAGATATGATCATGCCTTTTAAATAGATAGATTCATCAACTTTCATTGACTAGCAAGTAAATTAATCTACTTTCATAAACTAATCCACTCAATTACTTGTTTTGGATCTAAAGCTTGAAACTTTCGTATTCAAACCATATCAACCCTCAAGTCTATAACTTTCTCTTTCAATTAAGTTAAAAACCCAAATCACCTTGACTTTCATCCAGGCTTAAGCACAACAAACAATTTCAAGAATAAATAAAAAGGCTTTCAACACATAATCTTACTAATCAATCATCCATAACTATGTCGGGCTTAACCCCGACCCTAGAGAAGAAGACTACTCACTACTCATAACTAAGAAACTAACAAAATCAACAAAAGAAATCATTGAAAACAAATCACTACTCAAATTAATAACAAAATATTGTCTTACAGAAATTCAGAAGAAAACCCGAGAAAAGACAAAACAACGAACCAAAATCACGACTAACAACCTCGGTAACTCTCGTCCATCGAGCTCACAATCTCGACTTCGACTCTTCTCTCGCCTCTCTTGGCTCTTCCTCCTCTCTTCAATGACCGATCCCCCCCTAAAGCTAAATAAGAGGGCAATTTATACTAATAAGGCTAGAAAACAAAAAGCTAAAAGATAAAAACTTTCCTAAAAAGATAGAAATAAATCCCTAAAAAGATAGAAATAAAATCTAGAAGGATAACAAGACGTAAAATACAATATAATAACCCTAAAATCATAAAAAGATACTCTACCGACACGGAAATAAGTTCCTGCATAGGATCGGTGAGTCACAGAATCAAGCTTCTCGAATACTCTATCACGTAGCCTCGTTAACGAGCCCTTACAGCCTCGTTAACGAGCCTGGGTTTGGCTTTCTTCAATACTTTATCTCCAAAAACTCAGACTTCTACTTCTCATCTTGTAATCCTCCGTCTTTCATCGTAGCGCTCCAAATTCAGCTCCAAACAGCACCGTTTCCTTGCTAAAACCTACAAAAATACACAAAACGGAGTAGCTTCCATACTTTCTACAAAATATGCAAAACTATCCAAAAACACATAAAACTAATCCTAATCTTATCAAAACTAGTCCTAACAAACTAAGAAAACCGACTAAAAACTATACTAAAAATGCGAACATCAAACGTCGGGTCGTGGAAGAAGAAATGGTTCTTGGTTTGGGACCATACTGGGAGGTATCTCAAGTTCCCCATGGCCCCGGACAACTTCGTTCGGCCCAAGGGTACACAGAAAGCCGACGAGCTCAAGAAGCGATACACTCCTGTGCGCTAGGAGCCGTACCAGGAGTACTTGGCACAGGATCGGATTGAGCGGGCCGGCCTGAGCCTTACCCTTCCACCCGGCGAAGGCGAAGAGGGTACTTACTATCCCTTTTGTTTTTTTTGTTTTTGTTATTTATTTTTAGTTTTGGCGTAACGCCCGGCCCCGGGGCTAAACCCCGCTTATCTAGTGATGACCACGAGCCTCGCTCGGGTCATGCTAGCTTGGTCTGTTATGATCTCTCGTTTCTTGCTTTTTATCTAACTTATTTTTATGTCTTTTTTTCAATGGATCTCTTTAACGCTCTAACCTCGAAGGCGCAGAGAAAGAAACCTGCGACCTCCACTTCCACAGCCCAGGTTCCCCGCTGTCAAAAGGGTATTGTCATAAAGGAACCAACCCCGGAAGCGAGGCCACCCACCTCACAACTGAAGGTGACACCCCCGTCGCCTAAGACGACGGGGACAAAGGATACCGAGGGGGCTGCTCGAAGGGGGGACGGTGCTAGGACGTCTTCCCAAGCAACCCGAGGATTCGGCGATGGAGCCGGATCCAAGAGAAAAGAGTCCGAGGGTCCCCCCGCCAAGACAAAACGAAAAAACAAAAGAGGGACGGTCAGAGGGGGACCTCGGGAGGGGAGGCGGCCCAACGCTCCGGCCCCACGGGCCGGGTCATCAATGCCGACGGCCGTCCTGCGGAGAAGTTTAACTGCCTCGAGCCCGCCCCGGGTGTGCCCAAGGACTGGGATCGGTCGGATTGGAAGGAGGAGGTTGCATGGGCAAACATCCTCTCGGAGGCCCCCTTTCACGACGAGTCCCTCCGCTACTCGGTGATGTTAAGTTTTAATTCCCCAAGGTTGGTTCTTTCGGTGGTTTGACGCTTGTATATGTTTATAAAATGTGTATTTTTTGCTTTTTCTTTTCAGAATCACTTCTTTGAGAACTACAAGAGTAGCCGCATCGTCCTCCTCCATAAGAATATGGACAAACTGGAGGCGAAGCTCAAGGCCCGCGACGTCGAGGTCGAGAAGAAGGGCAAGGAGCTCGCGGAGGCCGAGAGGGGGATTCGAACTACGGAGGTTGCGGCGGCGGACGAGGCCAAAGACGCCGCCAAGGCCAAGGAGGAGGGGGAAAAGGCCATTAGGGGTCTTAAGGACGAGGTTGGGAACCTCAAAGCTGAAAACAAGGAGCTCCGGGGTAAACTGTCTGCGGAGCACAAATTCTTCAGGGAGAAGGAAGTGGAGCTCCTGAAGGTGAAGGAGGAGATCAGCAGCCTCTGACAGCGCGTCAGCGAGCTCAACGAGGAAGTGGAGGTTGCGGGCCCTAGGTATGTGGAGTCTGCGGAGTACAAGGAAGAGCTGGTGGATAGCGTGACAAGATATTCCGGCAGGCGGTCCGCATGGGGGTCAAGCAGGCGGTCGCGAAGTATGGGCACATCGACCCCCATATTTCCTTCATCAACCCCAACTACGCACTGTCTATGGGGGAGGAAACCAGGGAGGAGCCCGAGGGAGAATGCGAGTTCTTCCTTAACGAAGACGGGACCGTGGCTACCGAGGCGCCCTCCGCAGAGGACCTCGGTCAGGGAGGCTTGGACCCCGTCAGAACGGGCCCTCAACCCGCGATAGACGCACCGAGCTCCCAACCCGATGTTGTTTCCGCCTTGCCCGTCCTTGAGGCCCGCACGGAAACCGCCGCCGAGGCCCCTGAAGGAGTGAAGGATACCCCGCGCTGCTTAAAGTGTTGTTTTTATATTTTTGTGTTGTTTTCTTTTGTTTTGGTGGCCTCGCCGGCGTTTGTAATTAAGATACTTCGGCCATCGCGACCTTATTTTATGCAACTTTCCTTATTCTATGGTTGTGTTTTGTGTTTTCCTACCTTAGTCTATTGTATACATATCCCGATCCAACCCTATGGCCCGAGTGTCACAATATTTGTGGCACCCTCGGGACACATCAGGCGCTGGTCTTATGCTGCGATCCCGAGCCTCGCTCGAATCACGCGTAGTTATTTTTATGCCTAGATCACGATCCCGCTCGAATCTCGCATGATGATTGTTATACCAAGATCACGACCCTCGCTCGGATCTCGCATGATGATTGTTATGCCAAGATCACGAGCCTCGCTCAGATCTCGCATGATATTTGTTATGCCAAGATCACGAGCCTTGCTCGGATCTGGCATGATGATTTTTATGCCAAGATCACGAGCCTCGCTCGGTTCTCGCATGATGATTTTTATGCCAAGATCATGAGCCTTGCTCGGATCTCGCATGATAATTTTTATGCCAAGATCACGAGCTTCGCTCGGATCTCGCATGATATTTGTTATGCCAAGATCACGAGCCTCGCTCGGATCTCGCATGATGATTATTGATTGTTTCCAACCCTAATAAGAAGGAGGCGAGGGGTGGATTTGAAACTTTAAAACGAGAATCTCCAACCCCAATTGGAAAGTGAGGGGTGGACTTTGTGAGTTAAAACTGAGAATCTCTAACCCCAAGCGGGAAGCTTGGGGTGGACTTCGTGACTTAAAACCGAGAATCTCCAACCCCAAGCGGGAAGCGAGGGGTGGACTTCGCAACATAAAACCGAGAATATGCAACCCCAAGCGGGAAGCGAGGGGTGGACTTCGCAACATAAAATCGAGATATCCAAACCCAAGCGGGAAGCGATGGGTGGACTTCGCAACATAAAACCGAGAATCTCCAACCCATAGCGGGGAGCGAGGGGTGGACTTCGCAACATAAAACCGAGAATCTCCAACCCCAAGCAGGAAGCGAGGGGTGGACTTCGCAACATATAATTCGAGAATCTCCAACCCTAAGCGGGAAGCAAGGTGTGGACTTCGCAAGAAATTTTCATTTTTGAGTTAGATCTGAAAATACCATAAACCTTTATTCACAAATTTGTTGGAAACAGCAGAGTTCGGAGGGTTTACACATAATATTTTTTGAGCCGATCGATGTTCCATGTCTTGCTCAGGGTTCATCCCTCGCTGTCTTTGAGCTTGAAAGCTCCGGGTGCGACCTCTTATCCGAGGAGGTATGGTCCTTCCCAATTGGGGTCCAGCTTGGCGCCTTCGGTACGCCTCAAAATGAGGCTAGCCGTGGTCAAGCACCGGGGTCTGACCTTTTTTTTCGTTATACACCGCCACGCGCCGTTTGTATTCTCGGGCAACTCGTCCCTAAATAGCAGTTCGACCTTGAGGTTTGTCTCATTCTCCTTTTCATCGAAATCAAAGACTCTCGCCGAAGGGACCAAGGTCTCCATAGGGACTCGCGCTTCCACCCCATAAGTTAAGGCGAAAGGCGTTTCTCTCGTTGCGCGATGCGCGGTAGTGTGATATGTCCATAGGACGAGTGGGAGAAGCTCTGCCCAGCGACCTTGCGCCATGCCCAAGCACTTCTTCATATCGGTCAAGATGCGGGCGTTGACGTTCTCCACCTGGCCGTTGGACTGGGGGTGGGTCACGGAGGAAAACTTGAGGGTTATGCCCAGGTCAGAGTAGAAAGTCCAAGTCTCTTCCTAGTTGAATTGGGGGCCATGGTCAGTCATGATGGTCATGGGAATGCCAAAGCGGCAAACGAGGTTCTTCCATAGGAAGTCACAGACCTTCGTCCCAGTGATCTTTTCCATTGCTTGTGCCTCGACTCACTTCGTGAAGTAATCGATGATGACCAAGATGTACCGCACCTGGCCAACAACCTTGGGAAAGGGCCCGAGGATGTCCATCCCCCACATCGCGAACGGGCATGGTACGTGGATGGAGCAAAGACGCGAGGTCGGGGCGTACTGGAGGTTCCCGTGCTTCTGACATCCGTCACATCTCTGGACATAGGCCCTCGCGTCTTGCCGGAGATTAGGCCAAAAGTACCCTAGCTGGGTGATTTTATGTTACAGGGCCCGCCGCCCTGGGTGGCCGCCACAAACCCCCTCATGTGCCTCATAGAGGATATGCTCCGTAGACTTGGTCGGTCCACATAGAAAATTGGGCTCAGCGTAGCCTCGGCGATAGAGTCGGCCGCCGATGACGCAGTAGTGGGCCGCCTGCATTTTCAGCTTCCTAGCATGTGCAGGGTCCTCTGAGAGGACACTGCTCTCCACATATCGTGTTATCGGGATCCTCCAATCCCCAGTAGTAACGGAGAGAACCTCGCTTGTCACATTTCGCGAGAGTTTTCTTTCCACCATCACGCGATTCACCACTTCCAAGGGAAGGGAATATCCCAACCTCGCGAGAGCATTCGCCTTCGTGTTTGAGGTTCGCGGGATGGACACTACCGCGAAGGTTTCCAGTCACGACACCAAGGCCTTAACCTTTTCCCGGTACACAGGCAGGAACCCTGTTCGGGTGTCGTATTGCCCATTGAGCTGCCGCGCCACCAGTTCGGAATCGATATACACTCTGATCTTGTGGGCACCACTGAGGAGCGCCATCTCAATCCCGGAAATCATGGCCTCATACTCGGCCTCGTTATTGGTGGAATCGAAGGCGAAGTTAAGGGCGTACTCCGTCTCGATTGAGGGACCGGCGAGGAATACGCCAGCCCCACCCCCGGCATCACACCGCGAACCATCAACGGATACCTTCCACTCCTCCGAGCTTGCATCAGTTTCGGGGAAGGTGACCTCCACCATGAAGTCAGCGAGGGTCTGCCCCTTCATTACGGTCTTGGGGAGGTAGCTGATGTCGAACTCGGAGAGCTCGATTGCCCACTTCGTCATTCGCCCGAAGAGGGCGGGCTGGTGGAGGATTTGTCAAAGTGGGAGGTTAGAGAGGACCTGAATGGGATGCGGGTGGAAGTAAGGGCGCAGGTGCCTGGCGGCGGTCACGAAAACCAGTGCCATCTTCTCCTCCGGGGAGTACCGCTGCTCCGCAAGATGGAGCACGCGGCTTATGAAGTAGACTGGGTGCATGGTCTTTCTGGTCAACACAGCGCTGACCGTCTCCGGCCTTACTGCCACATACAATTGCAAGTCCTCGCCTGCCATTGGAGGTGACAACGTGGGGAGCTTCAAAAGGAAGGCCTTCAACTCATAGAAGGCGAGTTCTAGCTCCTCGACCCAAACGAACTTGTCGTCTTTCTTGAGAGCAGCGAAAAAGGGGAGAGACTTGTCTGCCAAGCAGGAGCAAAACCTCCCTAGATAGTTTATGGCGCCGTTGAGCCGCTACACCTCAGTGCGAGATCGCGGCGACCTCATTGAGAGGATCGACTCGACCTTGGCGGGGTTGACATCGTTCCCGCGCTCGCTGATCATAAGCCTAGGAACTTCCCCGACGATACGCCGAAGACGCCCTTCTCGGGGTTCAGGCTGAGACGGTTGTGCCTGAGGGTAGCGAAGACCTCAACGAGGTCGACCAGATGCTCTTCAAGGGTCTTGCTCCAGACCACGATGTCGTCGACGAAGGCCGACACGTTCCTTCCCAGATGATTTTTAAAGACGCGGTCAACGAGGCGCTGAAAGGTGGCCCCCGCATTCTTTAGGCCAAACGACATGACCTTGTAACAATAAGTACCTCGCTGGGTGATGAAGGACGTCACCTCCTTGTCACGCGGGCTCATCGGGACTTGATTGTATCCTGAGTACGCGTCGAGGAAGCTCAATAACCCGTGACATGCGGTTGAGTCGACCAGCTCGTCGATCAAGGGCAAGGGGTAGCTGTCTTTGGGACAGGCTTTGTTGAGATCCTTGAAGTCCACACACATCCTCAACTTCCCGCTGGCTTTTTTGAACAGCACGACGTTGGACAACCATCGGGGGTACTGGACCTCGCGAATGAATCCCGCGGCCAGTAGCTTCGCCACCTCGTCATTTGCGCCGTTTGCCCTCTCCTCATTCATTTTTCTTCGTCGCTGCACCACGGGGCGATCGGTGACATCGACATTTAGGGAGTGCTGGGCCACGGTTCGCGGGACGCCGCGGAGGTCCTTCGCGGTCCAGGTGAACACATCACGGGACCTAGCAAGCAAGGCTTCCAGTGACGTTACTGACGTTCCAGAGAGATATTCTCCTAGGTAGATCTTCTCGGACTCATTCTCGAAGCGGGATATCACCCTTCTTTCTGCCTCAGGGGTAGGGATTGTGGAGTCCTGGACTTCGAGGTCGGCCTTGCCGGGGGACTCCACCATAAACACGCGGCCGTCGACGAGGAATTTCATTTTGAGGTGGTAGATGGACACCACCGCCTGGAACTTCATCAGGGAGACTCTCCCGATGATTGCATTGTACACCGAAGGCAGGTGTACCGTAAATTCCACCATCTCGATTCTCCTCGTGGAGCCGGTGCCCAACGGGATACAAAGGTCAATGAGACCGGTGACGTCAACTTCGTCCCCCGAGAAGGAGGTGAGTTTCCTAGCGTAGTGCTTCAGGGACGTCTTGGAGATGCCTAATTGCTCGAAATCGCCGTAGTACATGATGTCTACGGAGGACCCCGTGTCCACCAGTACTCGCTTCACCATATTCGAGCCCACTTTAGCGTGTACCACCAAGGGGTCGGAGTGCGGCATGTGAAGTCCCTAGGCATCTTCAGAGGTGAAGGCCAAGGCTACGTGGGACCGCGAGGTCTGGGCGATGCTAAATACCGAGGGCTCATGGTGGCTTGCCCTCGCGTACCTCTTTCTTTCCGCCTGGCTTGATCCAGCCAGCGATGGTCCACCTAAGATGGTGTGGATATAGCCATCGGGCGTTGTTGTTTGCCCAGACCGAGCCTGCTTCGCGGGAGCTTGTCGCTCGACATTGTTGGCCTGAGCCTAACCCAGGCCTTGAGGTACGGTGTTGGCCCCTAATGCGGGGTTGGCGCGTCCCTTTTCATTTGGGTTGTACAAAAGGCCACCCTTGCCCCTATAGCCGCGCTGCTTCCCTCCGAAGCAATTCCTACTGCCCCCGCTGTTGTTGTCGCGATTGTTGTTGTTTCTGTTGTTGTTGTTGTTGTAGTTCCTGTTGTTGTTGTTGTTGACGGGGTTTTGGGCATGCGTCACATACGCATCCCTCACCGTCGGCGCGGCCACCTTCGCCTTTCACTTAGCCTCAGCGACGATTTCCTTATCGGTCTTCGATCGCGAGCTCTGGTTTGCGGCATCCTCGGCGTATACCTGGGACGTAATCCGGGCGCATAGGCCGTCGTACGTCGTTGGGCATTTCAGGAAGATGTAAGTCTTGAAAGGCCTTGGGCACAGGTTGCCCATGAGGATATCTCGCACCGACGCTTCATCGATATGTCCGATTTCTGCCACCGCGGTGGCGAACCTTGTGAAGAAGGTGCCCAGCAACTCGTCATCCCCCTGCTCAATCCCGCGGAGATCCCGCATATTCTTCTTGTGCTTCCTCGAACCGCTGAAGTATGTGACAAAGGATTCTCATAGTTGATCGAACGAGGGCCACAGTCCCAATCTGGAGGCCAATGAACCACGTCATCGCGGCTTTGCCCAGGGTGGTTGGGATGATGCGGTAGAATATGGTGTCGTTGTAGGAGTTGACGTTCATTTGGACAACAAAATGTTTCACGTGCTCCTCTGGGTCGGCCGTGCCGTTGTAGAGTCCCATATGCGGCATATGAAAACCTTTGGGCATTGGAGCGCTTTGAATCTCGTCCATGAAGGGGGAATGACACTCGGCCTCGACGGGCTGACGACGCGACCTCAATTTCATGGCGTGCATAGCACTCCCTGCTGTTTCGAACAACTCCGTGTCCTTCATCCTTGAACGTCGCGAACGGGATCGCGAGATCTGCATGAGGTCTCGGGAAGGCCTCTCCGTTGACGAGCCGTTGGCGGACGTCTCGTGTCCTGGCACATGCTAAAGGACGTACTCGGGTACGTACTCGAAGTGGGGTTGGTTCGGGGCAGGGACGGGGACGTATGAGGGGGCGAAGCCCTGTTGGTACTGCCCATAGTTCGGGGGTGCACCACTCGGCTCGTACCCTTGGAACGAGTAGGATTTTGTGGGGTGGTAAACGTCCAACCAGGAGGGACCACGAATGGGTAGCCTAGAGGTCCGTGGCTATCCATTGTAGGGTCTCGGGCATGTTATCGGGGTGTTGGGGGAAAAAGTTGTTTGGACAAGCCATTTTGAGGGGTTCAAAGCCAAGGTTTGCACAACTCGGGAAACTGCTTAGGATGAAGAAGTTCCCACAGACGGCGCTAGTGATGAAACCCGAAATAAACCGTCGCTAGAAGACAAGAAACGAGATTCTATTATTCGATTGTGCAAACACATGCTCTTTATTTATTGTTTTCTTACAACGAGGTTACAGATTACGAGGTTACAGACCAACAAGGTTTACAAGCA
This sequence comes from Fallopia convolvulus, assembly GCA_964016875.1. Taxonomy (NCBI): domain Eukaryota; kingdom Viridiplantae; phylum Streptophyta; class Magnoliopsida; order Caryophyllales; family Polygonaceae; genus Fallopia; species Fallopia convolvulus. The sequence continues at coordinate 33,448,569 of OZ024732.1, read as the reverse complement.
AATAAAGTTTACACCCTAGACCTCCTAAGAGTATTCGAGATCTCGATCTAACAAGGTTTTGAGATCTCCTAGTTGTTATGAGATTCTACCACCCGCAGGCACCTGATGGACTCTGGTGGCGAGGTTGAGTTTTGAGTTTGAGTGCGGTGATGATGGCTTGCGAGATGATGCAGCAAGGTCTTTGGTGTGAGCGAAGGCTCTCTGTGTGACTTGAAGTCTTTTTGTGGACTTCACTTGTCTGTAGCAAGGTCTTTGACGATGTTTCAACACGTCGATCTTCAACGAGCAAGGTAGTTCTTGAGTTCAAGATGTTTTTCGACCCCTTTCTACCTACGAGGTTCTCGTCTATTTATAGATAATTGGGGAACTGAGTTTTGGTGTTTATCCGATGTGGGACGCCCGAGATAAGGGATGCTGATTGGTCCGGAGGCAAGGCAACCGATGATTGGTTGGGGAGGACGGCGGCAGCTGAGTGGACCAGGTGGGCGGGGTTGTTAGTTGAGTCGGCAACGAGGTTTAGAGCTCGTCCCCGAGGTTTCGGAAGACCTCACTCGGATAGGGAATTTGTTTAATTTAAACGACGGGTATGGTTGTGGGCCCTGGAATCCACCTTGGGAGTCCCATCCGGTCATTTTATTCTCTGTACCCCGGGCCCACTTCCTATTTTACCAATTTGTACACAATCAGTCGCCATTCAAGAAAAAACGGCAAAATCCTGGTGGTGCTCCCCCGGGGGATAGTGTCCAATCAGCAATGACTATTCTTAATTGGAGATTTAGTGTGGTGCTCCATTTGGTTCTTCTCACCCTATCCCCACGCACACGCACAATGGAGAAGTTGATGACTTCTGGAGCTAAGGCAGTCGTTCGCCTGGTACACACTCTCCTTTGAGCCATTTGAGGATGTAAGTTTTAGGTGGGATTTGATGTTGGAATTTGAGGTGAAGATGGAGCTTTCGCTGGGAAGGTATGTTGGAATTGGAGATGGTGATCTCCTTTTATGGTTGGAAAGGATGAATCAGAATAGTAAATGTGCATGATGACTCTTGTCATGGCAATAGTGTTATCAGAAAAGTAAATGTTAATAGTGTTATCAGAGAAGTTGATGGCAATACAATAGTGTTATCAGAAAAGTGAATGGAAACATAATAGTGTTATCATAAAAGTGAATGGCAATACAATAGTAGTATTCTAATTACATGTCTTCCTCATTTGTATCCGTCTCACCCTCAAACTCACCCTCAGACGTTTCAGTAGACGTCTCTTCTTGATCCTCAACGACATGATCCTCTCCGTTTAGGTCATTTAGCGGACCAAGTGGATAATTAACTTGTGTGTCGTCGATAACTCGTGGAAGGGAAGAATCATGTTGAAATGCCTCCTCAACGATAACGCCCTTGGAACCACTCTCATGAGGGTCTACGCACGTACCTTCATCGGGCCACACACATGACTTCACTTTACAGACCGCTCTCCATTCAACATCTGCACGCCTCATATTTGGGTAATCGAGGAAATAAACTTGAGTGGCTTGATGTGCTAATATGTAACGATCTTTTGTTCTCAATATTTTATGTCAATGAACATCGACAAGCTTTAGTGGAGGGCGAATGCATGTTCCTCCATGGCTTCTAGTGTCAAACCATGAACAATTAAAGACAATAAGGCGCTTTACGACTATTGGCGTCCATATGGTCGCTAATTAGCGACAATATTTTGTGGTCGCTAAAATATGGTCACTAAATCTGCATAATGGTGTAGTGTGCGTCTTCGTGCGGAGAAGTCTAGACATCCCATCCAAGCTAAGTTCTGATCAAAGGCCTCCATCCACCAGCTTTTTTGTGTTATTTTTTTCTCACCTTCCACCAACACAAAAGGCTAGTTGCTCGAATAGATAAGTTGAAGGTTGTAGGCGCAAAATCCGAAGCTATGATCTCATTATGGATAATCTTTCTTGAGAGGAGCTTCTGTGCAATGGGGATATGGGATTGCAGGAACTCTCACTTTTAGAAAATAAAAGAGGGATTTTTTTAGGGATTTCATTCTCTCTTTTATGGGTACTACCCAAGATACTCTTGATTAGGATTTGGAAGCACACAATCAAAAGGATCCAAATTTCTTTTGGGTGAGGTTTAGAATAATTTTGTTTAGGTTGGCAGAGATCTCGTTGAGAGGGATAGAGGCCTTGATCGAAGTTGAATTTTGGATAGTATATCAGAGCTTCTCGCTGTAGACTTTATCTCTCTTGTCTATCTATTGGTTGTTGTACTCAGTGAGATGAATGGGCTGAACAATAACAAGATACATGTTTTTTAGTTGTTCATTGATTTATCAAAATTATATTTGGTTTGACTCGGATCGCGCACCTAAGTTTAGTAAGTAAATCTTTAAAAATATTTATTTACATCTACTAGAGTTGAACCTCGGTTCTTATAGATGTAATCCCTTTAGTTACATGTTCTTATGATGCTATATATGTATATACTTTTGTCAAATTTCGGGTAAGGCGTAATAAATAGGTGTTTGAGAAATTATATCGATAATTTATAAATTATTATTTTAAAATATATTCGAAATTTATTTTTTATCCAAAAACTTTAATTAATACGTAATTTTTTTTAATCTTCCCTTATACATATTAGTGATATTTAACCTCCTTTTTTGCCATGATTTCTCGCAACAACTTACAGTGTGCAAATTTAGTTCATGTTGGGACGGTGTTGGGAACTCTGGTTCGAAACATCGGAACAATAATGTTAATCTCCAGTTTTGATAATGACAAACTCCATATGGGAACTAACGTGCTACATTCAAATATTTCGAACGAACACCAGATCTAATGAAGAATCGCCAAGAATGCCAAAGGAACACATGAGTACATGACGAAGAGTTCCTTTCAAAGGAACTCTGGAGAGGACAGTTCCCATCACATGGGGAACTCACATGTGCAAATAAAGACCACTCAGCGCGATTCACGGGATTCCTTCTCAAGACAAAACAAGCACTTAGTCTGAGGAACTGACTGATGCAAGAGATCCGACGGCACGATTGATTCTCAAAGTTGACTCAATTCAAATCAAGTCACATGTGTAAGATAAAGACTTGACGTGCAAGACAAAGGGCATTTTGGACACAACGAAAGTTAGGATTGCAGCCTAAACAAGGACAAGTATAAAGCTAAATGAATAGTGCTAGGATTAAGCACTTTTCCCAGAATTCACATTCACTCACAAAGAAAGAAAGACCAGAAAAGAGAAGTCCTCGGCAGCGAGTGTGCGATCTCGATGACGGCGAATCCGAGTTCCCAGGAGATAGGGAACTGCGACATTGAGCTCAAGGTGTAAGGTTTGATTTGTCTTAAGCTTAGTTGAGTTGTTCGCTTAGCAACAAGGCCGATTACTAGTCTTGCTAGAGTTAGATAGAACTGCTAGGAACAGAGAAGTGTAAGTCTGCCTGTGTAACTAGGGAACAATCAATAAGATAAGAAGATCGTTCAAAATCCTCCAAGCTTTTTTGTTGTGGGGTTCCTTTAATCCTTTATAAAGGAACTGTGTCAATTGCATTCTGTTTACTTATTTGTTTTTATACTTCCGCTGCCTTGTAAACAGCCTGACCACCAGTTCCCAAACTCTTACTAACGCGTATCGATCCAACGGTTCGAAATGAACGTATATATTCTGCAACAAAATTTTCAAAATAGTTTTTGTCTCGTGTTAATTTGTATCATATTCCACATAATTTGGTATTGGAGTTGGTGAATCTTTTGGGCACACACGTTAAACAAACCCCAGGCAATTATTTGCATAGTCTAATTGGACATTAAATTGTAGTGCATTAATTTATTACAATATACACACGGTTGCTCAAATGGAAGAGCAAGAAAAATCAAGACGACGACCAAGCGCAAACGAGTAAGTAGAACGCTTCAAAATTTTGACAGCTTCTGTCTGCTTAGTGCTTTGCCGTGCTGCTTCCAGTGTAGTCAGTCCCACTACTCGCTTTCTTCTTCTACACAACTCAATGCAAATTCAAACATCAATCTGATTGATCTCTCTAAATATACACATACCTATCAGCTTCTTCGTTTCTCCATCTCAATGCAAATTCAAACATCAAACATACTCAATTTCATCATCATTCGCCTAATTTATCATCCTCTTCTACTGTCAACGAGTGTTCTTACTTTTCAACTTGGAAACAAATGGCTTCATTCAAGTGTAGTGCCATGTTCTACTTTCTTTTCCTTCTCGCGGTTTCTTCACTCATAACAGAGTTCTCCATTGCGGAACAAGACGGCCTACGAGTCGGTTTTTACCAATGGAGCTGCCCCCCAGCTGAGGCCATTGTGAGGAGAGTGGTTAACAGCTTTGTGACCCAAAACCCTGGCTTAGGAGCTGGTCTCATTAGACTACACTTCCATGATTGTTTTGTCCGGGTAAATTATATGCAGTTCTACATCGATCAAGTGTACTCAACAATTGTCTTTTTCTTTTTCTTTTGTTTTCCTAATTTATGATATAATTTTGGAATAACAGCAATTTGATGCCGTATAATCTTAAACTTTGCACATGCTATTATAAAGGGATGTGATGCCTCAATACTACTAGACTCAACACCAGGAAACCCATCAGAGAAGACAAGCCCACCAAACAACAGCACTCTCCGAGGCTTCCAAGTGATCGGCGAAATCAAGAAACAGATTGAATTCGCGTGCCCACAAACCGTCTCCTGCTCCGACATCCTAGCCTTTGCAGCACGGGACAGTGCCTTGAAGCTCGGCCACATCAACTACGCCGTCCCTTCTGGAAGAAGAGACGGCCTAGTTTCCCGCCAAGACGAGCCTCTCTTCCATCTCCCTGCCCCGCAATTCAATCTTGGCCAGCTCCAAGACAAATTTCTCTCAAAAGGGCTGTCTTTGGAAGACATGGTTGCACTCTCCGGAGCACATTCCATTGGCGTGTCCCATTGCTCTTCTTTCTCTGCAAGACTAATTAGCCCACAAGACAATTCCTTGGACCAAACCTTCGCTAGCTTGCTCCAGGCACAATGCTTGGCTAACGGCCTCAATTCAGTCGTCCCACTGGAGTTCGAGACGCCCAATAGGCTCGATAACAAGTACTTTGGAGACTTGACTAGGAACCGAGGAGTGTTGACCTCAGATCAAGCTTTGATGACTAGTCCATCGTCTGTGTATATGGTGAACAAGTATGCAAAGGATAATATGGTGTGGGCTAATGAGTTTGCCGGAGCCATGGTTCGGATGGGCTCCATTGAGGTCATGACTGGGAACCAAGGACAAATTAGGAGGAATTGTAGGGTGGTGAATTATTGAGAATGCATCATTGATTTAGATCATAAAAATCATGATCTAGTGCCAAATCTGTTTCTTTTCTGTGTTTTTTTTTGTCAAAGTTATATACAATGGTCTTTATTTTTTAGTTCAACATAGGGTTGATGGTTGGAATTCGATCAAATGTTTAAAAACAGAGTGATTCTTTTTGTTAGTAGTATATACTTGTGTCTATCTTGTTTCCCAAGGGCCCGACGGCCCTGACCTCAAATCTGTATGAGAAGTTGCAAATCAATATAACTTTATGTTTTTGGATCTAATAAGTCTGCCTTTATTTATCCAGCTTGTTACTGTTTTTCGGTGACTTGTTTTGCTCACCCCATCATCACGATTCCACACTCAAGGGTTAATCACTGGTTTACTATAAGACCGATTTGCAAGGGTACCCCTTGCACAAAAATAGTTTGCAAAAGTACCCCACATTATAGGAAATTGCAAATCATGCATTTTTGACATTTATGCAATTTTATTTTTTATTATTTTATTGTTTAATTATTTGAATTTATATTTGTAATGTTTTTTAGAAATAAATTATTAAATTCAAAAAATTAAAATCATAAAACGAAAATTGTAAAAATAAATAAATAAAAGGTATATGAAAAGATATTTTAAAATGATTTATTAGTTATAATATACGGAAATTAATGAGGAAAAAAAAGTCAAATATATGGCAAAGATCCTAATGGGTTGAGATTTCCTTAAAAATCTAGTCGGGCTGGATGTTATACTGTCATGCTTGTGTATTCTACTGTCATACCACAATATGCTCCTGTCACGGACTTAAAAAGAAGAAGGAAATTGCTAACGAATTAGATTTGTTACGAAATTTTTTCTATCCTTTATCTTAAAAGATACGAATCTTAATGCAAACAATAATAGACAACTATTCTACATAAAGATACGAACTCTTTTCTATCTAGTCTTATCTGTTCATTCAATTTTGATATACGAACAAACGTAGAGGCACATTGAATTCTACCATGGGTAAGTAGTATACGATTGAATTATTTCGATAATCATTTATTGCTTCTAAGTATTACGATTGAATTGAGAGCATTGAGTCATGTCACCCTATAAGAAAGTTGAACATGAATTGACGTTAGCTTCATTTGAATTCCAAAAATTGCATGATGACAGGATAATATAGCTTTTTACTGTCATCATGCAATTTTTATCCTGTCACCCTATAAGAAAGTTGAACATGGATTGATGTTTGCTTCATTTGAATTCCAAATCCATATGAGAAAAGCTATATTGTCACACTTTAAGAATTTTTACTGTCATCATGCAATTTTTATCCTGTCAACCTATAAGAAAGTTGAACATGGATTGATATTAGCTTCATTTGAATTCCAAATTCATATGAGAAAAGCTATACTGTCACACTTTAAGAATTTTTATTGTCATCATACAATTTTTATCCTGTCACCCTATAAGAAAGTTGAACATGTATTGATGTTAGCTTCATTTGAATTCGAAATTCATATGAGAAAAGCTATATTGTCACACTTCAATAATTATCTTGTCATCATACAATTTTTATCCTGTCACCCTATAAGAAAGTTGGACATGCTCTTGATACATAAAAAATAGTATCCTTAAGCATGAAGAGAGCCATAATCTGTATCAATTTCCAGCACACACAAGAAAGTGAAAGAGTCGAAATAAAGTCAAAATAGTGTTCTTCATTGAAAGTCACAAACCAAGGCACAAACTAAGTTCACATAATGATCAACACTAACATCAAGTTACCACCAAAGTGGATTACTAACATCAAGTTATCCACCAAAGTGGATTACATACATCCAGTTAACCACCAAAAATATATCTACAACACTTCCCAAAAACCATAAAGTGAACCTAAACTAGTTTCACAACCAAAGAACTCAAGACGAATCCCATTTGAAGTACCATATGCTCACTGCCAAAGAACTTCGATATCCATCTACTAACTTGTCCTCAATGACCGAGATATCAACATTCTTAGTGGTTAGTAACTCAATGTACTTGATGGACACCATAATAGCCTGATTCCATAATACATTCCATAATACCATAATAGCCTGATTCCATAACTCAATGTACTTTCATTAACCACTAATGCAATATATGAACACCATTATCAACATCCCCATGATGAACACCATTAGTGAAATAAGGAAGCTTTGAACACCATTTTCCACATGATTTCGTTCTCTTGTTGACCAATTCAACACCAGAGATGTTCAACTAGCTACACTATGAAAGTACAAACACCATTTCTCTTTAAAGAAAACTAGCAGGAGCTTTGCACAACTGGTTTTAACATTGAAAAAAAAAGGACTCAAGAAATAATAATTTGAGCCCAACAATCAATTTCTGGACAAGCACTACCTGACATTTTGTGTTTTATAGCACACAAATACTCTTTATGTTTAGTGATATACAAAATGGCAAAGTCAATTGCAAAAATATTCCTACTTAACACAGTTTCTTTCCATCTCTCTTATTAATTTATTTTTGGACAAAAACTACTTGACAAAAACTAGAAACTATACTGCAACATTTTTCCTCATTACAAAACAGTTGATCGGGAGTTCATATTCTACTCTTTTGTAGCTTCAGTATTTCCCTCTATATAAATGCATCAACTAGATAGATTCTTTCATAAAAGCACATTTGCCTATGATAATATTCAACACTAGTTTTCAGACATTTTCAAATATGGTTACTCGTATGATGGCCTTTGTTTTCTTATTTGTTTCATAGTAAAAGCATATTGGTTCTCTAGAGACGTACGTATCATAATGAAGATCCCAATGTACTTCCACGAGTTGCTGAAAAATAAAAACAAAATTTGACAGCCTTTGTAACACTAACAAATCAAACTTATTAATCCCACAAAATAATTTCAAAGAAATAAACATCAATCGAACCAGAAATTAGAATAATCTTTCTAGCTTCCTACATCTACCATTGACAATATTGTCTCGTTTATATCATACTCAAAGAATTCAGTGGTGCCATGTTCGATATCATACCAAATCAATCGTGCGTTGTTCCACAAACAACACAATCTTTCTGCCATCTCCAGATTCATATAGCCCCATGAATCTGGTTGAAATGCTGCCATTGGAGATATATGGTGACCGGGGCAAAAACCAATGAATTGAATTTCGTACCTTTGAGCTTGTTGTAATCAGACTAAGACCAATTAGGGCATCTCGTCGGCTCTGTTATCGGAAACTTCAATTGAACCCTAGCTCAGTTGGTAATGCCCTGAGGCTCCGTCGCTTGAATCCTAGAGAACTGTTTATGCCTTCGAAGTATGCGTCGCAAATCTGGCCCCTTTCAAAATGACCAAGTTCCAAGGGACCTTTGATCTTCTTCAATACTTTCTTCTCCTTCTCTTCCTTCCTCAGGACCTCTACACCTTATCAGCCTTCACCATCAGATTATCCTTAGCTATGGCGTCCCTTCCTTAGGACCTTTTCGGCGCCCTTGTGATCGATCGAACAGTCGTGCTCCTCCGGTACCTATGGGATCCCGCAGAACATATACTCTGTCGGCGCCCTTGTAATCGATCGAGCAACAACTAGGGTTTTAGATTTAGGAATAGCTATTGTTTTAGATTTCATGAATGGGGTGAAGGGGCTGAGATTCTAGGGTTTTAGATGGGCTGACATTCTCGAGTAAGAAGAATGGTTAGATAGAGACTACTGATTTGTTTCAAATTCATGTCTCTTAATTTGATTTAAAAAATTTTAAATCTTAACTTTTTTAAATAGGAAAAACAATTTTAATTTTAGATTGAACTTGATTTTCGTATTTTAAAGTTTAAAAAAATGATTTTTTTTTAATATTTGTCCAAAAAGGAAAGGGCATGATTTTGGGTATTATTGCCAAATTTTTGGGCATTCATGCTATTATTTTGGGCATTGATGTAACATTGAAAATCACTAGGCACTTTTGTAAACAAATTTATAAAGAGGGGCATGGGGTACTAATTTCTCTTACTATAAAAGAGAAGTAATGATTTTTTTTTGTTTTTGATAAAAAGACACCAACATTGCATTAAACCAAAGCCAACTCAAGGTCTTGTGCCTACAGCTCTAACAACACAATAGGAAACATAAATTCTAAAACACTAGAAAAGGAATAGGAACTCGCCATTGGGCCAACCAGTGAGCAACCCCATTAGCAACTCTATTAACAAAACTAAACTTGCAGCAAATAAAATCAGAAGCCAATTCTAGAATTAAAGCAATCAGTGTACCCCCTTCAAACATTTGGTTCAACGGTTAGGCTTTTGGGGTAGTACCCCGAGGTCACCAATTCGAACCCCACGAGCGGAAATTTGCCCATTTTTCTCTAAAATTGGTTAGTAACCAGTTCTGATTCCTAGTGGATGCTCTAGGTGAGCCCAATAGTACTAAGATAGCTTCAGATTCAGTAATTTCCACCAGCGAACCTGACTGGGTCCTCCTTGAACTCGTAAAGCACACATCACCATTTGATAGTCTGCAAACGAAAACCCACACCAAAACTATCCTCATTTACAACATCATCATCACAGTTCAGTTTTACCCATCCTTGTTCAAGGAGACGCCAAACAATTTGACGCTTACTTGCCTACCTGCAGTGGCATTGTCATCTGTTTGTGTGTCGTAGTGAAGTGTAGATGGAACATGGAAGGTCATGCTTGAGTCAATAACATCGTCAGGCCTGAGCTTGACCCCTTCGAAAAGTGATTTGTTCTGAGCCCTCCAGATTCCATTAACAATGCAAGCCCAACGAGCAGCGTGCTCTCCATCACAGAACCGGTAAACACGCTCAGCCCACTCTATGAAGGGAGATGACCCCTCTCCCAACACTCCAAACTCCGGGGAGAAATCCCAGATTTGGCTAGGCGGAATACACCCAAATAATAATGGGCTTCAAATAATAGTAACTCTCAGTCAGTAGTATGTGGGCTTCAAATAATAGTGGACCTTTATTGTTTTTACTATAAACTATCAGTTTTTTTCTTTCTAATATTATCTATACTATTAATAATAAGAAGAAAAAATTGCTTAAAATAGCCTAACCTTTTAAGGTTGTTGCGGTAATTAGCGTAACGTTGCAAAATTGCACATAAAAACTTAACCTTTTTAAATGGTTGTTGTTTTTAGCTTCGATTTTCCATGTGGTAAAAGTCTCATGGAATTTGATGATATGGCAATCCTATATGTTATCATGACTAGGAAAAATACAATTTAAAAAGACAAATACATTGAATAATACAATTTAAAAAATTTAAAAGAAAAAATACATTGAAATTTAAAACTCTTTAAGTTATTCTTCTATTCTACGGTCGAACCCTTCAGTAGAAGAACAAGACGTGTTATGTTGGACCATAGGACTATTAAACATCCCTCAATAATTAAATTTTAAATTGTATGTACCTTGTTACATTACATTTGAAGCTATCTGAAGATTAGAACCATCTCCCCTTGAATGTGGCAGCGATTTGGGCCACATATTGAAGATTAAAGAAATTACAATACTCAGTGGAGGAAAATGCAGAAAAAATAATGGCTCATGAGTCATTCCTCTCATGATTTAAACTTTAAATTAATTCATAGTTGGCAAGTGATCACATCTTCCCTATAAAAAAAATAGTAGAAGAAGAAGAATAACTAAAGGATTTTAATTTTCAATGTATTTATTTTTAATTATTTAAATTGTATTTTTTAATGTATTTTCTTTTTAAATTGTATTTTGCCTAGTCATAATAGCACATGGGATTGCCATGTCATCAAATTTTAAGAAATTTTTTCCACATGGAAAATCAAGGCTAAAAACCGCAACTATTTAAAAAGGTTAGGTTTTTATGTGTAATTTTAAAACATTAGGCTAATTACCGCAACGGCCCTTAAATATTAGGCTATTTTAAGTAATTTTTCCTAATAATAATACATATGCATTACATATATCGGGTCCCTAATTAAACTAGGCCTTGGGCCGTCGCCCATGCTACCCTGACTGTTGGGTCGGGCCTGTCCCAAACCCCAGTCGACATATCGATAAGATCAATCACCCACAAAGGTCATCATTTGCTCCATAAAAGTTTTCGACCACTTTTAATTAAGATGGCCATGGAATCCATCGATCTGCCCAAATATTTAAACTGCGTCCATTGCCAACCTGCCATAATGAGCCTTCCATAATGACCTTTTGAGCGTCAATGATGCTTCGCCAAGAATAACTCGGACTATGACCTATCTTTGCCTCCAAGAAAGAAGTATTCGGGTAGTACTTTACCTTTGATAACTGTCCTAGGAGAAAGTTTGGATTATGGATGAGCCTCTACCCTTGTTTGGCAAGGAGAACAAGATTGAAAGTTGCTAAATCCCTGAACCCTAGCCCTCCTCGGTCCTTGGCTTCGCACATTCGGTCCCAACTTATCCAATGCATCTTTTTCTTTGAACAGGATTCTCCCCAAAAGAAATTACTCATCAGCTGTTCCATCTCCCATCACATCTCGGAAATTTTTTTAAAGTAGGAGATAGCATACAAAGGCATGGACTGGATCACCGACTTAATTAGTACTTCCTTTCCCGCCCGAGGCAGCGACTTAACATTCTAGGATTTTCATTTCTTCAACATTCTCTCTTTGATTTGGCCAAAAAATCACCTTTTGGATCACCCTATCATTGTAGGTAAACCCAAGTAACTGTCATGCTTCTCCACTTCTCGTACATCTAGAACTTCTTGAATTTCCGCTCATTGTTGTTCACTTACATTCCTACTAAAAGATAACTCGAACTTTGCGAAGTTAACTTGTTGCACTGACTCAGCTCCATAGGCATGGAGGACAAAAACAATTTCATACACTTGTTGAGAAGTAATGGATTGGATGGCTACATCTAATGGCATTTAATTTGATTGTAATATCATTTATACAAAAACTTTCTACTCTTTACTTTTGACTTTCCTCTCAACCCTATGAGCTTTCTTCATGCACATCCACATCATTGTTGTTGGATTGTGACGTGTTAGTAACAGAGCAGGGAACTAGCAATGTTCCTTAGGCAGCAAAAATAAACGGTAATAGGAACACAGTATTTAGAGAGGAAACGTTTTGACGGAGCAACAAGTTGTAGAAAGAAAAACATCTACCCCTGAGACTCCTTCTTAGAGGATTTCAATAGAATACTTTGTATTAAGTTTCAAAGGTTACAAGGCCAGTCAAGTTCCCCGATAACTAAGGCACCAACCAAAGTTCAACCAACTAGACTTCTTCTACCCTAATCATAGACATAAATGAAAGTAAACTACTAACTTGAGTACTCACTCAAATGTGGATTCTTCACCGGAAAAAGCTACACACAATTGAACACTTGAAAAAAAGCTCTCTTCTCAAGTTCGTCGTTAATCACCATACTTAACTCTAGCTAAACCTAGCCTTATATAGGATAAAGCCAAGTCTGATGTCACTCACAATTCTTGCCTAATTGCGCTGATATTCCACTTGAAAAATCCCACTAAAATAGGAGAAAGTGTATTATAATTATTTGTATCCTCAACCAATTCGATTCTTTCCTAAACCGAATGATATCGGATTTCCTATATAAGATCGTCCAAGCTTGATCTTATCCTTCCTTGATCTTCTTAAGAAACCGAGCAATGTTGTCAAATCTTCATGGAAGATTGCTCATAGAAGATCTGATAACTTGCCATAAATAGAAAGTCGCGTCCCTTCGAGATGCGCTTCCTAAATTCGTCACTCATTCCCTCCATTGTTCCTCATAATATTCCTTAAATCATGAGGATGTACCTGCTTTCCTTAACACTTACATGGGGAAACATATTATACCATCAATGTTTGTTATCATCAAAATTAAGATAAACCATGGAACAACGAATTTTCCAACAATTTCCCCCTTTTTGATGATGACAAACTTATGCAAAATGCGCATCTAGAAACCAAAAAAAATTAGACATGATCAAGAAAAGGTTCCTAGTTCCCCTTAACAGATGCACAATTGTTCCTACTCATCAGTGTTGTAGCAACATATTTCCCCATAGCCAAAGTTCCCTCTGGATTTTCCTGGATAGAACGCATCACTGTATTTTTCCTAACTTCCCCCTGTTGACATCATCAAATGGTTAACATCATCAAGAAAAACACAGAGCATATGAACAAATTTAATTGAAACTTAAAATCATTCATAAGCAAAAGATAGTTATTTCATAGATAATTGTTTTTTCGATCACAACCAAGCAAAACACAAAACCTAAAAACAACTAAATCCAAGAGAACATCTTAAAATTTTTGAGAGGATAGATAGATAGGTAGGGTAACAAGAGAGGGTTCCACATCATGGTTCTGAAGAGTTGCGATCAGCGGTGGCAGTGGTTGTATCTCTCTTAGCCATGTACGCAATAATGGTAGGAAATCTGTTGAAGCTCGAGTAACATTTTGACACTAACACTTCCACTCGACGAAGAATTCCCAACACCCGTCTAAGCAGTCTTTTTTGCCATTGTTCCCTTTGAATCGCCATAGAATTTCATTCTGGAAATGTTGCTCATGTCCTGGGGAAATCCAAAGAACTCCTCACGAGAGCGAACATCCACCTTCATGTCATTCAAGATAGCCTTAACAAATTGAGGATAAGGGAACCCATGATTCTTCCCCATGCTCTTAGCCATGTGTCTCAGCATGATCTCTAGAAGACTGATCCTTTCCCTATGCAGAAACTTGTCAAGCAGAATCATATCGTTAATGGTGATGTTGTTCCTCTTCTCTAATCTTGGAACTACAACCTCGATCAGAAATTGATGTGTAATCCTTGTATTGTACCCAAGCTCACCCGTCAAGTAGGAACCAACAGACTATTTCCCCATAACACGCTTGATGAGTTGGTTCTTGTTCTTTGGCTAGTTGCTTGAAGAATGCACATCTCTATACCCATCACTAGGAACATCCAGGAACCTTGGACATAGAACCGATCGACAAACAGATCTCAGATTCTCCAATTGTAGAGAAACCCAAGGGTCCACCAGGAAGATCAGCAAGTTGGTAGAGAGAAAAGAATTTAGCAAGAATGTACACATCTACCTTAATCCTTGAAGAGCAAAGCTTCTCCCATCCTTGGAACTTGAGAAGTTCCCAGAACTCTTCCAGATCGTGCTCTTTGAGAAGCTCTTCATCGATCACCAGAGGACCGACAACTCTTTTCGAACCCTTCACAACAGATTCCATAGGCAATTTCCCTTTTGCCTTTGCAGATTTCAAGTCCTTCTCAACCTCTTCCTCTAGTTCCTCCTCTTCTTCGTCTTCTTCAAGATCATATTTTTCTTCAGTTTCCTCCTCCTCTTGTTCAGAAACCACCTCTTCTTCTTCTTCTTCTTCTTCTTCTTCTTCTTCTTCTTCTTCTTCTTCTTCTCACTCAGCCTCCTCCTCAGCTAATGAAGTCCGCGGGCCCGGTAGGTATATAAACTGGTTATGTGTCGGTATGGGCATAGATGCGCAGATAGGCATAGCACATAATCCCATGGGGTTCCATCCTAAAACCAATTGGGAATAGGAGGAGTAACCCAATATATATGCTAGGCTTGATCTCTTTGGATTTCAGAAGTGGGATAGGTTATTATTATGAACACGCCCCCTCAAGTGCAATTGAGATGGTTAGTTGACACTTGGATTATGATAGTTAAGTAAGGGTAGATAATGGGCAAGTAGCAACTCGCTAAGCCCAACCCAAGATAGAAGAATAGATAACGGCCAGGACCGAACTGCTCTGGCACCATAATGAAGTCCGTGGGCCTAGTAGGTAGAGAAACTGGGAACGTGTCGGTACGAGCACAAATGCGCGGATGAGCCTAGCACATAAGCCCATGGGGCTCCATCCTTAAAACAATTGGAAATAAGAGGAGTAACCCATAGGTATATATGCTAGGCTTGATCTCTTTGGATTTCAAATGTAGGATAGGTTATTATTCTCAACATCAGCAATAGGATCTTCAACCACTGTTTTCTTAGACGTGGTCGCCGGAACGAAGGTTGTACTTCTTCCCTTTGAGAATTGTCTTTGCTTTCTTGGAAGTTGGGGAATGAGTCCTTTCCGAATCAGAAATATGGAGAATCTGAGACGGTGTAGGGGGAGCTCGCTTCATTGCCTTGGTCTTGCCCTGGCTTGTCGGCTTGACCCAACCAAGCCTCAAGTGCAACGGGAGTGGCTTCTCCTTTTTTGGTTCTACAACCTCTTTTGGAGGCGAATTTACCTTTTCCATTTCTGATTCTCCCAGCCCTTCTTTTCCTTCCCCTGTTTAAGTTTGCTTCTCGGAAGGAGTTGCAGAGGGAGCGATGGAAGGATCTTTCTCCGAATCCTCAGAGATAGCATCCTTCTCGCTTGAAACCTTTGCAACGACCTCGACTCTATTGTCGGAAACAACATCAAATTGTGGTTGGAGTTTAGAAACGGGAGAGGGAGAAGACAACTTGGCCTTTTGTAGGGCTTTGAGTTGAGCCTTAAGAGCCTCGATCTTCAAAACATCGAGACCTTCAAGGTTCAGGGAAGGGGTGGTTGAGGAAGATGCCATTGAAGCAAGAGGTGAAAGCTTGAATCTTGAAAAATATTTAGGGTTTTGAGAGGGTAAAACAGAGTGCGTGGTGAAAAAAAATGACCGACAAAGAAGGGGATATAAAGCACACTTCTTTCCTTGTAAATTAAGATCACAATCTTCTAAAAATCTTCTATCCATATCTCAACAACTAAATATTTCCATAATTGCGATTTTTACACCACCATAATGAGAAGACTGCAAAAACGTCTCATCTTTCCCTTCAAGTTCACTGTTCAACGGTTTGATTTTTTAAAACGCAGTCACAATAGCTAGTTTCTTGAGTCCCTTTAGAGTAGAGTTGACGACTATTCGTTTTCAGAGAGAGATCTTGAAAAAAAGTTGAAAATATTAAAAAGTTGAAAATATTTCTCCAAAAATAATGATCCATTAAGCACTTGTTTCTTTCCTTGTTCCCATGAGTCAAACAAAAATGCTTGTTTGAATAGAGAAGGGACAAGGGATGCTCTATTCAAACTTTCTGAGGGCTAGGGATATTTTTGACATCAAAACAATTATTCCTCGTTTAAAGATGATCTATGAGGGGTCATAGAGAATGTTTGTTTGGACCAGTCTAAGGGACAACTTATAACCCACCATCATTCGACTTTAAGTGAGGGGTATAATAGATCATGTTGGTTATTTTGGGCAAAAAGAAAATCTTAGATTTAATCATTTCAGTTTAAGTTCCTTTTAGCATGCAACACTCAACAAATTCTAATGTATATAACACTAATGCATAGAGGAAAGATATAAGTCATTAAAAACATGTCAAATGATACGTAGCTCCTTGATAAGTTACCTCTTTAGTCAAGCATTGAGGGAATAGAGGACCGTGACTTGTTTACTCTATGAAAATCATTCCTAGTAACATCCTCATATGCTCATAGGGTTTTCTGTCAAAGCCTTGGTAAAAATACTTTCCACTTGATTTTCAGTCATACAATTATCCATCTTAATGAAACCTTTTTCAACATTATCTCGTAAGAAATGATGTCGAATGTCAATATGTTTGGCTCTAGAATGATGCACATGATTCTTGGAAATATTGATGGAACTTGCATTATCACACATTATAGGAATAGTTTCAAGAGACATACCAAAATCGACAAGTTGTTGTTTTAACCATAAAACCCGCAAACAACAGGCGATTGCTGCGACATACTCCACTTCAGTCGTGGAAAGAGTTACCGAATTTTGTTTCTATGATCCCCAAGACACCAAACAAGGTCCAAGGAATCGGGCCATGCCTGATGTCTTCTTCCTATCTACCAAGAGACCTGCAAAATTTGCATCTAAAAATCCAACAAGATTGAACGAATTGTCTTGGATACCATAAACACAATTCATCGTTCCCTTTTAAGTAACGTAGGATTCTCTTCACTTCTTTCAGCTGTGTTTCTTTTGGATTGGCTTGGAACCTAGAACAAAGACACACACCAATCATAATATTTGGCCGATTGGCGATTAGGTAAAATAGGGAACCAATCATTCCTCGGTACATCGTTTAATCAACATCAACACAATTAAGATCTGCATCACGACGAGTTTAGGAGAAATAGGAGTATCAAATGGTTTCGTAGAATCCATAACACACTTCTTCAACAGTTCCTTGATGTGCTTTTGTTAATGTACCTTTGTTCCCTCATCACTTTGTACCACTTGTAGAGAAAGAAAGCGAGTTCATCGATCATGCTCATCAGGTTCTTGAAGCTTTCTACACGTTTAGGGTTAGTAGAACCAAATATAGTATAGTCTACATGTACTTGAACTACTAATACCTCACTGTCTTGTTCCTTTAAGAACAATGTCTTGTCGATCACACCACGTCTGTACCCATTTGACAATAGGCACTGGCCAAATCTATCGTACCAAGCATGAGGTGCTTGTTTAAGATCATAGAGAGCCTTATCCAGCATGTAGACATGGTCAGGGTGATCAACATCTTCAAATCCTAGAGGTTGTAACACATACACCTCTTCTTATAGGTACCTATTCAGGAATGATATCTTCACATCCATTTGATAGAGTTGAATCCTTTTTGTGCAGCATAGGAAATTAGAAGATGGATGGCTTGTATTCTTGCAACATGAGCATACGTTTCATCGTAGTTAATCCCTTCTTATTGATTGTACCCTTTTGCTACATTCTTTGGTTTTGCAAGAGAGATGAACGCATTATAAGCACAAAAGTTCTTAAGAGAGGAATGAGTAAGCACACCTTTTTCCTATGGAGTGATGATGTTGTCAATAGGATGATCCCTCTTCTGATGATAATATTTGACTTCGATCTGAGTGGTTCAATGTTTGGCTCCTCTTCCTCCTGTTGATTAAGTCGTTCCTTGGGATGTGTCTTCAGATAGAGATTGTTCGTGTTGAGTATCATCTCCATCCATGTTTGGATTTGGAGGAGTGAGTTTTCTCTTGGAGCTTGTTCACTTGAATCTAGATCGACTTCATCATCTGAATCTATATTTAGAACCTTCATTATCTCCTTGTTACTTGACAGGTTCCCTCCACTTTTGGACTCATCAAAGATGAAATGAATGCTTTCTTCGAACTTCTTAGTCCTTTTTTTGAACACCTTGTAAGCCGTTTTGTTGGATGCATATCCCACAAAGATGCCTCCATCACTCCTTGGATCAAACTTGCCTAACTCGTCTTTTTTGTTGTTGTGAACAAAACACCTGCATCTAAAGAATTTCATGTGGGAAATAGTTGGCTTTCGTCCCCTGATTATTTCATATGGAGTTTTAGAAAGATTAAAATGTATAGTTGCTTGATTTGTGGTTAAGTAAGCGGTACTGACTACCTCAGCCAAGAACGACCGAGGCAAGTTACTTGTGTTGAAGGGTTTCTTGAACAAATAAATTTATATTCAAGACCCCGCTGTGTATAGCAGAGTCAGGTTCGTCCACAGGAGATAGTCAGTATCAAGTTTTGTTACTTTTCACGCAAGCAATCAAACAAATCAAGGGTTTTTATCAAGTAAGAGAGAAATTCTAAGGTAAAGGTATCACCACAACAATAATCATGCATGCTTCCAACAAGAACTCACAACTATTATGCAATTTAGATCATAGAAGAGTCAACTTTCGCAAACAATTCAAGTTATTCAATCGACTTTCGCAAATTAAACAACTCTCTATCTATCCTTCAACCTAGGAATATCAACTGTTGCAAATAATCCAATTAGAACTAATCAAACAATCAACCTTACACTTTCGCTTTTGGGTTAACCGCAAGATATGCCTCAACTGTCGCAAAGGAATTTAGCACAAGATAGATAGATATGATCTTCAAGCATTCAAATTATGAATTCACGTTTACACTCAAGAAACACAAAGATCATGTTTTTATTACATAAAGGCGCTAACTTTCGTTAACTAGAGCAAGTAAATCAACTAACTTTCGTTCAATTAATAAACTTACTATCTAATCTCTTCTACTTCAACGAGGATAGATCCACTTCGCTTCAAAACCCTAATTTGACTATTCTGACTCAAAGTTTCCACTTTCGCTTCAACTATGAATGAGAAATTCCAATCCACTTTCGCTTCAAGGATTAAGAGCAAGAGAATAGATTCATGCAATAAAAACAATCAAATCATGATCAAGAGAAAGCATGCACAACCATTTTTGGGTTCAACCCCAACCTTAGAGAGGAAAACTACTCACTAAGCATAATAATTGAAAACAAAACTGAATTAAAAAGGAAAAGCTTACAACTTTGAATTCAAAATAAACTTGTTCTCCAAGCAACACCAATCTCTACTCTCTATCTCTATCTATCTCCCTCTTCCTCCTCCTCCTCCTCTAATGTGCCCCTCGAGCCCCAGACCGGTGTTGGATGGCTCCCCAAAAGATGATGATAATAAACTAAAGGGGTTAACCTCCTTTTATAGAAGAAAAGGAGTCCTAATTTAACTAGGAAAAAAGATAAAACAACCTTCCTAAAATAAAAAGATAGAATATCTCCTAAAGATCTCGGAATATGGAGAGAGTCGGCGCTATGCACGACCTAAAATGGGTCATGCACAACCCTTATAGGGTCGGTCCTGAGAGCTCACAATTCTGGTTGGGTCTTGCACGACCCTGTTAGGGTCGGTCCTGAGAGCACTTAAATCAGCCTTGAGTAAAACTTGCGTAGCAGCTTCATTACAACTCCGTTTGACTCGATTCTTTTTCCTATGTTCTTGTAACGAATTTCTATATCTCTTTCCAGGCTCAAACTTGATCTTCAATGACTTTATGAACTTCATTCCTTGAGCTTTCCCTTAAGTGCTTCTCTTCGGTTTTGCTCTTTTCCTCAAAAGTGCTCCAAAACAACTCCAAAAACCTATTAAACACCACCAAAGCTTATGTAGACTCCATATTGCACGAAAATACGAAAACCTACACAAAAGACTCAAAACAAAACACAAAACTAAAGAAAAAGACTCAAAGACACAAAAACACACCCTAAAAACACGACTAAAAAGGAGGACATCAAAATACCTCATACTTAGACTTGCTTGTCCTCAAGCAATAAACAAGACATCAACCAAAACCATCAACACAAATATCAAGTCAATGCCTTTATCAAAAAGCAACATCATAAGCACAAGTAGAAATAGATAGACAAGTGAATCTAATGTCATCACACATATATGACCAACCTCAAGCAAAAGCAACTAAGAATCCAACCTCACAAGGGTAATTGTGTTTCACTCAACTCTCATGTGTTTAGACTTATAATAACAACTCTCAAATCAATCCAATATGCAAAAATCAACATAGTCATTGTTACTTATATCACCAAACACTCCACCAGAGATGTCAAAATACATAAAAATCATCAAGAGAACTTGGGCTCAATGAAAAACTTCATAGAAGCTTCCATTCGGCCGTGTTGTAATAGGGCTTGGTAATGACAAATAGGCGTGGAAAATTTGCGATTATGTGGTGCTAATAATATCCGGGAATCAAAGACTCCTAAAACTCACACATAACAAAACTCTCAAAAAGAATATACCAAACTCACTCTTCCTTATGCACACTCATTTCTTCAACCACTTTAATATCCCAACTAATCTTGCTTACAAACACTTAGGAAGTTTGGCTCATGCACATTTTCACTATTCAACTCTTTTCTTTCTTTTTCTCTTTCTTTTCCTCCCTTATGATCTTCATTTTTTTTTTGTGGAGGTTCGGCTGATTTCTTTTTTTTTCGACTTCTTTTGTAAGTGCATTCAGGAAACCAAAGTCCTTTTACATGATAAACTGCAAGACTTTCACTTTACCCAAAAACATATTACCCCACACTTGAACCAAACAATCTCACTCAACAAAATCATCACAACCAATACTAAGTCCTAATCCCCGGATAGGGTCAAGCTATATTGGCTAGGGAATAATTTTGTGGAACTACAATAAAAGGCTTAAAGGCTCAAATTGGCTTCAAAAAGAGGATAATGTAAAGGTAGGATAAAAAGAAAGGATAAAGAGTGGCTAAAACAAATAAGTTCTCCATCATATGATTTCACATGTAATGAACTAATATCTCATACAGGTCTCAAATAATAGATAACCATGCAATGACAAGAGATAATATGCATAAGGAGAGTAAATCACACAAGAAAAATAAGAGGGATTTTTGATGTTCTCCCCATAAGGCCAAAAATAACTCACAAGGTAGATTTTGTTGGATTCAAGTCACTTCTACTCTAAATCATATGTGCTCAATTTCATCACATGCTAAATATCCACATAAAAATATTTTTCAACATGATTCAGGCAAAGCTCTCCAAACATGCTATGGAATTACGTGATCAAGCAAGTTAAAGCATATCATAGAACATCTAAGTGGAATATTATCAATCCTAAAAAAAAACAAAAAAAACCAAAATTGACACAAAACTGAGTTTCCTTTTCCCATACCCCATACTTGAACCAAACAGTGTCCTCACTGTTTAAAGCAAAGACATAAAAAGAAAGAGGATAAAGAAAAAGGGAACTCAGAAAATAAAACTTAAGCTGTTTGAAACCATTAAGAACTTGAGGAGTTGATTTTTCTCGGATTTCAATAGAGGTCATAACTGACCCAGGGGGTCGTTACCGAGCTTGCCGTATGCTTGTATACCGAGTACTCATTGTTGCTCTTCAGATTAGTACCTTTTCTTCTTTGTACCTGAATCACATTAGAAAAACTTCTAACCCTACTACACTAATCTACTCTAAAAACAAGTCAAAAGAAAGCTAGCAAAAAGATCTAAGAAATTAAAAACTAAAAGAAAAAACAAAAAGTGAAAACAAAAAGCGGGTTGCCTCCCGTAAGCGCTATTTTTAACGTCGTTCGCTAGGGCTGTTCATCGGTCAAAAATTGAACCGAACCGAAAATCGAACTAGAAAAAATCTTGAACCAAGGACCAAACCGAAGTACCTTTGATCGGTTCGGTTCCGTTCGGTTCGGTTTTCAGGTAAAAACCGAATTACCCGAACCAATGAACAACCCTATCGTTATCCCGACGAACTCACCTTGGCAGATCAAGGCGGTTTCCATCCAAATATGTTGGGATCAAGAGGGACCCCATACTTAGCCGAAACAACATTCTCCAAGATATTTGGCCCTCTATCATCCACAAGAATACTTGATAATCCTACAACAGGGTTAGTAAAATACAAAAACCAAGGAGGTTTTGGCTCCTTCATAGGACTAACAGTAGGATATAATATAGAATAAGAAATGGAGAAGGGATCATGACCAAAATTGATTGGATAAGAACAAGAAAACTCACCTGGGTCTTTTGGAAAAGGGATCGTTACCGAGGAGAAGTGGGTCGTTACCGACCATGGGGGGTCAGGAAAGGCCTCGGTACCATGCTTGTCCAGCCCGGTAACGGATACGTGATTGTCTTTCTTCATCGGGAAAAGGGTCGTTACCGACCATGGGGGGTCGGTAGGCTCCGTGATATGCACATCCTCCTTGAAGCTGCTCATTTTTGTACTCAGAGAGGGGTCGGTGCCGACCCATGGTGGGTCGGTAGGCTCCTCAGTACTACAACAAGCCACTTCGTTTCTTGAAATAGCATCCAACTGCTCTTGTAGACGGGCTTTGTGCGCAACTATGGTGTCCGTTTCTCTCTGGATCTCCGCTATCTGTAAGCGGAGTTCAGCTCTCTCTTGTTGCATCTCTTCAATTGTCATGGCCATGGCTTTTATATACTAAAAGCAAAAATGAAATCAAAAAGCAAAACGGGTTCTCGGAGGAGTGATCCCGTGAAACAAAAACTGAAAAGAAAGAAGCAACTACCTGTCGACAGGGTCGGGACCGACCTGGAAGGGGTCGGTAACGACTCGACAGTAACCTAGAAAGTAAACAAAAAAAACACAGAAAACTGGGTTGCCCAACAGGTTCGATACCGACCCTAGGGGGTCGTTACCAACTCGGCGGAGTCCCGAAAAACGCAAAAAGAACAAAACTTGGCACTATTGAAATCTCCCCGGCAACGACGCCAATTTGTTGAAAGCTTTCTTGAACAAATAAATTTATATTCAAGACCCCGCTGTGTATAGCAAAGTCAGGTTCGTCCACAAGAGATAGTCAATATCAATTTTTGTAACCTTTCACGGAAGCAATCAAACAGAGCAAGGGTTTTTATCAAGTAAGAGAGGAATTCTAAGGTAAAGGTATCACCACAACAATAATCATGCATGCTTCCAACAAGAACTCACAACTTTATGCAATTTAGATCATAGAAGAGTCAACTTTCGCAAATAATTCAAGTTATTCAATCGCCATTCGCAAATTAAACAACTCTCTATCTATCCTTCAACCTAGGAATATCAACTGTCGTAAATAATCCAATTAGAACTAATCAAACAATCAACCTTACACTTTCGCTTTTGGGTTATCCGCAAGATATGCCTCAACTGTCGCAAAGGAATTTAGCACAAGATAGATAGATATGATCTTCAAGCATTCAAATTATGAATTCACGTTTACACTCATGAAACACAAAGATCATGATTTTATCAAATAAAGGAGCTAACTTTCGTTAACTAGAGCAAGTAAATCAACTAACTTTCGTTCAATTAATAAACTTACTATCTAATCTCTTCTACTTCAACTAGGATAGATCCACTTTCGCTTCAAAACCCTAATTTGACTATTCTGACTCAAAGTTTCCACTTTCGCTTCAACTATGAATGAGAAAATCCAATCCATTTTCGCTTCAAGGATTAAGAGCAAGAGAATAGATTCATGCAATAAAAACAATCAAATCATGATCAAGAGAAAGCATGCACAACCATTGTTGGGTTCAACCCCAACCTTAGAGAGGAAAACTACTCACTAAGCATAATAATTGAAAGCAAAACTGAATTAAAAAGGAAAAGCTTACAACTTTGAATTCAAAATAAACTTGTTCTCCAAGCAACACCAATCTCTACTCTCTATCTCTATCTATCTCTCTCTTCCTCCTCCTCCTCTAACGTGCCCCTCGGGCCCTAGACCGGTGTTGGATGGCTCCCCAAAAGATGATGATCATAAACTAAGGGGTTTAACCTCCTTTTATAGAAGAAAAGGAGTCCTAATTTAACTAGGAAACAAGATAAAACAACCTTCCTAAAATAAAAAGATAGAATATCTCCTAAAGATCTCGGAATATGGAGAGAGTCGGCGCCATGCCCGACCTAAAATGGGTCGTGCACGACCCTTATAGGGTTGGTCCTGAGAGCTCACAATTCTGGTTGGGTCGTGCACGATCCTGTTAGGGTCGGTCATGAGAGCACTTAAATCAGCCTTGAGTAAAACTTGCGTAGCGGCTTCGTTACAACTCTGTTTGACTCGATTCTTTTTCCTATGTTCTTGTAAAAAATTTCTATATCTCTTTCCAGGCTCAAACTTGATCTTCAATGACATTATGAACTTCATTCCATGAGCTTTCCCTTAAGTGCTTCTCTTCGGTTTTGCTCTTTTCCTCAAAAGTGCTCCAAAACAGCTCCAACAACCTATGAAACACCAACAAAGCTTATGTAGACTCCATATGTCATCAAAACACGAAAACCTACACAAACGAATCAAAACAAAACACAAAACTAAAGAAAAAGACTCAAAGACACAAAAACACGACTAAAAAGGCGGACATCAACTTGCCAACATCATAGTACGAGCCATACTTTCCAAGGTTCTATTCTTTCTTTCCGCTACACCGTTTTGTTGAGGAGTCCTGGGCACATAAAAGTCATGAGACACCCAATGTTCATCACAAAAGCTATGAAACAAGGAATTCTTGAACTCAATTCCTTTATCCGATCTGATAGCCTTCAGTTTTTGTCATGTTGATGCTTCTACCTTCTTGATCTAACATGTGAATGTCATGAACATCTCCTCTTTTGAACCTAGAGAGTCCATGTATATCTAGTAAAATTATCAACAATTACAAAAACATACCTGTGACTTTTCACCCACGTGAGACCACACAAATCCATGTGTATCATCTCAAGAGAGTGAGAAGTGTTGATTGATTGTTTTGGTTGGACGGATGATTTTCTTTGTTTTCCTTTAATATAAATTCTTCACATAAATTTTCTTTTTCTTCAAGAACTTTAGGAAGTCCTATCACCAAGTTTTGTGAGAAGATTTTGTGAATTCCTCGATGATTTGCATGACCAAACCTTCTGTACCCAAGATCAGTTTCATCAATGACTATAGCAAATCATAACTCTTCTTGTGGTTGGAAACTTGAGTTGACAAAATAGACATTGTTGCGTCTCTTTCCCTTCAGGACCACAAGCCTTCAATTTTTGTTCTTGATTGTACAACCATCTAAGGTAAAAGACACCTCATTGCTCCCTTGGTCACAAAGTTGAGTAATAGTCAAGAGGTTGTAACCAAGACCTTTCACCAAGCTCACGCCTTTTACACTAGTATTTTCATTCAGCTTGACTTCACCTGTTCCAATGATTTCTCCTTTATTGTTGTTGTCAAAGGAAATGTTTCCTCCATCAACTTTATGAAGTGAGGATAGAATGCTCTCTTTCCCTGTCATGCGACATAAACACCCGCAGTCAAGGATCCAACGAATGTTCCCCATCACTTCAACCCGCAAAGAAGAAATCAAGTTTTAACGACCCAATCTTACTTAACCTTCTCGGGTCGATTAGCGGAGCACACAAGATAATAAATTTGAGATTGTGACAAGGTAGCCTTTGTAATAACCCTATATTTTAAAGAAGCGTACATTAATACTTTTCATATCTCGGGTCTTTCTATTTTCGAGGAGAAAACGCTTTTTAAGTATGTATTAATATAATAACTCTCAGTTTTAAAGAAAGGTGCTTTAGTACGTTTTAAATTATGTCCCCTTCCAGTTTCGAGGACGAAACTCTTTTTAAGGGGGCACTAATGTAATAACCCTCTCTCTTAGAACGGGTAATATTGTAAATTTTATTCCCTTTATTATATTTTAATAAAGGATGTGTTATTTTCCTAAAAGTAAAAAAGAAAAATTA
This sequence comes from Fallopia convolvulus, assembly GCA_964016875.1. NCBI lineage: Eukaryota > Viridiplantae > Streptophyta > Magnoliopsida > Caryophyllales > Polygonaceae > Fallopia > Fallopia convolvulus. The sequence goes on along the minus strand of OZ024732.1, from coordinate 33,422,137 downwards.
AACACTAACTTATAATAGTTATTATGGATCTTACCCAAATAGTCATAATTATAAGTCTTATCAACATAATCATTTAACTTTCGTTATAGTATGATAATGGAAATTAAAAGGAGCCGTCTAACATATACCTATAACAACTTTTAAATTGGTTTTATGCTTCAAGAAAAATAAAAGCTTTCGGAATAAAAGTTAATTCTAACTTGACTATAAGGTGTTTGGAATTTGGAAGAAACCTTATAGTATTATATTTCAATAATACATAAACTTATGTAAATAATACTTGGTTTTATTCATTTGAATAAAAATAAAATAAACGTATTTGAAAAGACATAAACTTATGTAAATAATACTTGGTTTTATTCATTTGAATAAAAATAAAATAAAGGTATTTGAAAAGGAATGGAGTATATTTTTGTTTTAGAAAGTGATTTTTTTTCTTTTAAGAGCTTAAGAGGATGCTTTTGTTTATCTAATAAGAAAATTGGGTACACTTTCATAATTTTCGAAAATTTGTTTGTACATGGAAGGGTATTTTTTATAACAAGTAGAAACAAGAGGGTATAAAATGGTAATTTATCATAAAGGAAGGGCCAATCTCCCAAATCTTCTTCCTCACCCCTTTCTTTCTATACTCTTCCTTCCATACTTGATTAAAATCCGATTTCGGATCAAATTAAGCCACGATTGTGGTCAAGTTATGAAAGGGAGGTGTTTACATATTCTTCCTTAACCTCCACGACTTGGAATCACTATAAATAGAGGAGAATCAAGCCCGATTTTTGAGATATACAACCGAAGAACCCTAAGTGCACCTCTATTTGTATTTCGCCGATTTCTCAAAAACCACGAAGCCAATCCCAAAAATAAAATAAGATATGAAATCCTCACCAAAAAAACCCATCGAAAACCCTTGATTTTCCGTCTTCAAAGGTCGCCAGAAAACCCCAGAAATCGCCCATGAAGTTCCGGTCGTGCCCAACAAAACAGAGTTTGAACTGCCTCAATATTTCAGCGATATCTCTCTCGTCCGGTAATATTTTTCAATGCCGTCAGTGCCATCGGTTCCAACGCCTCTGACCCCGCTTGATTTCATGGCCTGTAGCGCCTCCAGCGAGCCAAAAACCGAGAGGGTGCTGCACAGAATCGCCAGCCCGACCCGGCCCGGTGTTCGTGAAGTTGAAGACGACCCTTTATATCCCATTTTCGCCCCGCTCGGTATATTTTCGACTCAATTAATTCGATAAATTAATTATTAAAATTATTTAATAAATATAAGGTTTATATTTATTGAAGTTTATAATTTTAATTATGATCGGTCCGTTTAATTAATATATCCAATTAATTAAAATTTTCCGCATTTTCTAGTTCATCGTCTTTCGGCATTAAAGGCGATATCAAATTTTCGAGATATTGAAGTCCATAAGCGAATTTCCGAATCTTGAATGTAGTATTCAAATCTAAGGCAAGTTCTCATACTTGCTCGGCTAAATCAATTGTTTGCTTTATGTGAAGAGTCTAAATAACCTTGCTTGTGTTTTTTGTGTGAATTATGTGAAGCATATTAGATTTTATACATTTCATGAATTATTATACTAAATCCGTTAGAAAGTTAATTTTCTTAGACTTGAATTAGTGTTAATAATAGTAATCACTATTATGATAATGATTATAATAATAATGATAATAATAATTATGTTGCGAATTGACTCTGATTGAACAAGTCTTCCTACCAATCTGAATGCGTACTCGAGCTTGTCAAATGCACCTGTAAAAATGGCAAGGAGGGTTTGATATTGTCCATTGTGTGACTATCGTCCCCTTTCTTGGAGCTTCAAATATGTTGAGGTTGGTTGAGACTATATTAGTCAACGAAGACCCTTCAAAATGATATATGTTTGTTAGATAGATAATCTTCGGTTTATTTATGCTATAGTATGATAGTATAGGACTTTTTGATTCTGAGTTACACTAGATAATATAACTTAGGAATATGGTGAAGTTATGTGAATATGTTCATTGGTTGTGATGTGTGAAATTATAAAAATTAAAGAATGCATAAGTAGTGGTAGGATAGGAGTATTTATGAGTAATGTCATCATAAAAATTTCTTTATAATAACATTGATGGTTGCTACACCATTGATTATAATTTAGAAGTAGTAGGGTAGCAGTATTTACGGGCATGTCATCGTAAATACTTCTTTATAACAACATTAATGGTTACTGCACCCTTAATGATATTATAAGGACCATGGCCCATGACTCATTCTCCACCATAGGAGAAGGGTTGTTCAGCATCTAGCTAGTGCAATGAGGTTCTAGCCAAGTGACTTATCCTTGTTAAAGTTAAGTTAACTCGGTAATCCGAGATCAAGTAAAAGTTACCCATGTGTGATAATCATATAAGATAAGTGCACTCGACACATTAAATTGAATCTCTCGAATAAAGCATCATTTGTGGGTCATCATTCGAGTTCCTAGGTATATTGAGGATTAATGTTTTGTGTGTTTGTTTATGTGATGTTTTCTAGTAAAGATTAGACGTAAGGTAAATTGCATTAGACATTTAAAATGTGCATTCACTGTAATAATAATCTTCATTTAATTATATACATCGACCTAATAAAGATGGAGTCGATTTAGTTGGCCACATTGAGGTCTGATCACTTGTGATACCAAGTATTAGCAAGCAACTAGCGTCAATCCAAGAGCACTCAAGGTGATGATGAATGGATCTCATGATACTATACACGAAGGTTTTATAAGTAATATTGTTTCATTTCCAATAAAGGAGTTTGCTTTTGTATACAGTAAAGTTCTAGTTAATATTCCGTTGAATTCGTCATAGTGTCAAGAATTGTTATTTGTAAAAAAGAATAGTGACTTCGGACATTAAAATCCGAGGTCATTGGCGTGTGACATTCCCAAGATAATTTGGGGGTGTTACAGCCTTATGAGAACTCTTGGAACTAGAAGCAATATTTGAGGGATCAACATAGTTTTTCCCTTTTTCAGTATTAGATTCGTGCATCTTTTTTGGTTGGTGAGCTGGTTTCTTTTTATCCTAATGAGATTTGTCATACCCTTGATTTTTCTTACCAGACCACTGTTTCTTTTTGTTCCCTGAGTTTTTTTTTTAACCTTTTTGTTAGACATCACTATTCTAACTCTATAGTCCTTTTGGACATGACCTCCTTTACCACAATGAAAGCACACTCTATAGTATTCACCAAGAAAGCGCTTGGGATGGGTTTTTTGGAGAGTTCATTACTTAGCATGGTTCCCTTGAGACTGTATCAAAAGCATTTTATGAGCTGTTTTACCAGTGTACCACTCAAGATTGCCACTTATCCCACTTTCAAGAATTTTAACCTGACCTTCTAGATGAGTTACTTATGTTTAGCATATTGAAGTTCCCTAGCTTTCCTTTCCATCTTTTCTTCAAAGCTAAGGTCATTTGGAGGATATTCATATTTATCTTTTGTATAACCAATACCAAACTTAGCTGGGTTGAACACTGTTAGGCCCAGTAACCACCAGGCCCTTTTGACATAGACGGCCCAAACAGCGAGCGAAGAATCATGAGAGAAACGGGATGAAAGAAAGATCAAGGAGATAGATGAAGTCATCCGTCACAAGGGAAGCAAGAAAGCTGCAGCCAATGGAAAGAGATATGCACACGCGGACAACTATTAGCGGTAGTTATTGGCTCTGATACGTATCCAAAGTAGAAGGCAGTTAGAGGCATACCCTAGCAACGTGTAGAACGTGGGATATGACAGTTAATTTAATAAAGATATAGGCTAGAAAGATAGAAAATACCAGTCATTCCATGGTACACATAGATATACAACAAAATACTCTCAAAGAGAGAACACTTATATTCCAGATTTCATCAATCCGATTGTTTCTTTAGTAATTCCTTGACTCAGTTCGATCGTGCCCCAATCTAGGGCAAGAGTTTGGTTATCAATTTTTTGTCCAAAACAATTTGGCGCCCACCGTGGGGTTGTACGATCAAAAAGGGTTCACCTTTCCATATCGAAAGAAGTTCAAAAAGTCACCATGAGCAACTCCAATGAGGGTAATCAAGAGCAAGACACCGGGGGTGACGGAGGCACACGCCAAGACGCATTGGCAGCGCTCCGCCTCGAGTTATCTGAGTTCGTCCAAGGCTTCAAGCTCTTGAGAAGGAACTAACGGACCCACATGCTTGCAACGAGAAGCACAAAGCTAGCATCGAACAACTAACCGCCGATAATGGAGGTTTGCACTCTCAACTTTGATTTGTTTCTTTCGTTGTCCCATGCGCCCGAACGACGGACCGAGTCCAAACCAGTGGGGGAGAAGGCTCCTCTAGAAACCTTACCGGTTGACACGAGAGATCCTCCGGTACAGAGTTCGTTACCTCACCAACAACTGTCCCTGAGGTTCCGTCTTTCACCGTTTCACAAGGTAACCATACCGGTGAGGAGGGGAGAGCACCCATTCGCCTTCGGTCGGTGCGATAGGTTAGCCCTTGACACTTTGAGGATGACATCATGGATGATGAAGAATATTGGGACTGTTGTCGTCCCCGAGATATATAAAACATCATCCGAAACCAGTTCAAGATGTTCACCGAGCAACTAGCAAAGATACCTGGGTTCGCTCGACCCATAGAGAAAGAAGCGGTTCACGGTTATGACAAGCCACCCTTCGCTCCTCACATCGCCTAGGTCGAGATACGAAAGAAATTCTTGGTACCCAGCATGAGCCCTTACGATGGCACGAGAGATCCTGATGAGCACGTAGCTATATTTAAGCAAAAGATGATGAGCAGTGTCGTCCCGTATTACTCTAGCGAAGCATTGATGGGTAAGGGCTTCGGAGCGGCTCTCGTAGGGCCGGGTTTGAAGTGGTTCATCAATCTTCCTCGAGGAAGTATTCGCTCCTTTGCCGAGTTGATGGACCCCTTCAGGATCCAATTCGCTAGTAGTCGAAGGTTCAAAAAGCAATCTAGGGATTTGTACCAGGTTATCCAAAAGCCAAAAGAATCAACCCGAGAATACCTTGACCGATTTAACCGAGACAAGATTTCCATCCCACACTGTGATGTGCCGACCGCTATGGAAGCCTTCCGTGAGGGGGGTAACCAAGATGGAAACCTTTACAAAGAACTCACCAGGCACCCGTTCCATAATTTGAAGATGTTCAAACCAAGGCTTTAGCCCAAATCAGGCTTGAAGAAGATCTGAAGATGAGGAAGCCCGTAAGTATCTGGGAAATGGTAGAAAAGAAAGCAATGCCAGATCACCGCCGAGAACACCGCGATCAACTATATCGGCGCCCTCACCCCGACCCGGTGAAGGTAAATGCCACTGAGGCTAGACCCTCCAAGCCATTGTCACTGAAGTATGACGAGTTTAACCTGGGTATATTCCCTGAGGAACTCATGAAAAATATAGCTTTGACAATACATGGTGTCAGATGGCCAAAGAGGAACGAGAAGCCCTTCCCGAACAAGGATATGAGCAAATGGTGCGATTTCCATGACGACTACGGTCACCTAACTAATGAGTGTGTAGCACTGACAAGAGAGATATCCTACCTCGTATCTCAAGGAAGGATAATGGAAGTAGCACCCAACGCGCAGGTCCCTCCAGATGTGGTAGAAGCCTCACCCGCGGGAAGGCCTGCGTCGCTGGTACCCGCCAAGGTTGTGAACGTGATCACCGGGGGATCGAGCGTGTGCGGCCTCACATACTCGGCAGCCAAGAGGAAAGCACGAGAAAATGCTTTCCATCATCCCATGTGTATGAAGAGAGACGTCCTCAATCTCGCAATACACTTTGATGAGGATGACGTCAATGGTCTTGAAGGAACTCACCGTGATGGACTCGTTATCTTTCTCTCGATAGGGAACATCCTGGCAAACGGGTTCTCATCAACCGAAAGTTTTACTAACCTCATGATGTTGGGAGCACTAAAAGAAATAGGGTTGATAAAAAGTACGTAGAGAAGAACCCGACTGCGCTTGTGGGATTCAACGGAGAAGTGAAGCACACGGTAGGAGACATCATCCTTCCCACATACGCAAAAAGCGTGAATATCCAGGTTAGGTACTCTGTCATGGATTGTCCTTCTTGCTATAATGTGATAATGGGGAGATTGTGGCTCCATGACATGAGGGTTGTTCCCTCCACCTACCACCAAATAATAAAGTTCCTAATGCCTTGGGGAGTTCAAGAGATCCAGGGAGACCAAAGAACGTGAAGAGAGTGTTACAAGTCGGCTCTAAAATCGACCGCCATATAGAAATCGACATAGCAATTAAAGGAAGCCACTGATTCTACTATCCCAAAAGAAAAAGAAAAGAAAGATGAACATGTAGAAGAAGTGGTCCAAGACCAATCAGATCTCAATCGGACCGTAAAGATAGGAACAGATTTGGAATTACCCATGAGAAACGAGTTGGTAGATTTCTTAAGTAAAAACACAAAATGCTTTGCATGGTCCCACGAGGACATGGTGGTAATCGATCTGGAGATCATCAAACACAAGTTGAACGTGGATCCCAGTCACCCACCGATGAAATAGAAACGAAGGAAATTCGCAGCTAAAAGAAGCAAGATAGTAGACAAAGAAGTAGGAAAGTTGATGGAGAGTGGAAAGATTAAAGAAGTCAAGTATCTAGAATGGTTGGCTAATGTAGTTGTGCCAAAGAAAAATGGAAAATGGAGGATGTGTGTAGACTTCGCGAATTTGAACAAGGCTTGTCCCAAGGATTCATTTCCGTTGCCTCACAAAGATTCATTGGTAGACACCACGGCGGGCCATGAATTCTTGACTTTCATGGACGCCTTCAGTGGTTACAACCAAATCTGAATGGAAGAAGGTAACCCGTGTCGGTGATGGCGACAAATCCCTTGGCATGACCGAAGATATCATCTCTCGCGGGTCTACGCCATGCGAAGACGTCTTCTTCATGAGCATCGATGATATTGACGCCCGAAGCTTCCGAAATGACCTTGACCTAGATCTATCTCTGGACGGTTCGGGTCATGAAGAAAATTCTCTCATCCCATCCAAATTGAATTAAGAACCCTGGACACAACCATACCTCGATTGATAGGTCGAAGGGAAGCTTCCGGGAGATAAAATCAAAGTCGGGATGCTGAGGATGAGAGCCACGCATGATGGCCGGATAGATGATGATGGAGATGGTGCAAAGAGATCGCCAAGAAGAACTCGGAAAACTCCTAGCAATGGCATGGAAGATGATGATGACGATGGATATGGATGCTCGGAAACTTGAATATGACTCACCAAGATCTCAAGCAAACTAGGATGCAAGATTGTCGGATATTACTCACCAACAATCGAACAACGAGATTGAAGGAAGCAAGAACAAGAACATTGAATTGAAAATGCAAGAAAAGTAAACAAAAATTTTCGTCCAAGCTAAGAGAAGAAAAAAGGGAATGGCCTGCCATATAACCATAAGACTAACCTCACAAAGTTAGCCCCTTTACTTAAGGAAATTACAAAACTTAACCCGAAATCCCAAAAACTTAATAATTGTCCTTTCCATAGAATTGTAACTTAGAACCATGAAGTAAAATAAGACTCCAACCATCTTCAATGCACTCTTTCGGAAAGCTACACCCCATGAGCTCCTCTTGTACTTGACATAGAATGCCCTTAGCTCGGGATCGCGTAATACAACCTAAGTAAGGTGTGGCTCCTTGAGCTTTGCCACCATCAAGACCGGGATCCGCTTCTTGGCCAGGCGCGCCAACCCAGGCAAGGGCGCGCCACAACCCCTTCGCAAGGGCACACCGAGTGGCAGAAAGGGCGCTACCATTCCTTCGCAAGGGTGCGCCGAGTGACTCCAAATCCAAGCTTGTAGGCGCGCTTTGGGCAGGCGCGTCTAGGGCAGCCCGTGGCTCCTCCATCTGTCCGGTCGTGTCCTCCAATGTGGGCACGGATGTCGATGGAATCACATCATCCTCCTCCCCTTGAAAAGAGTTCGTCCTTGAACCTAGATCCTGCTCAAACTCAACATCATCGTTAGAAAAATAAAGAACAAGATCGGATACGTCGAATACCTCATGGACGCCATAATTCGGAGGAAGATCAAGCTTGTAAGCATTGTTGTTGATGCGCTCTAACCCTTGGAATGGTCCATCTCCACGTGGCTTGAGCTTAGAATTTCGAAGAGTAGGAAACCTCTCCTTCCTCAAATGAACCCAAACAAGGTCGTCGGGTTCAAAAATCAGCTCGTTCGCCTTTCCAATTGAAGGCGAGTATCCTCATGAATCTGCATAATATACTCAGCCCGGTCCCGTCCTTCACGACTCTCTCGATCGGACAAAGCATAAGGCGCTAGATCACATGGTGTAATGGGATTGCGCCCATACACCACCTCAAAAGGCGTCTTCTTTGTAGCGGAATGAACGAACCTATTATAAGCAAACTCAATGAAAGGAAGACACTCTTCCCACCTGCGCAAGTTAGTTTTCAAAATAGAACGCAACAAGGCACCAAGGGTATGATTAACGACCTCGGTTTGCCCATCCGTTTGCGGGTGGCAAGTAGTAGAGAATAAGAGCTTGGTTCCCAGCTTTGACCAAAGCGTCTTCCAAAAGAAACTTATAAATTTAACATCACGGTCAGAAACAATAGACTTAGGTGCCCCATGCAACCGAACAACATTATCAAAGAACAAAGTAGCAACATTAACAGCATCGTCAGTTTTGTGGCAAGCAATAAAATGTGCCATCTTAGAAAATATATCAACCACCACAAAAATAGAGTCCCTACCACTTTTGTCCTAGGCAACCCCAAAACAAAATCCATAGAAATATCCTCCCATGGGGCACAAGGAATAGGCAAAGGGGTATACAAACCGTGAGGGTGCACTTTAGACTTTGCACGCACACATATAGCACATGAAGCACAAAATTTCTCTACCGACCTAAGCATGTGAGGTCAATATAAATTCTCCCTAAGCATATGCAATGTTTTCATAACACCAAAGTGTCCTATGAGGCCGCCTCCATGGGCCTCTTGGACAAGCAAACGCCTAACCGAACCACTAGGCACACACAAGCGAGTTCCCTTAAAAAGAAAACCCTCATGCAAATAAAATTGATCCCGACTCCCCCCTTCAAACAAGCATGAAATATGTCACCAAAATCAGCATCATGAGCATACAACATCTTCATAAAAGAAAATCTAAGCAAACGAGCATCTAGTAGAGAGAAGAGAGTGTACCTCTGCGACAACGCGTCGGCGACGACGTTGTCCTTGCCTTTCTTATGCTTGATGACATAGGGAAAGGATTCGATGAACTCCACCCATTTTGATGTGACCCTAGGGTGGCAAGGGGCGGATCTAGGCTCGAAACATCCGGATCTTCTCTGACAGATAGTAACGGGATAAATACGAGACCACAAAGTGGACTCGCAGGCCTCTAATGCTCGTCGGAACGAGGGTGGGGCGAGGTAAGGGACTAGAACGTCGGCCCGAAGGACTCGACAAAAGGAACCGGGGTGACGTCGGGACAAGGCTAGGAGGATTCACACTCGACTATAACTTTGGCTTAATTCATATTGACGTAATTAATAAGAGAGGGTGTGGCTCCTTTATATAGAGGAGGCCACACAAAACCCTAGTTCTAAATGGGCTGGATTAGGGTTAGCAACATGCTATGCCCAACATCCAAGCCCATAATACTAACAATAGTAACTACTAAAAATAGAAATTTGCAATCTAACCCTAATGGCCTAATGGGCCTTATGATAGCTTAATGGGCCGGTCTCTTAAGCATAAGAGAGCACACGCCCAAAATAGTAAAGACGGAATGTAAATGACGGAAATAGAAATAATAATATAAATAATACATAAATGATACTAAGTCCTAATCCAAGGGGGTCTCCAAGGTCTAGGACGTCTTGGGTCCGTCTGAGTAGGGTCCGAGCTAGGGCAGAGTCGCATCATTCTCCCCCCTTAGCTTTGAAGCGTCCTCGCTTCGACGTTTGTCGGAAAAGGGAAGAAGGAGACGATCTCAACAAAGCCTTGCCATCGACATGTGTAGTCTTCAATAAATATTGTGTCGACACAGTAGCAGGCGCGAGCTTGGGCTCGATGTCAGCGTCGGAATCAGGGAGGACCTCGGGAAGAACCTCGGTAGGATCCTCGGAAAGGGCCTCGGTAAAGACCTCGGTAGGGTCCTCGGTAGGGACCTCGTCCGGCGCTGGACTAGACTCGTGTCTCGGAACGTCGCTAGGGACCTCGCTAAGGATGGGCGCCGATGTCGCTGGACTCGACGCGTGCGAAGGCACGTGGGGTGCCGGCCACGTTTGAGCCTCTCGGTTGGCCTCGGCGAGAAGGCGCTCGAGCTCCACGGTCCGTTGCTCCGTGGTCATGGCATAGTATGTGCGCCGATGGTTCTCAGAGAGGGTCGGAGTGTCAGCGCTAGGGGCTGGTGAAGCGCGGGCCGGGGGAGGCCTTTGGGCCTCCGAGGTGCGGTATCGGGGACGTGGTCGCCGAGGTGGCGGACTCAAATCCCGCTCATCGTATCGGGTACGCGTGCGCTGAGGCGGCGGACTCCATTTCCGCTCTTCGTATCGGGGTCTCGGGTGCCGAGGTGGCGGACTCCAATCACGTTCAACGTATGATCGACGTCGGGGTTTTGGAGTTTCGCCGTAATAGCGGGCCCGAATTCTCCGGGAGTCTATATGGTGGAATCCAATCCGGATCGTCCCTCGGAAAAGGCCTATAGGGACGAGTGTTGACACGTCGACGAGGCCGATCCCAAGAGTCCAACTCGTCCCAAATGACCGAGCAAGTCCAAGACATGGCTTGGCTCTCGGTTTTTTTTTTTACAATATTACAAGATTTTCCACAATCCGAAAGATCCCGTTAAAAACGGAAAATAATAAAATCTATCCTAAAACTAGAAGATCTTTTATAATTAAGGTCTTTTACAAAAGGATAAAATCAAAAATAAATAAAATAAAATAAGATAACAAAAGATCTAGGGTTTCCGAAAAAAAAATAAGCTGGCACGGGGATTTGCGGCGCTGGATCCTTCGGCGCGGTGGCGTGCTGCCTTGCTCCTGCTGGTGCGACGCCGGGACTGCGCCAGGACTCGGATCTGGCACGCTGGTCGGCGCGAGACTGCTGCGCCGGGACGGTGCCGGGACTTGGATCCTGGCACGCTGCTGCTGGCTGGGCGCCGGACTCGCGCGTCTTGTTGGTATTTCGGCCTTTTGGAGGGGCAAACGACGTCCGTTTTGGACGAATTATATATGCCCGGACTCGTATCGAAAAGACCTACAGTAATATGGAAAAAATGCAGAAAATAGATTTTTTTGTGGCCGAAATCTGGGCAGAAGTCGACGTGTTTTTTTTAAGGGACGGAGAAGGGTCCGTTCGAACCGCCTGACGCTCTGATACCACTGATGTGACCCTAGGGTGGCAAGGGGCGGATCTAGGCTCGAAATGTCCGGATTCTTCTCCGACAAGGACTCGACAAAAGGACTAGAACGTCGGAACGAGGGTGGGGCGAGGTAAGGGACTAGAACGTCGGTCCAAAGGACTCGACAAAAGGAACCGGGGTGACGTCGGGCCAAGGCTAGGAGGATTCACACTCGACTATAACTTTGGCTTAATTCATATTGACGTAATTAATAAGAGAGGGTGTGGCTTCTTTATATAGAGGAGGCCACACAAAACCCTAGTTCTAAATGGGCTGGATTAGGGTTAGCAACAAGCTAGGCCCAACATCCAAGCCCATAATACTAATAATAGTAACTGCTAAAAATAGAAAGTTACAATCTAACCCTAATGGCCTAATGGGCCTTATGATAGCTTAATGGGCCGGTCTCTTAAGCATAAGAGAGCACACGCTCAAAATAGTAAAGACGGAATGTAAATGACGGAAATAGAAGTAATAATATAAATAATACATAAATGATACTAAGTCCTAATCCAAGGGGGTCTCCAAGGTCTAGGACGTCTCGGGTCCGTCTGAGTAGGGTCCGAGCTAGGACAGAGTCGCATCACATTTGGAATGCCTTCGATTCAGTTTTTCTTGCCCTCTCAAGTACTTCAATGCCTTGTGGTCGGAATGGATAAAAACTCCCGAGGCAAGAGATAGTGCTCCCACGCCCGTAGCACTCGAACAAGAGCAAGTAGCTCTTTGTCATACGTGGGGTACTTGAGCTCGGCACCTCCAAGCTTCTCACTATAATAGGCTATAGGCCATCCCTCTTGCATAAGTACGCCACCAAGCCCGATTCCCGATGCATCACACTCTATCTCAATCATCTTGCCAAAATCGGGAAGAGCCAACAACGGCACTTGTGTCAACTTAGCCTTAAGGGTTGCAAAGGCCTCTTCCTGCGCCTCTCCCCACATAAATGGAACATTCTTCTTGGTAAGGAAAGTTAAAGGCGCAGCCAAGGTACTAAAATCACGCACAAACCGGCGGTAGAAACCGGCTAGCCTAAGGAAGCTCCGAACTTGTGTCATAGTTGTCGGTGTTGGCCATTCTTGAATCGCCTTCACCTTCTCTTCATCCACTTGTAGTTTGTTCCTACTCACAACAAAACCAAGAAATACCACGTGATCCGAACAAAAGTGGCACTTCTTGAAGTTAGCAAATAAGTGCTCCCTTTTCAAAGCTTCAAGCACTTGCCTAAGGTGCTCGACATCGGATGATAAATCATGGCTATAAATTAAAATATCATCAAAGTACACAACCAAAAACTTACCAATAAAAGTTCGGAGGACGTGGTTCATCAAGCGCATGAAAGTGCTCGGAGTTTTGGTTAATCCGAAGGGCATAACCAACCACTCATAAAGGCCTTGCTTGGTTTTGAACGCCGTCTTCCATTCATCTCCCTCCTTCATCCGTATTTTATGGTATCCGCTCTTAAGATCGATTTTGGAGAAGTGACTCGCCCCATGCAGCTCATCAAGCATATCCTCGAGCCTCGGAATCGGATGGCGATACTTGATGGTAATATTGTTGATCGCCCGACAATCAACGCACATCCTCCATGCGCCGTCCTTCTTAGGCACAAGAATGATGGGCACGGCACACGGGCTGAGGCTCTCACGCACATAGCCCGTATCAAGGAGCTCTTGTACTTGCCGTTGAAGCTCCTTAGTTTCCTCCGGATTGGCTCGGTAGGCTGGACGATTTGGTAGAGTGGCACCGGGGACAAAATCAATTTAATGCTCGATTCCTCTAAGCGGTGGTAGTCCCGTTGGCATCTCTTCTTGGAAAAGCTCCTCAAAGTCCTGCAAAAGATTAGAAATAGAAGGAGGAAGATCAACTAATTCTTGGGAAGATAAATAAGATTCTTGAAAAACAAGCAAAAGACAAACGCCACTTCCCTTGAATGAATGAAGTATTTCCTTCGGTTTGGCCAAAAATAAGGGTGTAGAAGGGCCGCCTAAAGCTAACTTCTTGTCCTTCTTTCCCTCTCGAAGTGCATGCTTCTTTCTTTGCTACTTCTCTGCGTGGTCCAACATAATTTCATGGGGGGTCATCGAATGCAACATCACCTTCTTCCCCTCCATTTGAAAATAATACTCGTTGGAGACGCCGTCATGAATAGCTCTCTTGTCATATTGCCAAGGGAACCCCAAAAGGAGATGACAAGCGGTCATCGACACCACATCACACTCCACCTCGTCCTTGTATGGCCCTATAGAAAAGCAAATACGAGCCCTTTCCTTGACTTGGATCGAGGCGTTAGAATTCAACGAACACAACGGATAAGGTAAAGGATGACAAGTAGTTTGCAAGGAAAAACGATCCACCACTTCTTGGCTAATAATATTACAACAAAAACCGCTATCGAGTGTGAAAGATAACTTCCCATTGACTAGGCGTGGTGGTGTTCTCCGTCATGAAGAGCGTTCGTTGGACCACGAAGCACTCTCCATCCTCGGCGGTGACGTGGAGCTCGTCTACCTCAACCTCGGGGCTCTCTTCTTCCTCTTCCTCAGCCCCTTCTTCCTCATACTCGTACTCCCATTGGGAGCTAAAAAGAACCTTCCGTTCGTTGGGACAATCCCGAGCATAGTGCCCATGGGCAAGGCACTTGAAACACTTCACGTCGCTCGCCCGTCCTCCTCCTTCTTGCCGAGGACGTGGAGGGAAATCTTTCTTCGGTTGAGGAGTCGAGTCCTTCCTTATTTCTGGCTTCCTAAACTGATTTGGTGGCACCCTAGGAACCGTGGATGAAGGCTGCCACGCCCGGGAAGTAGTTGAACTTATAACGCCGTTGAGCAAGGTGCTTGTAGATATGATTGGTGTAATGAAGAACTTGCTCAATATCGGTACCCCTACTAAAGTGCTGCATACTCACAACATATTTTAGTTCCAAATTTAACCCATTGAAAAATTTAGAGATAACATACCCGTCGGGAAATCGTACGCGAGAACTAAAAAAGAGCATACGCAACTCGTTGTAAAACTCATCGGGAGTCCAGTTTCCTTGACGCACTTACTCCAACTTGGAATGGATGCGCTCCGTATAATCTTGAGGCACGAACCGCTCCTCTAAGGCCTCTCTTAGATCTTTCCAAGTGTTAAGTTGAGGCATCCGACGTGCTCTCCTCAAAGCCTTGTCCTCAAGCCACCATTGGTAAGCAAAGTCGGTGAAGTGTATGGCCGCCATGGCCACTCTCCCAGCATCATTATTGATAGGGTTTCTCGGCCAACAAATAAATTTGTAAGTCAAGACCCCGCTGAGTATAGAGAAGTCAAGATCGTTCCACAGGAAGCAAGGTTGTTCGTCTATCAATCTATTAAAAAGCAAACAAAAACAATAAAAACACTCACGAGCAGCCTCGTTAAGGACGTTGTCAGGGTCGTTAACGAACCACCGAACACAAAACACTTCAAATAATGACCTAATTAAAATCTAATTAAGATTCGGTATCGAGGCAAGTACTCAGCAACGAAAATTCACCAGAAATTATTCAAATAAAACAAAAATCTAGGACTAGGGACACCACAACATAGCCAAGCATAAAAACTCGTAAGAAGAAAAGATCACGCCTTTAAACAGATAGAGTCATCAACTTTCGTTGACTTAGCAAGTAAATTAACAAACTTTCGCATCCTAATTCACTTAATTTGCTTGTTTTAGATCTAAAGCTTGAAACTTTCGTTTTCAAACAATATCAACCTTCAAGTTACTAACTATCTCTTTCAATTAAGTTAAAAACTCAAATTACCTCAACTTTCGTTTCGCTATAAGCACAACAAACAATTCTCAATTAAAGATAAAGGGCATTCACAACTCAATCTTACTCATCAAACATGCTCAACTATGACGGGCTTAACCCCGACCCTAGAAAAGGAAACTACTCACTAATCATAACTAAGAAACTAAAACAATCAATCAAAAGAAACATTGAAACAAAACTCAAATTCGAATTAATAAGAAAATATCGTCTTACAGAGATTTAGAAGAAACCGAAAAACATAAAAATACCGAACCAAAAATCACGACCAACGACCCAGGTGACTGTCGTCTACCGAGCCTCCTCGGTCCTCTCCGATCCGACTTTCTCTCTCTCGGCCCTTCGAAAATCTCTTCCTAAAATTCTCTCCAAAAAGCTTCCCCTTTCTATGCTAGATAGAAGGGTATTTATACTAAAAAGCTAAAAACTAAAAATGCTGAAAGATATAAACTTTCCTAAAAAGATAGAAACAATCCCTAAAAGATAGAAATAAAATCTAAAAGATATTAAGACCTAAAATACATATTCTAATAACCCCAAAAAATTCTAAAAAGATACTCAACCGACACGGAAATAAATTCCCGCTCAGGATCGGTGAATTATAAAATAAATACTTCAAATCTTCTTCTTCAATTCGTGGCCTCGTTAACGAGCCCTCACAGCCTCGTTAACGAGCATGGGCTTTGTTTTCTTCCACACTTCCTTTTGTGATCTCGAGCTTTGACTTCTTCAATCTTGCACTCCTCCGTCTTTCGCTGCAATGCTCCAAATTCAACTCCATATAGCTCTTTTCCTCGCTAAAACCTACAAAATTCACAAAATAGCGTAGATTCCATTCTTTTCACAAAAATATGCAAAACTGTCTAAAAACACTCAAAACTAAACCTAAACTAAACAAAACTAAACCTTATTAAGCAAAGAAAACCTACTAAAAACTATATTAAAAATGCGAACATCAAAATACCCCATACTTAGACTTGCTTGTCCTCAAGCATTAAACAAGACACTAATCAAAACCAAAACAAATCATGCTCATCAAGACATAGCCATCTTCTAAAAAACAACATCTACACATAAGAAAATTATAGCAAAAGACTATTAACATCCTCACACATATATGCACTTAAATAGACATGAGATAATACAATCCAACCTCTCAAGGGATATAATGTGTTTCACTCAACTCTCATGTGTCTAGGCTTATAAATTCAATCTCTCAACTCATCTTATATACAAATACTCATAGAAATTGGAACTTATATCACCAGTACTCTCCACCCAAGATTTGTCAAAACAAGCAAAGAATCATCAAGAGAACTTAGGGGGCTCAATGAAAAACTTCATAGATGTTTCCATTCGGCCGGGTTGTAATGGGACTTGGTAATAACAATAGGGAGTGGAAAATATTTTGGTCATGTGGTACTAATAATATCCGGGAATCAAAAGACTCCTAAAAACTCACACAAATCCAAAAACTCTATACCAAACTCACTCTTCTTTATGCACACCCATTTTCACTCACCCTTCAACATCCTAGAAAATCTCATAACAAAATAAAAGAATCTCTGATATTATCTTTAAACACAAATGCACTTCAACTCTTCACTCTATTATTATTCTCCTTCTCTTTTTTTCTTTTTTTTTTCTTCTTTCTCTTCTTTTTTTTTACTCGTTGCCTCGTTAACGAGCCCACATCAGGGTCGTTAACGATCCACCGTATACATTCCTCTTCCTCTTTTCACTATATCCATCAAAAACTTTATTGTGTGCATTTTGTCTATCAAGAGACCTTTCTTACATGTAATAACAAGAGACTTCCAATCTACCCTTCCCAAAATACCCTTCAATTCAAGCAAATATAAGCAATTCTTCTCTCTTTTTAACAAAACACAAAACTTACCTCTCCAATCTAAGTTCTAATTCCCGGATAGGGTCAAGCTTATCTCGGCTAGGGAATAATTTTTGTGGAGCTAAAAACAAAAGATTTCAGGCTAGAATTGGTTATCAAAAAGAAGGAATAATGTAAAGGTAGATAGGGAATAATAGGGCTTATGAAAATAAATTCTCCATGATATGATTTTCACAAGTAATGAACTAAAAATCTTATAAGGGTCTCAAGAAATAGATAACCATCACAATTCCAAGAGATAATATGCATAAAGAGAGTAAATCACACAAGAAAAGAAGAGGGATTTATAAATGTTCTCCCTATAAGGCCAAAAATAACTCACAAGGTAAATTTTGCTGGATTGCATCATCTATGCTATAAAGTATATGTGCTCAATTTCATCAAATGCTATTCTCTTCTAAAACCAATAATTTCAAGTTGAGAATCCGGCTATACTTTTAAAGACATGCTTGCAAGGAATTATATGATTAAGCTAGCAATTGCTATCATAGAACTTAAGAAGGGATATCTATCAATTCTAAAACTCTTTTTTAAGACTTTTCGAAATTTCAAAAAAAAAAAATTCGATTTTTTTCGGTTTGCAACTTAAAAAAATAAAAACTACATAGAACACATAAACACCTAGGACATAAGTTTTCTACTTTCTCCCACCCCATACTTAAAATTACAGTGTCCCCACTGTAAGGAAAATAAGAAGAAGAGGGAAAAGAAATAGAAAAGAAAAGAAAAAATTAAAAAGAAAAAGAAAGACATAAAAACTTACAAAAGTGGAAACAAGGAAAAGAAACTTCATCTTGAGCTGAATCAACGGTTCGGTGGAGGAAAGTAGTGCTCAAAGTTCCCCATGAAGTCGTACATCGTCCTCCAACGCTCAGCGTCCTCCGCCTCTCTCTGACGCTGCCTCTCATCCTCCATCGACATGCGAGCGGAATAGACAATTTCCCATCTATCCATCCTCCTATGAATGTGATCCTGCTGGAGGTGAAGCTGCTGCATCCGTGCAGAAAGATCCGCGGCCCATGGTGGTGGGATACTCGATCCTGCGTACTCGGGCTGAGGAGGTGGTGGGTAGTGAGGCTGGAAATGGTGTTGATACATCACCGGGTTGTAAGGCATGAGTCCATAGGCATGAGGGTCAACAGGAGCTGGTGGTGGGTCGACAGGAGCTCTCGGCACCTCGTTAACGAAGATGGGTGCTTCGTTAACAGGGTTGGGATGCGGCTGGAAGTGGTCGTTAACGAGCCTGGTGGGCTTGTCAACGAAGATGTTGCCTCCTAAAACCTCCGTGTCGATGTCTTCTTCCTCGAAATTGAGCTCCTCAGTGCCGCCCTCGGTGTCGGCTTCTTCGGTGTCGTTGCCTACTACCTCGGTGTCCTCTTCTTCATCTTCTTCTTCATCCTTATCCATGTCGTCCCTCTCAAACCGGGCTTCACATGGACTAAGCGAAAGCTCGTCCTCCGGTTTAGGCTCCAATGGGTAGGGATGTCCCGTCCACGCCTCGTACCAATTCGGTACGTAGAGAAGCTCGTACATGTCGAGGGTGGGTATAACTACTCGATCTTGAACCTTCTCCTTGTATCCTCCCTCGGCTTGAATGAAGACACCGGAGCTATACCAATAGTTTTTGTTGAGGAGTTGGCATGAGCCGGTGTGTAGCGGGTGAGATCGACTCCAAGATTCTTAGCCAAGAGGCTAACCAAATTGCCACACCAAACCTCCTTGGACTTGGTAGATTTTTCGACGTAGTAGAGCCATTCGTACCCCAAGTTCAAGGGGCTGGGCTCCAAAAAGAGGATGGTGAGGAAGCAAGCAACTTCCGTCCTTGTAGGCTTGTTCAACTCTCTCTTCGGCCAAAATGTTGCGGCGAGGACTCTCAGGATAATCCGGAAGATGGGGTTGACGATGTTTGCCCCGGATAGCGCCGCGGTGGAGGATTGAACCTCCCCGGTGATGTAGCTCCAAGTGCGGGTCACTCGGTAGTCCTTCAAGCTATAGTCTCTAGACGGGTTTGGGAGCTCCAAGATTGCGTTGAACTCCGCCATTGTGAAGTCACGGTCCTCGTTACCGAGCCGGAACCGAATCCGTCCTGCCGAGGTCTTCGATGAGAAGTTGGTCTCCAAGGTGGCCAAGAACTCGGATGTGAGGGTCGGGTAGTGTGGCAAGTCCTCTTGCTTCAAAAGGTGGGCGGCCCCAAGGATGATGAAAGCGTCCTTGACATCCGTGTACATCCCTGTGGTGACAGCGCTAGACTTTGAGAACCATCGGGTGTAATGGTCCTTCTCCAGAAAATCTCGGTAGCGCCTTACTTGACTCTGACTGCTCAAAATCACATCATCCACTCGGGCTGGAGATGGAGACCTATGGTTCCTCCTCTTCTTCTGAGCTCGAGTAGCGGGTCTGCTTGAACTAGCCATGGATCCTACAAAATAATCAAGATTTTTCCAAGATAAGATCCACTCAAAATAGATAGGTACGAGACCCCATACTTGGTCTCAAATTAACCTCGAAATTGTTCGTTAACTACCTAATTGGGTCGTTTACGGTTCTGGGCTCGGTACTGATTTCTGAGGATTTGCAGGGTCGTTAACGAGCCTGTATGGGTCGTTAACGAGTGACCGAGAATAAAACCCAGAATTTCCGATTTTAATCTACCTTAAATTACAGGACAAATCAAGCATGCAATCTTCTATATTTTTCCTCCAATCCCAAATCGGGTATAAGCACCCCATACTTACTCAATTACCCATCCCGAACATGCTAAAATTACCCAAAATTTTGACATGCAAAGTTCGAACATTAAAATTTAAAACAAGAAAAGTTCATGCTTTCTTAACTAGAGTGTTGCAATAGATAATCTAACATGAATAATCTTTCCTAACACATGAACAACTAAGCACAATCAAGAATTTTTATGGACAAAAATCAAGCATGCAAATCGACCTTTCTAAGAACACGATTCATGACACGAAATTTCGACCCTAAAGATAATCAATCATGTAATTTCGAGCAAGGGTTTAGAAATCATACCGGAAAATCGAGAAATTGAAGAACAAGGGTCGGAATCGGGGTGGTTAACGAGCTTGTGCCTCGTCGGTGAACGGTTTCCGAGCTCTGGTAACGACGGCCTCTCGGTGGTCGGTGGAGTGGGAGATTCCGAATCGGTGGGAGAGAAGGGAGGGGGATTGAGAGCTTTTTTGGGTTTGGGGGAGTATGAATTTTGAGAGGGTTGTGGTAGATTTGTGGAAGGGGGTAGAAGGGGTTTATATAGGTGGGGAAAGGGTAGAAGGGGGGGCGGCGTCTAGGGTAATAAGATAGATAGATTAGGTTAAAATTCTTACCTGTCCCGTTTCTTGACGATTCGGGTCTTCAGACCGGGTCGTTAACGACCTTGGGTGGGTCGTTAACGAGCCACCGTGGCCTCTTGGAGTGATTTTTCGATCCCTTTCTCCTGAAATCTTGTTAGCTCAAAAATTCTAATTTCTATCCAAACTAAAACGAAAAACAAAAACAAAAGAAAGCTAAGAAATAATCTAAAAAAAAAAAGAAAATAAAAGAAAAACTAAACCTATTCTAAAAGCGGGTTGCCTCCCGTAAGCGCTATGTTTAACGTCGTTAGCTCGACGAGCTCCCTTGCTAGTCTCATGGTGGTTCATGTGCAGCCATGTCGGGGTCTTGAGGTACCCCTCTTGTAGCATTACAGCCTCTGTGTGCTTGAGTTGCTAAATTAGGCCCCTTTTCTTCTATTAGTACGCTCGATATCCCTGGATTGTCAGTGTAGTCCAAAAGCCAAGGTGGTTTGGACTTTTCTGTAATACCTATAGTAGGGCCTTGATTAAACTCCTGCACGTAGGACTTAGTGATTGACAGATGTGGCTCGGTAGGGACTGTTGTGTCGAGTTCGGGTTGAGTCAACTCTATTTGTGCGACTCCAACTGGGTCGTTGGCTTTTTGATCCAAGTTGAATTCCACCCGTTCTTCTCCTATATCAAAAGTGAGGAGTCCCTTCCGCACATCAACTCTTGCTCCTGCTGTGGCTAAGAATGGTCGCCCGAGAATTATGGGGACATGGGGGTCTTCAGGCATATCAAGGACGATAAAATCATTCGGTATAAAGAATTTCCCGACTTGAATAGGATAGTCGTCCACCACTCATGTGGCCTTGACACATGACCCATCTGCCATGTACAGATTCATATCTACTGGCTCTAGTGGTCCCATATTAGCTTTTGACCAGATTGAGAGCGGAACGAGGCTAGCATGGCACCAAGATCGCATAAAGCCTTGACCTTGTGGTTGCCTATGCCGATCGTTATTGCAAATCTTCCTGGATCTCCTAGCTTTTCCGGTAGAGCTATCGATCTGACTTCATCCTGCAGCTCTGTAATGGACCTTTTCCTGCTAAGAATATCTTTCAAAAATTTTGTGTAAGCCGACATTTCGCTTAGGGCCTCAGCGAATGGGATGGAAATATTAATGCCCTGAAGAATCTTCACGAAACGCTTGAACTTACTCTCAGTAGAGTCCATAGATTTCTTAGTTGGAAATGGAAGAGACTTCACCATTCTCGGAACCAAGTTAGGCTCAAGAGGTGAGAGTACCGGGTCGACACTGGGGTCGATTGATGTCCTCGGCGGGTCGTTACCGACCCTGGTGGGGTTGTTAACTACCCTGGGATTGAAAGGGAGGCTCGGATTAGTAGACTTACCTGGGTTAGGGTCATTAGGGACCCTCGGAGCCTCGTCATCCTTGTTTGTAGGCTCGGTATGTGCTCTCGCTGGCTCGTTAACGAGCTGGTTGGCGAGGTCTTGTTCCTCCTTCTCTTCAGCTTGAGTTCTCTCCGGTAGTATCTTCCCACTTCTGAGGTGTACCGCTGCTATTTGGCCTCTAGGGTCCTCCTTGGGGCGGCCCGGGAGTTGCCCTTGTGGTCTTGGAATCCGTGCAACTAGGTCCCCTAGTTGGGAATCAACACTCCTCTTCCAAATATCGAACTCTCCCCATCTTTTATCTTGTCGGTTCAGTTTGGCTTGAACGTCATCAACTTTGTTGTTCACTCTGTTGATGCTCTCCTTTATCTCTTGAACCCATGATGGCGTCTCCTGATGGCCTGGAAGTCGATATGGTGCAGGTCGTCTATCTGGTGGGGGCCCTGCGTAGTTTTGACTTGTATTCTGATTGCCCCATGGTTGATAGTTGTTCGACCTGTCATATAAGTAGGTTGGTTCCTGTATGGTCCTCTCATATAATTCATCTCAGCTATTGTCTCAGCGATTCTAACCTGCTCAATGTTAGTGCAAGCAGAAGTACTATGTGCAGAAGAGCCACATTCTTTACATGATTGAGAGGATTTCAGAAAACTTACCTGTTTCCTCAAACAGTTGACCTCATCTTGTAAGAATTGATTTTTAACATCGGGGTCAACTTCATCTCGGTTGGGTACATAGAGACGTTTTTGAGTTTGTGGAGTCTGCTGGGTTCCATACATAGCATCGTAATTCGCCAGCTTATCCAACAGTTCCCACGCCTCTGTCGGGTTAATCTCTATAAAACCGCACGCAGTATGCGTGTTGATGCGGTTCTTGGTCTCTACGTTGTTACCCTGGAAAAAGATTTCTTGCAAAACATATAAAGGTTGCCCATGAGTAGGGCACGGTCTAAGCATCTCTTTGAATCTTTCCCATGTTTCAACGAATGTTTCATTAGGCAACTGGTGATAGGAGGTGATGCGTTTCCTCAATTCTGTTGTCTTAGCAGGAGGGAAAAACTTTGTAAGAAATTGATCATACAAAGCTTTCCAAGTCCTGATAGACTTAGAAGGTAGGCTCTCCAATCAGTTCAGGGCCTTTCCAATAAGAGATCATCTAAAAGCTTTTAACATAACATATTCTAACGAGACACCTTCAACAGCTATGGTATCACATAAGTCAAGAAAATTTCTAATATGCTCCATAGGGCACTCAGCAGGTTTCCCTTCAAATTGAGCCCTTTTAATAAAGGATATAAATTGAGACTTGATCTCAAAAGGTTTCTCTATCGTTGGAAGCACAATAGGAGATTCTGGCACCCTCAGTTCCGGATGCATGTACTGTTTGGCATTCCTTGGATAAGCATCAAGCTCTTCTTGTAGTCGAGCCTTGTCAGCTCGTTGATGCTCAGCTTCTGCGTCTGCGCCCTCCTTCTCGGCTTTGAGTGCCTCCATCTGGGTCCGGAGGATTTCTAACTCTCGAGCCATCTCTTCTGCTGTGGCCATGGCTCGGTTTTCTCGGAGTCGACGGTGCATGGAACGTTCGGGTTCTGAGTAATAACCTGTGTTATCAAACTGAAGCCTTCTTCGTCCTACTGGCATACACTGAGAAAACAGACAAAGAAAACAAAAATTAAAAGCAAAAACGGGGTCGGGCTATTCCCGAACCCAAGGATAAACTAACAACTCGTTGCTTCCCCGGCAACGGCGCCAATTTGTTGATAGGGCCTCTCGGCCAACAAATAAATTTGTAAGTCAAGATCCCGCTGAGTATAGCGAAGTCAGGATCGTTCCACAGGAAGCAAGGTTGTTCATCTATCAATCTATTAAAAAGCAAATAAAAACAATAAAAACACTCACAAGCAGACTCGTTAAGGACGTTGTCAGGGTCGTTAACGAACCACCGAACACAAAACACTTCAAATAACGACCTAATTAAAATCTAATTAACATTCGGTACCGAGGCAAGTACTCAGTAACAAAAATTCACCAGAAATAATTCAAAGAAAACAAAAATCTAGGACTAGGGACACCACAACATAGCCAAGCATAAAAACTCGTAAGAAGAAAAGATCATGCCTCTAAACAGATAGAGTCATCAACTTTCGTTGACTTAGCAAGTAAATTAACAAACTTTCGCATCCTAATTCACTTAATTTGCTTGTTTTAGATCTAAAGCTTCAAACTTTCGTTTTCAAACAATATCAACCTTCAAGTTACTAACTATCTCTTTCAATTAAGTTAAAAACTCAAATTACCTCAACTTTCGTTTCGGTATAAGCACAACAAACAATTCTCAATTAAAGATAAAAGGCATTCACAACTCAATCTTACTCATCAAACATGCTCAACTATGACGGGCTTAACCCCGACCCTAGAAAAGGAAACTACTCACTAATCATAACTAAGAAACTAAAACAATCAATCAAAAGAAACATTGAAATAAAAATCAAATTCGAATTAATAAGAAAATATCGTCTTACAGAGATTTAGAAGAAACCGAAAAACATAAAAATACCGAACCAAAAATCACGACCAACGACCCCGGTGACTGTCGTCTACCGAGCCTCCTCGGTCTTCTCCGATCCAACTTTCTCTCTCTCGGCCCTTCGAAAATCTCTTCCTAAAATTCTCTCCAAAAAGCTCCCCCTTTCTATGCTAGATAGAAGGGTATTTATACTAAAAAGCTAAAAAATAAAAAGGCTAAAAGATATAAACTTTCCTAAAAAGATAGATACAATCCCTAAAAGATAGAAATAAAATCTAAAAGATATTAAGACCTAAAATACATATTCTAATAACCCAAAAAAATTCTAAAAAGATACTCAACCGACACGGAAATAAATTCCCGCTCAGGATCGGTGAATTATAAAATAAATACTTCAAATCTTCTTCTTCGTGGCCTCGTTAACGAGCCTGGGCTTTGTTTTCTTCCACACTTCCTTTTGTGATCTCGAGCTTTGACTTCTTCAATCTTGCACTCCTCCGTCTTTCGCTGCAATGCTCCAAATTCAACTCCATATAGCTTTTTTCCTCGCTAAAACCTACAAAATTCACTAAATAGCGTAGATTCCATTCTTTTCACAGAAATATGCAAAACTATCTAAAAACACTCAAAACTAAACCTAAACTAAACAAAACTAAACCTATTAAGAAAAGAAAACCTACTAAAAACTATACTAAAAATGCGAACATCAATCATCGTATCAATAGAAATCAAAAATGGACTACACCTTGGCAAGCCAATCAAGGCATGCATCGGCGTCGGAAGTTCCCCAAAAAGTCGGCACGTTCAACTTAATACCGTGTTGGGGATCCCGGGGCCGCTCCTCGTGATGCACCGGCGCGCCTTGCCAAGGTTGCCCGGCAGCAACATTGGCCGGCCCTCTAGGAGGTTGGACACGCCTTGGTAAATGCAAAACCGGGGCAGGTTGATTGGCCATTGCAGCATTGGCCTCTTGAAAGCTTGGTGCTCCATATCCTGAAATGTTAGTAGAATTAATAGGAATATTATTCGGAAATGTAGTGAATGAAGGTCTTACCCCGGAATTGGCCACAAAGTGTCGGTTGTGGAAATTCGTAGGAGGAATGTAAGGAGGAATACCCCCCATGGAGGTCCTCACGCCGAGGGATGCTTGCGCCTCCGAGTTTGGCAAGTAAGACATCGAGGCCTTTTCATGCAACAACTCCACTTGGTTAGCGCTTTGTAACACACTTGGTAGAGTCCCCGTTTGAGGCAACTGTGCTCTATCATCTTGGACTTGCACTTGACTCTCCAAATCAGCCATCCGATTAGTAATACGAGTCTCCATAGCTTCCATAGATTGTTGCAAGGATTGCAACATGGCAGCCACCGAACTAGTGGACGCCTCTCCAACCTGTTGCTTTTCATTGTCATCTTATAAACACGGAAAAGATCAAGGTATAGAGTGCACTTGAATTAACCACCAAGACTTGCCCCAGATGAAAATCCGACAAGTTGCAAGTATGCAAAAACAACAAAGGCAACAACGAAGAAATTCACCACACACTTGCTTAGGAAAACAATGCTAGGAAGCTACTAAACCACCAAGACACAACAACAAGTATTAGAATTAATTAATTTTTTTTATTTTCGAGTAGGCCTTTGCTAGGCACTACGAAATGACTACTCTTTCCGTACCCGGCCCCTTATTAGCTTTACGCCGCCGGGCAAGGTTTTTCTAGTCTTATCTTTCTTTCTGTGCCTGACCCCTTATTAGCTTTACGCCGCCGGCAAGGTTTTTCTGATTTTCAACAAAATTCAAAGGCACTTAAACAACAACACAAGATGTTCCGTCTTGGTGTCGTTCCCGTATCCTAGCACCGAATCTTTCACAAGCAATGAACGAAAACAACTTCATGGCTGGTTTTGTGGACTCAAAACGCACGTGTTCAGCCTCAAAATTCAGCAAAGGATCACTCAATTCATGTACTAGTTGAAGGCATTAAACAAGCAATAAAAGCAACCTTTTCAACTACCAAAATGAAGCCCTATGGTGTTCTATTTGGACGTGTTTTTGAGCAGTTTTTCAGTCATGGCTGATCCATATACTCGGCCAAGAGAAACAACAATTCAAGGACACAAGAAAACCAACAACACAAGACAACAATTCAACTATGGCCGCACACAACAACCACAACGCAGCCACAAACAATTTTTGAACCAAATACTTGCAACAAGTGGAAATTCAAGTTCGGAACAAGGTTTATATGGCTATACCTTCGCGTGGCTCTGATACCACTTGATGTCCAGATCGAAGATGATCGATATGATGCAAACAGATCGCCAAGAATAACTCGGAAAACTCCTAGCAAAGGCGTGGAAGATGATGATGACAACGGATATGGATGCTCGGAAACTTGGATATGACTCACCAAGATCTCAAGCAAACTAGGATGCAAGATTGTCGGATATTACTCACCAACAATCAAACAACGAGACTGAACAAAGCAAGAACAAGAGCTTTGAATTGAAAATGCAAGAAAAGTAAACAACAATTTTCGTCGAAGCTAAGAGAAGAAAAAAGGGAATGGCAGGCCATATAACCCTAAAACTAACCTCACAAAGTTAGCCCCTTCACTTAAGGAAATTACAAAAATTAACCCGAAATCCTGAAAAATTAATAATTGTCGTTTCAGTAGAATTGTCACTTAGAACCATGAAGTAAAATAATACTCCAACCATCTTCATTGTACTCTTTCGGAAAGCTACACCCCATGAGCTCCTCTTGTACTTGACATAGAATGGCCTTAGCTCGGGATCGCGTAATACGACCTAGGTAAGGTGTGGCTCCTTGAGCTTTGCCACCATCAAGACCGGGATCCACTTCTTGGCCAGGCCCACCAACACCAGGCAAGGGCGCGCCACCATCCCTTCGCAAGGGCACACCGAGTGGCAGCAAGGGCGCGCAACCGTCCCTTCTCTAGGGCACGTTGAGTGACTCCAAATCCAAGCTTGTAGGCGCGCTTTGGGCAGGCGCGTCTTGGGAAGCCCGTAACTCCTCCAAGTGTCCCGTCGTGTGCTCCAATGTTGGCTCGGATGTAGATGGAATCACATCAACGCGGTTTACGGTCGAGAATGGGATGCTTTTCCACCAGTCAACAGTGGGTACACTCCATTGTTGTTTGACCAAGGATGGCGTCCAGAATCTTCTCGATGAGCTTCATGAAGGGGACTGTGGGAACCATACAAGAAGAAGAAGTCTATCCAACAAAGCCCTTCGCCAGGGGTGGTACTGGCTTACTATGAGAAAATATGTTTTAGACTTCTTTCGTAAGTGCAACACCTTCCAAAGACACGCACCAATGGCTCACCAACCTCCCGAACCACTCTACCCCACACTCACATTGTGGTTGTTCATGCGTTGGGGAATGGACATAGTCGAGAAGTTACCCCCCTCGTCCGGACAAAGGGTATTCTTCCTCGCCATGACTGATTACTTCTCCAAATGGATTAAAGCCAAAGCTTATCAAGAAATCAAGGATAAATAGGTGATTTGCTTTATCATTAGAAATATCATTTGTCTCTTTGGTGTGCCTTCCAAGATCGTGTGTGACAATGGGTCTCAATTCATAAGTTAGAGAACCAGAGACCTCGCTACCCCCAGTCTCATGGGCAAGCTGAAGCTAGCAATAAGGTGATTGTGAACAATCTGAAGAAGCGACTCACAAAAGCCAAAGGAAACTAGGCCGATGAGCTACCATACATCCTTTGGGCCAATCCAACAACGCCCAAGGTAGCAACTGGCCAGTCTCTCTTCTCCTTGATCCACGGGTGTGAAGCGGTCATTCCCGCCGAGATTCTTATCCCCACTACCCGCGTCAGCTTCTTGACTGAAGAACAGAATCGTCTGGAGTTGTCAGCCGATCTGGATAATGACAAGGCCCGATTACGTCTAGCTAGACACAAGCAACAGGTCGTTTGAAGCTACAACCAAAACGTCAGGATTCGGACTTTCCGAGTTGGTGACTGGGTACTATGAAAAGTCTTTCAAAACACCCATGAGACGAAGTCAGGCAAGCTAGCCCCAGCACGGGAAGGGCCATACAAGATAACCAAGATCGTCGGTCAAGGCGCGTACCAGCTCGAGTCCAAGGACGGTGATGCTTTCCCACGGAGTTGGAACATGATACATCTAAAGAAGTATCACTTCTAAAAGAAGTCTTCCTTCCTCGGAATGCAAACTTCTTAGACACTTCTAGCAGAAATCCTCCGTACGTGATACGCAAGACGCTCGAGGTCATCTATCCTTAGTTTTTAATTTACTTTCATTCTAGTTCATTCCTTTCGTAGTTTGCTTGTGACCAACTTGACTATGTGCAAACTACTTGTTGCATTAGATCCATGTTGCGGTGTTTTATCAAATGAATGGCATTTGCTTGTGCTATTACCTCCTCGTATTTATTTCTTTTCTTGCATAAGTAAGGATAGCACATCAAGCATGTTTTATTCATTATAAGATAGATTACATTCATTCAGACAAATAATCGTGCAACTGAAAAATCGTAAACGATAGATGCAACAAAATCCTAAACCAAAGACGTCTTCAATCGACGGAGCATCCCAAAAGCATGCCTCGATGCGATAGCCGTCACTCGTCTAGGAACACCCTTCGGTAAGCGCAGATGCCACCAGCTACGAATGACTTCTGCAGGGGTCTTTGTCTAAAAGCCTTCGATTAGAAGCACTTCATCGTCCCAGAACACCTGCAATCAAGGAAAGGACACAACCAAGCAAAATACTTATGAAACACCACGCATACATGCAAACAAACCCATTAAAAAACCCGACCTAGTGAGACGATGCTCAAAGGACGGGGTAAAAAAGTTGAGAAGAGATCCTCAAAGGACGGGGCAAAAGTAAATTACAAGGGCACACAACCCTAATCCTCGTTCTGGTCAGTAGGATCCTTCAATCGGTTCGTCTTGCTTGTAGAGGGATCATCCCGATCTTTCCCAGCCTCGACCGCGGCATCAACGTCCGTCCCATGGTTGTCGTCATACTCTTCCTCGCCAAAACCCCCGTCAACCGAGTCCTCCTCCAACAAGCCCAAAGAGGCAAAGACTTCATCTCTAGGGGCAGGTCTATCTTTTGGATAGCACTCGTGAAAAGTCCTCTCCTCAGCATCCAGATCCAAATCCACATATTGACCGGCTGTAAATTGCGTGATTGTTTCCACCCGCGACATCATGGAGAAATAAGTACTGATGGAGGTGGCCTCCTTGAGGATCCTCTTGTTCTCAGCTTCGAGCTCGGCAATCCTAGAGCAGTCCAATGCAGCCTGAGCAGAATGACGTTTGACTACTTCCGTAAGGTTGGCAATTTTGCCAGCATCCACCTTTTGCCGCTCGGTGGCAATTGCCACTTCCTTCTCCAAGCCAGCCCTCACGACATCCCACCTCAACTGGTGCGCCTTCCGACCTCTGTCTTCCCTATCAACGGCGTCCACTATTCATAACACACCTTGTAGTATCAATTACGACAGAGTATAAGAGATTGAGAATAAACCAAGCAAAGGTGGACAACTACCTTCCAAACCATTAGACTGGCATCTCTGACTAGAGCGGGGGTAGGGACATCCAGACGGGGCTTCTTTGAGTCGTGAGCGTCACAAAGCCTCCGCCACAAATCTGAGGGAGCTTTGTCCTCCAGATCAATGACTTCAGTGGCATCCGATAACGATCGCTTGGCACGGGTTACCTTTACTCTAGCTTCCACCTTCACCTTAGGATCCAATGGAGGTTTCCTATCACTCCAACGCAACTTGAGCTGAATCATGGTCGCGGCGGAAAAATTCCGTCCTAGAGAGGTTGAAGCTTTTAGGATCAAGAATAAAGAAATAGTCACCCAAAAGGGGAGATATAAAAATAAATAGAGAGAAAACGATAGACAAGCACATACTAGTGGCTTTCGCTAAAGGCATGTCGATCGTTTTGATGGCCATCACGGACGCGGGAACTCTATCTTCAACCCTCACGGACTCACCCGACCTTGAATCATCTTCACCATCATATTGGTCTTCCGATAAAGCAACCATTTTAGTACTGGATTCTCCCTCAAGCGCGAGTTCCGTAGACTTCCGGTAGGTCCTTCTCGCCTGAGGAAGGGCAAAGAGTTTCCTGCATGCTTCCGATTCCAAGACATGGGTGTCCAAACCCGGTGGAACTGCACATAAAAGCCCCCCAAATAGGGAAATCGGCAAAAATGAAGCAAGCACTAAAAAAGCAAAACGAAAAATAGTGTTGAGAATGCTCAGTCTTGGAACTCCATGAATCGGAGAAGGCCGCCTGGTACATCGGATCCAGCGTAGATCCCTCCACAAAGAAGAAGTGGGTCGCCCAATCTTTGTCATTCACCTTCTATTTAGGGATTAATGGATTCTTCGCGTCCCTCACATGAAGGATGAAGTGACCGACCTTGAGTGGACACACCTGATAAGCACACAAGAGGTCCGACACCGAGAATTTGATCTTCTCCTCCGAACACACATCACTTATCTGGTGCAAGATCTTCCACGTCGACGACATTAGTTGTGCTGGAGAAGCCCTCAGAGCCTGCAGGAAGTTCAATATCAAGGTAGAAAAAGGGAAAAAGCCCCCAGTGTGAAAGGGTACTCAAGGAAGCAAACCCATCCTTCCTTGACCCAATCTACGGCTTCGTGCGTAGGACAATGAAAGTTAGTACTCACCGGAAAGCCATGGCTCTTAATGATTTTCTCTACATCCTCAGGGGACATGGAGCAAGGGCGACAATCATGAGGCTCAAGGGAATGGGACGATTTGAAGCCTAGATCAGCTATTCTTGCCTTAACTATGGTGAGAATAGTCTAAAACACTTAGAGAGATGGGAAACGGAGAGAAGACGAAGCAAAAGAGAGGAAAAAATGATGAATCAACGTGTACCTTCAAGGAGCCTGCGCTTGGAGTAATTATAGTCTGAAGTGGCGTGACTCTTCCCTTCCCCGACGATGATCGAACAGATAGGGTGAAGCCACGTGGAACACGCCCACTATAGATCACGCGGCAATCTCGATCCAAATCCCGCCAAAGATTCGGACCAAGTTTGGGGGTATTGTTAAGCCCAAAAACCACCAGGCCCATTTGACATGGACTGCCCAAAGAGAGGGTGAAGAATCATGAGAGAAACGGGATGAAAGAAAGATCAAGGAGATAGATGAAGTCATCCGTCACAAGGGAAGCAAGAATGTTGCAACCAATGGAAAGAGATATGCACACGCGTACAACTATTAACGGTAGTTATTGGCTCCGATACGTATGCAAAGTAGGAGGCAGTTAGAGGCATACCCTAGAAATGTGTAGAACGTGGGATATGGCGGTTAATTTGACAAAAATATAGGCCAGAAAGATAGAAAATACCAGTCATTCCATGGTATGCATAGATATACAACAAAATACTCTCAAAGACATAACACTTGTAATCCCGATTTCATCAATCCGATTGTTTCTTTAGTAATTCCTTGACATTCAGTTCGATCAAGCCTCAATCTAGGGAAAGAGTTTGGTTATCAAATTTTTGTCCAAAACAAACACGAAATGAGTTCTTTTGTCAAGATCTTTTTCAATTTCTTCCTTTTTAAGTCTAATATCAAGCAAATCAGACCTAAGTTCATTATTGGTTACGGTGAGAGTTTTTACTTCATCTTGTAAGCTATTACACTCAGTGCATGGAACAACAATAGTAACAGAACTCTGATAATTTTTCTTCAAGATTAAGACATTTCTCATCAACACCTTCTAATTCATTTTGCATTTCAAGTTTTCTTAGAAAAGCTTTTTAATAAGAGCGACAAGGTCAATTTTCTTAGCATTATCAAGACCAACAAGAAATTGTTTAAGAGTTACCTCTTGTTCGGCTTCTTGTGTCTTTAGAGTCATGGCGCAGATCTTCGATTCAGATTCATCATCTAAGTCAAGATCCCATGCAGCAATGTAGGCCTTCTTCTTCTCATTTTCGGACTCGTTACCTTTAAGACAACTCTTAGAATAGTGACCTTTTTTTTGACAGTTGAAACAGGTAACGTCCTTGACCTCTTTCTTGTCATAGTTCCCCTTTCCTTCAGAATGCCCTACTTCTTGCCTCTCTTGTAGAGTGATCTCATTATTTTGGTTATAAGGGCCACATCTGAATCCTTCTCTATCTTATCATCTTCCTTCCTAGTAGTGATGTTCTCAATGGCCTTCTCCACCATGAGAGCAATCCTTTTGTTAGAGCTTGAAGCACCACTGGTGATGTTCTCGTAGTGCTCATAGTCAGTCAACTTTCCAAAGATTTCATGAAAAGTGCAAGTCTTTGTGATTGGATTTTCTTTGAGTAAGCCTCTAGTAACCACATACTTGGGACCGAGAACATCAACAATCGTAGAAATTTACTCCTAATATGTGATGGATTTCTTGATACCAAGGTGACTAATGAAATTAACCAAGGCTTCAAACCGGGATTGGTATGCAAAAATGGTCTCTCCCTCCTTCATTTGGAAGTTGTAGAAGTCCTTCTTAGCCTCCTTTTGATGACATTCTTTTAGATATGTGCTAGCAATATGCATCTGTTCAATGGCCTCCCATGCATCCTTGGCAGTTTTCTAGTTCAACACCCTTGGTAGATCTTCAACGCCGAAGGCATTGTTCAGATGCATCTTTTCCTTGAAGTTCTTCTCTATTCTTGTCCATTCAGTTGGACCCCGCTCGGACTTTTTGTTATTCTTGTCTTCAATAATAACGTAGTCTCCATCTTCAATGATTGACCGAGCTTGGTAGTCATTGCTCTTGATCCATGTTGCAAAAAGGATCTTCCACTCATCATACTTTCCAACAACAAGCAATGGAGGCTTGTTGTTTCCAATCCCGATGTTGTGATTGTTGTTGGTACTCATCTTGTATTCATGCACTAATCACACAATCTAGAGCAAACCTGATCTGATACCAATTGTTGGATCGTGATGTGTTAGTAACAAACCAGGGAACTAGCAAGGTTCCCTGGGCAGCGGAAATAAACAAAAATAGGAACACAATATTTAGAGAGCGAACTTTCTGACCGACGACCAAGTCGTAGAAAGAAAAACCTCAGCCCTTGAGACTCATTCTTAGAGGATTTTGATAGAATACTTTGTTTTAAGTTTCAACGGTTACAAGGCAAGTCAAATTCCTTGGTAAATAAGGCACCAAACGAAGTTCAACCAACTAGACTTCTTCTACCCTAATCGTAAACCTAAATGAAAGTAAACTACCAACCTGAGTACTCACTCAAATGTGGATTCTTCACCGGAAAAAGCCACACACTCAAACACATGAAAAAAAGCTCTCTTCTCAAGTTCGTTGTTAATCACCACACTTAACCTAAGCTAAACCTAGCCTTATATGGATAAAGTCAAATCTGATCTCACTCGCAATTCTTGCCTAATTACGTTTATATTCCACTTGACAAATCCCACTAAAATAGGATAAAGTGTTTTATAATTATTTTTATCCTTAACCAATTTGATTCTTTCCTAAACCGAATGATATCGGATTTCCTAGATAAGATCGTCCAAGCTTGATCTTATCCTTCCTTGATCTTCTTAAGCAACCGATCAAAGCTGTCAAATCTTCATGGAAGATCGCTCGTAGAAGATTTGGTAACTTGCCATAAATAGAAAGTCGCTTCCCATCAAGATGCGGTTCCTAAATTCATCACTCGTTCCCTCCATTGTTCCTCACAATGTTCCTTCACTCTTGATGATGTACCTGTTTTCCTTAAACACTTACATGGAGAAACATATTATACCATCAAAGCTTGTTATCATCGAAAATAAGAGAAACCATGGAACAACAAATGTTCCAACAACTGCTATCATCAATGTGCCATTGAAGCCCTTATGCCTTAGATCTCCATAACAAAATTCTGGGCCCGGAAAAGTGATTTATTTGAGATTGGCATATATAGTTATATGGATTTGATTTAGGTTTTTGAATATCAATCTTGAATATTCTCTCATTAAATAAAAGTAATACATGGTGGGATGACTGGAACAAAGAGTATGATAAAATAACAATAATTACCAATTTGAGCTATTTTCCATAAGAAAGGTATATATTTCTATTTATTTTTCTATCTTTTTCTTTATATAAGGTTTTTATTATGGTAAGATTTTATGATGTGATCAAGACCACCTGAACTCACCTTCCCAGCCTGCCTCAAGTCGGTGCCTGACCAGTGGGCAAGCCTCCAGCCCGCCTCATTTGGCGATCTGACTAGTGGCGCAAAATCACAAGCCATGGGCTCCAACCCATGCACCCCAACCTATAGGAGGTTCCACATGTTTGATCATGTAGGATGTCGGAGGTAGGATTTGAACCCAAGACCTCCCTTTATCAAGATGGGATTGCCACACTTGATAACCAACTCCACTGTAGTGGGCCAGCCTCCAGCCTACCTCATTCGGCGATTTGACTACTGACGCTCAATCACAAGCCATGAGCTGCAGCCCATGCACCTCAACCTGCAGGTGGTTCCACACCTTTAATCCTGTAGGATGTTGGAGGTGGGATTTCAACCCAAGACCTCCCTTTATCAAGGTGGGATTACCACACTTGATCATCAACTCCACTGAACGACGCAGGTTGGAGGCTGGCCCACTGGTTAGACCCCGACTCAATGCAAGCTGGAGGCTGGCCTCTTGGAGATTCGTCCATATCCAACCCATTCCCTCAATTTTCATTTTCCATTTCCATCACCTTTCATCCCAAAAATCACCATCTCATCCTCCATCAAAATCTGATCCATAATCAAAACTCCATCAAAACAAGTCGAAATTCATTCTCGGTAGTTTCTATGACATCTTAGTAAAAGCGCTATAACTTTCAATCTACTCATCATATTGTTCTCATATTTTGTGGGGTTCAACGAAACTTGTATATATAAATCCTGGATTTGGAATCACCCAATTCCAAGTCCATACGAGGGAGATATACCCTTGTGAAGCCAAAATAGAACTTCCTCCATCAAGATTGCTCGGGTCTTCCTTGGATTGCCTTGCACCGCTACAACGACAAGATCCTTCATCATGTGATATCAAACCCATGCAAGGTACTACTTTATTTTACCTTTGATTGAGAATCTAGGATTGCAAGTGCTCATAGGAGCCACCCTTGTTACCATTTCGAAATTGCTTGCGAAGTGCCCTAGAATTGTGGTTGTTGTCTTTGTTGAGTGTTGTTGTTGTGTTGACGGAGTTGTGCACGACTCTTTCTGAATTCAGCCAAGGCTTTTCGACCAAAGTTTGAAGAATATATCCCAAGGGTTTTCCAATTCAATTCTCAAACAAGCCTCAAACCTCCATTTGAAACAACCTTTCGTTTCCAGTGTCTTAATTGTTGTCTTGTGTGTTTGAGTCAAAACCAATCGAGCAATAAACCAGCCACGACCTTGCCCATTTTCCATGCACATGTCTTGAATTTGAACTTGTAAAGGCTTGATTTAAGATACGGGAACGACATCGGGTTGTTAAACTTTGAGAAAAAAATTGCATATTTGCTTGTTGCTTTAAATTGTGGTTGCTTGCCAATTTCTTTAAAAAAATTCAAAAATTGTTCCATAAAAAGAAAAATTCGGACTCGAAAAGAAAAAGAATCGGGGCTAGAAAAACTTTGACCTGGCAAAAGTGAAAGAGAGGCCGAGCATAGAAGAAGTCGGACCCCGTGAGGAAAAGAATCCGAGCTTGGCTTGTTTTTGTTTGAATTGTTGTTTGGATGAGTTGATGCCTAGTACCTTCTTGGTTCTCCAATTCCATTGAATTAGTCTTTTTCTTGTGCTTTAGTTTTCTTTGTGTCTTTACTAGCCTTACCTAACTCCTTGCTTGACCTTGCACTTGTATTTCATTGCTCTTTCTTGGTTGATTTAGGAGGACTTGTGGTTTGGCATTTACTTGTGATTGTGGGTTAATCTTGTTTGTTTAGTACTTGTGTAAGAATGCCAGACCCAGGGCATGACGAGGATGATCTTCGAGACTCCAACCCACCTCTTACTCAGGCATATCTAGAGAGTTGGATGGTGACATTCCAACAATCTGTCAACTAATCCATCCAAGAAGCAATACATCTTGTGACTTCTAGATTAGAAGCTTTTGAGCTTTGAATGCAATGAATCGAAGATAGAGCTACTTCAAAAGTTCCACTTCATGAGCCTCCAACATAAACTAAAGAGAAGGATGATTCCAAGGAAGAAGGGGAGGAAGGCATGAATCCAATTCCAACTCCACCACAACATGCATGTTAGCCTATCATCAAGAGAAGCTCGATGAATTTAATAGCTACACCATGGAACGACTTGACTCCCAAGCTACCATTTTGCATACCGTTCCTACGCCAAGGCGAGGGTCAAGTCTACGAGAACAACGATGAGGTAATCTAGGAAATGTGTTCTTCGGATCTCTCTGCACAGCCTTGGGAGAACGGCCATAACTTCCAGATCTTTAGCCATTTTCTTCTGAATTTTGGTAGGTGTCAATTAGGCTTCTGTATTTGCAAGTGGGACTTGGAATCACTCAATTCCGAGTTCAGGTCTCATAGAATGACCACAAACAAGTTCGAACCTAAAGTTGTCCACAACAGGTCAGGGAAGATCGCTTCTCCTAAGATTGCATCTCTCAGGGCAGTTTCCTACACTCCTATAAACCATATATATGAATATGTGTTGGATATGTCACATTCAATTACTCAAATGATTTCATCTCCTATTCATGATTTTGTGATATCGAGGCCTATGTATTCTTGCTTTCATTATAGTTCACTATCTCAGCACATGTCATTTTATAAATTGCGTAGTTTCCATGCTTTCATGAGTTGGAATACACCGTGTCCATCTTGGAAAAACTATGGTATATTTCATACATGTAGAGTCAGACCCACAGAGGGTATAGTTGGTGCATTCATCGCATTATATCAAATTGAACATGGAATTGTTGTTCATAACTTGACTTTCATAGATTGTACTTGCTTGTGCTTCCCTCGATGTGTCCTTTGTTTTGCAGGCTTGATAGATTTGAGGAAGAATCCTTTTCAAGGGAGGGAGGATGATGTGATTCTACCACATCAAGATCAAGATCAAGACCAAGAGGAGGAACATGAGCATGCCATGGATGCGCCGATGCCTTGCCTTGACGCGCAGAATGCTGCACCGAGTGCCACGCCGAGTGTCGCGCCGAATGGGGCTTTGAAGTCAAGTCCGTCAGTAACCTCTCAAGTTTGCTCGGACCATACTTTGATAGGCTCTTTTATTCCTCAACTAAGGTCCAATGACATCGAGAACGCCCATGGAAGGTGTCAAGACTCGACCAAGCGCCGAGAGCCCGTCCTTGATGATCACGGCACGATGTGAAGTTCCAAGACTGATGCTTCACCATTTTTTGGTTGAATCACCCGTGCTAGAGCTCGAGCATTGCAAGAGGAGCTCAAGAGAGGCCTAATGACCCTTGGAGTGTCGCCCAAAGACACTTGTGAGACGTGGAGTCTCTGTTGGTTTCACCGTTGGCGCCATGAACCGTATTTGTGCTTAGCTTATAGTTTGGGCCTTTTATGTAATTTTATCTTGGATATTTTCCTCACTTTTTCATATCATGGGTTGTCTTGTGGAAGGCGTCCCTTTTGGCTAGGTATTAGTCTTGTCTGACTCCTATCTTGCTTCATTAGACAAGAATGAACATGAAATCTTGAAAACCCTTTTCTCCCTTTTGATTTTCAATCTAAATTTCCCTTGTTGTTGCATTCATATTTCAGTTTAGATCCTTGGATTCCTAATTCATATCGAATCCAAACCCGGAGATTAACAGGTGCGTCATATCCTAGAACGAACCTCCTAGTTCGTGTTTTCCAGAGGTGAGTCACATCCTCTTGGAGATTCGTCCATATCCAGCCCATTCCCTCAATTTTCATTGTCCATTTCCATAAACATTCATCCTAAAAATCACCATCTCATCCTCCATCAAAATTGGATCCATAATCCCCTTCAAAACTCCATCAAAACAAGTCAAATTTCTTCTTAGTAGATTTTGCTAATCTCAGTAAAATCACTATAACTTTCAATCTACTCATCATATAGCGCTCATATTTTGAGGAGTTCAAATAGACTTGTAGATATTAATTTGAAATTTGGAATCACCCAATTCCAAGTCCATAAGAGGGAGATATAACCTTGTGAATCCAAAACAGGAGTTCCTCCATCAAGATTGCTTGGGTCTTTCTCGGATTGCCTTGCACCGCTACAACGACAAGATCCTTCTTCACATACTCTATATGTTGAAACATCAATATGTTGATACCCTTGAAATTATTCATGCTAAGATATATGGCCCCTTAGTTGCTTTGGAAGGACCGTAAAGTGAAGATTTAAATTATTTGCTTGTATGCCCGCTTTATTCATGCCTTTGTGCATCTTAATGTTAAGGTCTTCCATGTAATTTTTGTTTATGCTCCGCCTAATGAGACAAAAATGAATTTGGTTTGGACTGATTTGTAGGTTATGATCAGGGGAATTAATGCTCCAATGTTCAGTGGTGGTGACTTCAATTGCACATTACATGACTGGGAGAGTATTAGTACCGCGAGTCTTCTGTCCTTTGACTCGACCACCTTTCAAGATTGTGTTGATGCATTTGATTCATTGACATGGGTTTCATGGGCTCGAACCATTGTTATTAAAATCGAGATCCGGATCTTAAAATCGTGAGATCCTACGATACCATATGGGATTTTGATCCGGATCGTACATTAAAATCGAAATTTGTTAAAATCGTTATAGAATCGTGTAGAATCGTGTTAAAATCGTATAGAATCGTGTAGAATCGTATAGAATCGTATAGGATCTCATGAAATCCCGTATAAAATCGTAAGATCCTACCCAGTTTTTTACTTTGAGCTTATATAATTTATTTTAGCACCAATTAACTTAATTATTAGTGAAATTACATCCCTTAAATGCTCATATTGTCTCTTTTAACCTCATTTACCTCCCAATTTTCATCTTTCCGACTCCAATTGTTGAATTTACAATATTTTTTCCCTAATAAAGACCCATAATCTTTCCTCGATTCATATTATGTGAGCATATATTTTTTTAAATGTGCTTCTTGTTTATATATAAGTTTACAATGTCAATTTTTCGGCATTATGATCATTAAATTTTAATAAAGTTATATATTTTTTGGTTTTAGTGCCTATATTTTTTGTATCATATCTATATTATATTAGTTTTAGTGATATTATAGGATCTTACGATCCTACGATCCGATCCACAAGACCTTCCGTGATCGGATCCTAGAATCTCGATTTTAATAACATTGGCTCGAACTTTACTTGGTCTACGGGTAAAATGGCTTGCACTTGTAAGGCTTAGCGTCTCGATCATGTGTTTATTAATTAAAGTGCACGTCTGGATTGGCTTAGAGTTGTCGTTTGACACCTTCTGGTCTTTGGTTTGGATCGTGCCCCACTTTCTTCTCTCCTTTGAGCCGTCCACAGCTTCTGATAGGAGCTGACGTATTTTCAGATTTGAGATTGCGTGGGCCATTCATGTGTCGTTCAAGGAGCTGGTGGCTAGTAATTGGGATCATACTATAGATAGATGCCCATACGACTCTTAATTCTTTCAAGGCAACCCTCATTAAAAGAAATCAAGAACTCTTCGACAAAATTCATTTTAGGAAGAATTAATAAAATCCTTGATAGGCTCTCTGGGATTCACAAAGCCTTCTCCAATGGGGTCAATCCTTTTTTACTCAAGTTATTGGAGGCTAATTTGTAGACTGATTTGAGCAAACTTCTTGAATATGAGGAGCTTTTTTGGTTTCAAAAGTCAAAAGAACATTGGCTTTGTACAGGGGATCGAAATACATCTTTGTTCCATATCTCGATTGTGGTTAGACGAAGACGTAATACAATCGACTCCCTTGTGGATTACAACGGGGTTGTGGTTGAGGATTGTAAGTTGGTTGAAAATTTGGCCATGGATTACTTAAAGCCTCTATATTTGGCTCCTAACTCGGTTGACATGGCGGAGAATGTTGCTCGGAATTCTTTCCTGCCTATCTCACCAATCCAATGGGGTCTCTCTTACTACACCGATGTCAAATTTAGAGACTAAGAGCCTATTTGGATCGCTAGAATAATGTCATTATCCCGACGATCCAAACATGCCCTAATGTTGCTATGAACCAGATAGACAATTTTAAAGCATCGGGGATCGATTGGGTTTCATCCACTCTTTTATCAAAAATGTTGGATCAATTGGCCTCTTTATTCGTGAAGGACTTCTTCAGAGGTGGGAAATTGCATGCTAGACGTAATGAAACTGTTATCGTTCTCCTCGCCAAAGTTGCTAAACCTGAGAGAATTAATCAGTTTCGGCTTATAAGTCTCTATAATGTGATCTACAAGTTGATTACCAAGGTTATAGTGAATAGTGATGTCCGTGTTTTTAGTCTAGTTTTTGGTGTGTTTCTTAGTTTGTTTAGTTTAGTTTTTGTAGTTTTTAGAGTTAATTTTGTGTGGTTTTGGATGATTTTGCATATTTTGTGAAAAGTATGGAAGCTACTCCGTTTTGTGTCTTTTTGTAGGGTTTTGAGCAGAAAAGAGCGCTTTTTTAGCTGAGCTGGAGTGTTGTGGTGGAGGATGGAAAAGTTGAAGTTAAAGATGAAGATTACATGAGAAGATCAAGTCAAAGTCCAAGTTTAAGTCAAGAAGAAGTCGAAGAAAAGCAAAAACAGAGGCTCGTTAACGATCCTGTGATGGTCATTAACGAGGCTAAAAGATAGAATTTTTTGAGTGAAGTTTGTGATTTCTACCGACCCTGTGTGGGGTCGTTAACTGACTTGGAAGTGTGTCATAGGCGGCATAGGTCCCTCGGGCTCGGGTACTCGTGGAGGTGAGACTATCTCCACTCTCGGAATCGGGATCATGGGTGGTAGAGGTGCCGGTGGAACAAACTCCATCCTTGGGATCAACGGTGATGGTGGTGCTTCTGGATCAATGACCACTCCGTCCAAGTCCTCTTCTTCGGACTCATCGAACTCCTCAAATTCTTGATTCTCTTGGTTCATGGCATCCCACTCATCCTTAGCTTGCCATTCCAACTTGAAGTCGTCGCCCTCCTCTTCCCCGAGCTCAAAGTTAAGGTCGGGTACAACTCCCTCTGGTTGGTATTCGGGCACCCACTCCCCGTTTTCGTTGTCAGAATAGTCTTCAGGCTCATAGCCCGGTGCTATTTCTTCGTCCCCCGAGGGATAATCCTCGGGTTCATACACCGGGGATGGTGGGGGTGCGATCGGCGCCGGGTACTCCTCGGACATCAAGATAGGAAGGTTGGGATCCTCCTCGGGATCCTCCTCGGAGTCTACTTCCATGTCTTCCCCGGGGTGTGCCTCCTCGGGCTCATAGAAGGGATCGTCATGTGCATTGTCGTATGGGAAGTATGGGTTAGGAGCTTGGATTCCATAGAGGGCTTCTTCGATTTGATTTCTAAGTTGAGTGGTTCTCCTCGTTTCAACCATGGTGTCTAAGGAAGGGAAAGAAAAAAGGCGTTAATATAGAATCATCCTTAGTTTCTATAAGGTGAAGACAAAGTTAAGGAAGTCGAGGCGTCATTTATAAAGACCACATATAAATGTTTTATTTTAGGACTTTTCATTTTCTTGGCCCTATTCAAGAGTCTAAGATTTTCATTTACTTAAGAAGAAGTTCTTACTTTACCAATAAGTTTCGTACAAGTCAAGTCTATCAAAAGGTTCTAACAACTAGTGTAAAGTTAAAAGTTGAAATACTTATGTTACTTAAGTTTCGAAAAGGTGGATAAGGAAGTTTAAGGATAGTAGTTCTAGAACTAAATACTTGGTATTAATGTTTCCAAATTTTTAGGAAATTTTCTTAGCTAAGAAGTTTAAATTGGAAAGTTAACATTCTTAAGTTTCCTTTAAGGGTTATAGAAGGGAATTTCTTACAAATAGATGTTCGGATAGCGGAATGAAAAACTTTGGTTTTAAAAGTTCTCGGTTTTCAAAAAAAATCGGTTTTAAAAGTTTTCGGTTTTGAAAACAAAACATTTAGCTCTGATACCACAATTGTAACATCCCTATTTTACAACATTGGGTATTACCGCCAGTGACCTCGGATTTTACCGTCCAAAGTCACCCAAGGCTTTTAGAATGATATAGAACGATAAAATGCGGAAATAAACATAATCAGGTAAATAAAAGGAGCTCTCGAAGGAGACTTTGTTCTTACAACCCAACTTACATTACTTAAAACCAAAAGCTTGTTCGGAATTACAATTCATAAAAACTTTGTCTTTAAAGCATAAACGGAAATAAACCAAAAGGATTTGCAAATACATCTTGGAACTTCTCGTCCTTCCTTTGCCCTTCACCTTACGCCTTGTTGAAATTCCTAGGTTCTGACATAATTCGCGAGGGGCGAGAATATGCGAGGCAAACATGCGGAAAAGAAGAACTACACTAAGCAAGCGGCGGAACTTCCCAAGGGTAACTCGGTAATTTGAGTAATAGCGAGGAAGATATTAACGGGTTGTGTTTTAGGATAAGGTTTATTTATGTGGGGTTTAACGGTACGAAGGACAGCGTATCTCAAGCGGAGATAGCTCGATAATCGAGAGAAGAGATACTAGATTGTAGACTTCTTTTAGAATCGATCGAGTGAGAGGACGAGGGTCGTTAGTCGGATTTCTACTCGGTGTTGTTTTGTTTTCAGATTCTTCTAGAGTTTGTAAAACGACAATTCCCTTTTTAATTTCGAGTAAGTTTTGTTTTGTTTTCAATGTTTTCTTTTATTGAAGTTATTTGCTTTATTACTATGAGTAGTGAGTAGTTTTCTTATCTAGGGTAGGGGTTGAAACCCGACATAGTTATGCATGTTTGATGAATAAGTTGATGTTTTGAAATGCCTTTTATCTATTTTTGATTGCTTGTTGTGTTTATGCTTAGACGATAGTCGAGGTAATTTGGGTTTGCAATTTGATCGAAAGAGAAAATTGTTGACTTGAATGTTGATATTGTTCGATTACGAAAGTTTTGAGTTTTGGATTCTAAACAAGTGATTGAGTGAATTGATTTAGGAGAATTGATTGATTTGCTTGTTAATCAACGAAAGTTGATAAATTTACCTTTTAAAGGCATGATCTTTATCTTCTTAGGAGTTTATATGCATGGCTATGTTGTGGTAACCCTTGTCCTAGATCTTTTATTCTTAATGAGTTAGTTTTTGTTTGCTTTCATACTATTCGTTATTGAGTTCACTTTGCCTCGGTACCGAATCTGTGTTTTAGTTCGTTATTCGGTGTTCGTAGGTTTTCCAGGTTCGTTTACGACCCTGACAAGGACGTTAACGAGGTTGGTCGTAGGTGTCTTTGCCTGTTTTGTTTTGTTTTTCTTGTTTTTAGTAGTTGATAGACAAACAACTCTGCTTCCCATGGAACAATCTTGACTTCGCTATACTCAGTGGGGTCTTGACTATAAATTTATTTTTTGTCAAGTAAAACACCCTTCAACAAATTGGCGCCGTTGTCGGGGAAGCAACAGTGTTTGTTTGTTTATCTGTGGGTTTGGGAATAGCCCGGCCCCGTTTTTGTTTTTTAATTTTGTTTTCTTTGTCTGTTTTCTCAGCGTATGCCAGCAGGACGTCGCAGGCTCGAATTTGACAACACCGGTTATTATTCCGAACCTGAGCGCACCTTGCACCGTAGAGGAAGAGAAAATCGAGCCATGGCTAAACTTGAAGAGATGGCTCGCTAGATGGCAGAACTCTAGAGGCAGATGGAGGCATTACAAGTTGACCGAGACACCGCTACTGCCGAGGCTGAACATGAACGAGTGAACAACGCTCGTTTACAAGAAGACCTGAATGCCTATCCGAGGAATGCCAAGCAATATATGCATCCAGAACTGAGGGTGTCGGAGTCTGCAATTGTGCGTCCAGAGATAGAGAAGAATTTTGAGATTAAATCTCAATTTATATCCTTGATTAAAAGGGTTCAATTTGAAGGGAAACCTACTGAGTGCCCTATGGAACATATTAGAAACTTTCTTGATCTATGTGACAATATAGCTGCTACAGGTGTCTCACTTGAACATGTTCTATTAAAAGCTTTTAGGTGGTCTCTTACTGAAAAGTCCCAGAGCTGGTTGGAGAGCTTACATCCTAAGTCTATCAGGACTTGGAAGGCTTTGTTTGATCAATTTCTTACAAAGTTTTTTCCTCCTGCGAAGACAACGGAGTTGAG
This sequence comes from Fallopia convolvulus, assembly GCA_964016875.1. Classification (NCBI taxonomy): domain Eukaryota; kingdom Viridiplantae; phylum Streptophyta; class Magnoliopsida; order Caryophyllales; family Polygonaceae; genus Fallopia; species Fallopia convolvulus. The sequence continues at coordinate 33,377,435 of OZ024732.1, read as the reverse complement.
AAAATGCATCACCTTCTATCACCAGCTGCCTAACGAGACCATTGTAGAGACTTGGGAAAGGTTTAAAGAGATGCTTAGACAGTGCCCTACCCATGGGCAACATTTATATGTTCTCCAAGAAATCTTTTTCCAGGGTATTAACGCAGAGACGAAGAACCGCATCAACACGCATACAGCGTGCGATTTTATTGAGATGGATCCCAAAACTGCATGGGAATTGATGGACAAGCTTTCTAACTACGATGCCATGTATGGTACCCAACAATCACCCCATCCCCAGAGACGTCTCTACGTGCCTAACAAGGAAGATGTTGATCCCGATGTCAAAAATCAATTTCTGCAAGACAAGGTCAATCGCTTGAAGAAACAGGTAAGTAAACTGAAATCCTCTCAATCTTCTCAAGAATGTGGGTCTTCTGCCCATATTACTTCTGCTTGCACTAACATAGAGCAGGTAAGAGCCGCTGAGACATATGCTGAAGTGAATTATATGAGAGGCCCATACAGAAACATGTCTAGTAATTTTGACAGGTCAAACAATTATCCAACGTGGGGCAATCAAAATCCGAATTCCAACTATGCAGCGCCTCCACCGGATAGACGACCTGCACCGTATCGACCTCTAGGCTACCAAGAGCCACCATCATGGTTACAAGGGTTACAAGAAGGCATTAACGGAGTCAATAACAAAGTTAATGAAGTTCAAGTCAACCTTAATAGCCAATTAAAAAGATGGGGAGAGTTCGATGTGTGGAAGAAGAATGTCGACTCCCAGCTAGGGAACCTTGCTTCACATATTCCAAGACCACAAGGGCAACTCCCAGGCCAACCCGAGGAGAACCCTAGAGGACAAATAGCAGCGGTGCACCTTAGGAGCGGAAAGACACTACCGAAGCGTGTCCAAGCTAAAGAGAAGAGCCCCACAACTGATAAAGAAGCCATGACTCAGCTCGATAACGAACCAGAGAGGGTCGTTACCGAACCTGAACACCTTGGTAACGATGCTTCAACGACCCAGTCCAGGTAAGTTCCCTATTCTAAGCTCCTCTCTCAATCCTAGTCTCGTTAACGACCCCACCAAGGTCGGTAACGATCCTCCGAATGCACCAATCGACCCTAATATCGACCCGGTAGCATCACCTCTCGACCCCGATTTGGTTCCGAGAATGGTGAAATCTCTTCCTTTTCCTACTAAGTCTAAGGACTCTACTGAGAGCAAGTTTAAGCGTTTCGTTAAAATTCTCCAAGGCTTAAATATTTCTATCCCATTCGCTGAGGCCCTAAGGAAAATGTCGGCATACACAAAATTCTTGAAAGATATTCTTAGCAGGAAAAGATCCATTACAGAGCTGCAAGATGAGGTCCGATCCATTGCTCTACCAGAGAAATTAGGTGACCCAAGGAGATTTTCCATAACAATTGGCATAGGCGACCACCGATTCAAGGCTCTATGTGATTTGGGAGCCAGTGCCAGTTTACTCCCTCTATCAATCTGGTCAAAAGCCAATATGGGACCATTGGAACCTGTAGCATAAGGTTGTACATGGCGGACGGGTCTAGTGTAAAAGCTACAAGAGTCGTGGATGATTACCCCATTCAAGTTGGGAAATTTTTCATTCCAAACGATTTTATCGTCCTCGACATGCCCGAAGATCCTCAAGTCCCCATCATATTAGGCAGGCCATTCCTTGCTACAGCAGGTGCCAGGGTAGACATACGGAAAGGACTCCTCACTTTTGATAATGGAGAAGAACGCGTAGAATTCAGCCTTGACCAAAACGCCAATGACCAAACTACGGCCGCGCATATCGAGTTGTCTCAGCCAGAACTCGATAGTGCTATTTCTATCGACTTTCCTCCATCCAATAGAGAGAACAGGAGTGGGACTCAGATTTCTACTGACCCTCCTTGGTCCAGCATCGAGTCCCTCATGCAATGCTATGATGGAGGAGTCGTTAGCACAAGCTCGGTAACGACTCCGACAACCTCAGTGTCATCATCATTTCCAATAAAACAAGGTGGTGAGTACTCTAACCATGAAATCACTATTACTGGTTATGATTCTTCTCCGTACATTGTTCCTACACTGTATCCTACTATCTATGCTATAGAGGAGTCCAAACCTCCTTGGTTTTCGGATTTCACTAACCCATGTGTAGGAATACCGGGCATATTGCTAGAAGATGAAGGACCAAATTTAGTGACATGTGCCGATAATATTTACAAAGCTAAATTCAGGGTCCCTCAAATTTTTGACATAGCTGCAAAGGAAACACCTTGAGCCAAGGTAAGTACGTCGGGCTAACGACGTTAAAAATAGCGCTTACGGGAGGCAACCCGGTTTTAGTTTAGTTTAGATTTTTCTTTCTTTTAGATCTTTTTCCTAGCTTTCTTTTAATTTTTTAGTAGTTTAGAAATTAGCAAGATAGAATTGTTTGGAGCTAACATGATACAGGAGTTGGGCTCGGGAAAATCATTGAAAAATAGGTCACGTAGGCTCGTTAATGACCCCCACCAGGGTCGTTAATGACCCAGTTCGGCGACCCAAAAAGGAAACGGGCAAGATAAGTTTTTTTTACCTAATCTATCTTCTATATCTTACCCATTCCGCCATTCCTACATCTAGCCCTCCTATAAAAACCCCTCAAAAACTCCCAAATCCCACACTCAAATCTCAATTCAAAGCTTACATTCTCAAACCAAATCCATCGATTCCTCTCACCACCGATCGATACCCACCATCATCCCCGCCCTAGCCCTAGAATCCCACCACGATAACGAACCTCCATTCTCAAGTTCATTACCGGCGAGAAATCAAGCTCGTTAACCATCACAAAATTCAAACTTGTTCTTCAATCCTTCAATCCAACGGTATGATTTTTAAACCCTAACTCTCTATTTGCAAGATTCATGATGTTTGGGGTAAAAATTTCATATCTTGTTCTTCTTTGAAGTGGTTAAATTCCATGTCTATTTTGCTCAATGATTTTGTTGCTTCTTACAATGGTGTTTGATCTTGAATTATATTGGTTTGTTCTTGCTTAACTTTGCATAGAAATTTTGATTTGAAAAAGCATGAACTACCTTGTTCTTAAATTGAGTTGATCTTCACCATGTGTTTTTGAGCAATTTTGATATGTTCGGGTTGGGTAATAGATCAAGTATGGGGTGCATCAGCATGATTGTGTGTCGTATGTGGGATTGTGTTTGGTCCATGCTTGATTAATTGGGAAATTTGTGGAGTTTAGAGCTCGGAATAAATCGCGAGTGCTCTCACCCAGGCTCGTTAACGACTTGATCAGGTTCGTTAATGACCCTGCTATACATCCAGTTTTAAAAACAAGTCCAGGCTCGTTAACGACCCAATTGGCTCATTAACGAGGCAAGTCGAGAGCGTTTCCAAGGCCAAGTATGGGGTCTCTTGTGGTTTGTGTAGATTTTATCATGGACAATTCATGTCTCTTTTGTAGGTTCATATGGCAAGTACTAGCAGAGCTGCAACAAGAGCCGGGAACAAGAAAAGGACTCAACGGTCCCAGTCTCCTCCCCGCATGGACAACGTTATTTTGCACACTCAAGCATAGGCTGACCGCTACAATGCCATCTTGGATAAGGACCACTACACTAGGTGGTTCTCGAGGTCGAGTTCCAAGTCAATGGGAATATACAAGGATGTCAAGCACGCCTTTGCCATTCTTGGAGTGCCAAAATTATTGAAGAAGGAGAAGACACCGTACTTCCCAGCTCTTACTTCCGAGTTCTTAGCTACTCTTGAGACTAGCTTCCCAACCAAGACCTCGGCAAGACAGATAAGATTTCGGCTAGGCAATGTCAATCACGAGTGCACTATGGAAGATTTCAATGACTATCTCGAGCTCCCTAATCCTTCTCGGGACTATAAGATCAAGGACTACAAGGTGACTAGAACGTGGAGCTATATTTCTCGAGAAGTTGAACCTTCTGTTGCAGCACTTCCCGCGGCAAAAATCATCAACCCCATTTTCCGGATTATACTCCGAGTCTTGGGCACCACTTTTTGGCTCAAGAGAGAGCTTTCAAGGCCCACAAGGATGGAAGTTGCATGCCTCCAAACCATACTCTTTGAGGATCCCGCCCCGTTGAATTTAGGGTACGAGTGGTTACAATACGTCGAGAAGCAAGGGATCAAGTCAAAGGAGGGGTGGTGCGGGAATTTGGTTAGTCTATTGGCGGAAAATCTCGGTGTCGACCTCTCCCTTTACCCACCGAATCACGCTCAACTGCTTGACAAGAACTATTGGTTCATCTCGAACATTTTTGTACGGACCGAGAGAGGGCACGCTACCAAGGTTCATGGCCAAGATGTCCCTCTTACCTTGGATAAAATGGAGCTTCTTTACGTGCCAAATTAGTACGAGTCTTGGACGGGTCATGCATTTCTGTTGGATCATAAGCCGCAAGATGAGCCGCCTTTGAGGTCGTGTGTTTCAAGGTTTGCTCAGGAAGATGATGTCATGGATGAAGATGATGATGAGACGGAGGTAGGAACAGAGGCGGGCACGGAAGATCTCGATATCGGGGACGATGACCTCGGTACCGAGGTTTTGGGCAACAATGACAGCTTCGTTAACGAGCCACCCAGGGTCGTTAACGACTACTTCGAGGCTACTACCGAGGCACACAGCTTCGATAACGACCCCCGACGCCTGTCGAGCCACACTCTTATGGTCGTATGCCTTACAACCCGGTAATTTTTCAAGACCACTTCCAGCCTCACGACCACTACCAACCACCTCCTCATCCCACTTACACTAGATCAAGTGTTCCACCTCCATGGGCCAAAGATCTTTCGTTTCAAATGCAACGGCTTAACTTGCAGCAGACACACCTCTACCAGAGGATGGATCGGTGGGAGAGTGTTTACTCTGCTCGTATGGAACTAGATGACGCGAGGCATCAGCAAAGGGAGACGGATGATGCGGAGCGTTAGAGGACAATGTATGATTTTATGGGGAACTTTGAGCGCCGACTTCCACCACAAGGGCGCTGATCCAGCGTTTGAGAGTTGTTTCTTTTCTGCTTCAAAAATCTTGGAAGTGTTTTCTTTCTCTTTTTTCTCTTTTCTTTTCTTTTCTTTTCTTCTGCTTATTTTATTATAGTGGGGACACTGTAATTTTAAGTACGGGGTGGGAAAGGGAAGAAAACTTGTGTGTTTGCTTGTTTTGTGTGTCTTGTTTATTTTAGTTGTCTTTTGCTTTGAAAAATAAAAAATAACAAAAAATTGAAAATTTCCAAAAAGTGTTTTTAGAATGGATAAATACCCTTTCTTTTGGTTCTATGATAATAGTTGCTAGCATGATCATATAATTCCTTGCAAGCATGTTTTTGATAGTATAGTCTGACTCTTGATTTGGAGTTGTTTTTATAGAGGAATAGCATTTGATGAAATTGAGCATATATACTTTTTAGCATGAGTGATGCAATCCAACAAAAATCTACCTTGTGAGTTGTTTTTGGCCTTATAGGGAGAACATTAAAAATTCCTCTTCTTTTCTAGTGTGATTTTACTCTCTTTATGTATATTATCTCTTGGAATTGTGATGGTTATCTATTTCTTGAGACCTATATAAGATTTATAGTTCATTACTTGTGAAGTCAGATGATAGAGAACTTGTTTTCATAAGCCCTATTTATCCATATCCACCCTTACGTGATCCTTCTTTTGACAACCAATTTGAGCCTGAAACCTTTTATTTTTAGCTCCACAAAATTATTTCCCTAGCTGAGATAAGCTTGACCCTATCCGGGGATTAGGACTTAGATTGGAGAGGATTATTTTGTTGAGTGAAATGTTATGTTTGGTTCGAAATCAAGGGTTTTGGGAAGGGTAAATTGGAAGTCTCTTGTGTTAATTTGTAAAAAGATCTCTTGGTAAGAAAGGATGCACAAAAGAAGGTTGTTGATGATAAAAAAAAGAGAGAGAACGAGTAGACGTTGAAGCTCGTTAACGACCTAGTTGGCTCGTTCACGAGGCTATTCGAAAAAAAAAAGCAGAAAAGGAAAAAAAAGAGGGGGGGGGGGGGGGGAATGAAAGAAGAAAAGATAAGGAGAAAAGAAGTAAGATGTGCATTTGTGTTTAAGATAAGCTAGAGATTCTTTTGAGCTTGTTTTATGAGACTTTCTAAGATATATTGGGTAAGTGAAAGTGCATAAAGAAGTTAGTTTGGTATTTGTTTTATGAGAGTTTTGGGAGATGTGTGAGTTTTTAGGAGTCTTTGATTCCCGGATATTATTAGCACCACATGACCAAAATATTTTCCATGCCTTATTGTCTTTACCAAGCCCCATTACAACCCGGCCGAATGGAAGCTTTTATAAAGTTTTTCATTGAGCCTAAGTTCTCTTGATGATTTTTGCTTGTTTTGACAAATCTTAGGTGGAGTGTTTGGTGATATAAGTTCCAATTTCTATGAGTTTTTGCATATAAGATGAGTTGAGAGATTGAATTTATAAGCCTAAACACATGAGAGTTGAGTGAAACACATATATCCCTGGGGAGGTTGGATTGTATTTTGCTAATGTCTATTAAGTGCTTATATATGTGTGATGACGTTAATAGTCATTTGCTATTTTCTGCTATGTTTTTGATGTTGCTTTTTAGTTGATGGCTATTTACTTGATGAGCATGATTATTTGGTTTTGATTATTGTTTAGTGATTGCTTGAGGACAAGCTGTAACACCCCTATTTTACATCATTGGGTATTACCGCTAGTGACCTCGGATTTTACCGTCCAAAGTCACCCAAGGCTTTTAGAATGATATAGAACGATAAAATGCGGAAATAAACATAATTAGATAAATAAAAGGAGCTCTCGAAGGAGACTTTGTTCTTACAACCCAACTTACATTACTTACAACAATAAAGCTTGTTCGGAATTACAATTCATAAAAACTTTGTCTTTGAAGCATAAACGGAAATAAACCAAAAGGATTTGCAAATACATCTTGGAACTTCTCGTCCTTCCTTTGCCCTTCACCTTACGCCTTGTTGAAATTCCTAGGTTCTGACATAATTCGCGAGGGGTGAGAATATGCCAGGCAAACATGCGGAAAAAAAAGAATTAGTCTAAGAGACTAAGCAAGCGGGAACGGAACTTCCCAAGGGTAACTCGGTAATTTGAGAAATAGCGATGAAGATATTAATGGGATGTGTTTTAGGATAAGGTTTATTTATGTGGGGTTTTACGGTACGAAGGAGAGCGTATCTCAAGCGGAGATAGCTCGATAATCGAGAGAATAACTACTAGACTGTAGACTTCTTTTAGAATTGAACGTATGTTGGGAATGTTATTAATTTATACAAGTTCAAAGCCTCTAGCGCCCTGAGCGGACCGAGATCCGGATCGATCATTTGAGACCGGTCCGGTTTTGATATCTTTAAATGTGCATTGGGCACTTATCTTATATAGTGACGAAAATAACCGATTTTGTTAATGATTTTAAAAAAGGGGGTGGGGGCTCAGATGGCCCGATCCACCAATGGAAACTCGGTTTCCAGCACTTAGCTAGAGTGCAACTCGTCCCTCCTTGCAATCGGAGCGGACTGGAACAAGATCCTGAAAGTCGTACTTCAAACACGTAGGCATTACGACTTCGTAAGTTTTATAGAGGCGTCGGCTACTTCCGCGCCCCTCACTAGTTTGTTCGACATTGACCTCTTAACGAGGCCGTAAACAATCAAGACCACAACCAAACTAGCATAATTAATCCCATCAATAATAAAGAGAGAACTAACAATGGGGTCGTTATATCTAACAATCGCTATTTCCTAGGTTCCTTTTTTTTGATACTTAGCACACAAGTTGTTCCCAACATCGAGAATTTTACGGAGATGAATATATAAGGTTACAAGGGGAAATTCCACTTGCCTTGGTTCTAACGATAACGGATTTAGCGATAAAACGGAAGTGTGGTTCGCAACTTCGAACGAGAATCTCGACCTATCGACACGGAAATTTACGAACGATCTTTAAATACGAATTCCTTTTTAAGGTTTGGAAATTCTCTTATATACTTAGTATAAGGGAAAGGAATTCTAAATTATTATAATAATAATTTAGGTGAGTCAGGTTCATGTGCGAATGGGCGCTCATGTGCGAAATAAGAAAGAACAAGAGTCGTTGGATCAAGAAAAATCAAAGGCGCTGATCATTTCACTTAAAAAGGGGGAGAAAACGGCACGAGCGAATTATTGACGAATTATTCGCGTATTTTTGAAAAAACAGAAATAGGACACGCGCCCAGATTGTTCATCAGTATTGTGGATTTGTTCATCAATAATGTGGATTTGTTCATCAAAATTGTGATTTTGTTCATCAAAACTGTGATTTTGTACATAAATAAATTATTGCTTGTGCATCAAAAATCTATTGTTTGTACATAAAAAATGAACAAATGTGTATCAAAATTACATGCAATATGTTCATCAACATTGTGATTTTGTTCATAAAAAACGAAAATATTTATTCATTGGTTTTGGCATATTTGTTCATCGGTTTGTGCATATTTGTTCATTAGTAACATCAATTTGTTCACTGGTTTATGCATATTTGTTCATTGCCTTTTTCATATAATTGTTCATTACTAGATGCATATTTGTTCACTAGTAACCTCAATTTGTTCATTGCTATATGCATATTTGTTCATTAATAACATCAATTTGTTCATAGCTAAATAAGGCACAAGCACTCCTATTCGATTTGTTGCTATCTCGTTCTATTAGTATACACCATATTATTGCAAAGTCAAATTCTTTATCTATTATCTTTTCCATTCAAGTTTCTACATCAAACTTATCTTAATTTGGTACTATATTGAGCACTTCATTCGTATTGACAAGTTAGCCTTAAAGCACTTCATTCGTATTATACTTTGAATTCAAGATAGCCTTAAAGCACAAAATAAAAGCAAAAATGCACAAATAGATAGTCCTGATTGTAGAAGTTGATGGTATTAATAGTCCTAAATGTACAAGTTGATAGCCTTGACACATAAAACATAATTTTATTTCAATTCACAAATAAGGGTATAATTATGAACAAATAAGGTCATATCAATGAACAAATAAGGGTATATCCATGAACAAATAAGGTATATCAACGAACAAATAATGATGTACCAATGAACAAAAAAGAAGTATACTAATGAACAAATAATGGTATACCATGGGTATATCAATGAACAAATAGGGGTATATCAATGAACAAATACGAGTATATCAATGAACAAATATGGGTATATTAAAACTAATTATATGTGCATAAAAAACTACATAATATTGTATTCCTACACATAAATAAGGTTAAAAAATAAAATTAAAAATTAAAAAAGTTCGAAATCAATGAACAATGTTATCAAAAACTCAATGCACAATTAGTTAGTATTGATGAACAATTGGTGAATATTGATGAACAAATCGCTATTTTTGATGAACAAACTTGGCGCGTCTCATAAAAACGTATTTTTTGAAAAATTCGTGAATAATTCGGGAAAAATTCTTCAGTGACGTATTTTATTGAAAAATACGCGAATAATACGTGAAAAATTCGCTCGTGCCGTATTTTATTTTTTAATGAATGTTTAATCAGGGACGTTGATTTTTTGGAATGAACGATCGAGATTTATTCTTAATTCCCACATAGGCGACCATTCGCACGGGACTCTTCTTCAGTTTAGGTGACTAATAATAATATTCCTTTATTATTATTTTAATTTTGTAATATCCTTTTATTCCTTAAAAATCCTTATTCTTAATATTTAATCATTTTCATTCTTGGAAACCAACCATTATCTTTATTTAATTTAATGGAATATTCTTTTATAACTTAACTTGCTATTTGCTTAATATAAATAAGCAAGGAAATCTTTATAAAAACATATGATATAGTTTTCATCCATAAAAGATTTATTGTATTTAAAACCTCTTAGGCTTGTAAAAGGTCTACTATGCCCTTATTACACTTCTCAATCTTAGTGTTATTATAATATTTATCTTTTATCAATAATACTTATAACATTATATATAATACTAGTTTCTATCAATAATAATTTATTAATATCCATTACCTTAGTAAACTTTGTCTAGATATAAAATCATATTATATAGAGATAAAATAATAATAGCCACTTTCTTAGTAATTTTCATAAATAGAACTTTCTATTTATTTCATAAGGTAAGCTTTCTAACATAATATGAAATTATTCTTGTTTATTTTATTCTCATAATTCTTTTCATATCCTATACATGATCATGGCTTAAAAGATCTTACTTTATTTTTATAGTATATTTCTATGATATCTTAGTTTGTAAATATTATATCGTTTCTATAACTTAAAATATCTTTTCATGCAAGATATTTTAGTAATATAATATTATATTATATATCAATTTAAGATCACAAATGTCATATTCATAATAAAACTTATGTCTTGTAACTATTATAATATGATATAAGATTTTATCACCACTACCATATTTTTATTATTAAAAGCTATATATATGAAAATCTCTACACCTAGAGATATGACAACTTCAATAATAATTTTATTATCATAATTATCACTATTATAAATAATTTCATATCCTTAAATTCTCTATAATTAGAGATTTGCAACATAATTATCTTATATAAACTTTCGCCTCATTAAAAGTATTGTTTTTAATATCAAAGCTACATCTTTTATGCTAGTAATTTTATAAAACACTTTTTATAAGAATAATTTAATAATATGAACATAACCATGTCTTGCACAATATATTTTAATATCCTAAGAAAATCCTCAATACTTTATTTAATTTATTTATCTTCTCTTTTCCAACTAACAAGATCTTCAAATAATATTCTTATTAAATTTAAAACTTGCAAATCAACCTTATTTGATTTTCTTATTTCTACTAGCATATTTTTTTAATAAATTTAAATTAACTAATTTAATAAAATAGAATAAAATAAAAGTTTAGAATTATATTGATTTGGGGTTCCTATATTACAGAATACAAGGGAAGAAGAGCAAGGGAGGGCCGGCGGTGTTGGGGCGGTGGCACCAGGAGCTCCGGCGAGGCAGGGGCGGTGCGCGTAGACGTCGGGCGGCGCACGGTGGCAAGGGGCGACGTCGGCGGTCTCCAAAGGGGAAAAAGAGGAGGCCTTTGGTGGTGCTTTGGATGGAAAAACAAGCTTCAAGGGGCTGATTTTTGGGACAATTGAGAGTAAATTGCAAGAAGGAAGAGAATGGGTTGAAGATGTGAGTTCTAAGGGTGGTTTGAAGCCCTTTAAATAGGCAAAGGGGGTGGAGCTTGTGATCCATGGCAATGGGAGTGCACCAATGGAGAGGAGGAGGATGATCCTCCATTGGTCACCATTGTGCTAGTTCAGGGATGATAAAGGGTGATGTAGGGTATGTGATGTCATGGAGCTAGTCCTACAAGCTAGAGGAAGAAGAAGGACATGCAATGGCCCCTTTTTTATTCTACGTCAGTTCCATCAGACAAAGTCTGATTTCTTTTTAGAAAAAGAATAAGAAAAGATGTTATTATAAAAAGGGTGGGTAAATGAGTAAGAAATTGCAAATGGTCTAGCGGATTTAGGGGGGATGGGCGTGTGAGTGTGTTGCAAGAGGTCTCGGGTTCAAGTCTCGGCTCTTGCATTCTTTTTACTAGACCTGTATTGTAATTTTAATGCCTTGATGTAATTTATTTTATTTAATAAAATTTCGAGATTCACAATGCATTATTTTTATTTAAATGCTTTTAATTTATTCATAACCCTTATGATGCATTCTTGAACTTTATTTGATTTAATTTACTTAATATTCTCTTTTTAAAGAGAAAATAAGGGTTATTATAATATATTAGAACTTCTCTTTTACATAGAGAAAAAAATTATGAAGATAAATATTATATTATAGTTGGTTTTAAAAGCCTTGGAATATCGCGGATATTACAATAGTACCTCCTTAAATTAGTTTCGTCCCCGAAACTAGAGGAAAGTAGGGCGGTACCGAGATGGGAAAGAAAGACATCTACAAAACTCACAACTTGTGAGGTCACTACGGGGTCTAGTAACCCCTTAAAAAGATAATACTAATGGTTCTTAGGAAGACATTAATTGGGGAAAACGTCTCTGCATATCTTGCTCGGTTTCCCAAGTTGTACCTTCCTTGCCATCTTTGGACCAAAGTAACCGAACTAGAGGTACTTCTTTGTTGCGTAGTTGCTTCACTCGGTGCTCTACTATCTTAAGTGGTCTCTCCTCGTAAGTGCCATCCGACTGGATTTCGACATCGTCGAAGTTGATTATGTGGGATTCGTCGGGCACATACTTCCATAGAAGTGACACGTGGAACACATTATGCACAGGGTGAGCTGAAGGCGGTAAGGCAACTCGACAAGCTAGGTTGCTGATGTCTCTTTATTTGGTGGTGTTTTCATATGTGATTTCCTTTGTAAATATGTTTCTTTTTCCCCTTTTCTTGTGTGTTTTGTTCCTTTTTAGCTTAGTTCCCGTATTTCTATGAGATTCGGAGACTACGCGCGTTTTATGTGTTTTGTAGGTGTTTTAGCATGAATCGAGGATCGATTTGAAGGAGGGTCGAGACATGGAGCAAGGCCTGAGCAAAGGAGGAAAGAGAGGAGCAAGCCATGAAGAAGAACAAGAGGAAAGCCAACAAGAAGAAGGTGGAACGAGGTTCGGACCGAGTTGCAACCAACCTCGGGCCCGACTTGAAGTTTCAACCTCGGACCGACTTGCACAGTAACTCGGGCACGAGGTCCTCCGTGTCGGTCCGAGTCGGTCACTAGACTACTTGGGCTCCAAGGCACGAAATTGTGAACTTCCACTTTTGCCCCTCATCTAATCTATAAAAGGCCCTCTTGCCTTCTAATTTAGGGGGCTCTCTCACACAAGGAAGAGGTTCCCACACTTGGCAAGGAACCAACCCTCAAGAGGATACTTGGAGAGCAAGGAGGAAGAAGAGGAGAAGGAGAAGAGAGAGAATCGGCCCAAGGGAAAGGAAGATTTGATAGGTTTGGTTGATAGATTAGCTTTGCTTTGTTTTGATCTTGTGGATTTGGAAACCTTTGATTTGAGTTTGTGGATTGCTTTTGATTTTGAATGAAACTTTGCTTTGGTTTGAGATTGATGATGTTGATTGCTTTCCATTTTGATTTGTTTGCTTTCTTTGTTTGCCACATGGAGTAGATCTCCTTGATCTTGGGTTATGGGGGAAAACCCTAGCTAGGTTTGGGCTAGAAACCCCAATTCCATAGCCTTGAGTGTTTGATCTAAGGAACCCACTCTACATAGAGCTACAATTCCTTGCGAAAGTAAGGAATCAAGGCATGTGATTGGCAAAGTAGCGAAAGTGAACATGTGTCAATCTCAAGACCTTGCTTCGAAGGGGATTTCCCCTATGATCGATGTGTAGAAGTGGTTGGAACGAGGGCAAAAGCACTCGATCCTAGTCCGATCATCACTCATTGCTTGAATTGGGGTGGAAAAGCCTTAATCTACTAGAGAAGGAACCCAAAAGCCCAAGATCTACTTTCAATCTCTGAAGTTCGACAAACCCAGCTACCTCGGGCCCGTCTTGCCCTACGTCGGTCCCGACTTCCCTCTTGTCGCCAACCTCGGGCCCGACGTGACACTTGTGTCAGTCCCGATCGTTCTATTTGTTTTCTTTTGTTTGAAGCTCTCCTTTCCATCTTTCTAGTGTCTAGGCACCTCAATCGAGTAGATTTCCCGAGTGTTCGACACCCACCACGTACTACAACGGGGTCGGGTTATAAATTGTATCTCTAGACCCTCGCACCACCGAGAGGCGATCAGTTGTCGACCCTTTCTAAGATCTCAAAGGGTCATACGTATCGAGGGTTAAGCTTGCCTCGCTTTCCGAAGCGGAAAACGCCCTTTGAGGGAGATACTTTGACGAAAACCTTATCTCCTACCACAAACTCGATGTCCCGTCTCTTCAGGTTTGCATAAGATTTCTGTCGACTCTGAGCAGTCAAAATTCTTTGATGGATAAGCGCAACCTCTGAGGCAGTTCTTTCTACTAGCTCCGGTCCGAGAAGTATTTTGTCGGCATTGTCGTCCCAACAGAGCGAAGAACAACACTTCCGGGCGTACAAGGCCTCGAAAGGAGCCATCTTGATGGTGGAATGCCAGCTGTTATTGTAGGTGAATTCTATAAGATGCAAGCTGTCATCCCAACACGTTGTGCGGTCTAGCGCACAAGCTCGGAGCATGTCTTCAAGAGTTTGGATGGTCCTTTCTGATTGACCATCGGTTTGAGGATGGAAAATTGTGCTGAAATTCAGTTCTGTGCCCATGGCCTTATGTAAACCTTTCCAAAAGGAGGCCATGAAATGACCGTCTCGATCAGAGATAATCGTCTTTGGGGTTCCATGGAGATGGACGATTTCCTTAACGAAAACTGTTGCTAACTTTGGAGCTTTCCACTTCTTTTGGATGGGGATGAAGTGGGCGCTCTTGGTGATCCGACCCACGATAACCCAAATGGAATCCTTCTGCTTTTGAGTCTTGGGTTGGTCGGTCACGAAGTCCATTGCTATATCCTCCCATTTCCATTCGGGTACGGGAAGGGATTGCAATTTTCCTCCAGGTCTTCTGTATTCGATCTTTACTTTCTGACCAACTAAACACTTAGATTTGAATTCTGCGACATCTTGTTTCATATTTGGCCACCAGAAATTTCTTCGTACATCCTTGTACATCTTACTTGCTCCTGGGTGTACGGAATAGGCAGATGCATGGGCTTCTTTTAATATGATATTTCTAAGCTCGTCCACGGCTGGCACACAAATCCGATTTCGAAACCAAAGGGAACCGTCATCCTGAATGACGAATCCCGGTGCCTTGCCTTCTTGCACTTCTCTACTTATCCTGATTAGCATGAGGTCGTCTGTTTGCTTCTCTCTGATTTCGGCTAACAAGTCGGAATGAATTTCCAAGGTGTTTAGACAACCTTGTTGCCTTCCAAACCAGACCTCGATGCCTTCTCTTATCAGTTCTTGTTGGAGCTTCGGCTGAATTGTTAGCATTGTGATCAAGCCCTCTTGTTGTGTCTTACAACTGAGAGCGTCTGCTACGACGTTAGCTTTGCCCTGGTGATAGAGCAGCTCGATGTCGTAGTCCTTCAGTAGTTCCAGCCATCTTCTTTGTCTCATGTTCAGTTCCTTCTGAGTGAACACGTACTTCAAACTCTTGTGGTTTGTGAAAATCTGACATTTGACCCCATACAAGTAATGTCGCCAAAGCTTTAAGGCAAACACCACTGCTGCTAGTTCGATGTCGTGCGTCGGATAGTTCACTTCGTAGACCTTGAGCTGTCAGGATGCATAAGCGATTATTTTCCCTTTCTGCATTAGCACGCATCCCAAGCCTTGCTTTGATGCATCACTGTATACTACGTAATCTTCGTGTCCATCTGGCAGAGTCAACACTGGTGCGCTTATGAGGCACTTCTTGAGTACTTGAAAGCTCTCTTCACATTTTTCATCCCACACAAACTTCTTGTGGGTTTTCCGGAGTAGCTTCGTCATCGGTAGGGCGATCTTTGAGAACCCTTCGACGAACCTTCAGTAGCATCCTGCAAGTCCTAGGAAGCTGCGAATTTCTTTTACATTCTTTGGTTGCTTCCATTCTGAGACTGCTTCTATTTTCTTCGGGTCTACCATAACTCCGTCTTGATTGATGATGTGGCCTAAGAAAGCCACTTCTTTAAGCCATAGGTCACACTTGGACAACTTGGCGTAAAGTTGGTTGTGCCTTAGAATATGTAGCACGGTTCAGAGGTGTTCTTCATGTTCAGCTTGATTTCCTGAGTAGATTAGGATGTCGTCTATGAAGACGATGACAAAATTGTCAAGGTATTCATGGAAGCATCGGTGCATTAGATCCATGAACACCGTAGGTGCATTGGTCAAACAAAATGGCATCACTACAAACTCGTAGTGGCCATAGCGGGTGCGGAAAGCGGTCTTCGAAATGTCCTCTTCTCGAATCCGAAGTTGATGATATCCTGATCTTAGGTCAATATTTGAAAAGACTTTAGCACCCTTGAGCTGATCTAAGAGGTCGTCTATCCTTGGAAAAGGATATTTATTCTTGATGGTGACTTTGTTCAACCCTCTATAGTCGATGCATAAGCGGAAAGTCCCATCCTTCTTCTTTACAAAGAGCACAAGTGCTCCCCAAGACGACGCACTCGGTCGGATGTAACCCTTCTCAAGCAGCTCTTCGAGCTGACTTTTGAGTTCTTTCATTTCCAGCGGGGCCATCCTGTAGGGGGGCTTGGAGATTGGCGCAGTTCCTGGCTCGAGGCTTATTGCAAACTCGACTTCTCGTCGGGGAGGTAATCTAGGAAGCTCTTCTGGGAAGGCATCGGGAATTTCACTAGCTATAGGAATCTCTTTAATATCCACGACCTTTTTCTCCGTCGGCTCGAGGTAGCAAAGATACCCAACGCAGCCCTATAGGAGTAGCTTCCCGGCCTTGATGGCATTGATCACTTTTCCATTTTCTTCTTCTCGTTTTCCTTTGAATTTGCATACGTGCTTCCCTCCAAAGTTGATGGTTACTGTTCGGGTGTAGAAATCGATTACTTCTCCATGTTGAGACAACCAATCTCTTCCGAGAATGATGTCGTAGGGGTCCATCGGAATGCATATCAAGTTGGAGTTGAAGATTCCTCCTTGAATGCATAAAGGAAAACTACCTAACTGTTTGGCTCCTATAATCCTTTCTCCGTTTGGAAGGTTCACAATAAATGGCTCACCCTCTTCGAGGTCATCTAATTCTAAGAGTTCTACACACTTTTCGGATATGAAAGAATGCGAAGCGCCGGAATCGAAGAGTATAAAAACATCTTTAGAGCGGATATGGAGGGTACCTTGGCAGATAGGTTCCTCCGGCTTGTCGGTGGTGCGCATCTCATACAACCACTGCCCTTGACCCTGAGGATGCATAGGTCTCTTTCCTTTTTGGTGAGCTGTAGACTGGACCGATGCAGTCCCCGCTGTTTTGTTTGAAGCTTGAGGGCGCTAAGACACTGTGTTAGAACGGGTCTGGCCTGCCGGGTTTACGGGTTGTTTGCAGAATTGTCGGAGATGTCCGTCCCTATTACAGTTGTAGCACTTCCTGGGAGCTTTGGGACAGTTCCGATTAAGGTGTCTGGGTTCTGGACATTTGTGACAGACAATCGGGCTCTTTTTTTATTCTGAGCCTAGGGTTGGTCTTGATCCAGCCGACGAGGCCCTGTTCTTGCTCTTTTTGGACCACTGAGACCCTTGCAGAGATGCCGGCCTCTTGAACCCACTGTGACTGGAGTGGTGAGGTTGTCTCCATTTTGTGGGCATGGTCTACGTACTCCTCCAAAGTTTTGAAGGAGCGATTTGCCATCCAGGGTTTGATTTGGTCACTCATCCAATGGTGGAAGCGTTTGATCTTTTGTTGTTCCGTGGTGATCTCATCCTCAGCGTATTGAAGGAGATGGTTGAACTTTTTAGCTCGTTCCGGTACGCTCAGCCCATGTAACTTTGGGGAGTGGAGTTCGTCCAGTTTCTCATCTCTCATGGACTAAGAAAAGAATCGGTGCATCATCTTGTCCTTGAACATGGCCCGGCTTAAATCAGGGCGGTTGGACAGGCTAGAGCTCTCCCACCACTCACCAGCTTCATCTTTCAGTTTTAGTGCAGCCATGTGCACCTTGTCAGCTGCAGAACAGGGTATATTCCTCAGAAGTCTTTCGACGTGGGAGAACCAATATTGGATTCCCGACGGGTCGCCCGTCCCATCGTAGGAGTCGGGTTTCATGGTGAAAGTTTTGATCCCCTCTGCGAAGCTGATCCTGGTTTGTTTCTCGGGGATGATCTCCACTATTGGGGCTGCTTCCTCCTGTACTTCTTCTAGCACCTCCTCTGGTGCTTCGAGGTTTTCTGGGTTAGGTACCGCAGCGGGAATGGCCTCTTGTACTAGCTGTTGTACTTGAGTGCGTAACGCGACTACAGTCTCCGCATTGAATGCGATGGGAGCTACTGGTGCAGGGGGCGGGAGAACTCGAGGTCCGCCTCCGATCTCTGATTCGCTCTCATCATGACCTTCCCCAGCGACGTCAGGGTTGGCACTACGATTGGTGGCTCTTGTGTTGACCATCTGAATGTTTTAGGTGGGTTTCATTTGTTAATTCAGTAATATATATAAGAATTAACGTGCAAGCCCTTAGGAATGAAAGGAAAATTTTATTATAACTGATTCATACGATCGAGTACAAGGCTTTATAACTAAGCCATTTCAAACGAGGTAATAAGAAAACTAAGCCGATTCGACTTCCTAAGGACCAAAATGAAGTCGAAAGAAGTGGTATATGCTCACTTCTTAGAAAGGAAAGTACAATGCTACGGAAAACTAGACACGGTCGGTGTAAGTATCGAGGAATCCTTCCTCGAAAAGAGTCTCATCAATGATCCCATCGTCGTTGTTGAGGAGGAGGTTGGCTTGCTCGATCCTTCGGCGACGACGGTTTTCGTGGGTCTGTAGCTCCGCGATGCATATCCTATGTTGGAGCCTTTCTTGTTGCTCCCTTTCCGTCTCGTTGACCCACTCTTCTCTGTGGCTATGCAGCAGGCCACAGTTCACCCTACGGCCTCCGGTGGGTACAACGCCGGGAGGTGGTGGAGTGTTGACCAGGGGCTGACGAGCCCGGCGGTTGGATGATTCTCCTTCCATCCAAGTGACGAATCCCTCCATTTGTATTTCCCTGGGTGCTTGTCTTGCTTGCTCTTACAGGGTGGGTTGCCCTGGAAATCTCTCCTCCGAGCGATCAACGTTGATGGACCCAAGCTGAAGCTGTCGAAGAAGTGCGTCATCCTCATGACACCAGAAGTGTGTCATAGGCGGCATAGGTCCCTCGGGCTCGGGTACTCGTGGAGGTGAGACTATCTCCACTCTCGGAATCGGGATCATGGGTGGTAGAGGTGCCGGTGGAACAAACTCCATCCTTGGGATCAACGGTGATGGTGGTGCTTCTGGATCAATGACCACTCCGTCCAAGTCCTCTTCTTCGGACTCATCGAACTCCTCAAATTCTTGATTCTCTTGGTTCATGGCATCCCACTCAGCCGTAGCTTGCCATTCCAACTTGAAGTCGTCGCCCTCCTCTTCCCAGAGCTCAAAGTTAAGGTCGGGTACAACTCCCTCTAGTTGGTATTCGGGCACCCATTCCCCGTTTTCGTTGTCAACATAGTCTTCAGGCTCATAGCCCGGTCCTATTTCTTCGTCCCCCGAGGGATAATCCTCGGGTTCATACACCGGGGATGGTGGGGGTGCGATCGGTGCCGGGTACTCCTCGGACATCTCGATAGGAAGGTTGGGATCCTCCTCGGGATCCTCCTCGGAGTCTACTTCCATGTCTTCCCCGGGGTGTGCCTCCTCGGGCTCATAGAAAGGATCGTCATGTGCATTGTCGTATGGGAAGTATGGGTTCGGAGCTTGGATTCCATAGAGGGCTTCTTTAATTTGATTTCTAAGCTGAGTGGTTCTCCTCGTTTCAACCATGGTGTCTGAGGAAGGGAAAGAAGAAAGGCGTTAATATAGAATCATCCTTAGTTTCTATAAGGTGAAGACAAAGTTAAGGAAGTCGAGGCGTCATTTATAAAGACCACATATAAATGTTTTATTTTAGGACTTTTCATTTTCTTGGCCCTATTCAAGAGTCTAAGATTTTCATTTTACTTAAGAAGAAGTTCTTACTTTACCAATAAGTTTCATACAAGTCAAGTTTATCAAAAGGTTCTAACAACTAGTGTAAAGTTAAAAGTTGAAATACTTATGTTACTTAAGTTTCGAAAAGGTGGATAAGGAAGTTTAAGGATAGTAGTTCTAGAACTAAGTACTTGGTATTAATGTTTCCAAATTTTTAGGAAATTTTCTTAGCTAAGAAGTTTAAATTGGAAAGTTAACATTCTTAAGTTTCCTTTAAGGGTTATAGAAGGGAATTTTCTACAAATAGATGTTCGGATAGCGGAATGAAAAACTTTGGTTTTAAAAGTTCTCGGTTTTCAAAAAAATTCGGTTTTAAAAGTTTTCGGTTTTGAAAACAAAACATTTAGCTCTGATACCACAATTGTAACATCCCTATTTTACAACATTGGGTATTACCGCCAGTGACCTCAGATTTTACCGTCCAAAATCACCCAAGGCTTTTAGAATGATATAGAACGATAAAATGCGGAAATAAACATAATCAGATAAATAAAAGGAGCTCTCGAAGGAGACTTTGTTCTTACAACGCAACTTACATTACTTAAAACCAAAAGCTTGTTCGGAATTACAATTCATAAAAACTTTGTCTTTGAAGCATAAACGGAAATAAACCAAAAGGATTTGCAAATACATCTTGGAACTTCTCGTCCTTCCTTTTCCCTTCACCTTACGCCTTGTTGAAATTCCTAGGTTCTAACATAATTCGCGAGGGGCGAGAATATGCGAGGCAAACATGTGGAAAAGAAGAATTAGACTAAGCAAGCGGGAACAGAACTTCCCAAGGGTAACTCGGTAATTTGAGTAATAGCGAGGAAGATATTAACGGGTTGTATTTTAGGATAAGGTTTATTTATGTGGGGTTTAACGGTACGAAGGAGAGCGTATCTCAAACGGAGATAGCTCGATAATCGAGAGAAGAGCTACTAGATTGTAGACTTCTTTTAGAATCGATCGAGAGAGAGGACGAGGGTCGTTAGTCGGATTTCTACTCAGTGTTGTTTTGTTTTCAGATTCTTCTGGAGTTTGTAAAATGATAATTCTCTTATTAATTTCGAGTAAGTTTTGTTTTGTTTTCAATGTTTTCCTTTATTAAAGTTATTTGCTTTATTACTATGAGTAGTGAGTACTTTTCTTATCTAGGGTAGGGGTTGAAACCCGGCATAGTTATGCATGTTTGATGAATAAGTTGATGTTTTGAAATGCCTTTTATCTATTTTTGATTGCTTGTTGTGTTTATGCTTAGATGATAGTCGAGGTAATTTGAGTTTGCAATTTGATCGAAAGAGAAAATTGTTGACTTGAATGTTGATATTGTTCGATTACGAAAGTTTTGAGTTTTGGATTCTAAACAAGTGATTGAGTGAATTGATTTATGAGAATTGATTGATTTGCTTGTTAATCAGCGAAAGTTGATAAATTTATCTTTTAAAGGCATGATCTTTATCTTTTTATGAGTTTATATGCATGACTATGTTGTGGTAACCCTTGTCCTAGATCTTTTATTCTTATTGAGTTAGTTTTTGTTTGCTTTCGTACTATTCATTATCGAGTTCACTTTGCCTCGATACCGAATCTGTGTTTTAGTTTGTTATTCTATGTTCGTAGGTTTTCCAAGTTCGTTAAGGACTCTGACAAGGTCGTTAACGAGGTTGGTCATAGGTGTCTTTGCCTGTTTTGTTTTGTTTTTCTTGTTTTTAGTAGTTGATAGACAAACAACCGTGCTTCTCGTGGAACGATCCTGACTTCGCTATACTCAACGGGGTCTTGACTATAAATTTATTTGTTGTCAAGTAAAACACCTTTCAATAAATAAAGTGAAGACTGATTCAATGAGAAGCTCTTTTTCACTCTCTTTCAAATTTCTTAATCATGTGAACATTATCAAATTCTTTCAAAGTTATCTAATGAACTTTTGTAACAGTAAGTATTAAATAAAATGTCGAAAATAGACTAACTCGATCTATAATAACATTTAAGTAGCCTTCTGAAATTTAGTCTAGCGGCTACGCTTGATGATAGTACTATGAGATCATCTTTTTCAACTCCTTTGGGAAGTGTTTTTTTAAAAAAAAAAACAAATACGACCTTTAAATAAATGTCAATTAAGGTTGAATTGGATTGTTTTATGTAATTTCAAATTTAGGGCTTGTTTGGAAAATATATTAAATCATGCATTATTCCTTGCAATAATAAAGTCATCTATATTTAGAAGTTGTTTTTGTGTAATTTAGCCATTGGAATTTCCCTAAATAGAAAAAAGACTTTAGCAACAAAGAAAAAGAACGAAACGACGAAGGCAAATACTGGACCCCGTTCTCTCTCTTGTCTCCCTTCTTCGTCTTCTCTCTGATAGCCTTTTGATCTCCAGCCTCCGGTCTCGTTCATTCAGCTCCCTAATCGGACGGTGGTCTCTTCGTCACTCTTCTGGATTTCTTAGTTTTCGGTACAAACATCTTTCTAATTGTTTCCCGTATCATTTTTTTTTTCTCGTTTACAATTTGACTTTCGTTTTCTATCTTGTTTGCCCCTATTATGCATTCTAGGGTTTTGTGTTTGAGCTTTGGTGGCTTTTTGAATTTGGAGGTGTTTCTGTTAAAGATCCAATTCAAGTGATTTATGTTTTCTTTTTCTCCCGCTATTTAACCTGTTTTCTGTATTATTCTCGTGAACTTGCTATGGTGATTGGATTTGGTATTTTATATATTTCCTTACCATCTTAAGGTCTATGTTATTTTTCTTTTTCCTGAAAAAAATAAAGCTCAATAATAAGAAAAAAGAATAGCTCAATTATTTGTCCAGTGAAAGTGATCTTAGGAATTCGTCTTCCTTATCCAGATTATAAGGCGGAAAAATGTTTTCCATTTCTTTATGCATACATTAAATTCCCTTTTGGAGTGATGTTCTGTTGTTGATCATGATTGCCATAATAGCTCAGTTTTTTTTTCCTTATTTCTTTTTTATTGGGGGTTTTTCTTTTGGGGGCCAAGGGTAGTTTGTAAATGAGGTTTCTTGGAAATGAATAGTTTTACTCTTGGAAGGATTTTTAGTTTGTGAGTGCAGAAATTTTGATTTTCTGTTTTGAGGTTTATTTTTCTGCTTAGGTCTCCTGCCTCCAAACAACTACTATTTCCATCCGTTATATTCTTCTTCCTCCTCCCTCCTCTGGTTTTGTCATGTAATTTATTTTCCATAGCGTTTGCTCTGTATCAGAAGAACAATGATCTGGTTTTGACATATAGCACATCTTTAACTGCTAGGTTCCAATTTTAATGGCTAGTAGTTGTGCTTTTCTTCTCTTATGAGTGAATTGGATGTTGCCAAACAGATGTGTGTTTGAGCTGAGTGAGCACTGCAGAGTAACAAATGACTTCAGTTGGGGTGGCTCCCACCTCTGGTCTGAGAGAGACTAGTGGTCATGGTATCAATAAGCTTCAAGAAGAGATGAGTGATATGAAAATCAGAGATGATAAGGTAAATCCTGATCTCATAATCATATGTGTAATTCAGCCACTGGCTTAGTTACAGCATCAATGAATATTCAGGACATAGAGGCCACAGTTGTTGATGGTATTGGCACAGAGACAGGTCATATTATAGTCACAACAATTGGCGGAAAGAATGGTCAACCAAAGCAGGTATTATGCTAATCTTATAGAGTAAATTACATAAAACCACCCTTAAATTATGCTACTTTTCAGAAAATCACCCATAAAAAGCTAATTTTCACAAAACCACCCATAAATACAAAAAGCTTTCAATTAACCACCCCTAAAAAGCTAATTTTCATAAAACCACCCATAAAAATAAAAAACTTTCAAATAACCACCCAATCCTATTTTTGTAAAAAAAAAGACCTTTATATCCTTATGTTTACTCATTTATTAGAGATTTATTTATATAAAGTAATGCGAAAAGAAGAGAACTTGCATCAACGTGGGTTTTGAAAGTTTCAAGTCGTCGACTTCAATCTCGATAATTTGTCATTATTGATAAATTTAAGCTTGAACAATACATAAATGAGGTTAACGAGCTATTATTCTTCTCCTTTTATCAACTATAAAATGATAATTAGAAGAAAAAAAAGAATGAAGATAAGGATATAAATTTCTTTACATGTTAAAATATTAATGGAAAATTAAAAAGTTAGGATTTGGGTGGTTAATTGAAATCTTTTTGTGTTTATGGGTGGTTTTGTGAAAATTAGCTTTTTAGGGGTGGTTAATTGAAATCTTTTTGTGTTTATGGGTGGTTTTGTGAAAATTAGCTTTTTATGGGTGGTTTTTTGAAAAGTAGCATAATTTAAGGGTGGTTTTGTGTAATTTACTCAATCTTATATGCTAAATTGCATTTTTTTTTTCATTCTTGCATTTCCTAAGGATCAACTTATGCATAGAGATGGTATGATCATGAGGATCAACTTTTTGTTGGGCTGTTGTCTTATTTTTGCTGTCCTTTTCCTCAAATTCAGACTATTAGCTACATGGCAGAGCGGGTTGTTGGACATGGATCCTTTGGAGTTGTTTTCCGGGTAGGATTATGATCTAGATTTGCTGTCTATGATTAGTGTTTGAAGTGGATGGTTCAACATCTGTAATTTTCAGGCCAAATGTTTAGAGACGGGGGAAACCGCGGCCATAAAGAAGGTTCTTCAGGATAAGAGATACAAGAACCGTGAGCTGCAGACAATGCGTCTTTTTGACCACCCTAATGTTGTGTGTTTAAAGCATTGTTTCTTCTCAACAACTGATAAAGAAGAAGTCTATCTAAATTTGGTCCTTGAGTATGTCCCTGAAACAGTTCACCGGGTGATAAAACACTACAATAAGTTAAGCCAGAAGATGCCTTCAATATATGTAAAACTTTACACATATCAGGTAAATTTTAGTCATACTAGTTTTCTAGTTTTCTTTATTTTATTCAACAGTTTTTTTTTGTGGTACAGATGCTTCAGGTTAAAGTCATACCCTGTTTATTAATTGCAGATTTTCAGGGCATTGTCATACATCCATCGTTGTATTGGTGTTTGTCATCGGGATATTAAACCTCAAAATCTTTTGGTATGTTTATCAGTAAATAAAAATGCATGTTTTTCAGGTGTTTAGTATGTGATGTTTTATGCAAGCTATGATCCTTTGCATTATGAACAGATGGTGGGCTTGGGTTTTGATTTCACTTCCATCATATGGTTTTCATTTCGCTTTTTACAGAACTGCATTTAATGCTTGCACTACTTGTTTGCAAAAGCCTCTTTTGTACTTGCACTGTTGCTCTTAGTCATGAGAAGATAATTGTTTATTTATATTAAGAAAGCTATCTGTATTCAAACTATCAGATCCATTGACTAAAATTTCTAGTAATCTTTTCTTGCAGGTGAATCCGCATTCACAGCAGCTTAAAATTTGTGATTTTGGAAGTGCTAAAGTCTTGGTATGCTGGATTGCTCTTTCAATTTTTGTTCAATTTCATCATCAACTATAATCTGCAATCTAGCTTTTAACTGGAAAACTGTGTACTCAACAGGTTAAAGGGGAACCCAATATTTCTTACATTTGTTCTAGATATTATAGAGCTCCTGAGCTAATTTTTGGAGCAACCGAGTACACCACAGCCATTGATATTTGGTCTGCTGGCTGTGTACTTGCTGAACTTCTTCTTGGGCAAGTATGTTTGTCATTGTTGTGTGTATTTTTGTTCTGATTTGCTTTGAATCATTTTTACATGCACACTTATATGCGTTATTTGGTTTTCTCTATCGACTTTCAGCCTCTATTTCCTGGAGAAAGTGGAGTGGATCAACTAGTAGAGATAATAAAGGTATATATGCTGGTTTGTTATCTATATATGCTCCAGGCTATATTTAATGTCTGCTACACAGATCCAGACATAATTAAGGTACATATGCTGATTTGTTCCTCCAATAAACGGATTCTATTGCTTTGCAGGTGTTAGGCACACCAACAAGAGAAGAGATCAAGTGCATGAACCCTCACTATACTGAATTCAAGTTTCCTCAAATTAAAGCGCATCCTTGGCACAAGGTATGTAGGTGGATTCTCCGTTTTTGAGAATGACATGACTGTTTTTTTCGTGATAACTTTTGTTGACATGTGTAATTTTCCTCTTACAGATATTTCAAAAACGCATGCCTCCTGAAGCAGTAGATTTGGTCTCAAGGTTACTGCAGTACTCTCCAAACCTGCGATGCGAAGCCGTAAGTAAAGGATTCTTCTTGGCTACATGTATATTCGTAATCACTAGAAATATTTTTAAAGCACATAGTTAATGCATGTTTGGGTGCAACAGTTACTTTTGTTATATCGTAGGTGAAATAGATATATCAATCGAGTATTCAAGCTACATATGAGAGAATGGAGTGTGGTTTTTCTTTTTAGAGTATTATTAGGAAATAAATATTATTGGCCAACGTTTTATCTTGTGCTACATGGGTTTACAGTATTCAAGTTGCATATACTCGTGCTATAAGAATATGTCTTCTTTAATGGCCTAACCATTCAATTGCTCTGAGATTATGGTCAGCCATTTCTCTCTTTTGCATGGCTTGTCTTTCAATTTCTAAGAGCACTCAAATTCATTTGTCAAAATATAAAGTACCTGAATTCTGAATGTACATGTTTATGTAATGCAGTTGGATGTGCTAATACATCCATTCTTTGATGAGTTACGTGACCCAAATACCCGCCTACCGAATGGACGGTACCTTCCTCCGTTATTCAACTTCAAAGCTCACGGTATGAAATTTACTACGAGTAAAGATTTTCTAATTTTCTTTTCATGTGTCTGTAACATTCCATTTCCTAACAAGAGATGAGTGATCTGATGCAGAGGTGAAGGGAGTGCCTGTTGAGACACTTGTGATGCTAATCCCGGAGCATGCAAGAAAGCAATGCCCGTTCCTTGAGTTATGATTCGACCATGAATTTGTTGAAAACGAAAGAGAGGAAATGCTGCAGTATCGAAGGAATTTGTGCTTTGCTTTACTCCGCTTATTTATTGTCTTCTTCCTGTGTAATGTTCACTTATTGTCTCTGTACCGACTGTACGTAAAAGTAGTAGCAGAGAAAATGCACACTCAATTAAAAAATTTATGCACAAAAAAGTCCACTCCAAAGAGAACTGGATTAAGTGTGTAGATGTAGCTAGTGTATTTCTGTGTACTATGGCTGACGAATGAAGACTACACACTTTAGATAGGAGGTGAAGCGATTAACAATCACTTTACCAGATGGAAGTCAGCTTTTGATGTCAATATATTATTGTTGTATCAACATTCATAATTTTCGTGTGGTTAGCAACCGACTTATATAGCATTTTTACTTGAGATATATCACCAATCATGCTCTTATAACTTATAAGGATGGACCTGTCCATTTGTTTAATTTGTAACTCGTCTGATCTGAATTTTTCCCTAATGTTCAAATAATTTCAGTTTTAATGAGTCACGCCTGATCGTGAATTTCTTCATGTATAGAGTGACAACCAAGCATTTGTTTTGGAAACCAAAATCTGTGAGATTGAAAAGCAAAGTCATTATTCCATCGATTTTAACCAACTTCCTCCAATGGGTAATTTCCTTGTGATTAAGCCTCACATACATATTTGAGACCCCACCCCAGTATGGAAGTGTACGTTCTGAAAACAGTGTCACCTTGGATTTTGATACTTGACATTTTGCAAAAATGTTGCCGTTTTGGAAGTCTACTTTCGACAGAAGAAATCAAATGCTACCTTCGGAGTTGAATAATTAGTAGAGAGCACCTTCTTGGCAACAATTGCATTAGCAGCTTCAGTGTAGTGGATGCCATCCCAATTGATGAACCGGGACCCTTCTCCGCAGACTTGATAACCCGGGTTACCACAAGTAACCCTAATATCATAGTTGTAGGGTGGCCCTCCCGATCCACAACACGTCATCAACGGGCTACTGAATCCTGCATTTGCAACAACACTTCAGTTCATGCAATACTGTATATGTCTTTTTAACTTATGTGCTAAGGGCATACAAATGGTAATCTGATTTTATAAACTTTTCCGTAAATAGGGAAAGGATAAAGCTTATTAATAGTACCGTGTCTTGCAGCATTGGCTATCATGCCGTATTTAATGGCGTATATATCAACATAGACAATTGTGGCATCTTTCATCTCAGATCTCATCTCTTGTGTTAAATGAAGGAGAGCTCCATTGAAGAGTTTTGCAGCCGTGTTGTAACTCGAAATGCATCCATTCGAGTCAAGATCTTTGGGCGTATGGTGAACCATGGAAAGTTTTTGAGGAAGGCAGCCTAATGGCCCTGTGTTGTGGATCCAAAACTTTCTACCTCCTTCACCATATAATCTCTACACATAAATAGAGAAAGATATGCACTGTTGCTTAGGTACTCTAAATTTTTTTTTTCCTATGTACACATTCATATCATGATTTGCTCACCTTAACTGCATCCTTAATTTCTGCAATCACCTGAGGGATTCTATTAATAACTTGTGTATAAGGAAGATTCTTTGCGAAAGAATCCGCGAGGTCATTTTGGCCTATATCAATCATGTAGAGCGCACTTCGGAATCCTTGTTCATTGATTGGACCTCTAGAGCCTAAGATAATTGCATCATCATCACCATTGTTATGAATATAGTGGAGGTTATAGTAAGTAGGAGTCTATTGATATAACAGAAGAGTTAAATAAGCAGAGAATACCAGAAGCGACGAGCTGAAGAGAACGGGCCTTGAAATGAAGAAACTGCATGATCTGAATATTCAATGCGAAGGGTAGGAATTTAGGCAAGGTAGAGGAGCCTACTACAGCAAAATTGGCACCATTGTGGAAATCAGACCCTAATGAATCCAGGTATGGGTTCAGAAACTTTGTATTCAAGCTCTGGCCTGCAGAAAAACACACACATTTAAACATTTAAAACACACACATTTAAATTTTTTTTAACTCATTAAATTATATAGCAGGTAACATGATGAGTCAATAAATGGTTCTCTCCGATTACAATTTACAGGCAGAGACTTGGTAGATCCTATTAAAATTTGAACAGGCTTAGTAGAGTAGTGAAACACAGATTCTTATCATAAAGTGAAACCTCCTCAATAAGATCGAGATTCATCTTCTTCCATTTTCTGCTCAAATTATTATTAAACGCGCAAGTGGCATAAAAGTATTATTTTTATCATGGATCTAGCTAGTGTGGGCCCTCACGTGCCTTGTCTTTGTAACATTTACCACCACCGACAGAATTTTAAATTTGGTGAGAATATCTCCACGTAAATTTTGACAACAACTCAAATTCCACAAAAGTTGCACAGTAGTAAATCAACAAAATGTGAATGCAAAGAGATCGACGGAACTTACAGAGGAAGTCGATGAGGAGACGGCCGTCGGAGAGGCGGCCGGTGGATCTGCGGAAGAAGGAACGGCCATTAGGAGGGTTGACGGGGAATCCGAGGCCGGCGGCGAGGCCTCCGGTATCGGAATTGGAGTCGCCGAAATTGAAGATGATGGGAGGGGCCGAGTTGCAGGCAGACAAAGCCGGGCGGGGGAGCAGAGACAGAGCAGCAACAGCTACTGAAAGTGAAAGCGAGGAGAAGAAGAAGCTTGATCGAAATTGAGGAGCGGAAGAAGCCATTCTGTATCTTAATATTGCTGCCGCGTCTCTTGTATATATATATAATGTATGAATGTGTCACATCATGTGTTAAGAGTGGGCAGTGGCCAGTGAGTGAGGCTATGTTACACATTTGACGAGTGTCTGTGATATTGATTGAATTTGTTTGGGCCTACCTATTATGCTAGTAGTGGGCCCTACAGGTTTTCTGTTAGGACTCGCCCAATATTCATTCAGCCCAGCCTATATAGGACGCTGTTTCTCTTTTACCCAAATGGGCTGATACTCACCCTCCTCCTTGATATCCAGTTTGAAACCAGAGAGCACTACGGAGATGATCAAGCCTAATTAATTTGCTACAGCGATTCTTCTTGTTGAATGAAGATGATCAAGCCTGCACATGTCACTAGCCGTTGGAGTTTGAATGTTTCTCTATTAGTAAGTCAGAAATAAGTTAGATATGGTCTTTGTTTGTTGCTGAATTCTTAGGAAGCTGAATTGGTCTAGTTTGTTGGCTTGTTTATCTGAATTAGTCGTTAGTTTGGTGATTCCATTAAGCCACGTTTTTAGGCATTCACTAGTTGAATTCCCGTGCCATGCACGGGTTTTGCTTAAAATATATTGCATAAATAAACTATTTTTCAAATTAACCTAATTTAGATAATATTTTAATATTTAAAATTTGAAATGCCTAGATATTAGGAAGTTTAAGTATTTGTTATTTCAATAATTTTAAAAACTAATTAATTTAAATACAATGGGGCCCAAATTATTGATAAAAATAATAATTCAAAAATACCAAAAAATGACACATAGGCGAATTGAATATTAGGTTGACATGTGGCCAAAAAGCTTCTTCTTTAGTATATAGATAGATTGTTAGTGTAAACGTGTGCTAAAGTCGGTAATTTGTAATGGCTATTTATGGCCTCATTTCTGTGTACCACCCCTATTTTTGCAACGATGTGTATTACAACCAGTGATCTCGGATTTTATCGTCCAAAGTCACCCAAGGCTTTAAATAATTAAATGAGACATAATTAAAGGAGAAATGACTAAAAGCGGAATTTTATTCATTAATAATAACATTCGTTCATTACAATGGTAGTTGTTTTACAAAGAATGTAACAACGGAAAATAAAGGCCATATTATAAAAGGGTTGAAAAGACGTATTGAAAACTCAAGTATATTTCCCCAAGACAACTCATATGATGCTGATTTGTTTAGCTTAAAAAGGAAGAGCTGATGCACCATCTTTTGAATGCTTTGCTCTCTGAAAATTCCTTCCTTCCTTCAATGTGGTCTTGCCTTGACCTTCTATCCTTGCATAACTCTTCTCAAACCTTGTAGCCTTTGTCTTCAGCACTTCGGTGAGAACTTCCTAGAGTTTGGCATTTATCGTGAAGGGCGAGAAATACCAAGCAAAAATACAAAAATAACGGAATTAGTCTAAGGAGACTAAGCAAGTGAGAATGGAAATTCTCAAAGGTAATTTGGTAATTTAACATTTCATCAAAGAGATATGGGAGAGATATGTTTGAGATTTATGAACTTTATGTGGAGGTTAAGGACGGAATGAGTCGATCTCGAAATGAGATAACTTTAATCTGAAAAAAAAGAACTACGAGATTGTAAAACTTCTTAGAGTACAATAATGTTAGAATCGTTATAATTACACACAAGTTTTTGAAAACCTCTCGCACCCTTGTCGGATCTCAACCAACCTCATCTTATTCGGTACTCCAGATCGGGGAGGTGACCCGAAGGCGATTAAGTACCAAGCCCACCTTGACAAGCCCAAATAAGCATTCAGATTGAAAAGACGATCATTCAAGAACCGAGAGTCGGGTCGGTCTTCAAAGTTGCACTAATCCGGCCCGATTTTAATTTCTTTTAATGTGCACTAGAACTTTATCTTTATTACATGTCAAAACTTTACATAACATTAATGATTTTTAAGGATGTGGAGGCTATGAAAGAGTCGAGTCCACTTAAAGGAATGGAGTTCCAGCACCTAGCTAGGGTGCAAACATCCCTCCAACGAGTAGGAGCGGACATAGATCATGATCCTTAAGTCGCGGGAAGAAAGGGCGTTACCATACCACTCGACATATTATATTAAGATGTTCGGGTCAAACCCGCATCCCTTATTATACTATTTAAAATCCATAATAAATCTCGAAAAGAGATTTAAACAAGTAAGGCCACAATAAACGGACCTAAGTTCACTTCTAGCTTAGGAAAATAATAACGATAATAAAATGTCGTTATTTCGAATAATAGATATATCCTATGTTCATTTATTTTAACAAATAAGTTGTTCCCAACTAAGAGAGAGTTAACGAAATCGAATTATTGAAAAACTTCAATGAGAATATCCACTTGCCTCGAACTCGCCTTGGCCTTAACGAATAGCACGGAGTTATGGGCGACTTATGTTCTCGAAAATACGACCTAATAATCCGAGCATAGATGATTCGATGAAATACATCAATTCTCTTTATTTCATTCCATAGTTTTAAATTCATAATTCCACTTTATATGAATAAGGAATTATCTACTTATTATCCTAATAATATAGCTTCATCTTCTTCCTCCATGATGGTCGACCTTCGGTTCGGATCCTCTGTCTCTAATTTGTGTCCCTTTTTGTATCCCCGTTGTATTTATTAATCAAGTATAGTAAGTTTTCTCTTACAAAATACTACTAAAAGTCTAAATTTAATTATTTTTTAATTTTAATTTAAAAAATCACACATCTCAAGGAAGTTGTACTACTAATAATACAAAAGAGACACAAGAAGGAGACACAAGTTGGGGACAGAGGATCCTGCTCGGTCGACCTCCACGAGCAGCAACATCAGCATGGTGGTGGACTGTAGTTGTGGGCGGCGTCAGCGAGGAGTGGCGGCAAGAGGTGGTGGAAGGCGGTCGGAGATGGGTGGTCGGAGGTGTTAGCATCCAAAAACACCCAAATGTAGCCACAAATGTAAAAAAAAATAGCCCTAAAAAATGGGAGAAAAATCTAAATTTTTTTTGGAGAGATTATGGACGAAAATGAGAGGAGAATGAGAGGATTTTGTGTGTGAAAAATAACCTTGCTCTTACCCCTATATATGGAGGTGGATTGAAGCTTGAGGCTCCTCCCATAGTGAGGTGGATGAAAGTTTGTTCAAGTGGAAAAAAGGGGATTGGAGGAAGGGGGTGGTGATGCATGGAATTTGATTGGGTGAAGAGGAGGTGGAGATGAAGAAAGATTGGAGAAGAGAGGATGTGGAATGTACAAGATTGGTTCTACATCAAATCAATTCTCCATTGATAGCTTCTTGAAAGCTTTTAAAAGGAATAAGGGAATACAAATAAAAAGTTTCCCTTAAGTGACAAGAAGTACTTGGTAGCATAGCGGAATGGAAGGAGTGTTTGATGTTTGTAGAGTGCAAGAGATCATAGGTTCGAGCCCCACCTCTTGCATTTTTTTTTCCTTCATCCAATTTCCTTCTCCTTTTCATTAAGACTTAAGTTAATGGAAATTAAATCAAAATTATTGTTCGTAATTAATTTTTTAAATTTTTATTTGCTATCAAGTTAAATTTTTAACCAAGTTTTTATTATTATTATTATGAAAATAATAATAAGGAATAATCTTGTTATTTTGAAGAAACAATATAAAAATTATCGTTTCTTTTTATTTAGAAATTGCGGCTATTACATCTGTTTCAATGAAGTAACGCAATTCAGATTCATATTTGATCCTTTTTCCAAAATAAGTGGTATCAGAGCTAGAGAGAAATCTAGGGGGCTTGATTGAGTGTTTTCACATGAGGAAAAAACACAAGGGAAACACGGGGTATTGAGAGCAATGCAAAACAACAATGGGAATGGCAATGGGAACTCGATCACCCAATTGCCAATTCTTAAATGTGTGAATTATCATTTCTAGAGTTTGAAGATGAAAACTCTCTTCAGATCCCATGAGCTTTGGGGCATTGTTGAAGAAGGTTTTCTAGACATTTAAGCTGGAGAACCAGATCAAGCTATGGAGAAGAGGAAGAAGGATGCAAAACCACTCTTCAACATTCAACAATCACTTGATGATGAAGTGTTTCCTCAGATTTCATCAGCCTCAACATCAAACGAGGCTTGGAGTACTCTTAAACAAGAGTATACTAGTAAGTATTCTCGTACCTTGTACAAGTTTTTCTTAAATAAAATATTAATAATAAAATATTTTCAAATATATTTATTATCCAAAAAAATAATTATATAAATGCTTAAATATAAATTTTGTTATGATCTGTGTAAAATGATAAGAAAATTATCATATAACTAATCAAAATATTTTCATATAAGGTAACAAATGATTGGATTATAATAATAACCAAATTCCCAAGGAGATTTCTAGTAATATACGGTTACAAAGATAACTATTCAATTAAGATATCTTAGTTAAAAAAGATTCTATCTAAAAATAAAATAAATATTCTAGACTTTGTATGATAGCATAAAAATATCCTAATGATCTTCCTATCTATCATACATTTATATCCAAAAATAAGAGATTGTTTAATAATGAAATGTTATATCGTATATTCTAAAAACATGGATAAGAATTTATCATATCCAAAAATAAAAAATTATTTATCAAAACAAAGGGGTGATGTGGTCCAATTTAAAAGTGACATGTGTCGTTTAATAATTTTTTTAACCTCCACTTTAGGTTATAGTTATGATGGGAGATAATAAGGTTATCTTTATGAGATTGCAATCTCTAAGAAGGGAATTTGAGACATCTCAAATGAAAGACAATGAAATTATTCAAGATTTCTTGTCAAGGATGTCTAATGTCGTGCAACAGATGAGATCCTACGGAGAGGAGATCAAAACCAAACAAGTGGTGAGCAAGGTGCTAAGAAGTCGTGGTTGCAATTAAGGAGTCCAAAGACATGGATACATACACATATGATCAATTGATGGGATCTTTACAATCATGAAGAGAGGTTGTCCCAGTGAAAGGGGAATCTTCAAACAAGGAGAATTGTCTTTCAAATTCGTGTAGAGGAAGAGGAAGAGGAGACTATAGAGGCAGAGGCAGATGAAGAGGACAATCTGGTGGAGAGAAGAATCCTCTAAAGGCAACTATAAGAGTCCCATGAAGTGTTACTATTGTAGCAAGTCGGGCCATAAAGAAGCTTCATGCTGGAATAAATATGAAGACAACGATCAGGGCAAACAGGAGCAAAAGTCAAATTATGCTAAGCATGAAAATGTGTTCTTAGCTCAACATAATTGTGACAATGGAGGAAATTCAGTATGGTATGTCAACAGTGGGTGCTCAAACCAGATGACAAGATCAAACATTCTTGAAAAATTGGCATTTAAGTCGTGCCATCAAGTCTAGGCTAGACTAGGATCGGCGTAGGCACTCGGCCTGATGTTGGCACGCTTAGTGGCCACCAACAAGCACACTAGACCACCATTGTTTTTGCTCACCGCTCCTTGGGTCATGAGGTCAGCTTTGACCTCCTCTTTTAAGGCACGAGCCCGTGCCTGAGTAATCCAATCCAAATGAAGAGAAGTGCCCGACGCTTGCTTGGCCGTGGCAGTGGCATCGGTGCCTTCAAAGGGTGATCGGCGCACATCTCTTGTTGAAGCGTTTTGTGAGGAACTTTCGTGGACATCTTTCTCCATGGGGTGCACAAAGTCTCCATCCAAAATATGGCTTGGGGAAAAGTGTGAAAGATTTGATGATGGCCTCGTCAAGAGTTGAGGGATGGGCGCGCCCCTCGGCGACGGTGTTGGCGGCTTGCTCACTTGTTGCCTCGGGAAGGCTTGTGTCTTGGCCTTGATGTGGCATGGTCACATAAAAACCTCATGATGGATTTCTATAGAAGTATCAAGTGGTCAATCTTCCTTCTAACATTTTGATAATGCCAAAAGCATTATCAGTTTCTAGAGGTTTCTAGTGATGCCAAAAGCATTATCAGTATCAAGTGGTCAATCTTCCTTCACTGGCGGTAATACCCAATCTCTTTCTCTATTGATAAGGTTGGAAAGCTTCTAGAGGTTTCTAGTGATGGTTTTGGTGAACTGCACACATCTTTCCACGGGCCCAAGAACAAGGACAAGATTGTTAAGAGGGTGTTAGGACAAGTTTTTGTTAATGCCTATTCTACGGATGAGCTAGGCTATATTAGAAGGATTGCCCATCAGTTTTTGATCTAGGTGATGGTTCCTATGCTAGAGAAAAGGACCACCATCACCGTCAATGGTATGCTACTGTTGGACAAGTTTCTTAACATGGAGAAAATTAGTCATCTTGAGATCATGATGAAGCATATGGCCAAGAGTGCAGGGAAGAACCATGGACTGTCATACCCCAAGTTTGTCAAGCTGATTTTGTAGTCTATGAAGGTCTGTGAGCCAACAGAGAAATAGGCTTATAGATTTCTATTAGATAAGAGCAGTATCTCAAGGATGAAGTTCTGAGGCGATCCGAAGGGAACTACGGTGAAGAAGACTGCCTAGAAGGTTGTTGGGAGTTCTTCTACTGGCGGGAGTGTTGGTGCCACGATATTGTTTAAGCTTCAACAAATTTCCTCCAACCTAGACGTCATTCTTAACTATCTGGCCTAGAGAGACGCTACTCGTGCAGTTTCTGATCCCACCTCCTTCAAACTCTAAGTGGAACCCATGTCTATACCCTACTAGCCATCCCTCCCTCTTAAAATGTTTTAAGGACTTTTGGATTTGGTCGTTTGATGTTTTTTTGCTGAAGCTGCACTATGAAAAGTGAAAACAATATGCTTGTGTAATAATTTTCGTTTGCATATGAATGCTATTACTTTCAATTAAGATTGGTTCTTTGATCTATATTTTCTGTGTTTGATCTAACATTTTGATAATGCCAAAAGCAGAAAGTTAGGAAAAATGTAGAGATGCGTTTTATCCAGGAAAATACAAATGGAGCTTTGGATATGATGGTACACTTGGTAAGTAGGAACAAAGGTGATCTCATTAAGGGGGAACCTATTAAAATTTAATGTCAAAATCTTTCTATGTCTTGAGTTATATTGGTAGGTTCTAGATGTGTATTTTTGCATAAGATTGTCATCATCTGAATGTGGGAAATTATTGGAACATTCAATGTTCCACTATTTCTTTGAGTAGTGATGATAACAAACTTTAAATGATTAATGTGTTATTTCACAAGTATCACATGAATTTTACAAGAGCATTGTCAAAGTGAAGGAATGTCATGAGGGAACGAGGGAGGGAACAAGTGATGATCTAGAAAGCCTATGCAGGAAGCTACACAACTTTCTATATTTTGCAGGTTACCATATCTTGAGCAAATTAATTTACTGGAAATTCGAAATCTAACCACGAGTTGTTTGAGAAGAGATAAGAAGAAATCTCGAAGATTTGGAGATATCTAGAAGTTTGGAGAAATCTAGAAGATTTGGAGAAATCTAGAAGATTTGGATGAGCGAGAGTAGATAATATCGAGATCGATCAATTGTGGGTAAATTTGATTGGTTGAAGATATGGTTGGGAAATGAACTATTAATCATTTCTTAATCAGATCCTCTAAATAGAATATCATCCCGGTTAGGCAAGTCGTGATTGAGATCAGATTTAGAAGATGCTCTATTAGAAGGCTAGGATTAAAGTGTGACAAAAAAAGGTGAACAATTGTGAGAGAGAGTTTCAAATTGTTCGAATGGTTCGTGGTATTTTGTGGTGAATATTCCGCGGTGGTTTCAGTACTTAGGTTGGTAGTTCACTTATTGTTTAGGTTTACATTTAAGGTTGTAGAATTTGAGTTGGTTGAACTTAGGTTGGTGTCTTAGTTACTAGGAAACTTGCCTTGCCTTGTAATCATTGAAACTTAATATATAAGTGTGCTTTTAAAATCATCTGAGAAGGAATCTTATGAGTAGAGGTTTTTCTTTCTACAAATTATTGGTCGGGTAGAAAAATTTCCTCTCTAAATACCTTATTCCTATTTATTGTTATTTTCATTGCCTAGAGAAGATATCTTATTCCTATTTGTTCAATAACACTTTACGATCCAATAGTTGATACTTTTGAACTTGTGGTGCGTTGATCTCCAATTTTATTCATGATAGGATTTAGAATACGCAAGAAAGGGATCTTTTCATATTCCATTGGATCAATAGCTGATTCGAGATTCGCTAAAGCATGAACTTACTAGTTCGCATCGCATGGAAATTGCTTGATTTGAAAAGTCTTGAAACTCTTGTGGATGTTGAGTCATACTACCTATAAATATTTATCATATTGGAATCTCTCAATGCACATGAGCCATCAACTTGATTAATAATTGACAAAGAATCGCAAATTACCCCAATCATTGCAAATCTTAAGCTAAGTTGAGCACTTCTATGAGTTCGTCGTATTCTACTTCGTTATTCTACTTCCTATTGCTTTGTGGATACTTTAGGATAATATCCCACACAATAAAAATTGAAATAAAAAAAATAAATTAAAATCCTTAACCCGACGTATCATCGATATGTAGTGTTCACTTGGCTTCTTGATGTTGTTTCAAGTGCAACAAATCCTCAACAACTTGAGGCTTGGTGGTTGGATTGAAATTTGCCACAAAATAAGCCAGGGCGTGTGACTTGATTGTTATTCTTAGCTCATAATGTATGTCATAGCCTCTCAAATTCACAGCTCACTTGGTCACTCTATCAAAAAATCCTGGTTTGACCATCAAGCTCTTGATTGGATACTTGGTCTTGAATCTATTAATGCGGCTCTTGAAATAT
Source organism: Fallopia convolvulus (assembly GCA_964016875.1). NCBI lineage: Eukaryota > Viridiplantae > Streptophyta > Magnoliopsida > Caryophyllales > Polygonaceae > Fallopia > Fallopia convolvulus. The sequence continues at coordinate 33,339,195 of OZ024732.1, read as the reverse complement.
GGGCGTAGTTTGATTGAGGTCATATCAACGCGAATATGGGGTTTTCCACAAGAGAATGCCAAGTTACAACATCTAATAATGTTTTGCTTATGTAGTACATGGGGAATTGCAAATCATTCTCCTCATGAACGAGTACACTTACTACAGGTGTCGTGTCTGCTATGTACATGTCTAATTCTTCTTTGAGATTAGGTTTGGACATATTATATGGATAGGTTAGGTATTCTGGTCCACACATCTTGGAAGGTGGCTTCATCTTGCTTCGTTTATTTGAACTTATTCTTCTTTAGGATGTAAGAGAATACTGCCTTTTGGCATCTAGTCAAGTAGTTAGGACTTTAGGGTAGTACCATGTTTTCTATTTCGATTTATATAGGCAGTGTTCTTGACTAAAACAAAAGGATGTAATAGAATACTTATTTTTGTTTGATGACTCGTATATACATGAGAACGTACACACCAAATTCTCGATGAACTCAAGGCCATGTCCTCTAAGGATGAAATGGAACTCTTAACAAGATCTTCGTGGTGCCTATGGTACTTCAAGAATGGGAAAATCTTTGATAACACAAGACCCCAAAGTAGCTTGTGCGAATATCCGCAATCGGGGTTAAAGAATGGAAAAATGCCGGCAAACCTGATGATATTTGCCATTGCTCTGGAGTTCCAAGTTCCAAGAGTGGGAGAAAGATGGAAAAGTGGGAAAAACCCACGATGATATACATTAAATTTAATTTTAATGGTGTCGTTAGCGCTGATGGTATGCCCTCCTTCGGGTTTATTCTCTAGGATCACAGTGGTTCCTCCATCCATTTTGACGGAGGACTGATAGGTCGACAGTCTGTTTTAATCTCCGAGGCCATCGCCTTGCGCTAGGGAATTCTCAAAGCCACTCGACGTGGTATTTCCCATATCCAGATTGAGGGCGGTAATTTGAAGTTGGTCAATGTCGTGCTTGGTGACTGGCGTTGCCCATGAAAGATTGAGCTGATGCGGTCTGACATTCATTGTTTTCTCGCCAGTTTTTAAAGTTGGGAGTATTTATCACATCTTCAGGGAATGCAATTTTGTGGCGGATTACATTGCTGAATCGATTCACCACTTCTCATTCATCCTACTTGTAGTTGATTCGGGTGTTCAAACCCTGATCCGACAAGATGTCCTAGGGTGGTCACTTGTTTGTTAGTTGGTCTCCCTAATCTCTTTTGGGGTAAAAAATGAGAACGTACAGTTTGAAGGATATAAGCAAACAATATTTTTATGGTAAAAGAGAGCTCAAAAATTTACAATTACCAATGACGACACTATAGGGTCACTTGATAGTCTAGGTTATTGGTAGTATATAAGCTAGTTTGATACCTTCAAAGTAGGATGCCCATTAATGCGTAGTGTTCTAGAACATAACTCTTTTTTTTTTGAGAAAAAAAAGGTACATACCATCTCTTTTTCTTGAGATAAATTTACATAACTCTAACACTACTATTAATTTAATTTGGATTCAACCATGCATATTGATTTGTTAAAAAGGTAGTAATACATACATCTCTTTTTCTTTTGGTGGAATAAGTACATACCATCTCTCTATTGACCGTGAAAAAGGAGTCCGAATTTATCGAAAGAGATCAAATGCACGGCATCATCACACAGCTCACATGCTCTTGCAGATGGAAAAATGCATGCAAGTATAAAGCTGAGAAATGTAAATTAAAGTAGTAAGAACAAATTTATATAAGCAATTAATTTAGACATGGATCATGGATGTCTATATTACAAGAATTGATCGAGAAGGCATTACAAGCGAAGTTCGCAGGTGGAAGAAGACAAGGTTGCCAAGTGCAACGTAGAAAGCAATACCCCCAAAAATAGATCAAGATCAACTTGATGCGGTGGACCAAGCTGTGTACGGTACGAAAGCGCGTTACATGGGCCGTATGGGGATGGTCTTAAACCGTTACATGGGCCGTACGAAAGCGCGTTACATGATCTTAGCCATTTGTATCGCCGTTTTTTAACAATTCGATCAAATCCTCTGTATCAAACTCAAACTCGTGTTTTATAACATAAGGAAAAAATATATCATATTTTCATTAAACGTAGTATAAGATCACAAAGTATTAGTACGTTATGCTGCATGTAACTTGTAAGATAATTTAGGAATATTAGTACATTTTGCGTTTGACTACATTCTTCTGAAATTCACAACATTCATGATATAAATGTTTACGATGATTGACGCCAGTCCACATAGGCATCTAATCATATTTCTAACAAATTGACAAGTTTAGAAAACATGTGTAACGTGACGTGTGTACCTGGAAATTTTCAGTTTAGTAACATACGTAATTAGACATGTACGTGCATACGATTATAAATGTTTAATCTTTCTAAGTAAATAATTTTTTTTTGTAGTTCGGCTACAACTGGTTTAATTTGCACATAAACATATATATGTTTTTTTAATTGTTGGGACGTTGTTGGGACCTCTGGTTCTAAGCAACGGATCAACGATTCACTTCTCTTTAAGTTTTGATAATGACAAATACCATAGGGAACTAATGTGGTTTGTTCAAGTATTTCTAAGGAACACAGGTACAGCCAAGAACTCCTATGAATGACAAAGCCACTACTGGCCACAATGAAGAGTTTCCATCAAGGGAACTCTGAAGAGGAAAGTTCCCATGAAGTGGGAACTCCCAGAAACAAACAAGAAAACACAAGCTTACAACGATGAAGAGTTTCCATCAAGGGAACTCTAAAGAAGTCAGTTCCCATGAAATGGGAACTCACATGTGAAGACAACGACCGTTCAGCGCAGATCGCGGGATTCTGTCTCAGACAGCCAGAGGGAACAGTCTGAGGATCAGACTGTCACGCTTCATCCAACGGTCCGATTGATTCAAGAAGTTGACCTAGTTCAAACCAAAGTCACATGTGAAGAAAGTACAACTTGGGCATCAAGCAAAGGGCATTTTGGACACAAACGAAAGATGCGACTGCCCAAGACAAATGGACTATAAAGCCAAATGAATAGTACTCGGTCTGAGTACTTCTCCCAGAACTTACAAACACCCACATCAGAGAAAAGAAAGAAAAGGAAGAGAAGTCCCCGCCGGCGAGTGTGTGATCTCGACGACGGTGAAGCTGAAGTTCCCTGGAGCAAGGGAACTGAGAAGTCAGCGTAAGGTTTGAGTTACTTGTGTTTTGCTGTTGTGAGCTTAGGAACTCAGTTGAGAGGATTTACTAGTGTTGCTAGAGTTAGGAAGAACTTGTAGGAACAGAGAAGTGTAAATCCGGCTGTGTAACTAAGGAACAAAGCAATCAATATAAGTAAGTCATTCAAAATCCTCCAAGCGGAGGTAGAGGTTTACCCATACAACTAGTTGGTTGTAGTGGGGTTCCTCTATAAAGGAACTGTGCCTTTCACTGTTTTTATTACTTGCGATTATTTACTTCCGCTGCCTTGGGAACAGCTTAATTGCCAGTTCCCAAGCTCACTGCTAACCGATTACGATCCAACAATTGGTATTAGAGCCAGGTTCTAGATTTGTGTTAGCATCGCAGGTGCCAAAATGGCTCAGGAACTTACTCAGGTGGGGAACAATACCAGCAAGCCGCCAAGGCTTATAACAGGAAGATTTGAAAGCTGGCAACGCGACATGAAAGATTGGATGCGTGGCCAAGACTACCAAGCCTGGTGCGTCATCGAAAGGGGGAACTTCGAAATCGATCCAGCTATTGTCAACGATCTCTCAAAGTGGGGTCCCAACGAGTACAAGTGCATGGAGGCAAACTACAAAGCAAAACAGTATCTAAAAAGGTCCATGTGCGTACAAGATTGTGACAGGGTTGCCAACCTTGACACAGCCAAGGAAATGTGGGAAGCCATCCAACAAATGCACGTTGGGAACTCAGATCTCAGAGAAGATCTTCAAATGAAAACAAAGAGGGAGTTCTACAACTTCCAAATGGAGATGGGAGAGTCCGTCGATAGCTACCAATCCCGGTTTGAGGGACTTTGCACTAAGATGGAAGGATTGGGGATCACAAAAGAAGAAATCACCCACAAAATGAAGGTCCAACAGCTCTTCACTGGATTGACTGGAGAATGGGCAAATGAAAGAACGATGTTCAAGGAAAACCCAGAAAATCGAACGCTTATGCTCCATCAAGTATTTGGAAAGTTAGTGGGACATGAGAAGAGGAAGATCGATGATAAGGAACAAAGTCGAGCTCATCGAGGGATCGCACTCAAGATCGAAAAAATGCTGAAATCAACCCAAGAACAACATGAAGACTCCGAAGAAGAAGAGGATGAAGAGCTAGTCCTTGTGACAAGAGCTCTTCGAAATTTCTACAAAGGAAAGTCTCAACGGAACAGTGGGAACTGGGGAAAGGGACAGAGTTCCCAAAGAAAGCCCACAGAGAAGGATCTCTCAGAAGTGACTTGCTACAAATGCAACAGGAAAGGACATTTTGCGAAGGAATGTCCACAAGGAACTGAAGGCAGAAAGCAAGGAAAAAAGGCCTACATCGCTACTTGGAGCGATGATGAAGACGAAGATCCTGAAGCATGGGCACTCCCAGACATGTGTGGCATGGCCATAGGAGAAACCACTGGGGAACAACCCAGTGAGGTAACCACTGAAACTGTTCTTGATTCCTTGAGTAATTATGAAAAACCTGAATTGTTGAAAATTCTTTCAAGTCTTGTTAAAGATAACATAAAACTGCAAAACAAGTTGGAAAAACAGGAACACATAAATTCTCAATTAGTTGGTCTTGAGCCCTGTCCCAACTGCATATCCCTTCTAGAAAAACTCAAGTCCCATGTGTCTCACATCGTAGATCTAGAAAGAGAAATCAAAACTTTAGAGAAAGATGAGAACACCCTCCTGCAAAACCTGAGTAAGACTCCCGAACATCCTGAAGCCTCTAGTTCCCAAATTAAGTTTGTCCCAGCCAGACATGGCATAGGATACAAAGGTGAGTGCTCCAAGAACAGAAAGTCACCCCTGAGCGAACATGAGATCCATGAGTGTAGGGCCTTAGAACTCCAGTGCGAGAAACAGAAAAATGCTCATCTCGAGGAGAAAATCAGGGTCCTAGAGAGTGGAAACAATGGTGAGAAAGACTACTATACTGGGAACTCTGGACATAGAATCTATGTCAAAATTGCTAAGGGAAATGGGTCTCGAGTGTACAACAAAGAAACCATGGATAGGAACCGTATCCAGAGACCACACCCAAAATACTACCTGGGAGAATACTACAAGACATGTTGGCACTGTGGTGCTCATGGGCACTACAAGGATGCATGTCCCAAGAAGAGAGCCCAAACCCCTAGAAGCCATGAGTTCCCAAACAGACAAAAACGTCATGCTCATCACCAAAGGAACTCCAACTCTCAAAATTCCAAAGACATCAACATTTATGACTATATCTTGAATGAAAATGTTTTCCCTTGCAAGGGACCTGGCAAGAGTCATCTTGCTTGGGTCTCAAAACACTAACTTTTCCTTGTAGGTGGCTGTGAGAGGGAACAGTACATGGTTCATAGATAGTGGATGCTCAAACCATATGACAGGAAACAAGGATATCCTCATCTCACTCCACACTCATGCCGAAGGAGGCCACATCTCATTTGGCAACAAGAACAAATGAGAAGTTATTGGAAAAGGAGAAGTGTTGCTCAACAAATCCATCAAAGTCAGCAACGTAAATCTGGTAAAGGATCTGGGATATAATCTGTTGAGTGTCTCCCAGATGTGTGATCAAGGAAACAACATCGTTACTTTCGACTCAGATGAATGTCTCGTCATCAACAAAAAGACCAACAAAGTAATTCTAAGAGGAAAAAGATACAACAATGTGTATGTGGTGGACACCAACTTTGAACCACCAATGAAGCTGTGCCTTGCGAGTTCCCAAGATGACACGGAACTCTGGCACCAAAGACTGGGACATGCTGGTGTGAATCAAATCCTAAAGCTTTATCTACAGGATCTGGTCATTGGTCTTCCACGAATCAATCTCGAAGGAGTCAAAATGTGTGAAGCATGTGTTCGAGGGAAACAGACCAGGATCTCCTTCAAACCCAAGAAGGTGGTAAGCACAATCAGGTCCCTGGAGTTAATTCACATGGATCTCTGTGGTCCCATGAGAACAGCTAGCTACGGTGGAAAAAGGTACATGTATGTTTTAATTGATGATTTTTCAAGATTCACCTGGGTTATTTTCTTGAAGGCAAAGTCACAAGCGTTTGAAGAATTTGAGCCCTTCATCAAAAGAACAGAAGTAAGCTTGGGGCTGAAACTGAAAGCAATCAGATCTGATCACGGAACTGAGTTTCAAAACTCGGAGTTCCTAAACTTCTGTGAACAGAATGGGATCTCTCACAACTTTTCAGCTCCCCGTACTCCTCAGCAAAATGGAGTGGCCGAGAGAAAGAACAGAACTCTGGAGGACATGGCTAGAACCATGATGATCGAAAGTGGAGTTCCTGAGTACTTCTGGACTGAAGCAATCTCCACAGCTACATACATCCTAAATCGAGCCATGACAAGGCCCCTGATCAACAAGACCTCCTATGAGCTCATCAAAGGGAGAAAACCAAACATCTCACACTTGAGAACATTTGGTTGCACGTGTTTTGTTCATAACAACGGCAAGGACATTTTTGGAAAATTCGACCCCAGAAACGACGAAGGAATCTTCCTGGGATACTCATCACAAATCAAAGCTTACAGGGTCTACAATAAAAGAACCAAGAAGATAGAGGAAAGCATTCATGTCGTCTTCAATGAAAAGTTTGTAAAGATGGGAACCAAGATCCAAGGGAAGGGAACTCTGTTCAAGCTAGTCAGACATGAAGACGATGATGATGACGAGGATGAGCCAAGAAAAAGGGATGAAGACTATCCAAGTGCAAGCAATATCCCGCAACCAGGGAACAACGACGAAGGTCCAACCCTCACTGATCAAACCTTCCTCGAGGCTCCTTCCTCAGAAGAACCACAAGACACCTCCAACTCACTCGAGGTCCCCTCTTCAGGGAACAACTCTGCTGTTCCCCAAGACAATACACTGCCAGAATCAAGTATTCAAGGGGAACAAAGAGGGAACCTGCCAGAAATCTCTGAAGAAACATCAAATGAAGAAGCTGAAGATGAGAGTTCCCATGACAAAGAAACACCAACTGAGGATAATACACATGCAAAGGAACTCACTCATACAAGAACCTTTCAACAAAGGAAGGACCACCCCCTTGAGAACATCATCTCCCCTCTTGATAAAGGTGTTCAAACTCGTTCCTCTCTCAATAATTTTTGTGCTTTTAATGCGTTTGTTTCAATGATGGAACCCAAAAATATCAAAGAAGCATTAAAGGACCCAGATTGGATTCAAGCCATGCAAGAGGAACTCCACCAATTCGAGAGAAACAAAGTTTGGAAGCTAGTTCCTAGGCCCAAAAACAAGAACATCATAGGAACCCGATGGGTTTTTAGGAACAAGCTCGATGATACTGGAGCTGTAGCAAGGAACAAGGCTAGGTTAGTAGCACAAGGATACAGGCAAGAGGAAGGGATTGACTACGATGAGACCTTCGCACCAGTTGCCAGGATCGAGGCAATCAGACTCCTCATCGCCTATGCTGCTCACAAGGGATTCAAACTTTATCAAATGGATGTGAAAACAGCCTTCCTAAATGGACATCTCAAGGAAGAAGTGTATGTGGCCCAACCTCCAGGATTCGAAGATGAGAAAATGCCCAACCATGTCTATTTCCTGGAAAGGGCCCTTTACGGACTCAAACAAGCTCCCCGAGCTTGGTATGACAGGTTTGCTCAATTCCTCTTGTCCCATGGATACATTCGTGGTTCCATAAACAAGACTTTGTTTTTAAAGAAAGAATCTAAAGACATTTTGATTGTGCAAGTATATGTTGATGACATTGTGTTTGGAGCAACTAACGAAACTCTTGTAGAAGATTTCAAGGACCTCATGAGCAATGAGTTTGAGATGAGTCTCATTGGGGAACTCACGTTCTTCTTGGGACTTCAAATATCCCAAACAAAGGAGGGAACAAAGATCCATCAACAGAAATACATCAAGGAAATGCTCGTGAAGTATGGGATGGAACATTCAAAGCCCATTGACACTCCCATCTCACCAAATTCAAGGCTAAATGCAGATGAAACAGGTATCAGTGTGGACCAAAGGAACTATCGAGGTATGATCGGGTCCCTTCTCTACTTAACAGCTAGTAGACCTGATATCATGTTCTCCGTATGTCTTTGTGCTCGTTTTCAAGCTAACCCTAAGGAATCACACCTGAAAGAGGTGAAGAGAATTTTCAGGTATCTCAAAGGGAACAATAACTTGTGCCTTTGGTATCCAAGGAACAGTTCCCTTGAGCTCAATGCATACACAGATGCTGACTTTGCAGGGCACTTGGTTGACAGAAAGAGCACTTCAGGAATGTCCCAGTTCCTAGGGTCTTGCTTAGTTTCGTGGGGATCTAAAAAGCAAAACTCAGTGGCACTCTACACAGCTGAAGCTGAATATGTGGCTGCCGCATCATGCTGTTCCCAGGTTCTATGGCTTAAGTCACAACTCCAGGATTACGGTATGTCTTTTGGCCCAGTTCCCATACTCTGTGATAACACTAGTGCCATAAACATTTCCAAAAATCTTGTGCATCATTCTAGAACTAAGCATATTGATATAAGGCATCACTTTCTACGTGACAATGTTGAGAATGGGAACATTTCGATGGAACACTGTAGAACTGAAGAGCAAATTGCGGATATTCTTACCAAAGCTTTAGACAGACGTCCCTACCAGCGTTTTCGAATGCTTCTAGGGATGATAACTCTAAACTAAACAAGTCCCTGTTTATCTCTCTCAATGCCTGACTAGTTTATCTAAAATTGCATGATAAGGAACTTGGATTCATTGCTTTCACTATGCCATGATTACTAGTCTAGAGAAAAATGTGTACAAAGGAACTCTATTTCTTTTGGCCCAAAATGATCAACCAGAGTTCCCTTTATCCCTCATTACAAGCCACCATGACGGTTGATCATATGACCCACCTTAAGCTAGGGACCAGACAAATGCTTCTCATGAGCCAAAACATTTCCTTTATCGAGTTGCAAATTGTCTGGTTCCCTTTGAGTTCCCTAGCCCCACAAAAAGATGAGTGTGAAGTTCCCTCAACCACTTCACTCTCCCTGACCTTGAAAAGATCATGGGAACTGCTGCATCTACAAAGGGAACACTGACTAATCTTCAAAGAAAAACCGTCACTTGGGAAGCGGACTTTCGTGTCAGAAGCTCTGAAGCGTTACAGGCCAAGTATTCAAAATTTGAAAAGGACTTCCCAAGAGATTGTGACGCGTGTCCAGAAGCGTGCTTGAGAAGTTGAAACGGCGCCCCACGTTCATTGGGCAACGGTTATCGAGGTTATTCCACTTCCCTTTCTACCCTTCACCTTCTCTCTCCTTTAAAACCCCTCTTTGCCATTTTTAGGCCCTTTACTCCATCTTACATCCCTGTCATTCGTCTTCCCCAAATCCTTTTCACTCTCTTTTCAAGAAACCTCCAAAGCCTCCCAAATTCTTACAAAAATGGCCCCTCAACACACATTCGCACAACTCAAAGAGTGGGTACTTGCCAATCCTCGCACTCTCTTCATCACTCAACTGAACGAGATCGAGCAAGAACAAAACCCAACCATGAAGGATGTCCTCATTCAAGGGCTATACAATCAAGTAAGCCCCTTCTTGCCCCCTCCTCCTCCTCAGGTCGACGAAACCGTCTCCTGGACCTCTTCCTCCTCCGAATCTCTTCCTCTTCCACCACCAAACTCCCCTCTCCCTCACCATCCAAAAGTACCGTCGCCCTCTCCTCAGACGACGACGATCTTCCTCTTTCTGTGGTCATCGACAAAATGACCAAGGACCCTCCTCCGATCATCATGGGAACTTTGGAGGAGGAAGCCCAGCTCAAGGCCATCGAGGAAGAACTCAACAGGGGTCCCTCTGAGCACACAGTCTCCCAAGGGACAAAGTCCCCAGAAAAGGTTGCCCCTCAAGAGCCCACAGAGACAAGGGACCTCGCACCAGCTGGAGGTGCTGAGGCAACAACAAGTCATCCTGGAGATGACGCGGAGGGCTCCGGTTCGAGCTCCTCCGAGGAAGAAGGGACCTCCCATGATGAGGTCGAAGAAGAAGAAGAAGCTCCAGCTACAAAGGAGCCAGCACGTATCCCTACACCTGGACACCAAATGTTGGTGTCCGCGAGTTCCCCACCACCAAGGGACCGCGTGCTTATGATCGAAGCGGCTGCACCCCCTCAGCAGAAAGGACCTCGCACGGTCTCTAGGGGGAACAAATCCAAAAGCAAGTCAAGGAAGGGGAAGGGAACCACCAAGCATCATGTCAATGAGCGCCGAAAGCTTCTCCCTCACCTCATTGTTTCCAAAGAGGTGCTAACTGAAAATGGTCTGGAGGAAATGTGGGAACTGATCAAGGCCCAGGGCTGGGAGAGACTCTGCCAAGAAACTGTGAGAGTAGATCCCTCACAAGTGCGTCAATTCTACAACAACTTCACTATCACCAACGACGGCACTCAGGGAACTCTCTCCCACGAAGGCGACGAGTTCATTTTTACAACGTCTACGATCCGCCTTCAACTCCAGGTCCCTGGTCAAGGGCTTAGCGAGGTGCCCAGCAAGCTCTGGGGCGACTTCAACAGCGCCGAGGTGTACAACACAATTTTTGAGGGTCGGGTTCCCTCTAAGGTCCTCTCGACGCATCATCTGTCCTTGGTCGCCAAGCTCGCTCACCAATTCATCATCAACGTGGTGATCCCACGCCAAGAAAAGCGCCTGGTCGTCAACATCCCCGATGCCATCATCCTCTACCACTTCCTCCTCAAGAAGCCCATAAATCTTCCCCGAATTATCCTTGGGCACATGGAAAAGTGCATGGCCTCCAAGTCCCACTCCCTTCCCTACTCCGGGCTGATCAAGAAGCTCCTACAAAAAGAGGGTCTCTACGATGCCTCTAAAGACGAGATCGAGCTTGGAAGGGAACTGGACATTACAGTTGCCAAGAAGATGAGGCACTCGGAGCCTGTAGAGGAGGCGGCTCCCCTAGAGTCTGGTACACAAGAGGGGAACTCTCCAGTGTTGCTCCGCATCGCCAACACCCTCGATCAGATTGCTAGGGACCAGGCAGTGTTGGCCAGAGGACAAGAAAAGCTTACACAAGTCCTTACGCGCCTTTGTGACTCCTTGTTCCCTCAGAGCCCATGATCTCTCCCTTCTTGTTCCCTTAATCCAAAAATGACCACAAATTGTACTTCGGTTCCCAGTGTACATATTCTCTTAAGTAATGAAATGGTCTTTATTTTGATTGCGTGTTCAATTCTTTCCTAATATTGCTTTGCTTATTTTTCGATGATTTCAAAAGGGGGAAAGATAAAAAATGTGAGATGAGTTAAAAGTTTAAGTTATCACAGACCACGCATAAGCTAAGGGGGAACAATTGCATAAAAAGCCTAATAGGAACTATGTGTCTCACCAGAAGTGGCTCCCTAAATCTAAATGTCTCACTAAGAGTGACTTCCCAAAATCATACTTAGGAACTCATCAGCATATCATTCATTGAAATACTTGCATTTTTGTGATGGGTTTGTCATCATCAAAAAGGGGGAAATTGTTGGGACGTTGTTGGGACCTCTGGTTCTAAGCAACGGATCAACGACTCACTTCTCTTTAAGTTTTGATAATGACAAATACCATAGGGAACTAATGTGGTTTGTTCAAGTATTTCTAAGGAACACAGGTACAGCCAAGAACTCCTATGAATGACAAAGCCACTACTGGTCACAATGAAGAGTTTCCATCAAGGGAACTCTGAAAAGGAAAGTTCCCATGAAGTGGGAACTCCCAGAAACAAACAAGAAAACACAAGCTTACAACGATGAAGAGTTTCCATCAAGGGAACTCTGAAGAAGTCTGTTCCCATGAAATGGGAACTCACATGTGAAGACAACGACCGTTCAGCGCAGATCGCGGGATTCTGTCTCAGACAGCCAGAGGGAACAGTCTGAGGATCAGACTGTCACGCTTCATCCAACGGTCCGATTGATTCAAGAAGTTGACCTAGTTCAAACCAAAGTCACATGTGAAGAAAGTACAACTTGGGCATCAAGCAAAGGGCATTTTGGACACAAACGAAAGATGCGACTGCCCAAGACAAATGGACTATAAAGCCAAATGAATAGTACTCGGTCTGAGTACTTCTCCCAGAACTTACAAACACCCACATCAGAGAAAAGAAAGAAAAGGAAGAGAAGTCCCCGCCGGCGAGTGTGTGATCTCGACGACGGTGAAGCTGAAGTTCCCTGGAGCAAGGGAACTGAGAAGTCAGCGTAAGGTTTGAGTTACTTGTGTTTTGCTGTTGTGAGCTTAGGAACTCAGTTGAGAGGATTTACTAGTGTTGCTAGAGTTAGGAAGAACTTGTAGGAACAGAGAAGTGTAAATCCGGCTGTGTAACTAAGGAACAAAGCAATCAATATAAGTAAGTCATTCAAAATCCTCCAAGCGGAGGTAGAGGTTTACCCATACAACTAGTTGGTTGTAGTGGGGTTCCTCTATAAAGGAACTGTGCCTTTCACTGTTTTTATTACTTGCGATTATTTACTTCCGCTGCCTTGGGAACAGCTTAATTGCCAGTTCCCAAGCTCACTGCTAACCGATTACGATCCAACATTAATCTTCAGTCATCACACATTCACACGTACACTAGCTCATAAGCGCACTCTTGATTACAATGCAAGTATGCATCACTCGTACAGGTAGGGATTGAGAATTTGAGAAAGGAATATTTTCATACTTAATAAACACGAGCGATGAATAGATGGGTTTGTTTCAACAAATAATATGATAATTTCATGTTCATACATGAATGTTCTACCTAGAGTGAACTGGAATTGTTTCACCATGCCATGGTGTAATATCATTGTATGGTGCATTATTGACTATGCATGGTTTCTTCACTCTCTTGCAAGTTGCAATGAGTGAGTCATTTGGGAATTATTGCTAATGGAGGTGATCTCAATAAAAAGTAGTGGTAAAGAGTTGTGGAATGGAGCTGTCATTTGGGAATTGCTAATGGAAATTTATTGTGTTTACAGTGCACAACAATTGAAAGCTTGTAGTAATAAATGATATTAGCATCTAATATTCTTAGCTGTGCATAATTAATCACGAATATAAAGTACCTTTAACTTAGTTCAACTTTACACGGATGATAACGTATACATTTACTTACATACATACATATCTATATTGTTGAGCCCAAAAATACATACATATCTATAAATGATTTTATAGCTTTTAACCAAAAAAAATGATTTTATAGCTTTGTAGGATATTTATACATACATCAAGTAATTTTTTGAAAAAAAAAATCAGAGTAACAATTAATTAACTGGCATACACAATGTTGATTGGGTTTTGAAGGAGCCACGCAGATGGACCAATATTGTGCAACAAGAAACCCCTTTTCTTCTCTGAGTCTCTCTCTCGATCTCTATATATATGTGCATATATAATTAATTAAGTCTACCCATATGTTTCTTACTCTCCCAATTCAAAAAGATCGAAGATGGCAATGTGGTGGCCGCTTGTGGCGATGGTGGTGGTGCAGGTGGGGTACGCGGGCATGAACATCCTCTCGAAGGTGGCGCTGGAAGCTGGAATGAATCCTTTCGTCCTCGTCGCTTATCGCCAGATTGTTGCTACCTTTGTCACCGCCCCTTTCGCTCTTTACCTTGAGAGGTAATCAATTTGTATATTATCTATAGTCGATGGTATACACATACAATATATTTGCTAAGCTTGTTATTTGGTGCGCCACCACAGTACAACACACACCACAGCACACTCATTTTTTTGGTCGAAAACGCCCCAACACACTCTTGGCTTTGCATGCATGTTTTATTTGTGGTGTGCTTTTTGGAGTGTACGCTGTCGACTTGAAAAAAAATTGTTTTTCCTTTTGTAAGTGTTACGAAATTTTATTATATATTTTTTAATTTTAATAGTCATAAGCATTCATGTTTCTCAAGTGTTATATGAATGGATGTATTGTTTCCATGTTTTAATTTGTCTTTCATGAGTACTTTGAAATCCACAAGTGTAGTAGTACTTGGTATAATATCTGTAGATGATTTAATGTTAGCATTAGACAAATTAGGATCGTCGCCCATTCCAGCCTGTCAGCGCGCGCCGAGTGATCGACCATTTGGTGTGTTCCATGCCTTGGTTTAGATCTGATGCGTCCTCTACTTTTCTTCTAATCAGCTCTAACCTACTAGAGTTTTTAAATATAATTGCTACTAGTAATTTTTTTTTGGTAGAATAATTGCTACTAGTAATTAAAAACAAGTAATTGCTAGAATTAACTACAGCGCGCACTACAAACCCAATGTGAGATATTTTAGTTGTAGCACGAGATAGGTTAACTTACTCCGTATTTGAGTGGAGAAGCACTTAAATTATCAATTAATATTTGTTCCAATATTAATTTCTATGTTATAAAAAATTAATACGTTGTTGTGATGGGTGTGTAGGAGTATGATTCACAACATCAGCAAACAGATTTTGTTCCAGATATTTTTATGCTCCCTTTTCGGGTAAGTACCTCGCTCCATCGTACTTGATGAACGTACGTAGACTGTAATTAATGGTAACCGCTGGGATACGCATCACTTTCATTAATTAATTATATGTAGTAGCTACTTGTCAATTAATTAATTAATTCAGTCCAAACTGATGACCCTACATACATACGTATATATAATGCATATGGTATAATTGATTAATGCAGAGCAACCGGGAATATACTTCTATACTTTTTTGGACTCAAGTACACAACCGCCACCATTGGGTGCGCATTGAACAACATACTACCCGCATTCACCTTCATGCTCGCCATTCCATTCGGGTACATAATACATATCCTCATCCTAATTTTATAAACAAATTAATTAGAACGGCCAGTATTAATTACAGTAATTTGGATATACATGTAGATTGGAGAGAGTGGGAATAAAGACGAGGTCAAGGCAAGCGAAGATTATAGGAACATCAGTGTGCATCGGAGGTGCGATGTTGCTGTCATTTTACCATGGCCACGAAGTTGGAGTTGGCGAGTCTAAGCTGCATTGGAATTACGCCGAAACGCTACAGAATTTGGCGGCTACGGCCTCTTCCGGAGGAGGGAATTCCATCGTGGGCCCTTTTCTTGTTCTTGGAAGCAATATTTGTTGGGCCATTTGGTTCATCATCCAAGTAATTTCATATTACTAATATATACAGTATAAATTAATTGTCTCAATTAAAAGGTTCATTAATTAAGTCATTATTTTGGATCAGGCGAAAATGGGACGGACGTTTGATGCTCCGTATATGAGCACGACACTGATGTGCTTAATGTCTGCGTTGCAATGCACTTGCGCTGCCCTAATCTTCAACCACCACATCTCGGCTTGGGTCCCCTTCCCACCAATCCGACTAGTAGTCGGCCTCTATGCGGTACGGCATTTTATATATATACAAACCCTAACTCACACATTGCTATATTTATATATCGATCCGTCAATTTATTGGGTCGAGTGAGGATCATGTTTTGACATTCATAGTTTTGTGAAAAAAAACAGGGAACCATTGGCTCGGGGCTAGCATTCTGTCTAATGACATGGGCCATTCAAAAGAAAGGTCCCCTCTATGTGTCGGTGTTCAGCCCTTTGTTGTTGGTTCTCGTGGTCTTCTTCAGCTGGGCTTTACTTCAGGAAAAATTATACATCGGAACGTGAGCACTCTCCATCTCTCTCTCCATTTATATAATCTCATCGACTTGTTAATTTTTTTGATTGGGTTGTTGTAGTATTGTGGGGTCGGTGCTTATAGTGGTGGGGCTCTATGCAGTCTTGTGGGGAAAGAGCAAAGAAGAAACACACCCCATTAATATCGGTCCTGTTCCCATGGAGTTTGTGAGAAACTCTATGGGTGAATTTACTAAAACCCTATAGTAAATTGGTGAACCCGTCGGGAAAAAAGAAAAAAAGAAAAAAAATAATAACTTGATATATAGAGAGAAAAATCAAATCTCAACCGTTCAATTTGTATTTAATGGTTAGGATTTATTCAACTCTATCTATGGAGTTTTTTCACAACTCCACTGGAACTAATTCCTATTTTATCGGCCGGATACACAATTAATTCTTGATCATATCGCAATTAATCCACCTCGTCTCTCGAGGCTAATCAATCCACCAAGCCGTCCAAGCACATTTATCTTTTGAATCAAGTAATTAAATTTGCCCTTTTGTAAGATGCCATATATCGCAACTCATTGAACGTCATGTGTACTTTTTTTTGCCAAATCTAGCTACCCACTCTTCAAAGGATCAAAGAACACCATGATTCAATATATTCTGCTGTTCATCCGTCATAAGCTCTAACTTGAAATTGTATTGGCATAAAATGGTACCCTTTAACGAATTAAGACTGCTTGGCTGGTATATATGACAAGGTTAGACTAGAATTGATACGAAATTGACCCATCTTGTTACTATCCTCCTATGGGTGAATTGGACCAGGGATAATTTCAGATTGTAATCACCTACGCTTTGAGTTCATGATAGGACAGGTTTGTACAGTTTGGGAAGGGGTTTTGATCTGCCATCGGTATTTGATTGAAATTTTCACATTTTTACGTTTAATTTCAAAGTTATTTGTCCACACTCAAACACTGGTGAAAAGGAAGAGTTGTTGTTGTGTCGAATAAAAGAGGTTAGTTCTGGTGAGGTTAGTGGATTTGAAACCTAAGCTAATCGCTTGGAACCGGTCTGTGTTTGGTAACATTCATGCTATGAAATAAAATCTACTACGCAGAGCTTGAGGATATTCAACAGCGTTTGAGTGTAAGTCTTTCGGATAATTTGCTGCACATGGAATCTGATTTAAAACATGAACTTGATATGACTTTGGAGTGTGAAGAGTTGCTATGGCTCTAAAAGTCCAGTGTGGATTGCTTGAAAATGGTCGATCGCAATACTCGTTTTTTCCATGCTTCTACTATTATTCGACGGTGTCGAAATCCTATAGATTCCTTGAAAGATACTGATGGCCACTAAGTTACGAATAAAGCCGAGTTAGAGGCTTACGCAATGCGTTTTTTTCCAGGATAAGTATCATCTACCGGCAAATGAGAGAACTCCGAATTTATGCAGTAGTGGTATATTTTCCCATTCTAGAAGCAGAAACTTGGGCAGCTCTTGATTCTTCGATTGCCGATGAAGAGATTAGCAAGGCGTTGAAAATGATGAGGCCCTTGAAAGCTCCGGGAGTTGATGGCTTTCAGCCTATCTTCTTCCAAAAGTGTTGGCAGACAATTGGTAGATCGATCATGGATATGGTTAAAGAGTTCTTCGCTTTAGCCTCCCTGCCGATCGACTTGAATGATACTTTGATTGCTCTTATTACAAAAGTGGACGAACCGGAGCAAATAAGGCTGCATTCGGGTAAACTTTGCTGATAAGTTATTGATAAGTCGATTTTGCTGATAAGTTACGATACTGATAAGTCAAAACCTATTTCTACGGTAAGCAACTGGTGTTCGGTTGGATGATTTGCTGATTTTTAAAAGGTAATGAAGGAAAGGTCAAAATTATTCTTAAAAAATTACACACCCTTATAAAGCCTTTTTATGGAAACCCTAAATCCTCTTTTCTCATTCTTCCATCAGCTCCCTCTTCTTTGCTCTCAACGACAGCAACAACTCAAAAACAACAACTCCAGCGGTTCGGCGTCTCGTCCCCAGTGGTTTGGCGCCTTCTGCTCGGTGGTCCGGCGTCTTCATCGTGGTGTTCATGCGTTCTCTTCCTAGATGGTCGCCATCCTCTCGGAATTTTGAGGCAGAGAATCGAGTTCGGCCTTTTCTCCTTCCTCTTTCTTGACTTCAGGTATGGATTTGCTCAGTGTAGACAAATTCCTTCACTTTTGACTCATTTTCTTGAGTGGCATTCCAATTGTTCATACCATTTTTTTTTTGAAATTAGGGTTTTTACAATTGGGGAAAAGTATTAAGTCCAATTGCTGAAACGAACTTGACAACGATGTCGCTGGTAAGCTAATTTGTTGCAATATATTGAGTTTATTAACATTGTTTGTATCACAAATTTGCTATTGGATGTATTTGTCTTGCACATAGATTGTTTAATTCAATGTTACTTTTGATTTGAAATATATTTTGATGCAAAATTATAAATTGTTTGCTTCATTGTTATTCTTGCTGTGAATTATAGAAGGACAAAAATACTAAGAGGAGGAATGTGTCATTCAAATGAGATGATGACTTGACCACTCTTTTGCTAAGGATCTGTCAAGATATGCAAAAAAATGGTTATGGTCAACCATTCAATTAGACCGATATAGTGAAAGTGTTTAAAGAAAAAAGGGACATCTTTTGTCTTGGAAGACTAGAAGGAACAAGTTCGAACATGTTAAGAAATTTTGGCGAACATGGGATTATTTGAAGAATAAGGAGACTGGATGGGGATGGGATGAAAAGCTCAACACGATTGAAGTTGATGCAGCTTGGTGGGATAAGAAAATCAAGGTTAGTTTTGAATTTCACAAGTCGATCCTTATGTTAAAGTCTTCTTACATTACATTCCCTTGTTATTATGTTATCGTGATCCTGGATTTATTTTGTAGGAGAAGCCTGACTATAGGAAATTTTTTCAGGGAGTGGCCCATGAAACTACTGATTTGTGGACTAAGGTATTTGGTGGGATTGTAGCAACAAGCATGTATTGTGTTGCATCGAATATGGATCCAAGTGCAATCCCTATTGATGGTGGAGATGAAGGTGGTGATGATGAAGAAGCTAATTGTGAACAAGAGTTGGATGACTTTGGAGTTACTCCGCTATCTACTCCTTTGAATGTGGATGGTACTCCAAGTGGGATTGACATGAGTGGCTTGAATGTGGATGGTACTTGTGAGGATGTCTTGAATTCGGCGCATGAATTTCTAACTAGTGGTGTGAATGCTAGTTAGGAAAAAAATGAAAAAGAAGCAAACCGTTGAGCATTCCCCTACATTTCATGGCACTAAGCGGAAGGACAAGAGGCATTCAAGTGGGAAAGGACTTGCATACAAAGACCACATGGAATTGATGGGACATGCAAGTCTAAAGCTATGTTCTTGAAATTGATGAAGATCAGGCCTCGTCGCAACCAAAGAAGGGGAGAAAGCAACATGATCTAGACGAGACTTTCCCTGTTATTAAGGAGATGGTCCAAAAGGGGGTTATAGCTGAGGGAGGAGATTTGTGGTGCATAGCCATGGAAGAAGTTTTGAATGTGGAAAATCATGAGTTGTTCATGAGGATGAATTCTGACTTTGCTAGGACATCTTGCTTGGAATTTCGTCTTAAGGCCAACAACAACGTGCAAAAATCTTCCTATACCATCTTGTTTCCCCTTTTCAATTTATGGATTCTTATGTTTAGATTTGGAGAATGGTCTCCATGTATTGTACTTCTTATGTCGGATTTGGGTTTGGTGTGTGTGTTGGATATTGTTGGCTTTGGATTTCGGTTTCGAATTATGTTCTAAAGTTTTGTTTCTTTGGTTATGTTGATTAGGGTGTTTGGGAAAGGACTTGTTCCTTGGCACCCATCTTGTTTGTTTATTTATGTTGTTTAGGGTGTTTGGGAAAGGACTTATTCCTTGGCACCCATCTTGTTTCTTTCTTTATGTTGTTTAGGGTGTTTGGGGAAGGACTTGTTCCTTGACACCTATATTGTTTCTTTATTTATGTTGTTTAGGGTGTTTGGGAAAGGACTTGTTCCTAGGCACCCATCTTGTTTATTTATATATGTTGTTTAGGGTGTTTGGGAAAGGACTTGTTCCTAGGCACCTATCTTGTTTCTTTATTTATGTTGTTTAGGGTGTTTGGGAAAGGACTAGATCCTTGGCACCGATCTTGTTTCTTTCTAAGTGAATTGGTTGTTGTTATGGTGAATGCAGTGTGTAGGAAAACCAACCCTTGAACTCGCCAAACGCAAGAAGAGAACAAAGATTATCAAGGGTTTTGCCATACTATTCAATTGTAGTGCCAACCTCATTTCACACCACTACTACAAGTATGTTCATAAGGTATCTTGGTATGATTCAGAATTCATTGGTTACATGTGGATGAAACAAATTTTAGGTCATGAAAATACAAAGAGGTGTTCAAATGTCATGCGAATGGAACCTCATATTTTTGAGAAATTGTGCAGCGACTTGGAGGCGAATCATGGATTGAAACGGTCTCGCAACATGTCCGTATCGGAGAAGGTGGGCATATTTGTGTACATTCTATCTTTGCGAGTATCTAATAGAGATATATGTGAGAGGTTCCAATGTTCTGACGATACAATTAGTTGGGCATTTCATGATGTTTTGGCGGCTATCACTGGGCGTAATCAAGGGTTTGATGGGATGGCACGCCAATTGTTGCAGCCTAGAGATCCCTCATTTTCATCAATTCCAGAAAAAGATAAATTCAGAGCCAAGATATTCATTGTTCAAGGTATGATTTATTCTCTTCCTTTTTCCTTGGTTTAGTGTATAGTTGTTTTGCCATTATTTAAGGTATGATTCATTCTCTTCCCTTGTTATGTATTGTGTAGGGAGCGATTGGAGCAATCGACGGGACACACATCCATGCTTGCGATCCGAAGAGTGAGCAATATCCATATAGTAGTCGCAAAGGAATGACGTCCTTTAACGTGATGGTCGTATATGACTTTGACATGTACTTCACGTTCATTTTCGCCGAATGGGAAGGGAGTGCTCACGACGCTCAAATCCTTAACCACGCTTTAACAACGCAGTACATGAACTTTCCACGCCCCCACAAGGTATGTTGTTCTCCCACGCTTTAATGACGCTCGAATCCTATATACTTTAAACTTTGATGTTGTTTTTAAGTTAGTTTTTTTTATTGTTGTATAGGAAAGTATTATCTACTTGACAAGGGATATGCGGATAGGCCCGAGTACTGGTTCTATATTCACGCGTAAAGGGCCATCAATCGGAATTCCACAACCATATTCCCGAGAATGCTTATGAAGTATTCAACAAGGTCCACTCCTCACTTATAACTACAATTGAACCTTGAAAAAGAGATGAAAGATATTAGCGGCCATGCCAAGCTATAGTGTCCCAACACAAATTGACATAATCATTGCTATCTTTGCTCTTCATAACTTCATTTTGGAAAACAAGATCCATGATTTCTTACTTGATGAAGAGTTGGAGGAATGGGTTTCACCCATGACGAGTGAACTTGGTCATGATGGAGGAGCCGGTGAAATGAATACCGTTTAGGATGCAATTGCTTAAGAATTATGGTCAAATAGGAGGTTCTACAAAGTATGATAGAAGTATCTTCGGGTAAAGAATGATTTCTTTTTGGTGAACAAGTTAGAATGGACGAATTCCACTTTGCTACTTGTTTTCTATTTTTGCTCTTTTTTAGTGATCTCTTTTTGGTGAACAAGTTAGAATTAAATTCCACTTTGCTACTTGGTTTAATTTTCTATGTTTGAATGATCTCGTTTTGGTGACAAGATCCATGAATGAAATTCCACTTTGCTACTTGGTTCCTATTTTTCTCTTTCTAAGTAATCTCTTTTTGATGATTTTAACTTCATAATAAAATTACAATTAAATCAAAAGTACC
Organism: Fallopia convolvulus; assembly: GCA_964016875.1. Lineage (NCBI taxonomy): Eukaryota > Viridiplantae > Streptophyta > Magnoliopsida > Caryophyllales > Polygonaceae > Fallopia > Fallopia convolvulus. Next base: position 33,317,378 of record OZ024732.1, on the reverse strand, counting down.
CTAAACTTAACTCTAGGCGAGTTCAAAACCTTCACCTCCAGTGAATAACGCGGGCTAAGTGCCCTAAAGCGCGGCCGCGGACTGCGCCTCTTGGCCCGCGTTTCCCCTGATTTGGCACTTGCATCACCCAAATAACAAGACTTGTGCATTTGGTCAAAAATCATGTCTCTTGTAAATATCAACCCTACCCAAAACATACAATTGAAACAAACATCCATGTACAAAACATACAATTGAAACACACAAACCAATATGCCAAAACGCAAACCATAAGCCAAAACACAATCCATAATCCTAGCAAATAGTTTCCAAAAACATACAAAAATATCCATAATCCAAACCACAATCCATAAAGCCTAACAAATTGTTTTCCAACAACAGTCCAAAATCCAAATAATCCAAACACCAACAACAATCCATATAATCCAAAACCTAAACAACAAGACAAACGCTAACTACATGTAGTAATATGCCGAATCCATGTCACCATTTTCGCAATATATGACATCCACCTCGGGGAACTCGCATAGCTCATCATCATCATCCTCTATTTCTAGTGGACTACTCAAGTTCTTCTCTTTTGGTGCCCACGACTCCATTGCGTCGCTCAACATTGAATCCATTCCAAGTGGTCTTAAAGAATAGTGGGTTTTCCTACAACACAAGAATAAAGGTGAATGAATACCTTAACTTAAGCACTCAAAATTCATATAAAAGTTTAAAAATCCATTCTTACCCTTATCTTTGCCGCCCACCAACAATCGTCACAATGACTCTTCCACTAGAACGATCCCAATTAATGCCACCTTGAATGCAACGAAATGTTGTCCGAATCCTCCACACCTTTCTTGCTAGATCCAACCTAGCCTTTAGGGTGCCCTCAAAAAACCAATTACCAGTGGAGTGATGCATCCTTCGCCTTACCTCTCCGAAATCAATAATCCCGGATTGCTTAAATTGAGGTTACATATCTTTCATGACAGACAACAGAGCACAAGTAAGATCTGCACTCCAAGCCATTGAAGCCGCTATGTTGACCTAATATAACATATGCAATGAATCATTTTTTAAAAGCAACCAAGCATTTGTTTTCCTTTCCTTTCTACAACATCAAGCGTAATTAAACATGATTGAAATAATTACAGAATTGAAATCACATAATCAACAATTCACCTTGAAATCATTCCTTTTCCTTTCTAGCACATCAATCCTTTCACGAAGTACATCTTCAGTGGCATGGGCACTTATATAACTCCACATTCAATTGATCTACCAAGTGGTGGAGACTCTTCTTTTTCTTTCTTAAATCTTGTATAATTGCAACTAAGTGATCCACCGCTTTGGTAGGACTATGTTTCCCCTTAATAAGGTCATGTGTGGTATCTAAGTCGCTTTGGGTGCTAGAGCAATCTAATCTTGAAGAGGACATCCTATTTACTAGGGAAAATAATCAATTAGGCAATGGAAGAATGTTTAAAAACAAACAACAACAAGTAGAGACAATACAATATTAACAACAAAGACCAACCAACACATCAACAAGCACACCTTTGAACAACCAACACATCAACAAGCACAACTTTGAACAAACAACACATCAACAAGCACAACTTTCAACAAACAACACATCAACAAGCACAACTTTCTCATCAACACAAGTAGAACATGAATCTTAGCATACATTGTTCACGAAATTAGGGTTCTTTTGTGGTAAATTTGGGTTTCAAGGGATAATTCTACCCTTTTTCAATCCTTTTCAAGGGATAATTTGGGTTGTTTTCAATGGATAATTTGGCTATAAATTTCAATTCTTTTTCTACATATATCCCAAATTAGGTTCTTTGGGGTTAATTAAAAATTCCAAATCTAGAGAAGAGCTAGAGAAAATAAGGGTTCATATAGATCTACGAAAAAATTCAAAATTCCAAATCTCGGGTAAAAATGAATAGATCTGAAAGAGAATATCGAGATTTCTTCACATACCTGATTTTTAGATCTTGAGGAAGAGAAACAAGAGGAAAAATCGTCCCTTCGTCGTCGTATTTTGTCCTCACCCGAAACCTTAGCGAGCAGCAGTGGTGGCCGACCCTTCGTTGTCTTCTGCCCTCGTCCGAATGCAGCTCCTCCAGTGGGTCTCGTTGCCATCGTCGTCTTCTTTCTTCGTCGTCTCCAGTTGCCCAGAAGAGAAGAACACAGCAAGGAGAAATTGGGAGAAGAGGTGAGGTAAAGAAAGTGAGGGAGAAGTTAAGGTATGTTGGGAGGGTTTAACGACAACAAATAAATTTGTAGTCAAGACCCCGCTGAGTATAACGAAGTCAGGATCATCATCGGGAAGCAAGGCTATCTGTTTACCGAAAAACAAAGCAAAGCAAAACAATGCAAAAACAGTTACGACAGATCTCGGTACCGACCTTGTCAGGGTCGGCAACGATGCTGGATTTCTACCAATACAAAGCAAATAACACGATGCAAGTGCAGGCTCGGTACCGATCTGTATGCCTTGGTAACGAGTTGTATACGAATGTAAAACGTAGGAAAATCAAATGATAAAAAGGTCTAGGACTAGGGTTACCACAACATAATTATGCATTCAAACTCATTTGAAGGATAACACTACTAGAATAAGGGTTATTAACGACGAACAAATTTGTCGTTATAAGTTAAGTATTTCGTCGTTAAAAGACAAAACGTTTTTCATTTGTTTGTTGCAATAGCTTCAGACGTTATTGGTTTTAACGACCATGTTCGTCGTTAATTATTAACGACGACATGCATGTTCGTCATTAATTATTAACGACTACATGCATGTTCGTTTTTAATTATTAACGACGACATGCATGTTCTTCATTAATTATTAACAACGACATGCGTGCTCGTCGTTAAGCATTAACGACGACATGTGTTCTCATCGTTAAAACATTAACGACAAGCACACATGTCATCGTTAATGTTTTAACGGCTAGCACACATGTTGTTGTTAATACTTCGCCAATAAGAACAATTCATAATCAATAACGACAAACTACTTTATCGTTAAAATATATTCTAACAAGCTAAAATTGATTAAAATTATACAATAACGACCATATTTATTGTCGTTAATTCAATTAAAAATAATTTAATTCAATTATTATCACAAATTAAATAGTACAATGCCATTATATATGGTCAAAATATTATACAAACCAAAATCTAAATCATACATAAATTAATTAAAACTAAAGTTTATATAATCTTATAATGACAACCATAATCAAACTTCAATGTAAGTATTCGAACATAACAATGTATAGAGATACAAAATAATGCAATCCATATGATCTAATAGTGTAATTATAAAAAAAAATATGTTGTAATAAACTCTAAAATAAATTTTGACAATGTGAATAGCAGCTTCTAATCTTCAAGTACCTAAAAAAATAAATAAACAAAAGTTAAAATTATCATAACACAAGAATTTCTAAAGGAAAAAACAAGAAATAACTTACAATATAACATACCTTGTGGGTTCAATTCGTTTAGCGAAAGCAATGAAACGTTAAATAACTCTCCCACCTCCACCCGTCTATGTTTCTAATGTCAATTATATTGATCAATAATATAATGGTCTAGGTGGGATGTGATTCAGTTGTTTCCAATAGTGTACTAGAGAGGATTTAGTTTATCTTTTTTTCCAGCTGAGTGTACTATGAAGAGGGAAAAAATGGGCAGAGAGCAACAAAAACTCTAGCAATGTGATTTGAACCAATTTTAGACAGTCTAGACGTCTAGGTACTGCACAAATCCATGGTCTCTTTGACATACATTTCTATCAAGAGGAAAAAAAATTAGACAGAGAGCAACAAAACCCTAGCAATATGATTTGAATCAATTTCAAACACTCTAGTTGCTGCACCAATTGATGGTCTCTTTGACATACATTTCTATGAGGAAGAGGGAAAAAAATAGGCAGAGCAACAAAAATGTGATTTGAAAATTTCACATTTTAGTTATTGCACAAAATTCATGGTGTCTTTGACATAGATTTCTATCATATCATCAAATCATGTAGACATCACCAAAATTTTAATATATAGAATGCTAAACTAGAAATAAAGGTAGACATACATTTCAAACACTTTGTGTACCAGGTAGAATTTTAATATATCGAATGCTAAATTAGAAATCATAAGTCAATAGAGTGTATTGTCACAAAAGGTAAGAATTAGCCAATATTTCCAACACCAACCCTGTGCTCTAACTGTTCAATGTACAAATAGAACCAAATATATATATAGTATTAAGATCTGATAGAAAGGCTTTTATGGTGAAAAGTGAGTGTTAATATGAACCATTAGATGATAATATTTTAACGTTTCAGATTTGTTATAATTAGGTACTGGAAATTTCCATAGGAGCGTTCTACTAGATAGAATTTCAACCGAGAAATTTTAGGAAACAAATATCAGCATATCTTTATTCTTTTATATTTTCTAAACTCATCTCTATTTCTCAAACTGATCACCGTATGTCGTCTCAAAGTGATTGTCGCTCATGAAATCCATCCTTTAGCATCATAAATCTCTCGTGCTTGGCTTTTTCGATTCACATGCGCTTGACGACTCACCGATTTTATACAGGTTTTTGAATTTCAATTGAATAATCAAGTATTCCATCCTTTATTCTATTATTTCAGTTTGTGATCTATAATCTAAACTCGTACAAACCAATTTCATGTTTTTGATTTTAGGGTTTTTGCACAACTTGTTGCCATTGTCGATTCGGGTGCCGATTCGGTGAAGTTCTATGTCGGAATTTGCAAGATATGTGAATTGATTTTGAATCCAATTAGTTCAATTCGATTTTATGATATGGTGGGTTTTTTTTAAGGTTTGATTTTGGATTTATGTAGATATCCATTCAAGAAATGACTCAAGCTTATTGTGTTTGATTTTGAAACAAATATCTACAGAAAAGGGGAAGGGTTCCAAAAAACGAAAGCCTGTGAAAGGTATTTTGATTCGCGTTTTGGTTCTTGAAAGGATTTATTGTATGTTATTATTCTAATTAGCCAATTAGAGATTACTTTTTCCAATTAGCTAGTGTGTGATCTATGGTGTTATATAATCACGTCTCTCATAACTTTGAATTTCATATTTAGAGTTTAATAGATTTAATGATCGATGTTCACTGAGATAAATGTTGATATTCATTAAAAGACACATTGATATTCATTTTTAAAATATGGTTAATTATGTGATATTCACTGTTTAGTTTTTGGCTTTACGTATTTACTGATGATATTATTAGAGATTAATTGTGGTATTCATTTAGGTGTGCATTGATATTCTCTATTGAGTTTTTGATATTCATTGTTTTGACTAATGGTTTATTACGTGGTATTCTCTAAGTATTTGGCTTTACTTCCTTTGCACTAATGATATTCATTGATATTAAGTATGGTATTCATTGAGAGTAATAAAGATATTCTTTGGAGTTTATATTAGGCATTCACATTTAAAAATTGATTTTTATAATGTTATTCACTAAGTATATATTAATTCGATTGATCTAGTGATATGCATTGAGATTAGTTAGTATATTCACTATAATGTGTGTTGATATTCATACTTTTAAACTAGTTTATTATGCGGTCATTGATATTATGATATTCATTGATATCAATGGTTGATTCTGGTTTATTATGTGAATTAGTATCAAGTAGTCATTGGTATTCATTATCTATCACATTGATATTCCTTTTTGTCAAAGCTGATATTTATTATTTTATACATTAAAACAGCTCATACAAGAAGATTGTTGAAGAAGATAAATCAGAATCTCTAGCCTTGGTACTGGTAGGAGAAGATACCATTATTCAAAGTGTTGGTTCAAGATTGAGAAGCTCAGATGTAGATTTTAGAATATATATTTTATCATAAATTGAGGAAGAAGAGAAGCTTAAAAAGAGAAAGACAATTGATTGATGCACATACTACTACGTTTTATATGTTTTAATATATTCATTGTACATACTACATATATTCTTTTCACATTATTTTAATATTCATCTATCACGCGCCAATATTCATATAAGGTTATTTTTTTTTATCATATTCACTTAATATATGATTAATATTCATTATCTCAAACAACGATATTCACTTATGCTATTGTGAAATAATAACTATTTATATGTGAAATGATATTCATCAATAATACTACATATATTCACTGAGTTAAGCTTATATATTCAATGCACATACAACGATATTCAGTTATTATAAATGATCGAACATGAATTTTTTTTGAACGAATACAAATTCCATAAAGCCAATTAATATTGTTTGCCCCAAAATAAATTGATGGCTACTTTTATGGAACGTTTGAATTTTTTATGGAGAATGAAATCTTATCCAATAGATTGTGCGTGATTTTTCTGATTTGTTTTTACTTCATTTCAGTTTTATATAAATTCATTCCTTATTAATAATTTTAAAATAAATTGATGGCTACTTTAATGGAACTTGTTAATTTTTTATGGCAAATGAAATCTTAACCAATGGATTCTATATTTCTACGTGATTTTTCTAATTTGTTTTTTATTAGATTTCAATTTTATATTCATTCCTTTTTAATAATTATAAAATAAATTGATGACTACTTTTGAGCAATTTATCCCGAATTGAATGCGTGATTTTTCATTGATTGATTTGATTCAAATGGATATTGATTCATTCATTTTTAATAAATTGAAAATTCATTTACAACAATAAAAAAGGAACGTGGACTGATATGTAGGGGGTTACATTTTCTAGTGATATTCACCCTATTCCAACTAAAATGGAATATCAAATCCCACCGTTAATTCTTTCTCATCCAATGCACTATATTCACCCTCACTTTCTACTCTAAAAACCTTTCTACCGGATATAATCCTATAACTTCTTGCCAAGTCATGGTCCAGTTGGCACTAAGGACAAATATAATCCTAATGTTTAAGACACTACACATTTTATTTAATATCAAAAAAGAAACAACAAAATTGACTTCCTAGGACAGCAAGTAAAAAATATGAAAAAATATAAAATCTGAAATGGACTACACATATTTCTCATTATTAGTAGGTGATCCTTCCAAGGAACTAAATATATAATCTGAAATGGACAACAAGTAAAAACAAAACTAACTTCCTAAGAAAGCACTATGTGAGCAAAATATTACACATAAGTCATAACAACCTAGTGCATGGACATTTGATTTTGATTTTCAGATAGAACTTGACCATAAAAGCAACTAAATCACATCTTATATATTTTTTAACTCCTTCCAAGGAGAGTGAAAGGCAAACCTGATAGAGATCCATAAAACTGGTAAACTCAGAGCATGTACGAGAAGGAAATAAGAGTTTCGTTTACCATTAATTTGAAGCAAAAGACAAGATAGAAAGATGAAGAACAAGAGACTAACTCAATGAGAAGTAGAGTGCCACTTTCCAAGGACAAAATTTGGTAACACAACCAATTTTCACCATGAAATATGCAACCCCCCTTTTTAGGACCGTGTAACAAATCTAGTAGATACAATTTATAATGTAAGCAACATCAATGCTAGTAAAATTAATAACCCTAGTTCAATAAATTGAAGGACACTCAACTTGTCAATTAACTCGAAACTACTTAATTTCTTCAAGCTCCTTTGTGCCACAAAGGAAGTGTTAAGTTTCCCGATTTTATAAAGATAAAGTATGATGTTGGTCCTAAAATGAACCTTGGCCAATGTGTTCTAAAAAGTTTATTATATGCATATTTCTTTCTATGTGAAAGAACAATTGTATTGGACCATATGTTGATGATCCTTCCAAAAAGAGGAAAACGGCATGAACTTGTATGTAACAATTATTTTTTTTTACTTTGTCTCTGATTTAATTTTTAGACTATCTATTTAGAAAAAATCAGGTCATCCGAGGATTAATCTAACATCCATAAAAGTGTTTTTCCCTCAAATTACCAAACCACCAACCAAGCAATACGATGACAATAAACAATAGGTATAACCCTAGGTCACAAAAATGAACCATATCAAACTCAAATTCGACCTCCAAATCTAATTAGAAAGAGCTCTGAAATGTACCTTTTTCAAAACGATACTTCAAGGTTCTCAACACTTGTCTCTTTTACACCTTGTTCCTAATTATTTAGCCATCATAGTATAAGAAAATATTTAGAGCAGAAAACAAGAATTGGTCAAGCAATTCAGCATAATGATGCATCAATAATAAATTATCAAAAACAGTTGAAGATAAAGCACAAAATTTTCAAGATAAAAGCAAAACAGTCAATTCCATAAGATAGGCCATTTCAAAGGAACACAAACCACAAAAAATAAAACAGACAAGCAAAGCAAATAGTAAAATAAGCAATATTCATACATCCAAATCTTTTTCATAATATATCATAACCATTACTAATGCAATCATCTTTCTCCAAATTAAACCACTTAACTCAACTGCCCACAACCAGCGATCACTTAAACTTATATAGGCTAATTTCTATTCCACATACTAGCTTGAAAGCTAATAATCTACACACTTAATTCTTCATAAATTGAGAAAAGAAACAATCCAGCAGGAATCACCCTTCCAAATTCAACCAAAATAGGAAAGTAAAAAATATAAAGGGACACAAATTCACACAATAATCACAATAATATGTTTGATAGACTTGGTACTTGCACGGAGAAGGCAACCAAGATTGAAGATATGAAAGTTGGCTAACTGAAAGGACTTTCCAGAGCTGGTGAGTTTTGAATTTCTTTAATATTCTTTTTATTGTTTTTTTTACTTACATTAGTTGTTTACTGAATGAGCATAGTGTAATTTCATGCATCACTTCTTAGATGGCCCATAGAAAGGATCTGTATTAATTTGAAGTTACGTAATAAAAGGCTTTACTCAATGAGGGTCAATATATAAAGTGTAATTATTCATTTTCTATTCTTAATAAATTAGGAAGTAGGCAATAGTTCCTATTGTGTGACAGCTTTGATAAAAGGAAACGAGATGATTATCTACAACTTGGGAGACTACAGGGTTGTTCTTTGTAGAGGTGGAGGCATGAAGCAGCTAAGGATCTCACAACAGATCGTACATTAGAACAAGAGGATGAACGAAAAAGAATTAAGGATAAGGTCTGTAATTTTCCAGACATTGTCATGTAGTTTGTGACATCATATAGTACTAACTTCTGATGGAATGTGGGGGGAAGTTAACTCTACAATTCACAAACTGTGACATGTACACTATATTAATACAAGAGGCAACGTCATTTTAGTATCTTCCACTATATTAATACAAGAGGCAACGTCATTTTAGCATCAGGAAGATACATGGGTAATTAAGGAGGAAAGTGCACAACCAAATATTTATCATCAGTAAAATGCACAATATATAATACTCTGTATATAATTTGTCCATCAAAGATTCAACCTTGACCTAGGTCTATGCTATATAATCATGCCATAAATAAGTAAAAGTAAACAATATTATAATTCTTGGATCATATAGGGGTTGTTTGGATGATATAACTGTAATGGTGGTTGATTTAAACCATTTCAGATGAAATTAGTCCCTAAACTAGTTGCTTTGTTAGATCATAGATTCATGAAAACAAATTTCCTATATGTATAGATTCATTGACAAAAATTAAAATTCATTTGCTTAATTCTATATGAGCAGTACTTGAGACCTAATAATCTACGCACCATATTCATTGAGTAAAACCTAATAATCACTGTACACTTAATCCATCAACATGGCGTAGATTAATGTGTATAGTTGTATTAAGTCCCCATGGTGTAGATTAACAAGTATTGCTCATATAGAATGTGGACTAAATTCGACCAAAATTGAACAGTCAAATATGTAGAGGGACTTAAATTCACACAATAAACTACACAATTCCTAAAGACCTAACAAATTTATCAAAGTAAACTCAATAAGATATCGATTTCTCTAGGGCTTTTATGCTTAATTCGATGACCCACAAAATTACAGAAACAATTTTATGCTTAATTCAAGATTAAAATAATATCTATCGAGATTTTCCGAGAAATTAGACTAAAATGATCTCAAATTTGACCTAGAAATCAAAACATAAAGAAACAAGAAGACTACCTTTAACAAGTCACAAATTCTATCGAACCCTCAAACCGTGAGCCGCAAATTACATCTTAAACAAGAAGAAACTGTGTCCCTTGATCTACTTACTTCCTCCTCCAAATCAACGAGTCACAAGAAAACACTCAGAGAAGAATCGCTTGGAGAAGACTCGGAGAAGAATTGTTCGCTCAGAGAGAAGAAATCAATCAGAGAATGGCCAGCCCTCAAAGAAGAATCGCTCGGAGAAGACTCGGAGAAGAATTGCTTGCCTCGTAGAGAAGAAATCAAGTAGGGGCCGACCCTCAATGAATATTCACTCGATATATTTGGGTGTGGTTTTGAATTTTAGAATTGTTAAAAATTTTGCTAAAAATTTAGAATTAAATTCAAAATTGCAAGATATATTTCACAAACCCCGCGCTACTGATCAACTATCTACGACGTTTTTTTTTTCTTTTTTAATAAATAACATTAACGATGAACATTTATAATTTAAAAAGTTTAGGCTCGTACCTATTACGACCAACACCTTGGTTTCTAGTCATTAAACGATAAAATACGTCTTTCACGACCAACTTTTCATTTCATCGTTATAAACTTGTCGTTAAAAGCCCTAATTCTAGTAGTGAAAGATCATGCCTTTGAAGATAAATCTATCAACTTTCGTTGACTAAACAAGCAAATCAATCAACTTTCATAAATCAATTCACTTTTCTACTTTTTTTGAATCCAAAGCTCGAAACATTCGTTATCGAACAATATCAACATTCAAGTTCATAACTTTCACTTTCAATCAAGCAATAAACTCAAATTACTTCGACTCTCATCTAAGTATAAGCACAAACAAGATATTCAAAGGATAGAAGGCAATCAAAACATAAACACATTCATCCAACCATGCACAACTATGTCGGATTTCAACTCCGACCCTAGAAAAGAGAACTACTCACTCATAATTGAAACAAAACAAACAACTAAGTTAAAAGAGAACATTGAATTAAAACTTACTTGAAATGAAAGGAATATTCCCTTACAACCACACGTTCAAACTCGAAATCAAAGAAGAACAATAATAACGACCTTGATCACGACCCTCTTTCTCTCTCTCTCATCCGAAATCAGGACCGAAATCTACCGTCTCGTCCCTCTCACCACTTGCTAACCTCCCAAACGAGAACTAATACAAGGTATTTATACTAGAAAAAGCTATCCAATAAAGATCTAAAAGATAAAAACTTCTTAAACTAAAAAGATTACAAGATAAAAGATATAAATTCCGAAAGTCGACGATGTTCTACCGACACAGGTCACCTCGGTAACGACCTGCACAGGGTTGGTAGACACTTGCTGAATTCCTTGAATAAAAACTCGTTGCTCAACTCGGTATCGACCCTCACATGTCAGTAATGAGCTCTTTGTTTCGGGTTTATGAACTCTTTCCATGGCTTTTCTTGAACTTCAACGGGATCTTTAACATGCACTCTTCCTTTTCCTCTTCTATGCACTCCACCCTTCACCGCCTAACTTCAGCTTCACTTGAAAATGCTCCTTTCCGCTTCAAAAATCTACAAAAAGACACAAAACGGAGTAGCTTCCATACTTTTCACAAAATATGCAAACTTATCCAAAAACACACAAAACTAACTCTAAAACTTCTAAAACTAAACTAAACAACCTAAGAAAGACACTTAAAACTAGACTAAAAACATGAACATCAGGGTATTTATATGGGGGTATTAAATAAAAGTGGAGGTGGGGCCCATCTACTTATACTTTTCGAGATAATTTTGCTTAAATCCGAAAAGCATGGGGGTGTTGATTTTTTCTGCTTATAAGCATCGGAGATAAGTTCGCTTATTTTCGATAAACAAATTTGCCAAATACCCACTTCTGTTGCTTATTTTTGCAATTAAGCATTTGTGTGCTTATAAGCACACAAATAAACACATCCCAAACACACCCTAAGTCAATTCCTCCCTATAAGTCTTTGTAATGTGTCTTATAAGATTATTACGAAGGTTCTGGTCAATTCAATGCAATTGATTCTTTCTCAGTTGGTTGGACCCATGCAAGTGAGTTTTCTTCCCTCTCATTTCATTACGGATAATATTGTGCTTGCTAAGGAGATCCTTCATTCCATGAAACGCAAAAAAGGAGTGATAGGTTGGATGTTATTGAAGCTTGACTTAGAAAAGGCTTATGATCGCCTCCGATGGGACTTTGGTGAGAATACTCTTGTGGATGCTAGCTTTTCTCCAGTTTGGGTTGCTTGGATTCGGTCTTGTTTGAGTTCTACTTCCTTTCGTTTACTTTGGAATGGAGAGGTTACTTCGAGCTTTGTGCCATCTCGGGGGATCCGACAAGGTGATCCTTTATCATCCTATTTATTTGTACTTTGTATTGAGCGGCTCAGTTAGATGATTTCTCGAGCGGTTGCGGATAAATGTTGGAAGCCCATTAGATTGTATCGTGGCGGTCCGGCTCTTTTGCATGTACTCTTCGTTGATGACATAATGGTGTCTGCAGAGGATTCAGTGGAGCAAATCCATGTCATTCAACAGTGTTTGGATTCTTTCTGTTCCTCTTTGGATCAAAAGGTTAGCACGACTAAATCTAAAATTTTTTCTCTCCTAATGTTCCTTCGCGGTTGGTGAGAAACATTCAGCGGGAGTATGGTTTTTTGGTCACTTGGGATATTGGTAAGTACCTTGGAATGCCAATGTTTCATGATCAAGTCAAAGCGGAAACTTTTAAGCCCCTTTTAGAGAAGATTACGAAGAGACTACAAGGCTGGTAGGGTCGGTTTCTTAGCCTTGTGGGGCGGATTACTCTTGCTAAATCCGTTTTATCCTTGATTCTAGTGTATACGATTGCAACGGTTACCTTACCGAATGTTAAAATCCGTTTTGTCCTCGATTTTGGTGTATACCAAGGTTGGCAGGGTAATTACCAATACCCAACTCGATATACCAGTATCAAGTTGGGTATGCAAAATGTGGTTGTCCATGGCTCAAAATTGTGTGTGGGCAATGGTCTTTTCTGTATGGTTTTGGCTCGATAAGTACGTGGTTGAAGGAAGTTTTTCTCCCTGATCTGGCTTTGTTGTTGATTTTATCCTACGATCGTCAGCTGGTTGTTTGGGAGTATTGGACTGATGGGATTGGATGGAAATGGGAGCTCTCTAATAGGCTTCTACTGACTGCTTTGTTTCTCAAGTTAGCATCGGTTGCCATCATCGAAAGTCTTGAATTTCAGGATGGTCTTACGTGGAGTAATTCTTCTACCGGCCAATTTACTGTCAGCACGACTTACATGAATCTTAGGGCTGATCGTGTTATATCTGGAGCCGATCAGCTCATGTACAGGCTAATATGGGCACTCAAAGTCACGAGGCAGATTCGTGTTTTTACTTGGCTGGTTTTGAAGGGCGTTGTCCTCACAAATCAAGAGTGGGTTAGGCACCATTTTATCAAGAATGCCCTTTGCTTGATATGTTCATATGAGGAGGAGTCGCCGGTCCACCTTTTATGCGATTGTGATATCACAAGGCGTTTTTGGGGAAGATATTCACCCTCCTCTTGCAAGGGAAGTCTTTTTCGAGTCTGAATTTGCTTGTTGGTTACGTTTCAATACTTCATCTAATCAAAAGCATAATAGTGGTGGTGATTGGAATTGTATTTTTGTTACCGCTATTTGGTGGATTTGGAAATGGCATAACATGTGTGGATTTGAAACTACTACCTTTACAAGCAATGGTAAGGGTCACTACAAAAAACAGTGGATTTAGCGACCACTAAAGTGGTCGCTAAATCCATAAATATGGTCGCTAAAGTCAGTGGTCGCTAAAAGTTTGGTGTCGGATTATTCCAAGGCTTGCTCGTTGCTTGGAAATGGATCGGTGAAAAGACAAAAGGATGATGATTTGATTTTATGGTCTCGGCCAACTGATCCCTGGGTGAAAAAAAAGATAAAAAGATCGGAGAAAAGACAAAAAGGTTTTCCCAAGGGGGCGTTACGCACAAACAAAGGAGAGTAAAGATCGTAAGGAAGTGTAGTCGACGTGGCCTTCCGCCATGAAACACAACTCTTGCAAAATTGCTTGACTTGGGCGGTCATGTGAAGCCAAAAGAAGTGTTCACACTACGCCGCAAGTGTTTTTTTTCACCCCAAAATGACCCCGTCCATCGTGAGTCTCTTTAATCAAGAGTTGCCTAATGGAAGAACGTGAAATACAAAGTTTTCCAGCCTTGAACAAATAACCATTGTCCAAAAAATAAGAGTCCCACTCACGATGAACCGGGCACTTCTCAAAGATAGGCTAAAGAAGGGGTCCGAAGCATAAAACTCCTTAATCAAAGAGAAGCCAAGTAGACGAGTTTGCAAAGAAGTTAGGAGCACATACTTGCAAGAAAGGGCGTCGACTACCACATTCTCTTAACCCTTCTTGTGTTGGACGACATAAGAAAATGTCTTCAAGAATTCCACCCATCGAGCATGTCTTCTACTCAATAACTCAAATGTCCTTGGCTCTTAATGTAGGAAAGCGTTGCATGGTCACTATGGATCAAGAAATCCCGCGACCGCAATAGTGCTTCCAAGTTTGGAGCACCCGATGAACAAAATTACAATTCTGATGCATAGACAATAGGTTTTGATAAATAAAATCACAGTGTTGATGAACAAACTCACAGTTTTGATGAACAATCTGGGCGCGCGTCCTATTTCCGTTTTTTTTTTCAAAAATATGCGAATAATTTGCCAAAAATTCGTCCGTTCCGTTTTCCCCCTTTTCAAGTGAAATGATCAACATCCTTGATTTTTATTTATCTAACGACTCTTTTTCTTTCTTATTTCTCACATTTGCGCCGATTCTCACCTGATTAGGATAGATGGAATAAAAAGTGATTTTTTTTATCACTCTTTTAAGTTAAGGAGTGGTTAAATGTAAAGAGTGTAAAATAAAGGGTGATTTAATGTAATTTCCATATATTTTATATCAAATCGAGCTCGAGAGTGACAATCGCCAAAACTAACTCGCTAGTGAATGCAAGTGAGAATCGAAAGAGTTAAGAGGAGAATTAGAGCGAAATAGAGTAGAACGGAGAAGAAGATATGCAATTGGGGATAGTTTTACTGTTTCTCTGTCTTCTATGTCGGAATTCGATCTCCGCTGATAACCAATTCGCTATTGATGGGAAGGTTATTGAGCTGGACGATTCCAATTTCGACTCCGCCATCTCATCTTTCGATTATATACTTGTTGATTTTTATGCCCCCTGGTGTGGCCACTGCAAACGCCTGTCTCCTGAGGTCTTCCTCTTTCTTTCTCTCTTCTGCCGATCTGTTTAAATAACGTATGCGCCGCCTCTTCACAAGTAATGAAGCCGTTTTATTAGATTTTTAAAGTATGCAACTATGTGAATCTCTAAAGCTCCTGTATATTTTTTTTCTTGACCTCATTGGGGCACTAGCCAACAGAGGTAATCAGAAATAACTTCGGATCCCTGCGTTAATTGTGGATTGAAGTGTTAGGCTTATAAGATACAAGACTCGATTTTGATAGATTAGATTTGTAGCTTGTGAAGTTTACGGTTTTGGACATGGGAAGATAAAGGGCAGGGAGTGATGAGGAACGATGGTTCTGATTTACAATTCAGGGAAGGAAGCTTGTGAAGCAGGTATTCAGGTTTTTTTTCTGGAATTCTGAGTTAATTAGCAGGTTGAATTGTGTGGCTTATAATGGTGGAATTTAGGTTTTGATTGGTTTGAAATTTGATGATTTAGAGTGATTTCTAGCTCGTGAAGTTTCATAATTTTGGAGTATAGGTAGAAATTGAATTCTGAATTAGAACTCAAGGTGATGAATTTTGGATGCAAGGAGTGATTTATAGTGCATCTTGTTTCATCCTTGCAATTTGCACATGGTTGCAACTTTTCCTAAACCCACATGTATGATTTTAGATACCGATACATCTTCTCTAGAATCTTCGCATTTCAGTGAGGTACGGACCAAAATCTCCCCACTAGTGTTGAATGTGAGCATGTTTGCCTGTGTGATTA
The DNA here is from genome assembly GCA_964016875.1 of Fallopia convolvulus. NCBI lineage: Eukaryota > Viridiplantae > Streptophyta > Magnoliopsida > Caryophyllales > Polygonaceae > Fallopia > Fallopia convolvulus. The sequence goes on along the minus strand of OZ024732.1, from coordinate 33,301,180 downwards.
ACTGATGATTAAGAACACGTCATTATTACTGTAACACCAAACTCATTAGTAATTTAGTATTATTAAACCCATATATGCTGTCACTTGTTGAGTGAGACAATCTTGTCTTTCTGAATGGTCTCTGGGTTAGTGGTTTGTTGTTGTAATGGAAAATAATCAAGGTTGTCCTTCATGATTCACATTATTTTGGGGGAATTCTGCATATTGACCTCTTGTTCTTGACTTTTGAATATGATCTACAGTGTTTTGTTAAAATACAGTGGTGTCCCACTTATTTAGAACCTGTTCACATGGTAGCCTATCATGCATTTTTCTGTCATATATACTCTGTTAAATTTTTTATACTAACCCAGTTACCTTAAATATTATTATTTACTCTTATAGTATTGCTTAAGTAAATTAATACTTCCAATTGAGTTGAAATCATTATGTTTGAATGATATTTTGTGTTTGTTACAACTTGGAGGAGCTTATAGACAATAAAAATTGGGACATTGCAACATTTAATGGATTAAAATTTGGCATCAAAATACATGATAAGCCCTCATGTGGGCAAGTCTTAAAGGTGTGTGCACCGTTTGGATTTTGAAAAAACTCCCGGTACCACATGGACAAGTCAAAAATACAAGGCTAAAATTCCCCTTTTGCGAAAGATATAAGACAGGCATACGACCTCTACTAGGTATAACCCTATAAGTAACCTCCTCAGTGACTAATGAGTTTTACTCGATTTAACAATTGCCTTATGGCTTATCTTCCTAAAGTATATTGACCTGCATACATGTTCATTTTGCATTATCTCCTTCTTGTTAATGTCATGTTTTTATTTCAGTCTGTGCTTCATTGTTGTGTGCTGAAAGCATCGATGATTTTACCTTGAATGCTTACACTTAAATCTTCTTGCACATTCAGTTAGAAGCAGCAGCTCCAATTCTTGCCGAATTGAAGGAGCCTATAGTGATAGCAAAACTGGATGCAGACAAGTACAGAAGCATTGGCAATAAATATGAAATTGAGTATGCTACTGGAAATTCACACTTTGTTCTTACTATAACTTTTGAAATTCAAACTCATTTCTATAACTAGTAGCTTAAATTAGGCTTGCCAGCTGCAATTATGGACAGTTGAGATGATAAGTTGTGTTTCATTTCTTGATGCCATTAATGTTCTATTGCAGTGGGTTTCCAACTCTAAAGATCTTCATTCACGGAGTTGCCACAGATTATTATGGACCCAGAAAATCTGAATTACTCATCCGATTCCTGAAAAAGTTTGTTGCTCTAGATGTTTCCGTCCTTGATTCAGACACTGCAATAAGTGAATTTGTTGAAGCTGCTGGAACTTCTTTTCCTATTTACATTGGCTTCGGGATGAATGAGACTGTGATATCCAAACTAGCAGCCAAGTACAAGAAAAAAGGATGGTTTTCTGTGGCAAAGGACTTTTCAGACAACACGATGGAACTTTATGATTTTGACAAGGTCCCAGCTTTGGTGTCCATTCACCCAGAGTACAATGAAAGAAACATATTCTATGGCCCTTTCGACGGTTTGTTCATATTCTCTTCACTAGTTCCTTCCAACAATCGTAGAAATGTTATGAAACAGATTTCTTTTGCCCAGGTCCTACATCGAGGGTTTGAGATTATCACAATGCTTATCATGTGAATTTACGAATTTCCTGAGTTTAAGACATGCATTCTTTTAGTTAGTATGTTCAGTAGCTTATTTCACCCAAAAAAAAAAAGAAAAAAGAATGTTTAGTAGCGTAAAGTAATATCAGTTTGCATTTTCTGTTTCTGTGTGCAGATGATTTTTTGGAAGAGTTTATTAAGCAGAATCTGTTCCCCCTGTGTGTGCCCATAAACTCAGAGACATTGAAGTTAATGAAAGACGATGAGAGGAAAGTTGCCCTTACTATTGTAAATGACGAGAATGCTGAGAATTCCAGGCAACTGATCAAGGTATTGAAGGCTGCAGCATCTGCAAATCGTGACCTCCTGTTTGGTTATGTTGGTGTCAAACAGTTCCCAGAATTTGTGGAGTCATTTGGAATTCATGGCAGCACGAAGCTACCCCAAATGGTTGTCTGGGACGGGAATGAGGAGTACTTCTCTGTAAGTTTTAATTGCATATTACTTTTTAGAGGTTTTTTATTGTCTCTTGTAAATATAGGATTTCAAGATCTCAGTAGTGAAAACATGAGGAAATCGATTATGTTGGCATAGGCCCTAATTAGTCATAAACTATGAAAGGTGAAATGCATTGATTTAAGGTGCTACTATTATTGTTAACCCTCAGGTGATCGGATCTGAGAGCATTGGTGAAGAGGACCAGGGTTCAGAGATCACTAGATTCCTGGAAGGATACAGAGGAGGAAGAACAGTTTCGAAGAAGATTGGCCTGTCATTCATGGGATTCATCAACTCCTTCATTGGGCTCAGGTTGATCGTTATCATTGTGTTTGTGGTGGCTGTGTTAGTGTTGATTCAGACCATTTATAGGTACGATGAAGAAGATGAACCCGTGATTAGAAGCCATGAATCAGGAGAAAGGCCTGCTGTTGCCTCATCATCTTCCAGGCCAGAAAGCAAAGTAGGAGGTGAAAAGGAAGACTAGACAAGTGAAAAACAAAAGCTCTTTTGGACCCAATCAAGCTTTTTGGCTCAAGTAGACCCACTGTACTTTTGGTTACTATTTAAGCTCGTTGAATCCCTTTTTCTTTCATTTTTGTCTTCGACAGGAACTTTACGGTATAACAGAATTTGATTTCCGGAAAGAAGCATCTGTATTATGTGACACAATAGACTCGTACAAAAGATTCTACAGATATCGTTGATTATAGATCCAGATAAAGATCATGTTAACCATGATTATGAGTGGTTTTCGTTCAATTTTGTAGATCCGGGTCAAGATTATGATTATAAGAGCTTTGAATATGTACTTGTTGAATTCAATTTGTTCTCCTAATTCTCATTATTCAGCATTATGTACATGTTAGGGCGGAGCATGTCTTCGTTCTTCACTAGAAGAATTGATCTTTGCTGCCTCATCTTTTTCCAACAAATCAAATTCACACAAAAGCCACTATTCACATTCTAAATTTTACAGATAAATGAGGAATAATCCTCTTACAAAAGCATCAACTAAATACAAGTTTGAACTCCGTAACCAAATTCCAAGGGGAGGGTACACACGAGCACACAGGCATTATCTATCTACACCTCATACTCAGCAGGCGGAAGCGAATGAGCCGAATCAAACGGTGAAAAGCTCGCTGACGATTCACTGTAATGCAACGGGCTGTTAAGGGTCCGGCTAGCTGAAGCGGACCCCACACCCAAATAGCTTGAAGTCCTCTGGCTCGAGCTGGGGACATATGGAGACATGTATCTTGGGTTAAGTGGTGAAACCGGGTAACCAAGTGAGGAAGAAGAATATGGTGAAGGCGAGATTAAATTAGAGGCTGCTGCCGCCGATCTTTGGGATGAAGACATGTTTCTTAGATCCAATGAGCTCCGGCTCATAGTCATTGAGGAAACTGGGATTCTGTGATGGGGTAAGTTGTGAGGAGTGTTTACAAAAGAGTAATTGAGCGTTGAAGAGGAACGGGATTGAAGGGAAGAGATTTGTAAGGCTGAGGATGAACGTAGAGAGGAGCGAATAGAGAGAGGGGATGAAGCGACTGAGGATGGGGCTGAAAAAAGGAGAGGAGTTGATTCAGAGGCGGGTGGGATGCCGGTGCTTGTCCTTGCGTCTTTTTTGCATACCGGGCAGAATGTTCGCCATGAGGTCAGCCAGCAATCAACACAATTGGCATGGAACTCTGTCAAAAGTTAACAGTATGGAACACTTAATAATACTGATGTAGTTGAAAATATCAGAACAAATCATTTGAAAAAGAAACCATTTAGATGTGTCCAGATAAACAAGAAAAGGGTCACCAGGTTGATTGCAAAACAAGCCAGCCTGACAAAAAAAACATCTTTTTTCTTAATACAGGACACATAAGCATCATGCATGTATTATTTCATGATGCAAGGAGAAGAGGTTGTTATAGACTTAATTTACAGTAAAGGGGCACCATATTTATTCCTAGAAAAAGTGACATCTGCTACTTCAAGAAGTCTTTAGATTCCTCCATGGATCAACTCCACCCTGATAACTCATGGTGGTTAAGCAAACAAGCGCAATAATCAAAGTGCTAGTTCCTTTCATAATATATTTTAAATAGGAGCTACAAGGTCTTCTAGTTTACATTTGCAGCATCACCCACATTTACATGTGAAAGATATTAAACAAGAGACCGAAACAAATACACTAACTGTTTTACGAATTGGCAATCAAACAATATAATTAAGAAATATCACATATTCCATGTGATTGTACAAATAGTTGAAAGGCTAACAAAAGAATATAAACCAAAACTGACGCAAAAAATGAGAGATCCTGGATATGCAACAACAATAAACTATGTACGGATTCGAACAACAATAATCAATGAAATAAGATAGTCATAGGCTTAAATGCTTTCCTTGTTGCTTTAGCCGCCACCGAAGTCAAAACCATTTTTAACAAACTTCAGAGTAGATCAATTAGGCATATCATTACCAATCTATGCTAGGTCAAAACAGATTCGATACAACACAAAATTCATAATCTCACTGTGGATACTAGAGACATATGTCCATATCCAGACAATAAGTGCACTCAAATAACAGTAAGGTCAAAGAAGGTAGTCATTAATAGAGACTAGAGTGGACTTACTGTGTTTACAAGGTAAGAGACGTATCTTCTCTCCAATTGTGTAGTCTTCAAGGCAAATAGCACATGTTGCTGATGTGCAATAATCCTCTGTAACAGCCGTAAAGATCAAGCTTGGCATTGCTTTCACCAAGCGGCCACTCATTCCATGAAATTCTCGAGCCAGTTGAGTAGGTCTTTCTCGTCTTACACGGTGCCTCCTGACAAAGAAACAAGTAGCCAAGACGGCAGACATGGCAAGTAAAGAGATGAATGAAATCACCATAATTGACCATGCCGAGTTTTCAAAGCTGGGAATTATCCACAGCTCCATGCTGTCTTGGACAGCATACTTGCTCAGTTTCTCTCCTGATGCTTTTGAAACAAAGACCGCATGTATTTTGATACCAGCAGAACTTCCTGCCACTATAGTGGATAATGCATTAGGAACTACACTAAATAGAAAGGAAAAATCAATTATCATTCCATTCTCTATAATATCACTGATTTTAGTTACTTGAACTAAATATTTTTAATAGACCAAAAACACCTCATATAAAACTGTTTAAGAAGCATTGCATAGAAACTACTAAAAATGAGATTACAGAAATAAAAATCATTAAAGGATAGCATATTTCATATTAGGACAAGTGAAAAGCATTGCACAGAAGCTACTAAGAATGCAATTACAGATATATAATTCTCGCAATAACCACCCAGGATCACTGTGAAATAATCTTTATGAAACTGTTGAAAGTCCAATCATTCTGATTACAAACTTAGAATTGTAAAGTAAGTTGCAAAAAAGGGAAAGATCATTACTTGCAACCAAACCACCACCATCTTCATTGTCATAGATAATAGCAGCTTTGAAGCCAGCCGTCTGAGCTTGTCTAACTTTGTTCTCAAAGCTACAATTACCCCTTATCATCAATGCAAAAGGAGAACTCGAATTCCCACTAGTGTGAATCTTATTTGTCAATTGTGAGCAGGCATCAAGAGGCTCTGCTAGATACAGTTGCCCGCATATTCCTGATGACTTTACAGGCGGGGCTAAAAGCAGACAGAGCAGTGAAATAACTCAATATTGAAATGCTATATCATTGTGACAAAGTAGAAATTATGCTATGATTTAGAAAATTAAACAACACATGGCAATAAAGCAATGATGAGAGCTTACCAAAGTTAGCTGATATATCATCAAAAGACAGAGTGATATTATTCCCAATCACAACCACCGTTGCTGAACTCATGCTTACCATGATTGAATATATATCGAGCAGCAAAAGCAAAATTGAAGGCTTCCGGTTGATGGATGGAAACCCTAATGCCATGGAAACCCAATTGCTCAACAATACTTCAAGATAACAAAACGAAACAAACTGAAACCCAACTTCAAAGCCCCAAATCTTCTCGGTACATCCGCTACAGGAAGGGTTTCTCCACGAAGTAATTCAGAGTTCTATTTTCTAGCAAAAGCAGGAGCTTGTAGGCAGGGTGTTCATAACCGGATATCCGATCCGATCCGATCCGGCTAATCGGATCGGATATCCGCAATAAATTTTTTTCTAAAATAATATATGTATCTGATCCGGGTATACACGGATATCCGATCCGTATAGCTTGGATCGGATCGGATATTTGTGGCGGGTATCAGAATATCCGAATATTAATATTTTTATATTTTCTTGTATTTTAAGTTTCAAATAATTTATTCAGTCGGTACCCAAAAATCATGATCCAAATAATCATCCGCATAAAAGAAAGAAAAAAATAATTTAAATAAAAATAAAAATGGGGTGTTAAATATAGATTTAGGTTTTATTTATCATTAATTTTATACGTGGGGTGAAATATATTAAAAATAATTAGAAAAACAAACAAAAAATGGGTAGTAATAAGAAGTCGAAGCACATAAAACTACTTGCACTATTAAACTTTTTGTTATTGCACAATATATATATATTATTATACCCTCGGATATCCGGGGGTTTGATACCCGATCCGTATCCGATCCGGTAATCCCGGTAATTTTCTCGGATTCGGATAATTTTTCAACGGATTCGGATTTTCGCAAATCGGATCGTCGGATCACCGGGTCGGATTGACCGGATCGGATATTTTTGAACACTAGAATACTAGTAAAGGCCGCTACTCAAACCCTAATTCCTGTCAACAACAATCCACAAATTTCACATGCAATAATGTGAGGATGAAACATCAGATTCCATCTGAGATGCTATTTCTGGATTCTTTTAGGTGCTTCTACTTCGAGAAGAATTAAGAAGTAGAATCAACTTATGAGGACATACGAACGAACTACTACCTAGTAAAATAAAATTGGGAATGTCCAGTAGAATCAATTATGGATTATTTTTTTCTCAAAAAAAAAGAGGAAATCGGTCGGTAGTTAATTATTGGATGATCTCAATAATACTACGCAATAATGAGCAAATTGTGTAGAATAATTGTTAAGATAACAAGATAGTAGAATATTAGTTGTCCCCCTCGTGCTATGCACGACTATGATTCGATCTTTTTTAAATATATTATAAAAAAGATATTAAAGAATAAAAATATAATATAAAATTTAATGTAAGTAACTTGTTGCCCGTAATAAGTATAAAAATTATTTTATTTTTTAAAATTAAATAAAACAAATTATATTTAGATTATTAAGTTTAAAATTGAGAATAAACATAGATTATAAAGATAAATTAATCTACCTTGCTCATTTTCCTTGATAATATTTCATAAATAGGTTTAATTAAAAGAAAGAGATAAAATATGAAGAAAATAAAGAAAAAAATATATATTTTGAAAATATGGAAGAGATGAGATTTTGAAAAATAATAATTAGTTTAATAATAATATATGTAATTGAGTAAATTTATCTTTTAATATAAGAGAGAAAGAAACAACTAAATATTAAAAAGAATAAGCATATATATTTTATTGGCTTATGAGGAAAAAATTCAACAATTAGTTAAATTCTTTTAGTTAAGATATTATCTCCTACCAAAAATTAAGATATTATCTAAATTTGGAAAATAAATAAATTAGAATTAAGTGAAAAAAATTTGCCATGTGGAATATGAAGTGGAAAGAATAATTAATATAAAATTTTATGGAGCAAGGATTAAATGACATGTGGCAAAATCCTATGTGGATTAATAATAGAACGACATGTGGAAAAAGCTGACGTGGCGCAACGTGGAGGCTCCAAACCCTATTGCTTTTATATATATAGTAGGTTTTATGGGACAAAATTTAATTATCTCATTCTCATTATAGGTATTTATATAGAGTATATTATATCTCTTTTTAAAAAAAGAGAGTATAGTATATCTTGGGAGCTATTATAATATAAAGATAGAAATAATATCAAAATCTATCTATCTATCTATCTATCCATCCATCCATTACTAATAATTAAAGCCGAAGTAATTTCTGCCACCACATGCGTCACATCACCCCTTTATTAAAATAATTATAGTTAGTAATAACTAAAGCCGAAGCAATTTTTGTCACCACATTGCACCACATCACCTCTTATTAAAATAATAATTTTAAATAGTTAATTATACATAAAAAGTTATCTTTAAGTAAACATAAAAATAAAATAATATTTGTAAAAATTTATCCCTAAATCATAAAGATAAAATAATATTAGTAGATTTGACCAATATAGATAAAAAAGGACATTATATTTATTATATTTGAGAAAGATAAATTTAAAAAAGATAAGAAAAAATATGTACACGTGATCATATATACACACTTACACATATATATATATATACTAATATATATATATATATATATATATTAGTATATATATGTGTGTGTGTGTGTATATATGATCACGTGTACATATTTTTTCTTATCTTTTTTATATACTAATATTATTTTATATATACTAATATATATATATATATATTAGTATATATATATATAGGGGAGGGCTCTAGAGAAACGCAAATTGTGAAGAAACGGATGTCGTAATAAGAGTCGTTGGATTTGATGTAATCGATGTCTAATAATGATGGTATATCTTAATAATTATGGGCAAAATACACTTGAATATGCATCTGACAATTATAAATATGGAAGATCCTAAATTGTAGGGATTCTGATTTTGTTAAAAAAAAAATTATTTATGGAAATTGGCGTAATTGTAGAAATTTAAGGAATGGAAAAAAAAAATTAAAAGAATAAAATAACTATAGCAATCTTGATTTCCTTAAAAATAGCTGATTTTGGATGTGTTGTTGTAGTAGTCGTGTGATCATATTTGAATATGTTAGTTTAGATATTGAACCTACCAACATGTGTAAACGAATATTAAGAATACATTCTCGAATATACCGTTGTAGTACAAAACATTGAACATGAGCATAATATATTTGAATATTAACTTCACAGTTTTGAACATGTGTTCCATTTTCTATTTTGCGTAAAATTCAAATTCAAAATTTGAATAATTATTGCTGGCATAATTATCTTGTATGTGGTTGAATATGTTTCAATATATTCTGAATATTGTTTATAAATTGTTCGAATTTGTTGTGGTTTGAATATACAATCTACTTTGTAGTCGTCATGCGTTTATATCTGAATATGTTAGTTTAAATATCGAACAAACCAATATGTGTAAACGAATATTAATAGCACATTTTCGAATATGCCATTGTAGAAGTGATATATATAAAATTATAATTATATATGAATATTTGAGTGTAAATCTTGAACAACACAAAGTATGAAACCAAATATTAAGTATACAATCTCGAACATGTTTTACATTATATCTGAACATTAAGTACAAAATCTCGAATATATATATACAATATATTTGAATATTATTACAAAATCTCGAATATGTACACAATATATCTGAAAATTAATGTCACAATTTTGAACACGTGTACAAATGAACTCGAATCCTTATACAATATATATGAATATTAAGTACAAAATCTCGAACATGTACACAATATATCTGAATATTAACTTCACAATTTTGAACATGTGTATAAAAAACTCGAATATGTATATAATATATGTGAATATTAAGTACACAATATCGAACATGTATACAAAATATCTGAATATTAACTTCATAATTTTGAACATGGGTATAAAAGAACTCGAATATGTAAGTACAAATATCGAACCTATTAATAACGTAATCTAAACAGTAACAATGGCGAATCTTATGAGCTTCTTCTTTCTTCGCCGCTCGATCCCATAAGGAGAAATTTCCTGTTTTAATTAGTTCACATTATAACAAAATGATTAGATATATCATGGTAGATAAAAAAATACACTTTTCGATTGATTACAGTAAATAGATATTTCATATTATAAATATATTCAATCAATCACGTAACTAAATCAATGAACCAATTTAGCATGCAATCTATCATTATTTTATTATGAAAACGTAACTATTTAGTAATTTAGTGTATGTGCGCATTTGAAAATCAAGAAAATGGGGTGGATCTATATTACCAAGTTTCAAGACCCGATTTCGATTTTCACATGGTTTCAAATTTGTCAATGGAGATTCGAGCACAAACAAATTCAATTACGTAATCAAGTAAATGAACCAATTTAACCTAAAAAAATCAGTTTAGCCAAATTAACAAATCAAATCAAAAGAAAATCCTAAATTAAGAAAAAAAATGAAGAAACGCAAATTACCCACAAAATTAAGAAAAAAAATGAACGAAAAAAAAATGAATTGAATTTACCCTAAGTTTATTAGGAGGCTCAAAGAATCGAATGGAAACTTACGGTTTTCGAATCTTGTCAGAGGATCGTATGTCTATTTGTATCAGTTGTGTACGAGTAACGCCAATAAATTGTGTGGAGTCGGGATGGCTGGCCCGACTTCTCCGATTTTTTGGACGTAGCTTGGAGGACGGCGGTCGGAGGTGGAAGCCTAAAGGAAGCACGATGAACAATTTTACAAGAAGATAATGGAGTTTTAGTTTCAGTTTTAGGGTAGAGAAAATCTGATTTGAATATTTGGAGAGAGAAGATTTGTATAACAATTTCCATAAATTTCTCTTTTGAGAAATAATCTAGTGTTATGCACCTTTTTATTCTTTTTTCCACCCTATTTTATTAAATCTCGTCCATCAATTATTTCTGATCTAATGGTTATCCTTCCGGCTCTAGTTTCTCTATAAGTAGTAGTTTCTCTAGATACTAAACCTATATATATATATATATATATATATATATATATAGGGGAAGGTTCTGGTAGAAAGGTAATTGTGGTAGAAAGTGAGGGTGAATGAGACGCGTTGGATTAGCAATAATAAACGGTGAGATGTGAATATCCATATTAGTAAAAATGGGGTGCATATTAGTAGAAGTTATAAGCTTCCTAAAAATCTGCACACGTTGATATTTTTTATGGGTAAAAAGTAATTGCAATTTATTAAAAAAGGAAATAATGAATATCAATTAGAAAGCAAATCAGTAACAAACTGCTTGCACGTTAAAAAAATCCATCCAAAAACCGAGCAAATCATTAACAAACTGATTGCACGTTCAAGATAGCCATACATGCTAATTGTTTTGCCTGTTCATCGAAGAAACTTCAAACATTACTACGAAACTACATTTTCTGTCTTTCAACGATAACGGCTGTGTGTGAATCGGGCTATTCTTTGAATCTATTGAATGGATTCGGGTAAGTTTTTGCATTCTGTTGTATTCTTTGAATCTGCTGTATTTGAATTCAACGATATATGATAACTTTCATACAAAGGATTCGGGTATAATTTAGTGCAGTATTCAACATCGATTTATAAGCGACATGCATTTTAAATCTTAATACGTATAATTCACATCATCGATTTACACGTATTAAGATTTAAAATGCATATGGCTTATATATCGATGTTGAATAGGGCAGTAAATTATACCTGAAATGAATATGACGGTATCGTCGTTTAGGGTTTGTTAATCTATGATGAATATGATAATACAATAAGATGAATACAGTGGTTCCTTTGGGAGAATATTAAAGAAAATGTGGTAAATTTTGTTTTATAGAGACTGCTATTAACATCGATAGGTAAGATATTGAATATTAGATTATTGTGAAGTGAATATATTTGGTTTGGATGATGAATATTATATTTGGTTTATCAAATATTAGAATGTGCAACTGTCAATTGTGAATATCTATACAGATAAGTGTGAATATTGTAATTGAATGTTGTGAATATGACAAAACTTATTACAGAATTATACAGTTTTGAAACAATGTGAAATGAATATATATTGGTTCAAACAAAGAACTATACAATACATGTTCACTAGTATTATGTGTAATAATATGCTTTGCTTTTAAATCTCATGCGTGTATGTGTAGATGCACCAAACAAGGCTATGGATGATTTTTATGACGATATTGAATCAGAGTCGTCCGACCACAATGCTGAAACACATGATTCTGAAGAAGATGGAGAAGAGGACATTGAGTTTAATTTTGGAAATGATATTCGTGTTGACCCAAATGACCAACACAACAAGCATTATGTACCACGATGCCCAGAAAATATAAAGCCGATTGTTGGAAGGAAATTTGATTCACTAGCAGCAGCTGAAGCATTCTATCAGGAATATGCAACAATAGTTGGTTTCGATGTCCGTTTAAGCTCAACCACCAAATTTGCACGGTCAGATATCATATCCAGCAAATACTTCAGATGCAATAGAGAAGGCTTTAAGAACACAAAAAATAGCACGGGTCAAAGGAAGACGTTATCAAAACGAGTTGGTTGTAATGCAAAAGTGATGGTTAAGGCATTTGGAAATGGAGGTCAATATGTTGTGTACAATTTTGATGAAGAACACACACATGAGATGGTACCAAATATAGCACGACATTTCATGAAAAGTAGTAGGAGATTAGAAATTGGGTATAAGAAGTTTATGTTAAGTTGTGCAAAGGCAAACTTGGGTCCTGTCAAGTCTTACAATTTGATGAAGGAACTCGTTGGAGGGTATGGACAAATGAGAGCAATGGCAACTGATTTCAAAAACTATAAGCGAGACCTATTGGCAAACATCAGTGCTGCGGATGCTCAAATGGTGATAAATAAGTTGAAGAATAAGAAGGAAATGTGCAGTGCATTCTATTTCGAGTATGACGTGGATGATTCACAGCAATTAACGAGATTGTTTTGGTGTGATCCTCTTGCACGTAGAAATTATGCTGCTTTTGGTCAAGTTGTCTCCTTTGATTCTACGTATCGGACGAATAGGTACTGTTATTTTTTTAAATTTAATAAATAATTTAAAAAATTATGAAGTTATTTTCGAGTATTCATTGTGTAAAAATTGCATATTCTCTCAGGTATTGCATGGTATTCGCTCCGTTTACCGGGCTGGACAACCACAAAAAATGTGTCACCTTTGGTTGTGGATTAGTAGTTAAGGAAGATGTGGACTCATATGTTTGGTTGTTTCAACAGTTTCAGAAAGCAATGGGACAAGACCCTGAAATCATGATAACGGATCAGGATTGTGCGATGAAGATTGCCATGGAGCAAGTTTTCACAAAAACAAGACACCGTTTATGCATGTGGCATATAATGGAGAAGGTATCGAAAAAGGTTGGGGCAAAGAAAATCTGTTTAAAAGGCTTTCGTAAGACTTTAGGCCACCTGGTTTGGAGTTATAATATTTCCGTACAAGAGTTCGAAGATGGTTGAAAAGCTTTCATCTGTAAGTATGAGCTTGAGAAGAATACATGGCTTAGTGATATGTATGACCTTAGAAATCATTGGATACCAGCATACTTTAGGGACATTCTGTTAGGAGGTTTGGTGCAAACAACTTCAATTTCGGAATCTCAAAACAGCTTTTTCGGGACATATTCTGGAAGGACCTTCAGTTTAGTTGAGTTGTTGAGTCACTTTGAGAGTGCACTTGAAAAACAACGTTATCGCCAGACGAAGAATGACTTTGATTCGTCATCAAAAGCGCATGATTTGAAGACGCCATTGGCAATAGAAAAACATGCATCTGAAGTATACACCTTGGATATATTTTCCGAGGTACAAGAGGAGATAAATGCATCATGTTTCTACTGTTGTGTGACAAATGAAGCAAAAGGTACGCTTTTTGTTATCTCGTAATTGTACTCTTATGCATACATAAAAAATTGAATATGATAACATGATATAATGAATATGTTAGTATACAGAAATGAACATGAACAAATTTTTAATGTGAAATAAATATTTCATAATTATTGAAGGTGTGATGGATTACTATATTTATTTGATATATTATTTCAAAATATGCAGGTGATGATGAAGTACACTTCACAATAAAGGAGGGTGGTAATGATGTTTTTAATGTTGAATACATGGTGAAAGGTGGATTCACAACTTGCTCGTGTTTAATGTACAATAGAGTTGGGATTCCCTGTCGATATATTTTCACATCATTGAAGTCTATTGGATGCAAAAAAATTCCAGATTCGTTGATACATGGTCGATGGAGGAAAGATGCTGCTAGAAACACCAACTATGCTGTTGACAGTGATGTGTTGTCACATTGTGTGGAGATCGAAGAGAGAAAGTCTAAAGTGAATGAACTATGGTCTGTTATATATTCATGTGTTGGACTTGTGGAGGACAACACAGCTCATTTAGATCATTTGTTGAAGACCTTGAAGGATGCAAAATCTGGATATGTAACTGTCAATGATGATGGTAAACAGGGTGAAGATATCATGGCTGATGTTGAGACTTTTGCGGGTATACGCCCCCCTGTAGATATTGAAGTAAATCCTCCCCCTCAAGCAAAAAACAAAGGTAGTGGTAAGAGATTACGAGGTGGCAAAGAAGCATCTATGGAGAAACAAGCAACCACGAAGACAAAAGGTGCAAGAAAATGCAAAGCATGTGAACGGGACATGATTCGAGGAATTGTGATCAATTTATGTAGTTGGAGTATAATTTTTTTTTTATGTTTAATAGAATAGGTGTGTTAGGCGAGGATTTTATCAGTTATGCTAGCATGTTAAAGAGTTTTTTAATTTTATTTAAATACAATCAATCATCTGAATGTTCGTGTTATTGAAATTTATCATCAAATATCCATATGTATTTTATTTGTTGAAAATGCCTTGTGATGGAGAATTGATTGATTAACATGTTTTTTATGAACATGTCTGGACATGTATAGATAAAGCACACAAATTTTTAAAAGTTAACTCTTTAATACGCATAAGGGCAGGACAACTGCGATATAAATACTGGGAATTTGACAATACTATATAGTGAATACCGTGAGATGAACTAATGAATATCATTATATATTACGATGAATATGAACATTGCAGAAAATAACATTGACGAAATAGAAGGTAAAACATGGTATTTAATTCAATAATGCAGACATAAATAAATGTACTGTTATCTGAAAATGCATGAAAAATGTAGCCAGTTCATCAAAAATGTGCAAGCTTATACAAATTGACTAAAAACGAAGTCACTCATAATTTGATTCACTTTCTCATGTTATTTATCGCTTCATTGAGGATCACATCAGCCATACTATTCATCGTAGATGTTAGTATAGCGTGCATGTATTTGATCCTGAAACGAATAATGTTCATCTTTGATCCTGCTTTAAACCCAGCATCCCAAATCTTAACATCCTGCCCCATGTAAGTCTCCATGTGACGCATAAGATATATACCACAGTCTACAACGTTTATGTTGTCACGCCAATGCATCTGTAGTAACTGTGGTGGCTTATTCTGAAATCGTACACACCGATCATGCAGGTTCATAATGGTCATGTACCTTGCGAACATCATATCCTAATAACAAAGAAACGTATTATACCCAACCGAGTTGAATTAAGTTATGTTATTGAACATATAACATGCATGTGTGATTTAAAGCTAAAACTAAAATATTCACACTTACCACAAAACCGACGACATTCCCATATTTTGCATCAAATGCTGTGTCACCGACATTTGAATTGTCAATTATCTCAATTGTGGATTTCCGGAAGTTGAAGCAAATGGCATAAAAATGCTTGCTTATTAATATTGGGAAAAATACCTGAATAAAAGAATCAAGTATGATGTTAATATATAGTTTATGAACATACATTCACATTAAATGTAACATAAGAATTCAAATGCTTTTCTCGTACCAAATCTGCGTCGACCTGTGAAGTATTATTGGTAGATGCTACTATCAAATCCATCTCAGACTTGACATTCTCAAAATTAATATCGAAGGAGCGTATGCCAGCATTCAATATCGATGCATACTGGACCAATAAATAATATTTAAATAAAACATTATAATATTTTGTGATATACACAATAAATATACTACAAATAATTTTTAGTAATTTACGTACCGTTGCAGACACATTAGCGAAAAAACGCTTTGGAGAATTAACACTACGAACACCTTCCATTTCGTTCAAATACATTGACCAAAAATCAACGATATTGCCTGACAAATATGTAGATTCCTCGAAAGTTTTGAACTCAAGAACATCTATCAATCTACCATTATGCTCATAAATTACTCTCCTGTATTAAACAAATAAAAGTAATAAATGAATAATAAATACTAACAAAGATGCATATCAAATATCAAAGGAGAATTCCTAACTCATCTGGCAGGTGATCAGTAACGTAAGAGTAAAGATTATTCTGATCTTTGTTTGCCTTTGTCTTTGGGTTTACAGCACGTACAAGCCAAGGGCTCTTCCTTGACTCAGATACTTTTTTCTTTCTTCTAGGATTTTTCTTGGGAATGGATCTTGGACAAGCGAAATCATCATCAAAAATACCTAACAAATCCTGCTCAACAAAAGTAATTTTGGTGCCAATATAACGTGAAACGAATACCTTTATTATTGTAAATGAATATAATATATATTACTAGTGAATATAATCGTTGTATATTAAGAATATCCAATAAAACATTTTATAATACAACGAAATGAGCAAATATTACAATGCATTGAATATCAAGATATTCAATACTGAACATCAAATCGTACAATAATGAATACCATAACCACCTAAAAATATACTGTAATTATATCTTTAAATGAATATCATAATTTATATGAATGAATATTAAAAACATCTAAAATAACATAACATTGACATTAAAGTTTCGAAATAGTACATAACTTTAATAAAAACCTACTTTAATGAAAAGTCTAAATACATATGTCTTAACGGTGGCTGCAACAAAAAATATATAAGACCATTACAAACCATGTACATTACACAATGTGAATGTGGGGGTTTCAAAATATACATTACACCATGTGAATGTTGGTTTTCAAAATATCAGTTTGTTATGCTAGCATATTCGAATTATGACTAAATTACAAACATGGTTTTTGGGCTACCCTTTGACTTCTCCTAACGCTTACCAATGGACGTACACTCTCCTTCGACACCTTTGATATATGCTTCCCTTTTGATCTTTTCGCCTTTTGAGGTTCAATCTGTTGTTCATTGTCAAGTTCACTACAAACTTGTTTGACAACAGAATCCAAATTATGCTCAGCCTGATTCATTAGTATAAAAAATTAATATTGGTCAAAGAAACTCATAAACAAAATCAAATACATACGGAATACATCAAAGGAAAACAGTTAGGAGAAACTTCAAAATATACTAATGTTCAGCATATTAGGAAGAGCGTTTCTTTAATACCGTTTGACTCCTCCTATAACTTACCAATGGAGTATTGTCCTTCTTATCTTCATTCAGCAACTGTTTTCCTTTGGATCTTTCCCCCTTAGTATGTTCAATTTGAGGCTCTTTTTCAAGTTCATTACAAACTTGAATGACAACATCATCACCCTGTTAGATAAACGACACCAATTATGAAATATATTACATTAAATCTCAATCTAACATCATAATCTTAATAGCCAGTATGTAAACAGTATGCAACCTGTTTACTCTTATGTGCATCCAAAGCTGTCACATCACGATTTCCTTGACCAGTTACATTACCAATTGGATCGACAACAACATCCGAATTGTTACCAACCTGTGTGTCACAATATTAAGCAACTTATAATCTTAATCATAATAAATGCAATAATGTATGTAAAATTGTAGAGAAATCACACCTGATTCTCATTCATCACTGCATTGTTTTGGGAGTTTGCACTTCTTTCATTGTGCAAGACCCCTGCATCTAAACCGTTTCCAACCTCAATATCAAAATCAAAAGCTTGTGAACTTAAATCATTGTTTGGATCAATTTGACCACCGATTACACCAGATTTGAGTATGTCTGCACGCTTCTTCATTGCTTCCTCAAACTCATCCATGACTTTATTCAGCTCATCATCTGACCAGGGTGGTACTTGGGATTGGCTCAATGCCTTGCCAACCTCATTCTGAACTCCATCACCTTGTTGGGATAAAAAATTTGATTTATTACCCAACATTGCCTTAGCAGACTCGGCAAGTGCTTTAGCAGCATCACAATCCCTGCACTCAAATGGCATGTTGTTCGTCTTTGATGCAATGCTAACGATTATGTTAGCCAATTGCCTTATGTCATATCCCAATGAACGAACAAAATCCTATCCAAAATTAAAGTCATATTAAAAAATGAATATTAGTTCATAAGGCCATCAATATGAACAAAACTAAATCTTAGTGATAATACTAATTTAAAAAAATACCCTAAACTACAGTTCAAGTATCAATATCAGAGGGGGACAAATTTGAGTATGAACACATATTTCTCAGTGAACATCCATTCAGACTAGAATGAATATCATCATTGATATCAATGAATACCAATATCAGTGAATATTTGAATGAATAACATTATTATCATCGAGTAATACCATTTGGAGGAATGTACATCTATGAATATCAATGAATGTAACTATGAATATACTTATTAATGTCGATGAATACTTTCATTGAAGACAAAGGAAAATAAAAATTACAGTGAATTGGATATAATAAACACTGACCTTGATTGAATATCAATATTTAACTCAATGAATACCAATTAATATTCGAATGAATATCAACATTTATATAAATGAATTCATGTTCTGTGTGAGTTCCAAATGTGAATGTATGTTCTGTGTGAATGCCAAAAGGAAAATAAGATAGCTTCTTTTATATTATTATCCAAACAAATAACAATTATCCAAACTAGTTACCAATTATCCAAACAATTAATAATTAACCAAACAAATTATGAAATAAAATATCACACCTTTTTGATGTCAACACCAACAGCATCACTCTCTGCCCCCTTCATGGTATCCTCCTCTGGTATACTTTGTTTTATATCAATTTGTCCCTTCCCAAATCCTCCACGAGCCAACTCAAAATCTTCTCTTTTTACAATCTTATCGTACGTCCACCCTCTGAATGCAGGGAACATCCTTGGGGTCACATCACGACGTTGGTAGTTAACAACCCGGTCAAGATACAATACCTACATACACAGACCAAATGTTATTACAAATCTTAAAATCCAAACTAATTTCTAATAATAATACTTACTGTTATAAATAACAATGGCCTAGTGAAAGGTGCATCCCGGTTTGCTTCCCATTTCTCCTTTGCATCATTTAGACACTTTAGAACAAAACCACACCAGTTGTAACCTAACAAATGAAATATATGGTCATTAATGCATAAAAACAAGATGAATCCAAATGTGTATTGCTAATTAATACCTGATACATTGTCCATTGACTCCAACGGTAACACCAAGTTTTGGTTGGCTGCACCACTCTGATGAGGTTCAATTATGCAAGTATACATGAGGACGATGAAATCCCGTTGGAACTCTTGCACATTCATGTCCTCTTTATTGGCCATCATGACTTTGTACACATCAATGGGTCTTATTGAATGATCTGTTACCTTTTTATGTCAATATGGCTTCTCCATTCAAAAATATGATCGTTATCGGAAGGGTTAATCCTTGATAATTCTATGCCACCTCGTGGAAATCCAAGACATATCTCTACGTCTTCTTCTCGGATGTCAAGAATTTCACCATCAGGCATCGTAATATGACCCTTCCTAGCATCAAAATGATCAACCAGCCAATAACATAGCTTCCTGCTCAGATCCATAAATGATTGTATAAGAGAAAAGATATTGTATTCTCTGAAATGTGCATTACTAAATGGATGAATATGTATTTTCTTAAAAATGAATATGAATTCATGTTATAATGAATTTTGATTTACATATTTCTCTCATTTAGATGTATTTAGCACATTCTGTTTTATAAAAACAATAATAAAGATTAATAATCCATAAACTAGTAATAAATCATGATATGTATACATAACCTAAAAAATATTAATAATATAAACATAAACTAATAGTACCTTGGTATATACAAGTTCGGTAGATCGAACAACCTTCCAAAGCCAAGTCTACGAACACAATTCTTTTGCTCTGGATTCATCTTATCCAATGCTTGAGCCAATAGTTTAGGTTGGCCCCTATGGTAAATCCTGGGAAAATTGACATCTTGACTTGCGTTATCACCTTTAACTTCTCCATCAACATTCTCCTCACCTTTCGATCTGACTTTCTGCTTTTTTTTCTTAACTCCCTTACCTTCGTCACATTTGACTTCTTCCTCAAGGACATTTTTTCCCTTTTCATTTACTTTCTTCTTCCTACTAGAATCAATTTTCTTCTTCCTAGGTATGTCGACCTTCTTTCTTATCTCAACTCCTTTTTTAAGACGACCTGAAACTATTTATAAAATATTTTAGTAACAAGATTACATACACATCAAACATAGCTAATTTCCTCAATGAATACAACTCACATCTTGATGATGAAGAGACCTTCTTGTTATCACATGTCTTTCTCTTTTTAACCCCCGTTGAAAATTCAGGTTCTGGTAGAACATGTCTTCTACCATCTACATCTGAACTTCTCAATCTTGAACAAACCCTTTGAGGAGTGTTAGTATCTTCTCCTACAAGTACCAAGGCCTGTGAATCTGACTTCTCTTCTTCAACAATCTTCTTTGTGTGAGCTGGTTCATTAAAAAACAGGGAATATGAATTCATATAACAGTGAATATCAATGTCTAATTTAGTGAATATAATTGAGACCTGAACTAGTTACACACTTAAAACAACATCCATTTTATCATTGAATATAGCATATTTATTCAATGAATATCAAAGAACTGTATTGTGAACACACTGAAATTGTTCATAGAACATACATATAAAATTAATATTTCTTAAACACACACTTTCAAATTTTATGTGGCTTCTGGATTCATTACTTTCCAATTAAAACTCGACTGGGCAAAATAGTGAGTCGAAACCCATGCATTCAAGAACCATACCTTTCACCAGCCTTCTTCTTTTTGAACCACTCCCCTTCTTTGTCGACATCTGGTTCAAAATCAAACACAATAATCATAATATAATGCAAAATCGACATAACCCTCAAACCAAAACCCAAAAATTCCAATAAAACCCTAAATTCGAAATTGACCACAAATTCGTTGTGGAATCAAATTCCAAACATTATATAAACTGAATCCGAACTTCACCATAACACATAAATTCGACAATAGCAAAAATCTGAGACGAAACCCTACATTCAAGAACACCCATTTGGTTTCGAAGCTTCAAAATACCAAATCACAATTCAATAATATAGAAAAACATTCGAATCTAGCGTGATAGAGGACAACTTAGTAGGATTAAACAAAAGAAAGAACCAAACCTGGGAATTCTTTGAATCGCCCTTTCAATCGCATGAGAGAGAATCTCGAAAGTCTTGTGATAGGAGAGAGAGAGTGAAGATTTTTTTACTGATGTGAAACCGTAAAAAGTGTATTGTAATTATTTTGGAAATAAAATCTTTATTTTGATTTGTATCCTCTCCATCCGCGTGTACGGATGTTCCATACACTCTTTTATCTTAAATCTGGTACGTTAAAAAAAACAATCTAAAGGCTAGAAATCACACTCACTTTCTAATCTAAAGGCCTTTCTACCAGAACTTAATACTATATATATATATATATATATATATATATATATTTGAAATAAAAATAGTCATATCCATCTATCTATAACTATATGTTAAAGTTGTAACTTTTCTAGGCACCACATTAATTTTGGCCCCAAATTATATTTAAAAAATTATTTTTATTATTTTTTTCAATTAAATTCCTTTCTATTTATTTATTTGGAAAAAATTAAATCAAATTTTAATTAAAAATAACAAAAATTATTTTATATTTATCTATTTATAAATATTTATTTTAAATCAAATTTGATAAAAAAAAGTAAAAAAGTAAAAATCTATATAATTACTTGCTTAAATTAAATTTTTGTAAACAAATTATATTAACTTTTCCTTAGTTTCCTTTTCGGATTGGTTATGTAAATATAGAAAAAAAAATTATCTTTAAAAAAATTCTATATATTTTTTTTATCTTTTTTTATTAATTATCTTTTTAACTTTTTAGTGAAAATATTTTTAAAAAATTGAATTTTGATTGAATTTTTCTAAGAATTTACATTACTTTTTATTTATTTTTGTATATTTACTTGATAAATATCATATTTTATAATATATCTAAAAATTGTTGAGTCGTAATCGTGCATGGCGCGACGGGTACAACTAGTATATTCTAAGACTAATACGCCTCCTCAAGTTGGCGCATGTTGATCGAGAATGCTTAACTTGCTATGTAAGAATATAAATTGTTATCGAATAAGAGGCTTGGTAAACAAGTTGGCAGGCTGTCGGGAAGTATGAACATAGGAAGTAGCAATATTCCCATTTTGAATATGATCACAAAAAAAATGACAATCAATCTCTATGTATTTGGTACATTCATGAAAAATCGGATTAACAACAATATGCAAAGCAGTTTGACTGGCATAATGAAGTTTTATGGGCATAGAATGAGAGACATCCAGGGAGCGCAGAAGGGACTTCAACCAAACAAGTTTAGCACATGTAGAGGTCATTGCGAGCCACTCGCTTCGGCCGAAGAACGAGATATCGTGTTACTGTTTCTTAGTCTTCCGAGATATCAGGGATTCACCTAGGAAGACGAGAAAGCCAAAAACAGAATGCCTGGTCAAGGGGCAAGCTTCCCAATCTGAATCACGGGCAAGCAGCCTAATATGAATCACAATAAGGAGACAACAGTGAAGAACTAGAAGTAGACAATAGAAGACCTTGACCAGGATGATTCTTAAGATAACGCAAATTATGTAACACCCCTATTTTGTAACAATGGGTATTACCGCCAGTGACCTCGGACTTTACCGTCCAAAGTCACCCAAGGCTTTATAAAGTATTAAACTTAAATGAATAGCGGAAAAGGAAACGATATTACATTTATAAAAGTTTGCTCAAGCATGAGACTTAGAATTTGTTCTTACAACCTTAACCATCATAAAAAGTGAAATAGTTCAACAACGGAAATAGCAAAAGATTGTTCGTACAAAAGCATAAGGCAATCCAAAATAAACGAGAAGTGACATCTTCGAGAGATCCGACCTTGCTTCCTTTGTATCTTCTTCTTTTACACCTTGGAGTGTGGTTTCCTAGAGTTTGGCATTAGTCGCGAAGGGCGAGAAATGCCAGGCAAAAATGCGGAAATAGCGGAATTAGTCTAAGAAGACTAAGCAAGTGAGAACGAAAATTCTCAAGGGTAATATGGTAACTTAACAACAATAGCGAGATATTAACGAGATATGTTTGAGACGTAGAATCTTTATGTGGTTTAAGGATGGAAACGAGTCGATCTCGAGAGGAGATAACTCTTAAACCGAAAGAAAGTACTACGAGATTGTAGAACTTCTTAGAATAAGAGATATGTTGGGAACGTTATTATTACACACAAGTTTTTGAAAACCTCTTGCGCCCTTGTCGAACCTCAACAAACCTCATGTTATTCGGTGCTCCAGATCGATCGGGGAGTTGGCCCGAAGGCGCTCAAGTACCAAGCCGACCTTGGCAAGTCCGAATAAGCATTCAGATTGGAAAGAAGATCATTCAAGAATTGAGAGCTGGGTCGGTCTTCCAAGTTGTACTATTCCGTCCCTGTTTTAGTTCATGTGCATTGTCACTTGTCTTTATGTCGTCATAAAACTTCACATACATTAATGATTTTTAAGAATGAGGGGGGCCATGAATGGGACGAGTCCACTTAAGGGAACGGAGTTCCGACACATAGATAGGGTGCATACGTCCCTCCTCTGAGTAGGAGCGGACATAGATCATGATCCTTAAAGTCGTGGGAAGAGAGGGCATGGTGCCATACCACTCGACATGTTATGTAGAGGTTTTTGGGCCGAGCCCGCACCCCTTATATTAAATCCATACTAATTGTTGAAAGAGTTTCTTGACAACAAATAAATTTATATCAAGACCCCGCTGAGTACAACGAAGTTAGGATCGTCCACGGGAAGCAAGCTTGTTCGTTTACTAACTATAAAAACAAGAAAACAAAGCAAAACAAGCAAAAACAACTACGACCAACCTCGTTAACGACCTTGTCAGGGTCATTAACGAACCTGGAACTCTATTAAAAACAGAACAACTAACGACCCAAACGCAGGTTCGGTATCGAATCATTGTGCCTCGGTAACGAATGAACGAAAGCTAAAATTAACGAATTCAATGGATAAAAAGCTCTAGGACAAGGGTTACCACAACATTGTCATGCATATGAACTTATGTGAAGATAAAGATCATGCCTTTAAAGATAAATCTATCAACTTTCGTCGACTAACAAGAAAAATAACCAACTTTCATAAATCACTTCACTTTATTACTTGTTTTGAACCTAAAGCTCGAAACTTTCATTATCGAACAATATCAACATTTAAGTTCATAACTTTCTCTTTCGATCAAGCAACAAACTCAAATTACTTCGACTATCGTCTAAGCATAAGCACAACAAGCAGTCCAATGGATAGAAGGCAATCAAAAACTCATCACATTCATTCAAACATGCACAACTATGTCGGGTTTCACCCTCGACCCTAGATAAGAAAACTACTCACTCTTCATCGAAACAAAGCAAATAACTTTAATCAAAGAGAACATTGAAAACAAAACTTACTTGAAATTTAAAAGGAAATATCGTATTACAGTTGCTAGTAGAATTCCGAAAATACTAAGAACACCGATCAAGAGCAAATCACCGAACCTAATTCTCTCTCTCTCGATCGACTTCAGTTTGATTCTCTCTCTCTCTCTCTCTCAACTTCTCCTCAAACTAGAACTAATCCCCCCTTGCCTAGGCTAAGAACAAGGGTATTTATACTAAGAAAGCTATCTATAAAAGACCTAAAAGATAAAAACATACCCTACTTAAAAGATAACAAGATAAAAGATATTAATTCTGAAATTTGGTTGCGCTCCTACCGACACAGGTCACCTCGTTAACGACCTGCACATGGTCGATAGACTTTGTTGAATCCCTTACAAAAATTCTATCTTACAGCCTCGTTAACGACCATCACAGGGTTGTTACCGAGCCTCTGTTTTGGCTTCTCTTCGAACTTTTCCTTGGCTTTAACTTGGACTTTAACTTGATTCTCCCATGCAATCGTCTTCCTTATCTTCCATGCATTCCTCCTTCCACCACTAGACTTCAACTCAGCTTAAAAAGTGCTCCTTTCCGTTCAAAAACCTACAAAAAGACACAAAACGGAGTAGCTTCCATACTTTTCACAAAATATGCAAACTTATCCAAAAACACACAAAACTAACTCTAAAACCTACCAAAACTAAACTAAAAAACCTAAGAAAGACACCTAAAACTAGACTAAAAACACGAACATCACTAATCTCGAAAAGAGATTGTAAACGAGCAAATGCCACACAAACAAGCCTAGCAAAATGTAAGGCCCGAGGCCTTAGAAGTGCTATCCCATGCCAACCTGAGGACTTCCTAGGAGGTCACTCATCATAGTACTACTCTCGCCCTTGCATGCTTAACTTCTGAGTTCTTTGTCCTCACTCGAACTCAGAAAAGGAATAGCTCTTATTGACACGGTTAGTGCCTCAATTCCTTATAAATCATCGGGGTGTTACCATCTCCCCCACTTAAACACTTGACATCCTCGTCAAGGCCCAAGCACAATCCTCTAGGTTGTGTCACCACCCTTCGGGCCAAGAGCACTCATACCTTAGAGTCGGCTCTGATACCATTTGTAAGGCCCGATTCCTTAGAAGTGCTATCCCATGCCAACCTGAGGACTTCCCAGGAGGCCAGGCATCCTAGTACTACTCTCGCCCTTGCACGCTTAATTTCTGAGTTCTTTGTCCTCACTCGAACTCAGAAAAGGAAGAGCTCTCATTGACATCGGTAGCATCTCAATTCCTTATAAATCATCAGGGTGTTACACAAAATAATCCTACGAACATTAATAATCTTAATGACCATAACAAGGGGGTCGTTATATCTAGCAATCGATATTCCTAGCTTCGTTATTTATCAATAAAGTTGTTCCTAACATCGAGGAATTTCACGAAAGTGAACTATCGAAAGGCTTCAAGGAGAAAATCCACTTACCTTGATTTGAGTACGATTCCTTTTTTGTACGGTTTGGAAATAGACGTCTTAAACGGATTCGAATATTCGACCTAGTGATACGAGAGATAACGAGCGAATTTCTATTAAAATTCTTATCTCATTTAAAAACTATTAATTTTCCCTTATTTTTCTTTTACAAGAGAAAGGCATGAAAGCTAAATTATTTTAATTAATAATTTAGGTGGGAATTTTATGTAATAATAATCTTTGATTATTATTCTCAAATACAAGCTTTTAAAATAACTTTATAAAAATACTTATATAATTTGGTTAAATTCATATGGTTTCTCATGCTTTTTATTAAGTCCAAAGTTGTTGAAAACATTATTTTCAAAAGTATTAATAAATTCTTAAATATTGTCATGCAAGGTGAAAAGCTTAAATAAAGTCTTTTTAAATTTCCCCAACAATTATTTATCTAGATTATTTAAGTCTATTTTTATTCTTAATAAAATACTTTACTCACAAGTACATAAAAGGTCCTTTTTATATTACATGTAAATACTTTAATCCATTTATTTAAACCCATTCTTATCGCTATTAAAATAACTTATACAAAATATCTTATTAATATTATTTCAAAGCTTATAATAGGATTTAAAAGACATGCAAGTACATTTTCTTTTTAAGAGAGTCTTATTTTAATAATTCCTTTTATCTTACTCTATTTCTTTAATCATTAAAATAAAATACAATCAAGGTAAATATATTTTTAAAAATTAGACTTTTCATGCTAAAAAGTCATATGTATTTTTCTTATAATTTATTTGAATTTATTTTATGCCTTGCTAAATTTATTTCCTTTTATAAATCACATGCATGTTATTTTAATCAATTTTTTGTACAAGGAAATAATCAAATAAAAATTTGATTTTTAACCACTTAAATCTTATTTGGTCATCAAAAGATATTTTTAATTAATTAAATCTACTATTAACATTAAAAGGCTTGAAAACACAATAATAAGAATAAAAATATAAAAGAATTGGACCTTGTTCTCAGAAGTACGCTTCTGTGTAAAACAGAAAACAGGAGAAGGAAGGAGGCATGGGCCAGCACATACAACCAGGTCGGGGGCACTCATGGAGGCGGCGGTCCGGCATGGCTTCGGGGAAGCGGTGCAACTAAGGAGGGGTGGCGGCCAGGTGGTCCGCGGTAAAGAATTATGGTTTTTGTGGATTTTTTTTGAAAAAATCAACAAGTATAATGGAGGTCTCTTGGCTGAATTTTGTAAGGCCCAAGGCTTTAGAAGCGCTATCCCATGCCAACCTGAGGACTTAACTTCTGATTTCTTTGTCCTCACTCGAACTCAGAAAAGGAAGAGCTCTTATTGACATGGGTAGCACTTCAATTCCTTATAAATCATCGGGGTGTTACAATCTCCCCCACTTAAACACTTGACGACGTCAAGACCCAATTACCTCCCTCAAGGTTGAGTCACTGCCCTTCGGGCTAAGTGCACTCATACCCTAGTCGACTCTGATATCGTTTGTAAGGCCTAGGGCCATAAAAGCGCTATCCCATGCCAACCCGAGGACTTCCCAAGAGGTCATCCATCCTGGTACTACTCTCCCCCTTGCACGCTTAACTTCTGAGTTCTTTGTCCTCACTCGAACTCAGAAAAGGAAGAGCTCTTATTGACATGGGTAGCACCTTAATTACTTATAAATCATTGGGATGTTATAAATTGTTTGCTTGAAAGTGATGAATTAAGCAATAGAGTGAGAAGAGAAGAAAGGTGTGAGTCTTCTAATGAAATCCCAACCCTTTTTATAGCCAAAATTGACCCCTCCATGGATCCACACCTCCATGCATGGACCTCTCTTAGAGGAGGAGATGGATGAGATTGGTCTACTTTGTGCTTCTTGAAGAATGACAAGAGGTGATGTGGTTTGGTGAGGAGAACAAGCAATCAAAAGCCATTGATGGAATTGGGGGCCATGCAATGCTTGTACGTTCAATCAGTTAGACAAGTCTGGTGTTCAATTTGGGGGAGAATTAAGGGAATAAAAGAATAAAAATTCCTTAATGAGTAGATGAGTTACAATGGCATAGCGGAAATGAGTGTGTGTTAGTTTGTGAAAGGTGCAAGAGGTTGCGAGTTTGAGTCCCCCTCTTGCCTTTTTATTTTTTGCCTTTCCTTGTATTTTCTTTCTTGTATTATAAATTAGGGAAATTCCTTTTGGTGACCCTAAGTTTTTGCCTTTTTCTTTTAGTGCCCCAAAAAAAAACTTATTCCTCTTGGTACCCCTAAGGTTTTGGCTTTTCCCGTTGATGCTCCTCTTCGGTTCAAATTAGCTAATTTCAAGCTTACCATTATGTTCATCACCCTTAAATTAGTAGGATTTGACTATTAAAACATCAAAATTGATAACCAAACTACATCAATTTGAATTTTTAAACAATTTTGTAAACAACACCTTAAAATAGAGGATTGTTTAAAAATTCAAATTGATGTAGTTTGGTTATGAATTTAAGTGTTTTAAGAGTTGAATCCTACTAATTTAAGGGCGATGAACATAATGGTAACCTTGAAATTAGCTAATTTAAACCGGAGAGGGGCGTCAACGGGAAAAGCCAAAACCTCGGGGGTACCAAGAGGAATAAGTTTTTTCTTGGTCACCAAAAGGAAAAGGCAAAACCTTAGGGGCACCAAAAGGTATTTCCCTATAAATTAATATGCACTCAACTCCGAAATTGTAATTAAATATATTTATTTAAATTTTGTTTGCCATTGTGATAAACTTTTACTAATCTACTAAGAAAATTATAAAATTAATTCACTCTTTATGTTAGAGAAAACTTATTTAAACAAATAACCTTTTCTTTTACTTAGAAATAGCGGTTATTACAAATTAAATCAAATACGAATGCAAGGATGATTTATTAATATGAGACAAGTGTGTTCAACTAGTTAAGTCCATCATGACATTGCTTTGTTGATCATTGATTCTCTTGTTTCTTAATTTACTTGAATAATCTATTGTGGACTTTGATCCAAACTCCAAGTTTGGTTGAAAGAACTACCAGTCTAACAATCCTAATCATCTAACAACCTAGAAGACCTTTTAGATTCAATTAGAAAACAACATAAAGATTCAAGTATCAATAGAAACAAGCACTTACAACAACCAAACATCTAAGTGACTTGTGAATTTATTCCATTCTATAATTGAATAACCTGGCCGGCTCTAAACAACTATAGATTCTACTTTATCTAACTAATCCCAATCGGGAATTAATCAGATTAGTTGTAAATTAACCTAAAAATTCAATTAGGTGATCAATCTAACAAAACCCTAGAATAACTTTTATTCATTTAAGCATAGGGAATAAAACCTATTCAAGTTTGTTGAGAATCAATCAAACCTCATAACTCATGCAAATCATAACTTCAATTAACTAGCCAAACACAAGGAATTTAGCAATGCATAATCTATCTATCTATATACTAAAGAAGAGGTCTTTTGTCCACATGTCATCCTCACATTTAATTTGCCTTTGTGTCATTTTTTAGTATTTTTGAGTTATTTTAGTTATTAACTTAGGTCCCACAATATTTAAAATAATTAATTTTTAGTTTTTTATCCTAATTAAAATAAGAAATTCTTACTATTTCTATAATTTGGGCATTTCAAGTTTTAAAAGTTAATCTAATTATTTAATTGAAAATTTAAAAAATATTTACATAGGAAAAATTTAAACAAAACTCATGCATGGCACAAGAATTCAACTAGTTATATTAAAAGAAAACTTACAAATTTGGTTTAAAGAGCTCTTGAGAAACCTCTCTAGAAACCTAGCCTCTAAAGTTGCAAATCCAAAAGTTATGAAAGAAAAAGTCAAAAAGTATAAATATCCAAGACTTTCTAAGATCAATTATCCCAAAAATACAATAAAATCGTCGGACATCATATCATACAAGCCCGCCCATCTCGAAGCCCAACTACGTCGGCCCAACTCCTCCGCGTGAATTGACGAGACGTGCGTCTTCTCCAGAGGTGCGAGGCCGCGCAACTTTATGTTATGCCCACGTCATACCCTCAGTTTAGAATTCAAGCGACACTTCAAAGGTTGGATTGACCCCCTTTGAGTTGGAGTTTGGAATCAAAGTAAACATGAATTATAACTCTTTATATTATCTTTCCAATGATAACACATTCAGCTCCATCAGACTCCTATAGCTCCCAAACCAAGCATTGCAAGATAGAGGTGTCGAAATAACAATTCCAATGCATAACCTGAATTTAAGCAATCTTTTTCCACAACCTCTTGGACCTTGGTTCTTCCAATCTTCACTTGAACCAATTGTTATCTTCATTCATGTCCTCTAATGCACCACCATAGTCAATTGGATCACGTCCTATCTTGCTCCATCACCTAATAACCTGCACAACCGAACACAACAAGTGCAACTACCTGAAAACACTAGAACCTAGAAACTAAGCTAAAACTGAGATAAAACCTATGCAAAACAAACATAAACATGCATCCTAAGCTATATCTAAATGCAAGCTATCACTCAAGAAACTAGGCAAACATATGAACAGAATAACTAATCTCTGGTTGTGTGATAGTCAGATAAATGAGACGGCCAACAAGCCGTATGTACCGGTCAGGAAACTCAAACAGAGAGTTGTTAGACGTAGAAAAGTGCTGATTCTGCTCCATGGGGAAATCACAAGGCTTGCCTGCCAGAAAACCTAATTCAGATAAAATGTATAAGGCATATTTTCTTTGAGAAAGAAAGATATCCTTAGGAGATCGGACCTCAATACCCAAATTTTTTTTCAACAGCCCTAGGTCTTTCATATGGAAGCAAGAACTCAAATACAACTTAAACTTAGAAATAGTAGAGGAATCATTACCGACTATAATCATGCCATCAACATATATTAGAACATGTAGAGAAATACCTCCTCTTTGAAAGGTAAACAAGGAATAGTCAGCATAGCTCTGTTTGAAACCAAAACCTTGTAAAGCATGAGCCAAGTTAGCAAACCAGTTTTGACGAGCCTGTCGGAATCCATAAAGAGACTTCTATAGGCGACAGACTTGGTTCGAAATGGTGGTAGAAAAAGTTTGAGGAAGCTACATATAAACCTCTTCATCTAAGTCCCCATGCAGAAAAGTATTATCTCTATCCATTTGATGTAATTCTCATCCTTTAATAGAAGTAACGAACAAGAAAATATGAACAAAAACCATCTTCGCAACATGGGCAAAAGTCTCATGGAAGTCAACACCCTTGACTTGGCGATTCCCTAGGACAACCAAGTGGGCCTTATAATGTTCAATGGTTTCGTCCGATTTGTACTTGATATGATAAACCCATTTGTAGTCGATGGCTTTCTTCCCGGGAGGAAGATTTGTAATGGACTAAGTCTTATTTTTCTCTAGTGCAGTGATTTCCGAAGCCATATTATTGGCTGAAAGTCGTCGTGCCAAATCAAAATATAACTCCCTAGTTACACAACTAGTATAGCTGGTAAGTCGGGGTCATATCTGGAGACACTTGTAATTCAAAGTTATATTATTATCAAATTAATAGTAATAAAGGGGGGATTTGATTATTAAACTAACACTAAGCAATTGAAACAAAGAGCATACTGGAAAAGACAGTGTCACATTCTAGGAAGGATTGGTCTTCCAAATTGGATGACGCTCTATGGGCATACATGACAAAATACAAGACGCCTCTACGCACCACTCCCTATAATCTAGTGTATGGCAAAGCATGTCAGTTACCGGTCGCGATGGAGCACAAAGCACTATGGGCTCCTAAGGAGCTCAACATGAACCTCGACACAGCGGGAGCAAAACAATTCATGGACTTGCAAGCACTAGAAGAGTTGAGGCTTAAGGCATATGAAAATGCTGAAATTTACAAAGAGCGCACCAAGCGGTGGATTGGTCAGAAACTGGTGCCCAAAACTTACGAGGTTGGCGATAAGGTACTTCTTTTCAACTCTAGAATCCGTCTATTCCCAGGAAAACTAAGGACAAGATGGAGCGGACCATTCGTGGTTCATCACATCTATCCCCACGACACGGTAGAGTTGATCGATAACCAAGGTGCGATCTTCAAAGTTAACGGCCACCGACTGAAAAAGTTTCATGAGCAACCCGACCCGGATGAAGAGATTAGAGTCACTACGGCTCTTACAACGTCAGATTAACCAAGGTAAGTACGTCGGGCTGACGACGTTAAACATAGCGCTTACGGGAGGCAACCCGCTTTTAGTATAGACTAGATTTTTCCTTTCTTTTTAAATCTTTTTCCTAGCTTTCTTTTGAGTTTTTAATATTTTTTAGGAAAGAAAATAGGATAGTTTCTTTTAGCTAACAAGATGCAGGAGATGGGTTCGTAAATCACTCAAAGAGGCTACGGTGGCTCGTTAACGACCCACCCAGGGTCGTTAACGACCTGATTTGGCGACCTGACTCGGCAATCGGGTAGGTAAGTTTTTTTAACCCTAATCTATCTTCTATCTACCCAAGAGCCGCCCCTTTTACCTCTACTCCTTCCCTATAACCCTCTCCTATATAATCCTTCAAAAACTCCAAAAATTCCACTCTCAATCTCTCAATCTAGAAGCTTAAATCCTCCAAAACTCCTACCAATTTTTCTGCACCACCGATCGGAATTCTAACCGCCTCCAAACTTCGTCAACCCAACCAGTTAACGACGCCCGCCACCTCTTTTTTCGTTACCGACGAGATCCGGGCTCGTTAATCACCCAATTTTCAATCTTTGTTCTTCAATATCTCAATCTATCAGTATGATTTCTTAACCATAACTCTCTATTGCATGATTCATGGTTTATAGGGTTAAAATTTCATATCTTGTTCATAGAGGATCGATTGGCATGTTTATAATTGCTGAATGATTTTTGCTTGATATATTAGTGGTCGATCTTGCTTTCAAAGGCATGTTCTTGCTTGGATTCTCCATTGCAATTTGATTTCGAATAGCATGAACTACCTTATTTTAGATGGTTCTATCTTCACTATTGAGTTTTTTGAGCAATCATAGCATGTTTGGGATGGGTAATTAAGCAAGTATGGGGTGTATATATCCGATTGTGTGTCTATTGTAGGATTGTGAATGATGCATGTTAGATTCATGGTTTAATTTTGGAGTTCTTCATACACTCGAACTCTACGAACTGGTTCTCGGCAGGTCGTTAACGACCCACCCAAGTTCGTTAAACACCAGTCCAGATCCGTTAACGACCCAATTGTGTGGTTAACGAGGAATTCCGAGAGCTATTCCGAGACCAAGTATGGGGTCTCTTTTCTATCTATTTGAATGGATCTTATCTTGGAAAAGTCGTATTTTTTGTAGGTCCACATGGCAAGTTCAAGCTGAGCCGCTACCGGAGCCCAAAAGAAGAGAAGGAATCAGAGGTCCCCATCTCCACCTCGAATGGATAACGTGATCTTGCGCACTCAAGGGCAAGTGGACAGATACAACGCCATCCTACACAAGGACCACAACACTCGATGGTTCTCGAGATCAAGTGCCAAATCGATGAAGATCTACGACGATGTCAAAAAGGCATTTGCCATTCTCGGTGTGCCTCACATGCTGAAGAAGGAGAATTTACCACACATTCCGGCTCTCACATCTGAGTTTCTTGCCACTCTTGAGACGAGCTTCCTGACGAAGACTTTGGCGGGACGCATTCAATTTAGGCTCGGTAATGTGAACCGTGAGTATACTTTAGCGGAGTTCAATGCTATTCTGGAGCACCCAAATCCCTCTCGAGATTACAGTCTTAATGATTACATGGTGACAAGGACTTGGAGCTACATCACTGGGGAGGTAGAGCCCTCCGCTGTGGCATTATCCGGGGCAAGCATCATCAACCCCATATTCAGGATTATCCTCCGAGTCCTAGCCGCTACATTCTGGCCAAAAAGAGAGTTGAAGTCGCCAACAAGAATAGAAGTTGCATGCCTCCGCACTATTCTTTTTGAGGAGCCCGCCCCATTGAACTTGAGGTACGAATGGCTATATTATGTGGAGAAGTCAACCAAGTCAAAGGAAGTATGGTGTGGGAATCTGGTTAGTCTCTTGGCGACAAATCTTGGCATCGATCTCATCCGCTACACACCGGCCCACGCTCAGCTGCTTAACAGGAACTACTGGTTTAGTTTCGGTATCTTTACTCAGGTCTGAGATGGGTTCGTTACAAAAGTTCAAGGCCAAGATGTTGTACCCACACTGGATAAGCTAGAGCTTCTTTATGTACCGAATTGGTACGAGGTGTGGACGGGGCATGCATTCCCGTTAGAGCCCAAGCCACAAGATGAGCTTACGCTTAGACCATGTGAGACGCGGTTTAAGAGAGAGGGCGAAAAGATGGACGAAGATGATGAAGATGAGGCTGAAGAGGCAGCTACAGAGGGAGGTACAGAGGAACTCGACATCGAGGAAGATGACCTCAATACAGAAGTTCTAAGCACCAATGTCTTCGTTAACGAGCCCACCAGGGTCGTTAACAACCACTTCGAGGCCTCTACCGACTCTCCTACCGAGGCACACAACTTCGGTAACGACCCGCTGAGAGCATCTACCGACCCCTCTCAGCCTCCTATCGACCCTTATTCTTATGGTATCATTCCACACAACCCAGTGCTTTACCAAGACCATTTCCAGCCTCACTATCAACCACCTCCTCAGCCAGAGTACACTGGATCAAGTATCCCGCCACCATGGGCCGAAGATCTTTCAGCTCAGATGCAGCAGCTTAACCTTCAGCAGACACATATTCATCGAAGGATGGATAGATGGGAGAGTGTCTATTCTGCTTGCATGGCGTTCGAGGATACGAGGCATCA
The DNA here is from genome assembly GCA_964016875.1 of Fallopia convolvulus. Taxonomy (NCBI): domain Eukaryota; kingdom Viridiplantae; phylum Streptophyta; class Magnoliopsida; order Caryophyllales; family Polygonaceae; genus Fallopia; species Fallopia convolvulus. Next base: position 33,265,956 of record OZ024732.1, on the reverse strand, counting down.
ACAGAGAGAGGCGGATGATGAAGAGCGTTGGAGGACGATGTATGACTTCATGGGGAACTTCGAGCATTATTTTCCACCACCTAACCACTGATTCAGTTTGAAGAGTTTTCTTGTTTTCTGCTTCATGACTTTGTAAGTTTTTTTTTGTGTTTTTTTTTCTTTTTCTTTTCTTATTTTCTTTTGTTTTTCTTTTGTTTTTCTTTTCTTCTTCTTATTTTTCTTACCGTGGGGACACTGTAATTTTAAGTATAGGGTGGGAAGGAGTAGAAAACTTGTTGTCTTGTGTCTTGTGTTTTGTTTTATGTATTTGATTTAACTTAAGTAGCTCTTTATGTCCATAAAAAAATCGAAAAAATTGAAAATTTTTGAAAAATTCCAAAAAGAGTTTTAGAATTGATAGATATCCCTTTCTTATGGTTCTATGATAGTAGTTGCTAGCATGATCATATAATTTCTTGCAAGCATGTCTTTGAGAGTATAGCCGGATTCTTGCTATTAAAATGTTTTTAGGAAGGAATAGCATTTGATGAAATTGAGCATGTATACTTTATAGCATAAGTGATGCAATCCAATAAAAATTGCTACCTTGTGAGTTATTTTTGGCCTTATAGGGAGAACATAAAAAATCCCTCTTCTTTTCTTGTGTGATTTACTCTCTATATGCATATTATCTCTTGGAATTGTGATGTTTATCTATTTCTTGAGACCTATATAAAATTTATAGTTAATTGAAATCATATGATAGAGAATTTTTTTTTATAATCCCTATTAATCCATATCCACCCTACATTATCATCTTTTTGACAACCAATTTGAGCCTGAAGCCTTTTATTTTTAGCTCCACAAAAATTGTTCCCTAGCCGAGATAAGCTTGACCCTATCCAGGGATTAGGACTTAGTTTGGAGAGGTATGTTTTGTTGAGTGTAAAAGAAAGAGTGAAATATTATGTCTTTGGTTCGAAATCAAGGGTATAGGAAGGGTAGATTGGAAGTCTCTTGTTTTTAAGTTGTAAAAAGAAATCTTGATAATAAAGGATGCACAAACAAACAAAACAAAAGAAAATTGTTGAAAAAGAAGAAGTGAAAGAAGAATACACGATGAAGCTCGTTAACAACCTACGTTGGTGCCTTAACGAGACTGCGCAACGAGAAAAAAAGAAGAAGTTAATATAGAGAAGAGAAGTTAGAGGAAGTAAGATGTGCATTTGTGTTTAAAGATAAATCAAAGATTCTTTTTTGAGTTATGTTATGAGACTTTCTAGGATATATTTGGTGAGTGAAAGAGTGTGCATAATGTTGAGTGAGTTTGGTATATTGTTGTTATGAGAGTTTTGGTGATATGTGTGAGTTTTTAGGAGTCTTTAATTCCCGGATATTATTAGCACCACATGACCAAAATATTTCCACGCCCTATTTGTCTTTACCAAGCCCCATTACAACCCGGCCGAATGGAAGCTTCTATAAAGTTTTTCATTGAGCCCCCTAAGTTCTCTTGATGATTTTTGCTTGTTTTGACAAATCTTAGGTGGAGAGTTTGGTGATATAAGTTCCAATTTCTATGAGTTTTTGTATATAAGATGAGTTGAGAGTTGAATTTATAAGCCTAAACACATTGAGAGTCGAGTGAAACACATTATCCCTTGTGAGGTTGGATTGTATTTTCTTATGTCTATTTAGTGCATATATGTGTGATGACGTTAATAGTCATTTGATGTTTTACTTCTATGTGTTGAAGTTGCTTTTTAGATGATGGCTATGGCTTGATGAGTATGATTGTTTGGTTTTGATTGATGTTTAGTGATTGCTTGAGGACAAGCAAGCTTAAGTATGGGGTATTTTGATATTCGTATTTTTGGTATAGTTTTTAGTGGGTTTTCTTAGTGTGTTAGGTTTAGTTTTAGTAGTTTTAGGGTTAGTTTTTTATGTTTTTGGATGGTTTTTCATATTTTGTGAAAAGTATGGAAGCTACTCCGTTTTGTGTCTTTTTATAGGTTTTAGCAAGGAAATGGTGCTTTTTGGAAGCTGAATAGAGTGCTACGGTGAAGGACGGAAGAATACGAGATAAGGGAATTGAAGTCAAGATTTTTAGAGAAGAGGTGTTAAAGAAGCCAACTCTAGGCTCGTTAACGAGGCTGTAAAGGGTCGTTAACGAGGCTTAAAGATAGAGTTTTTTGAGAGTTCGATCTTATGATTACCGACCCTGTGCGGAAGTTTGTTCCGTGCTGGTAGGGTTTTTAATGAGTTTTTAGGGTTATTATATTTTTTATTTTAGGTTCTGTTATCTTTTATGTTTTATTTCTATCTTTTTAGAGTTAGTTTCTATCTTTTAGGAAAGTTTTTATCTTATAGCCTTTTTATTAGATAGCCTTATTAGTATAAATACCCTTCTTTTCTAGCTAGATAGAGGGGGAGTAGTTTTTTGTCGGACGTGGTTGAAGGAGAGAAGCCAAGGGAGAGAAAAGTAGAACCAAGGCTAACGAGAGTGAAGCTTAGGTCGTTAGGCGTGTTTTCGATTCGGTATTCTTGTTCTTTTCGAGTTTCTTCTGGATTCTGTAAGACGATATTTTCTTATTAATTTGAAGTAGTTGTTTTGTTTTCAATGTTTTCTCTTATAGGGTAGTTGTTCTTTTGTGTTTATGCCTAGATGAGAATCGAGGTAATTTGAGTCCTTAAACTTGATTGAAAGAGAAAGTTATAGACTTGAAGGTTGATGTTGTTCGACAACGAAAGTTTCGAGCTTTGGATCCAAAACAAGTGATTAGGTGAATTAGTTTATGAGAATGAATTGATTTGCTTGTTAGTCGATGAAAGTTGATGAATTTATCTATTTAAAGGCATGGTCTCTCTTCTTACAAGTTTATATGCATGACTATGTTGTGGTCACCCTAGTCCTAGATACTTGTTTTTATTTGAATTTCTTCAATTATATTCGAAACTGAGATTCGTTGCCTCGGTACCAAACCTGTTTTAGGTCGGTAAGAGTGTGTTAGTAGTTTACCCAGGTTCGTTAACGACCTTGACAAAGTTTTTAATGAGGTTGGTCGAGAGTGTGTTGTTTTGTTTTATTTTTATCTTTGTTTGGTAGTTCGATAAACAAACAGTCGTGCTTCTCGTGGAACGATCCTGACTTCGCTATACTCAACGGGGTCTTGACTACAAATTTATTTGTTGTTAAGTTAAAAAACCCTCTCAACACATACGATTCGAACTAGTCATTCGAAAATATCGAACAAATATATATTAAACTCCCTATTTTATTCTCAAATATTCCTTTCTCTTATTTTCCTCTTCTATGAGAAGGAAAGTTAATGTAAATTATTTACTTAAAGAAAACATGTAAGGCCTTATTTATTCATAAAGGAAAATCCTTTTTAAACCACGTGCAATAGTTATTTTAAATGGACTTAAAATATGGTTTGCATGTATTTCATTATTCCTAAAGTCCACTTTCATCTTATTACAATAGTATATGTGACAAAAATAATTTTGACATGCAAGCATATTTTAACCACAATTAAACCTTTTTCCAACTATCATTATTTTTTATGCAAATCTACTTAATAAAAATTATTATCATGATCAAGATTATAATTAAATGTTATGATTGATTTATTATAGAAAAATAGTAAAGTCTAGATTGACATGCATGTATATATTACCTTGTAAAAACACTTTATTTTCCACATGCAATACATTATACTATTTAAATAGATTATGCTTATGAAAATCCTTTTTCTTTTATCAAGAAGGATATACACATTTTTATTTCTACATCATGAATAAAACTTATGGTACACGCAAGAAAGGATTCCATCCATAGATTTTTATGAAAATACATGCACACATATTTTAACTTGATTAAGTGAACAAAAATCCATATAAGTCTATTTTTAACTCTAGATGGATCGAAAATTATTTAACAAAAATTTCTTCTAGATTAAGTTGACCTGCATGCATGAATGTCTTAAAATATAATAAGTCCTTTCTATCTACATACAAGAATGTCTTAAAATATAAAAATTCGTTCGAGACATATTGAAGGCTTCCATGAGACGTGCGGAATTTGGTGGCCTTGTCAAGCAATGTCCTAGACTTTAGTTGCAATATGGTTGATGCACACATATGCGCATAGATTGGGTTGGATTCGGCCATGTTCACCTTACATATAAAATTAGTGATGTATTTTTGTCGATTTAAGAACATATCTTTTGGATGCTATAGAACTTCAACACCAAAGAAATAGGAGAGAGAACCCAGATCCTTAAGTGATAACTAGCTAGAGAGACGACCAATCATATCCTCAAGAAGCTTTGAATTGACTATCAATGATGATTATACTGCCCACATTGTAACACCCCTATTTTGCAACGATGTGTATTACCACCAGTGACCTCAGATTTTACCATCCAAAGTCACACAAGAATTTAAATAATTTAATTAAACATAATTAAGGGATAATGAATTGAGTTAGAAAATTTTATTCATTAAAAAGAACATTCGTCCATTACAATGGTAGTTGTCTTTCAATGAATATAGCAGCGGAATATAAAGCCCATATTATGAAAGGGTTGAAAAGGCGTATTGAAATACAACTATATTTCCCCAAGACAACTCATACGATGATTTGCTTGGCTTAAAATGGAAGAGCTGGTGCACCGTCTTTTCAATGCTTTGCTCTATGAAAATTCCTTCCTTTCTTCAACATCGTCTTGCCTTCAACTTCTATCCTTGCATAATTCTCCTCAATTGTCTTCAAAACATCGGTGAGAACTTTCTAGAGTCTAGTATTTGTTGCAAAGAGCGAGAAATACCAGGCAAAAATGCGGAAAACAAACGAAATTAATCTAAGGAGACTAAGCAAGTGAGAATGAAAATTCTCAAGTGTAGTATGGTAATTTTATTATCTCATCAAGTATATTAAGGAAGAAGTACATGAAAATTATAATCACTTTGTGGAGCTTATAAGGACGAAAATTAGTTGACCTCGAAAAGAGATAAACTTGGATTTGAAGAGAAGAAAACCACGAGATTGTAGTTCCTCTTAGAGTACAATTAATGTTGGGAATGTTTTAGGCCACATCAAGTTTCTAGAAAACATCTCGCGCCCTTTTCGGACCAAGAGCCGGGTTGTTCTTACACGTGGTGCTAAACCGGTCCGGTTTTAATATATTCAATGTGCACTAGCAATTATCTTTCTTACTAGTCAAAACTTTTCATATTATTTATGAATTATAAGGGTGTGGAGGTTGTGAAAGAGTCGAGTCCACTTAAAGAAAATGAAGGAATTTTAGGCCTCTTTCATCCTCAGTGTTCAGGCATGTTTCATCCTAAGTTTTCATGCCTCTTTCATCCTGAGTTTGTAGGCCTCTTTCATCCTGAGTGTGCAGGCCTCTTTCATCCTAAGCGTGCAAACCTCTTTCATCCTGAGGATACCGGACCTCTTTCATCACGAGTATATAGGTCTCTTTCATAATATAGGCATCAATCTAGTGCATAATATCACTTATGCTAATCCATAACGAAGCTCGAAAAGCGATTGAAACGAACAAGGCCACAAATCATCGGTCCTGAAGTTCAATACTAGCGTAGTACGAATCATAACAACAATATGTCGTTATTTCTAAGTAAATGAATAAACCTAAGTATTCATTTTAACAAACATGTAGTTCCCATCATAGAAGAATTTCCTTAACGGAAACGAACTATATATATAGGTTTAGTATCTAGAGAGACCACTAGTTATAGAGAAACCAGTGTCATAATAAGAGCCATTAGATCTACATTTTTTAATGGTTGAGATTTAAAAAAAAGGATGAATAGAAGTTAATTTTTTGGCAATAATAGGGGATTAGAACCGATTTCTCTCTCCTTATCTTAAAAAAGGCATTATCTTTATCTCTCCAATTGTAAATACTTTCAGTTACCAAAAAAACCTCTCTATCGTATCATGAAATCTCTCATGCTGCTCACGAAATGCATTTCAATCATCTTCTCAATTTCAAAGTTCAATCGACCTTTCATCCAAAATTATCTTGAAGAAAAATCGGTATATTTCGATTATCATTGTTCTCATTTCAAAGTTCAATCGATTTTAATTTTTTGCACTTTGAATTTATCATTGTTCTCAAACCAAAAATCATCTATGGTTAGATTCCACCGGATATGCTGCCTATGGGATATACTTCGTCGATTCTGTTTAGATCAAAGAAACCGTCTCTACAAGATATGCCCAAAAATCATCGCAGGTGTTGCCGGGGGATAAGACAACCTTGTTGGAGACGCCGGAGAAGTTCAGTCAGTCATATTGTTGAATTTGAGAAGACGACTATGTGTACTGAATTATTGAATCGCGTTGACGTTGGCCTACTACTATCATCAACAAAAAGAACAAGGAATTGACATATTAATGTTGGAAATATTACTGTGATCTTTTTCGAATAAGTGGTAGAAATAATCAAATACAATGTTGTTATAATGATTTGGTAAATCTGGTTGAATATGCGAGTTTAAATTCTGAACATATTTATATATGTACTCGAATATGTGTGACATAATGATGTTGTTGGGGGTTTAAATTTTGAATATGCTAATATACTTACACGAATATGCGTGACAAATCATTGAATATGATGTTGGTATACTGATGTGGTATTTTGACTGAAATCGCATGTTTAAATTATGAACATACTAGTAAATATATTCGAATATGCTTGGCAAATAATCAAATTCAGAAAATGGGTATACATATTCAATTAGACAAATTATTATGTTCAACTATTCACCACATATGTTCAAATTAAAATCCTGAACCTTAATCATATTTTGTATACATTATTTCAACACGTATATTCGAAAACTAATGTATTAATGTGCAAATAATACACACACATATTTTAAAATTATATTACAAAAAAGTTGAATTAAATATTCTTCTTTGTAAAATGGATGTACATATTCAATATTATGTTCAATATTTCATCACATATGTTCAGATAACAAAATATAATCCTTAATCACATTGCATATTCATTTTTTCAACACCTATATTCGAATCAAATATAATGATGTTGAAAATATACATGCACATATTCAATGCTTAATTCATCATATCCAATTAAAAAATTATTACAAAATGGTTACGTTCAATGATTCATCATATATGTTCAAATATAAATTAAATTCCTTAATCCCATTTCGTATTCAGAATTTCATCAACTAAATTCGATGACAATCATAGATAGATTGAGTGTCACATTATCGAATTTTTGTGTCTTCTGGTTACATTTTTGAATACGAGTTGATTAATCGCCTTTACTGAAGGTCGAGTTGAACAAGCTTCAAGAACGTGCATCAAAGGAGTATAGATATGCTGAATATTAAAAGCAGATTTTTTCCATATTTGCAGCCCTTAAATCTCGCATATGGGTGATTTTTTTATTTTCTTTCCTAATTAAATTAATTCAGGATTGTCCTTTCTAAAAAACGTCCATGTTTGTTATTATGCTCCCACAATCAGAACCCTTAATATTGCCTAATCCTACGGTTTTAATAGTGGCTCTCGTTTCTCTATAATACTTGTTTCTCTAGAGCCCTCCCCTATATATTATATAAATAAATGTTAAAAGGGAGCATATCCACTTGCCGTGAATTTCTTTTGGAAGTATACGACACTCGGAAATCTAGAACGACTTAGTGTGGTTTATACGATTCAACCTAGTCATTCCAAAAATGACAAACGAATATATATTAAAATCCTTATTTTATTCTCAAATATTCCTTTCTCTTATTTTCCTCTTCTAAGAGAAGGAAAGTTAATCTAAATTATTTAGCTTAATAATTTAGATAGGAAATATAAAATAATAATTCTTTATTATTATTTTCCGGGTGATACTCTTGCAAGATTTTTATGATTTTAAAAATAATTACTTGGAGAAAACATGTAAGGCCTTACTTATTCATAAAGGAAAATCATTTTTAAACCACATGCAATAGTTATTTCAAATAGACTAAAAATATGGTTTGGATGCATTTAATTATTCCTAAAGTCCACTTTCATCTTATTCCAAGCGTATATGTGACAAAAATAATGTTGACATGCAAGCATATTTTAACCACAATTAAAACTTTTTTTAACTATCACTATTTTTTTATGCAAATCTACTTAATAAAAATAAATATCATGATCAAGATTATAATCAAATATCATGATTGATTTATTATAAAAGAATAGTAAAGTCTCCAATTGGCATGCATGTATAGAGTTTGGTTCAAATGAAAAAAACTCTTATCTTGAAAAATGAAAAGAAATGCACTTTTTCTAGTTCGCATTGCACTTTTCCTAATTCGGAGTGCACTTTTTCGCATTTGCCCTTTTCGTACTTTGTAGTGCACTTTTCATATATTTTGTAGTACACTTTTTGGATTGCACTTTTTGTATTTTGTAATGCATTTTTCGTACTTTATAGTACACTTTTAATTTTTCAGGATAAGAGTTTTTTTTAAATTTAAACCAAACTCTGCATGTATATATTACCTTGTAAAAACGCTTTATTTTACACATGCAACACATTATACTATTTAAATAGATTATGCTTATGAACATTCTTATTCTTTTATCAGGAAGGATATAGACATTTGTATTTCTACATCTAGAATAAAACTTATGTTACATGCAAGAAAGGATTCCTTCCATAGATTTTTATGAAAATGTATGCACAAATATTTTAACTTGATTAAGTGAATAAAATTCCATATAAGTCTATTTTTAAATCTAGATGGATCGAAAATAATTTAACAAAAATTCCTTCTAGCTTAAGTTGACATGCAAGAATGTCTTAGAATTTAATAAGTCCTTTCTATCCTCATGCAACAACCTATTTACTTGTTTAGTTATGTTTTGATCTTCTTAAATTCACTTCGGTCAAGATTTCATATAAAAATATTCTAAAGTTTATAAAAAGGACATGCAAAGATAGTATGAGTTATAAAAACCCTTTTTCAAAACATGCAAGGACCTTTTTAATTTAATCACCACATCTTATTCTTATTAATTTTTCTTTAATCAAAAGTTCATATAAAATTTATTCCAAGGTTTACAATGTAAGGAAAAAGACGTGCAATAGGTTTTAACTAATAAAAATCCCTTCAAAATTACATGCAAAAACATATTTGATTTAATTGCACATATGTTATTTTTATTAAACTTATTTAAACTCAAAAAATTCATATACGTTATTCCAAGGCTTATAATAGACACGCATGGAGGAAAAAAACCCACTTTTCTAGAGAGAAGGCAAAGCCTTTTCTCTAGAAAAGTTTTGGGTCTTTTTTTGGCTTAGACATAGAAAAATAAGAATTTAGATAAAGTACTCAGATCTAATACTCTCCTTGGATAGAAAAACTTCAAATTTAGAATAAAAGAAATTAGAATACAGATCTCATAACCTTTCTCCTAAAATCTCAATCATCAATCTCTTATTGCCGAGAAGGGTGAGATTGATCCGGTCTATTCCTTAACCCTTTACTGAGAAAGCTAGGTTGAGGCTGTTTACATATGCCCGTTTTGAAATTGCTTTTTTTTAAGCTTGTTAGATACCAGGGTTTTGATGGTTCTTGAGCTATATAGACAATCTTTTTGCAAGTTTGTTTGCCAAACCTTGCTCCTGCTCAGATTTCGGCCAGTTTTTAGCAAACTTTTTTGATTTTGTTAGAGAAATTGATCTGATCGGTTCTTATTGAAATAGAAATCCTATTCGAATAATTTTTCTTCTATATGTATATACTCTAGATGCATCTCGTTGTAGAATTTGAAATATGACGTGTTTCCATTTCAATTTGTTGAAGGAAAACGATTTGAGTTGTATGGCTGTGAACGGCGTCACGTGTCGGTTTTTCGGCACTGCTTTTGTTCAATCCTCACCGGATCTATCGACATCGTTTTGCATCGTCGATTAATTATTGATGTAGAGAGTTGCTCATACGCTTATCCCTCAGATTTTTTGGCGGTGTTGGCCGTCGGTGGCCTTGAAAATTTGAGAGTCCTAGTGACACGTTTCCAACATTTTTTCATGTGCCTATGTGGCTGGATTTTCATCATTGACGACGTTGAGATTTCTTGTAGATTGTTCGAAGTTGTGTGCCTTCGTGGCTGCTTTTGCTGTAGTTATGACTAATTTCTTGCTTTGGGCTTGGTTTTTTTGGTAGTGGGCTGCTTTCCCTTGGTTATTGTTTTTTCCTTTGGGTCGAGTTTGTTGTTTCGACTTTGGTTGCATGACCCGGACTTTGGTTGCAAAGTCCAGTTTGGCGTATGTACCTCACTGGGATTAGGAACCGAGTTTGGGCTTGGATTTCTAGGCATAGTCATGATGCTTTAGCGGCTTCTGATGGTTCTTCCTTTAGATGGAGATTCGTCAGCGGTACTTTGTGCATCCCTCTAGATCGTTCAGGTTTGACCTCTAGTCCTACGGTGCTTTGACTTCTCGCGCGTTTCTCTCTAGCTACCACTCTTGTTTTGTTTCCTTTCCTCGGTTGTTGTATTTTACCTTACTTGTGGTTGCTTGTTGTGTTTTTTGCTTGCTGAGCTTTCAGCTACTATCTCTTGATAGCCTCTCGGGTTTCCAGGTTTGTCTGGTACCCAAATCTTGACCTATTCAAAAAAAAAAAAATAGACATGCATGGAGGTTTTATGCATAAAACTTTATCTTATAAAATTATCAAGTCATTACCTTTATAAATCAAATAATTTTGTAGAGAAAGGGAAAAAAATTATCTAGGCTATTTAAAATAAATATAAATCAAAATTTCAAGTTAAAAGCCATTTTTAAAAGCTTAAGATTTATTAGAATTTCCCTTATATAAAAGTGTTTTTCCTTTAAATCCCTTGCATGCATGTTATTTTCTCATAAAAACATGTACAAGTTGAGATTTTTATAAAATATGATTTTTAGAGATTAAATAAGTATAATGGCCTATAACGAAATACATAACAATTAAAAATCATCCCATAATAATAAATTAAAAAGGTTTGGAAAATCAACCTTGATCTCACTTTATAGTGCAAAACCGAACGAAGGAAAGGGCGGAATGATGCGGCGCAAGAGAGGAGGCGACAGTGGTGGCAACTAGTGGCTCCGGGGAGGCAGCACGGTGGCGGCGAGCAGGCGCACGGCCTAGGGCTGGTGGTCGGAGGTGGTGAAAGTGTGGAGAAATCCCAAAAAAATTAAAGCCCAATTTTTTTTTATTTTAGGGAAAAAACAGCTTGCTCTTAGAGTGGGATTTAGGTGAGAAAGAGATATTTTTGAGTGAGTTGTAGGTGTCTTTCAAATTCTTACAAGGCCCTTAAATAGGCACTAAGGGTGGGATGAAGGATCATGATCATGATGATTATAATCTCGTCCTAAGGTGAGTGGAAGAGAAGGATTTGATTCTATTAAAAAATATGGCTTGTATGAGTGGAAAATCTCTACACCAAATCTCTTGTACATCCTCTCTTTAAATGATCCAAACGAGCTAGCAAACGGACTGCAATGTCGGTTTGAAAATTACATTGGAAGGAATGGGTTTTAGGAATGGAAATTCCGTTAAGTTACAAATTTATTAAATTCCGTCTTTGATAAGTTTATTTATTCAAATAATTATTTCATAAGAATATTATAATCTATTTATTTCATAAATAGATTTTGAGTGAAAAGGAGATTTTAAGAGATTATTTTATTTAATAAATAATTGAATATTAAGAAATAAAATTTATTCATTTAACAGAATTAGCGGCTTTTACACATAACGCGTAACGATATTCATTAAACGGGTCATCGAAACTTGTTCGAAAAATTCTAAAAAATTGTCCGAGTGATATTATAATTTATGTGAACTAAGGAAATCATTTTACATGATTAGTTTCTGACACTTGTAAATTCTTACACTTGAGTTGCTAGCTTATGGTCAAAACGGGTAACAACTTTGCTAAGCAAGTATTAGAAAGTGCTCTAGAAAAACTTTAAATTAATCCTAAAAATCACAGATATTACACACATGGACATGAATATATATATAACCGAGTGCGAGAACAGAAGAACAAACAAAGAAGAATCTACCACCGAATTATTGAAGCAAACATGAAGAAGAAAATTGCATTGTTTTATGTACCAAGCTTGTGGAGCTTTTTTCGCAAGTGGTAAAGATTTATTAACAAAGGGGATAAGTAATAAATGTGAGTGCATACAACAAAACTAAAAAAAATACAAAGTCTCAAAGGAGACATACACTTTCGAGCGTCCTGTTAGGCCTTTATAGAGGACAAGCCTCGTAAGGGAACAAAGTTAAATCGTGGGCCACTTCACCCTTGCATCATCATGGTCAAGCTCATGCTTTTCCATTCAACAAGTAGTGTAAGAGGGAGTGTGAAAAAAACAAGCAACCCTAAAAACAAAGAAACGTAACCCAAAAGCTACCTTAACAAGCAGTTGGAAGCACTCCAAACCCCAGCTAGTCTCCTTTAGTGAGTACAACAACCCCGAGGAAATACTAGCATGAAAGGACACTATTATCCAAGTGTAACAAGACAAGCAAAATTTCACTAATGCATTCTCTGCCTCATAGCTTGTGCACGTTTCCTTGAAATTTCAACTTAATAATTAATCTTATCTTACAATATTTTATGATCTTTTGAGCAGAAGCAAAAATCCAACTGAGCATCCTGGTCCTCAGTTTTGTGCTACCGCAATGAGGAACGAAATGAGGCGTCAAGAGTCCACTCCACAACCCAAGAAGGATGCTCCCCAATGCCCCAAACTAGAGAGACTAAATCGAGCGGGAGAATTTAAGTGCTTTAAGTATTTCGGACTTGGCCATTATGCTTTGGATTGCCCCAAACAAAGGAGGGTTCTTCTTAATTAACAAGGTGAATATGAATATGTTGAGGGGATGGAAGAACAAGAGGATGAAAGCCGTGAAACTGAAGAGAAAACCGAGATTCATGCTATGAGAGAGGAGGGTGAATACTTTGTTGTGCAACGAATGCTCTTCATGACCGAGATCTCCACGACTCCGAGCCAACGTGAGGTTATTTTTCACACTCGTTTCAAGATAAATGACAAGTTATGTGGTGTTATTATTGACTCTGGTTCATGTTGCAATATTATTAATGGAGAGGTAGTCAAGCACTTTTCTATCCTACTACATCATCGCATCCCATTTCTTATCCTCTTTGTTGGTTGAATACTAACTCGCCCAGCCAAGTCAAGGAAAGTGCCTTGGTTTCTTTTTATATAGATCCTTATTTTGATGTGGTGGAGTGTGATGTGGTGTCCATGTCTGTGTGCCACTTACTTCTTGGATGCCCACGACAATTTGACCGCGGGGTCATACATGATGGCATTTCCAACAAGTACTCATTCCATTGTGATGGAAAGAAGGTCACATTGTATCCCATGACTCCTCATGAGATCATGCTTGATCATGAGGCCAAGGATCAAAGAAGAAAGAATATGATCCATGAGGGAAAGAAGTTTGCCATTGGAGGTAGCGTGGACGCTTCCAAACATGTTCTCTTAGCTAGGCCAAGGGAAGTTGTCCATGCCATCAAGGAGAGTACATCTTGCTTCTACTTCTCTTTCATGAGTCATTGTTTTCTAATCGAGATTTGGAAGAACTTCCTGCACCCATCTCTTCTCTTTTGTAGGACTTTGAGGATCTTTTTCAAGAAGAGGTGCCAAGCGGGTTGCCACCACTATGAGGGATAGAGCATCAGATTGACTTCATATCGGGCTTTATTCCCTTGATCAACTCATATGAGGTCTTCTTGATCATGGTCCTGATCATAGCTCGATTGAGGATGTATGTTGCTGTGGAAATGGCTTAGGTCCAAAAACTTTCGGGAACTCCACATTCGAGCATCATGGTTCGAGCCATGTCTTCAAGGGTCTTGTTCTTTCTTTCAACAATGCCATTTTGTTGAGGTGTGCAAGGAGTTGAGAAGTTGTGGGAAACTCCATGATCTTCACGGAACTTGTGGAACTCTGAGCTCTTGAACTCAATTCCATTGTTAGATCTTATAGACTTGAGCTTCAATCCCATGCTTACTTCCATCCTTTGGATGAATGGCTCAAACTCCTTGAATGCATCTGATTTGGATCTCAAGAAAATAACCCATATACGTAAATATTAAAAAATCACTAATTAACACATATATGTAGCTTTTACCACCATGGTTGGCCGTTTGCATGGGACCACAGATATCCATGTGGATTAGTTCTAAGTGTCTTGTTCGGCTCACCTCCTTCTTTGGCTTGAAGGAACTTTGAGTCTGTTTCCCACGGATGCACGCTTCAGATAACTTGGCTCCTTCAATGTTGATTCTGGGAAGTCCAATGACGAAGTCTTGTAGATACAACTTCAGAATTTGATTTATGCATGCATGTCCTAGCCTCTTGTGCTAGAGTTTCGTGTCATCATGGAAACTCGCAAGGAACATCTATCTTGGTGGCTCAAAGTCTGTATCTACCACATAGACATTGTTGGACATCTTTCATCTGAGTATGCTTGTCTTCTTGTTAATGACTAGATACTCTCTTGAGTCAATGGTGACCACGTTGTTACCTTTCTTACATATATGAGATACACTTAGGAGGTTGTATCCTAGATCCTTAACTAGATTGACCACGTTGTTCCTCTTGATTCGAAGGTCTCATTCTTTTGGCTTTCTAGAGTGGTTATCTCTTCCTAAAAGGCACAATTGTCGGCTAGGGAAGACCTAATCTCATGAACAAGTTTCACACAATTGGAAGAGGTTTCAAGACCAACAAGTTCAACATTCATGTGTTCTGACTCATCTAGTTTCTTTTGCAATTTAATGTTATCTTTGACAAGACTAGATAAAAGTTTTAAGAGCTCAACTCTTTCATAGTTAGACAAGGAATCAAGAATGGTTTCGGTAGTTACCTCATTGGGTTGTTCCCTAGTGGTCACCCCTATAGCAATTGCACACATGTTTGAGAATGCCCAAGATTCAGGATCGTCGTCTTCATCATCACTCCAGGTTGCGATGTAGGCCTTCTTCCCATGTCTCTTGTCGTCAGTTCCATGGGGACAGTTTTTGGCGAAGTTTCCCTCTTTTAACACATGTAAAAGGTGACATCAGCGAGATCCTTCTCCGTGGGCTTGCTTTGGGAACTCTGACTCATTTGCGTGTTCCCGTTGCCTTTCTTGAACTTGCCCTTCTTGTTGAAGGATCTCAAGGCCTTGGTGATGAGAACAAGCTCCTCATCTTCGTCCTCTTTTGACTCCTCCTATTGCTACTGAACCGACTTGAGTATCTTTTCTAATTTTAGAGCAATTCCTTTTTGTCCCTTTCTTGCTCCTTCTCATCTTGTTTCCTCTTCTCATGTCCCAAGAGTTTTCTTAACACTTGGTGAAGCATGAGATTTCTATTTTCTAGGTTCTCTTTGAACATGGTCCTCTCGTATGCCCATTCTCCGGTGAGGCCATTGAAGAGTTGTTGGACCTTCGTTTTGTCAGTGATTTCCTTCTTGGTGATTCTATGTCCGGATAGTTTGGCGTATAGGACCTCGAAGCGGGAATGATAGCTATCCACTGATTCGCCCAATCCGTGAAAAAGTTGAAGAATTCCCTTCGAGCATTCATTCGATGGTCTTCTCTTAGTTAGGGACATCTAACGTGCATTTGTTGGATGGCTTCCCACATTTCCTTGGTAGTTTCCAAGTTTGCCACCACCCTGTCACTATCGTGTTCCGCCAACATAGCATTGTACATTTTGGGGTTGTAGTTTGCCTCCATGCACTTCCACTCATTTTCCCCCCATTTTGAGAAGTCATTGCGAATTGTTGGATCACCTTCGAAGTTCCCAACTTCGATGACACACTAAGCTTGGAAATCGTAACTTCTCTATTCCTAGCAGTCACCAAACTCTAGTAACACTAGTAAGTCTTCTCAACCTAGTTCTGCAAAATCTCTGTAATAACTAAAAAGAGATCCAAAAATCAAGACAAAACAAGTAAAATGAGATGAAATTGATCGAGCTTGATCAAGATCCAAGGGAACACTCAAGAATACTGAGAGAAAGAGTGGGAAACCATTTTGGGAATTTTCTGTGTTATTAGAAACGTGAGTAACAAACTAAGCTAATAGAGTATATATACGAGATAGCTAACAACTAACCAACAAAGGAATAAAATGCCACATAAGTGACTTAATCACACTAAACTAAACTTGCCACATCAATGACATAAACTAATACATGTTTCTAACCCCCCCCCCCCCCCCCCCCCCCCCCTCAAGTTGGACATGGGAAATCATGTCCAACCTTGCAAGCTCAAAATTTATGCTATTGAGCTCCTAGGGGTTTAGTGAGTAGATCAGCTAACTGAAGGATGGAACACACATGTACTATTTTGAGGAAACCTTTTTGCACTATATCTTGAACGAAATGAGAATAGATTCGAAGATGCTTCATTCGTTCATGAAAAATTGGGTTGGGAACCAAGTGTTGTGCATCTTTGTTATCACAGTGAAGAGGAATAGTCAAAGGAACTTGAAATCCAAAATCTTTGAGTAGACCTTCCATCCACACCAATTCACCAAAAGTGTGTGACATGCTTCGATACTCACTCTCTGTTGTGGACTTAAAAACAGTTTTCTGCTTTTTCGATTTCCAAGAGACTAATGAATCACCTAAGAACACATAGAAACCTTGATGTTCGTGTTTTTAGTCTAGTTTTTGGTGTGTTTCTTGGTTTGTTTAGTTTAGTTTTAGTAGGTTTTAGAGTTAGTTTTGTGTCTTTTTGGATGAATTTGCTTATTTTGTGAAGAGTATGGAAGTTACTCCGTTTTGTGTCTTTTTGTAATTTTTTGAGCAAGAAAGAGCGCTTTTTGAGCTGAGTTGAGGTCTTGTGGTGGAGGATGGAAGGCGTGAAGATAAGGAAGAATTTTGCATAAGAAGATCAAGTTAAAGTCCAAGTTAAAGTCGAGAAGAAGTTCAAGAAAAGCCAAAACAGAGGCTCGTTAACGATCTTGTAAAGGTCGTTAACGAGGCTAAAAGATAGATTTTTTCAGAGGGAATGACCTCTACCGACCCTGTGCGGGGTCATTATCCCGTGTCGGTAGAAGCTTAGCCGATTTTAGGTTGGGTATATCTTTTATCTTGTTATCTTTTAAGTAGGGTAAGTTTTTATCTTTTAGGCTTTTTAATAGATAGTTTCTTAGTATAAAAACCCTTGTTCTAAGTCTAGAAAAGGGAGAGTCAGGTTAGTTCTAGGAGAAGTTGAGTGAGGAGAAGATTTTGAACCAAGTTCGATCGAGAGAGAAGGCTTAGGGTCGGTAATCGTATTCATGCTTGGTGTTCTTGTTTGTTTTTGGATTCTACAGAGGTTTGTAAGACAATATTTTGCTTATTAATTTCAAGTAAGTTTAGTTTTGTTTTGAATGTCTTCTTTGATGAAAGTTGTTAGTTTTATTACCATGAGTAGTGAGTAGTTTTCTTATCTAGGATCGGGGTTGAAACACGACATAGTTGTGCATGTTTGAATGAGTAAGTTGATGTTTTGAATGCCTTTTATCTATTGAATTGCTTGTTGTGCTTATGCTTAGACGATAGTCGAGGTAATTTGAGTTTTTGGCTTGATCGACAGAGAAAGTTATTAACTTGAATGTTGATATTGTTCGTTAACAAAAGTTTCGAGCTTTGGATTCAAACCAAGTGATAGAGTGAATTGATTTATGATAATTGATTGATTTGCTTGTTAATTAGCGAAAGTGGATGAATTTATCTTTAAAGGCATGATCTTTATCTTCGTATGAGTTTATATGCATAACTATGTCGTGGTAACCCTTGTCCTAGATCTTTGAATTAGATTGTTTGTCTTTGAAACATTCGTTATCGAGTTAACATACCTCAGTACCGAACCTGCATTTTGGGTCGCTAGTTGTTTTGTGTTTGTAGGTTTTCCAAGTTCATTAATGACCCTGATAAGGTCGTGAACGAGGTTGGTCGTAGGTGTTTTTGCCTATTTTGCTTGGTTTTTCTTATTTTTAGCAGTTGATAGACAAACAATCGTGCTTCCCGTGGAACGATCCTGACTTCGCTATACTCAGCGGGGTATTGACGACAAATTTTATTTGTTGTTAAGTAAATCCCTATCAACAAACCTGTTATAGATCGACAAGTGAAAGCACAACCTCCCCAATCATCATCACAATATGCTACAAGAGATAATGCTTATGTTCTAGGATAAAACAAAGTGCATTCAATAGTCCCTTTCAAATAGCGAAGCAGAAAAAAAAAAAGCAACTTGCGTATGAGGTTGTCAAGGAGAAGTAATAAACTGGCTCAGCTGTTGCGCAGGAAATAAAATATCGGGCCGAGATAAAGTAAGATACATAAGTTTTCCAACTAACCTTTGGTAAGATTTAGGCTTAGACAAAACCTCTCCACTTTCAGGTTGTAATTGAAAGTTTCTTAGCATAGGAAAAGATGAAGCCTTGCAATCCAACATTCCTGCATCTTTAAGCAAATCTAACATATACTTGCGCTGATTCAGTTTGATCCCTGCCTCTGATCTTGCTATTTCCAAGCCCAAAAAATATCGAGCAAGCCCTAAATCTTTAATAGTGAAAGACTTTTCCCTTGGAAAAATCCCTAAATCTTTATATGATCATTCCTAGAAAGGAGCCTGTCATCAACATATACTAGGGCGACAATAAAAGATGTACCATCAGATTTCACAAATAATGAGTAATCTTTCTTTGACTGAATGAAACCAAGGTGTAGAAGATGTTTAGTTAGTTTAATATTCCATTTCCTACTAGCTTGTTTGAGTCCATAGAGTGACCTCTTTAATCTACACACTTGAACCGGTTTTGCTTTGTCATAGCCTAAAGGTGGCACCATATAAACCTCTGCATCAAAACAACCATGCAAAAATCCATTGTTTATGTCTAATTGATGTAATGGCCAGTTGTGAATAGAAGCTAAGGTAAGCAAAACTCTAACAATAGTAAATTTTGCCCCTGGTGAAAAAGTATGCTTATAAGCTTTATCTTTTACCTGATTAAAACCTTTGGCCACCAATGTTGCTTTAAGCCTTTCCACTTCACCATTTGGTCTAAATTTTACTTTGTATATCCATTTAGAACCAATGGCCTTTTTCCCTTGTGCTAAGGTTGTAAGCTCCCAAGTCTGGTTTTGTTCACGCCTTATCTAAAAAAATATCGAGGTCACTCTATGGACTCAAACAAGCTAGTAGGCAATGGAATATTGAACCAATGCCCTTTTTCCCTTGTGCTAATGTTGTAAGCTCCCATGTCTGGTTTTGTTCAAGAGCCATTAACTCCTTTTTCATTGCTTCAATCCACCCTGTATCATGTCTGGCTTTCTCATAAGATGTAGGCTATTCAATAGTCAGAACATTAAACAAACAGTGCACATATGACGTATTCTTTTGAATAACTCTGGAGATTACTCCATGAGAACATGTGAAACACTTGAGACATAGAACCTGACTATTGTAATAGATGTTTGGCTAGCGAACTTTTTCATTAAAAATCATTAAACCGATGTAGAACCTTAGATACCCTTTCTGAACTTCTGATTGGAATGGCAAGAACCAGTTCAGGAACAGAAATTGGCTAAATTTTACACTAGAACAACATGATCAACATGTACAGATGCAGACTGATCTATTTTTGGTGCAACTGATTTCTCCAAATTATCTCTTGTAATAAGAAAATAACCAGTAGTATGATAGTTGTTGTGAACTTTGTCTAGAAAATGATGACAAAGGCTAATCATTTCCACCAAATTCATCATCTAAGTTAACAAGTGGCAAATGATCTATAACGTGCTCCTCACAATGAAATTTATCCTTAAAAGGAAAATTATCTTCTTTGAAAAGAACATGTTTGGCAACATGAAATCGATTAGTAGACAAGTCAAGAACTTTATAAGCCTTTTGACATGGGGGTAACCTAAGAATACACACCTACTTATTGTAGGGTCAAATTTGGACCTATTTGTCTTAGGTTCCAAAACATAGCATAAACAACCCACCACTCTCAATTCATCATAAACAAGTATTTTGTTATGTAACAGTTCAAAAGGAAGTTTCACTAAAGCACTGAAGATGGCATGAAATTTATCAAATAAGTTGCAGAAAGTATGTAATCACCCCAAAATCTTAGAGGCAAACTTGTCTGTATTCGAATTGGTCATGCAGTTTCAACAAGATGCCTATGTTTAAGCTCCACTTTGTCATTCTGCTATAGAACCCCAAGAGCCGATCTCTGATGAACTATACCCTTCTTAAGCAACAACTCCCTTACCCTTTTCTGAACAAACTTTGTCCCATTATCAGTTCTGAATATCTAAATTTTTGTCTAAAACCGTGTTTCCGCACTCTAAAAAATGTGCTCTCTTCTCAAACACTTGTTATTTGTTGTTTAATAAAAACACCCATGTGACTCTTGAACAATCATCTATAACCGTAAGGAAGTATTTTGCTCCACAATAAGTTGGGATTCGAAAAGGTCCACAAACATCCATATGAACTAACTCAAATATCTTTGTAGCATGAGAGCAACTAGATTCAAAAGGCTTATTATGATGTTTAGCAAGCAAACAAGTATCGCAATCATAAGAATTCAACTGACATAAGTCCTAGCCGAGCACGAAGTAAATCTATTCATGGTTTCTTAAAAGAAATTGTATTTGTAACATGTGTAGAGTAGTTTTCATGATACAAATCAACATTCTTATTGCTACAGTTTGTTTTACTACCACTGTCTTCCTTTCTTCCATCAATAATCTTGTAAAGACCACCTTCCTTTTTTCCAGAAATGATGACTCTATCAGTTATAGGGTCCTGTAACATGCAGCCATGCATGTCAAACACAAACACAAGTTTCTCAAGATTAAGTAGTTGTGAAATTGAAATCACATTGTGTTTGAACATTGGCAAACCCCAATTTTCTCAAGCTTAAGCACTTGTGAAACTGAAATCAGATTGTGTTTGAACACACAACCACATTTTTCTACCATTTGTGTAGTTCCATCAGGAAAAACCTATCTTAATAGGCTTTGCAAGTGATCTAATGTCACTAAAAATATCACCTTGTATGAGACATGATCTTTAGCACCTGAATTAATGATCCAAGTAACTTAATTCTTATTATTTTGTATGTTTATACAATAAGAATGCTCAAGAATACCTGCAAATCTGATTGTGTTCACATATCCACTACTGGTTGCTTCATCTGTCGGCATCTTACCTTTCATCATCTTCATAACCTTGTTGAATACAACAGTTATCAACACAGTTTCATCCTAATTCTCATTCTTTTCTCCATCATCCATAGGAGTATCATAATGCTCATCATTATCCCCTTGCACACCAGCCATGACTTTCCATGAACCTTGAGTCTTGGGTCCTTTCCACCAATCTGGATAACCCACCAGCTTGAAACAATTCTCTCTAATATGACTTATTTCCTGACAATAGCCACATTTCTGTCACTTTTTCCTTTCCTGTTATCTTTTCCATAAGCTGAGCTACCTTGCTTATTTCCATAAGCATTCACATTGTTGTTCCTTGTATTCTTATTCAGACTATAACCTCCTTGCTTGTTCACTGCCATAATATCATGACCTAAACTAGGACCTCCTGTGATCTCTTTTTGTCTTTCAATTGACATCACAGTTTGATAGGCTTTGTTCATGTTTGGCAAAAGATCCATGGAAAGAATGTGATTGCACACTTTTTCATAAGCATCAAAAACTCCTATCAGAAATTGCATAAGCTTCAAAGTATTCTCTTTGCCAACCATCCTTTTCATCAAATTGCAAGCACATTGTGTGAATACACCATAAGAACATATAAGAACTCCCTCTATAACATGTAGTTCACCCCACACCTTCTTAAGCTTGCTATAATAGGCTGCCACACTCAAATTCCCTTGTCTTGTATTGCTCAATTCCCTTTGTAGTTTGAAAATCAAAGGAGCATTTGATTAAGAAAATCTCTCGACTATGTCATCCCATAACTCCTTAGAAGATTGCACATAAATGAAATTTTCAACTATTTTCCAACAAGAGAATTGATGATCCAACTCATGACCATGAAATCATAATGCTCCAAACAATCATACTCAATAGACTCTCGATCAGGTCTCACACAAGCTTCATTAATGAAGCCTAGTTTCATTTTGGCACCTAATGCCATTTTTACACTTCGACTCTAACAAGCGAAGTTTAATCCATTAAACATAGTAGAGACTAGCTAAGTTCCAAGATTGCCCGAATTAGACAAGAATAATAGATCAAAAGAGTTTTGATTACCTCCTGTGAACGATCCATGATCCCTATCATAACGTTGTGGCGAAAAATGACCTATGATCATAGTGATTCCTCCTCATCGGAGTTCTGTAGCACCTTGGAGAGCGATTCCGCCTTGGCGATCTTGATCAGCCTCCAATAACAGACTCTTCGTCATCCATCTCAAACGATTAGAGGAGAGAACAACAAAAAATCACACGAAATTGTGAGAAATATCTCTTCACGAAGAAAGCAATGAAAACCTAGATCGCAATTCTTTTTCTTCCTCTAAATCCGATCAAAATCATTCCTAATCAGCTCTGATACCATGTAAAATCTCTGTAACAACTGAATAGAGATCCCAAAATCACAACAAAACAAGTAAAATGTGATGAAATTGATCGAGCTTGATCAAGATCCAAGTGAACACCGAAGAATACTAAGAGAAAGAGCGGGAAACCATTTTGGGAATTTTTTGTGTTATTAGAAACGTGAGTATCAAACTAAGCTAACAGAGTATATATACAAGATAGTTAACAAATAACCAAGAGAGAAATAAAATGCCAAGTAAGTGAATTAATCACACTAAACTACACTTGCCACATCAGTGACATAAACTTATACATGTGTCTACGAGTTCCTAAGCAAACAAATCATCTAAACTCAAATAAACCGAACCTTACATCTTGAGCTCACTATCGAAAGTCCTTGCTTCCGGGAAATTTGGATTCGCCGTTGTCGAGATCGAACACTCAGGGACTTCTCTTGAATGCTTTAAACCTCTTTCATGTTTCTTTGCTTGAGGCTTTGAGAATTCTTAGAGAATTCTTATTCCAAGAACTATTCATTGGCTTATGTAGTCGCTTGGTTCTGGGTTGAATTAATCATTTCATTGTTGTCGAAAATGCCCTTATTTTGCAATCCAAATTTGTAATTTCTTCACATGTGACTTCATTTGAAATTGGTCAACTTCGGATTTCAATTGGACCATTGGATCATTTGGCACAGTATGTTCCTCATGTTGTGCCTCTAAATTGTCTGAAACAAAATCCCGCGATTTGCACTGCACGATCTGTGTTCACATGTGAGTTCCCATACGATGGGAACCGCTCTCTCTTGAGTTCCTTTGGTAGGAACTTGCTTTCTTTCATTTAGGTTTTGTTATGTGCTGTTGAGTTCCTTCTATGAGAACCCTATTAGACTGGAAGATTCCTTAAAATACTTGAGCATAAAACGTTAGTTCCCATATGGTGTTTGTCATTATAAACTTGGAGACCATGTCATTTTCCGATGTTGTGGAACATGAGTTCCCAACACCGTCCCAAAAAAGGTTTTTTTTATATATAAATTTGTGTTTTGATTTGCATCCTTCACACATCCGTGTTTTGTGCACCATTTATTAAAGAATCAAAATGACGTTTCTATGTTTAATTTAAAGAGTGAACTATAATAGCAACTTTATTTCTTCCCTTTATTAATAACCACAAGAAATCTAATTATGTTAATTGAGCACTAATCATATGGATATTGATATGGATATAAATAGGCTAAAATAACAATTATTAATAAACTTGCTTCATCTCTAGGATTACATTAAGTTCAGCTCACATGGAAATGAATATAAAATAAAGGGAAATTCCTTTTGGTACCCTCGAATTTCCGTCTTTTCCTTTTCGTACCCTAAAAAAAATTTTATTCCTCTTAGTAGCCTCCAATTTTGTTCTATGTTTGTTCAGTAGCCTATCTCACCCAAGCCCTAACTTTCATCTAAGTTTTGTTAAAAAAATTGAAGAAAATGAAGAAAAGTTGAATTCGCACAAATCGAGCCTTCAAGAATCTTCATTGCCGCACTAATCTAAACTCCTCGCTCATTCTCTGAATTCGTTGTTTTCCGACAACGCTTAGCTTCAATATAATCTTTGTCAGCGGAGGAATGCCGCATGCGAACTTGAAAAACAACAAATTGACGATGTTGGCGAGTCATGGCATTCCCGACGAGAAAGACGAAGTGATGGTTGAGGATGAGAAGGGAATCCACCATTGTTGGGGGCGTTGTGGCGTTGGAAGGGAATCCGCCATTGTTGGGGCCTCAAAACCCGCTCTGTTACTTCAATTGCTCATTGGGCTTCTCGGCATCAAAATTGAGGATTTGGATGGTGGCCAAATTCAAATCTGATTTCCTGCACAATCATAAATAGCTTAACAAATGGATCCATATGTGTTAGTTTATTATCAATTCGGACCTGGTTTATTGTTAATTTGAGCGCCTACTTTCACCCCTATTTTGTAGGTCATCGCACATGAAAAACAAAAGGGGCGATATTGCAGTTTGTGCTCGCTTCTAGACTGGTGTTAAATTAAGTCCAATTCCTCCTCACTTCTTCAATTACATGTTTTTGGTGATTGCACATGTTTTAATGCTCTGCTTCCATACTAGGGCAATATTGCAGGTCATCACAATTCACATATGCTTTAATGCTCCAATTCCATCACACTCATTCATAATTCCTTGGGAATTCCTCTATTTAGCAAGTGAATCTACCGCATAAGCAATAGAAAAAGCAGAGGGTGGAGACAAGAAAAATTGATTCGTTAACGGAGGTCTTAAAGATGATGTCATTGAAGAAGGAGATGTGGAAGAAATTTTTTAACATAAAATGGACGAAAATCCATAAATTTGGACGGAAAAGTTGGTATCTTTTATAATTTGGCTACGGTGTAAATTTTGTATATAGTATAAGGGTACCAAATGGAATAAAAAAATTTTAGGGCACCAAAAGGAAAAGTCAATAATTCAAGAGTACCAAGAGGAATTTCCCTAAAATAAAATTTTGAGAAAACACCATATAATACGTCGAAGTGGATGTTTTTAGACAAACTGAAGATTGAACCCTTGTCTTTACAAACTACGCTAGACAAATAGACTTTAGAAAACCCCGATACTTTATTTATAAATCCTGGCAATTGCGCCATGAAAAGAGCTAATAAATACATGTAGGAAAGTTTTGTAACCAAATACTAATTCCACCTCATCAGAATCCTACATCAGACATTAAGAAGAAATATCTAATCCAATCATTTGAAACTAGTTATAGCATTTTATTTGAACCACGAGAGCATTATATAAAATAAAGCAATGAGATGTTACAATACCTAAATGTGGCACCTATGCCTTGAGTCTGGACTAATATTCACAACAATGAGATTTCATTGCAAGAATGGCAAGGATATTGCAAAAAATACAAAAAATCACTACAAGAGGACAAGAATCCACAATTCACCATTGTTCTGAAGCATCCACATTGACATATACATCACATTATTCAAAACCAAGATTGTGTTTGAACATTGGCATATACAACATATTATTCATAACCAAAGCCACATTTTCTACCTTCTGTATAGTTCCATCAGGCAAACCTATCTTAATAAGGTTTGCAAGTGATCTAATGTCACTAAAAATATCACCATTGTATGAGACGTGATCTGTACCACCTGAATCAATGATCCAAGTAACTTGATTCTTATTATTTTGTATGTTTAAACAATAAGAATGTTCAAGAATACTTGCAAATCCGATTGTGTTCACATATCCATTGTTGGTTCCTTCATCTGTCGGCATCTTACCCTTCATCATCTTCATAACCTTGTTGAATACAACATTTATCAACACAGTTTCAACCTAATTCTCATCCTTTTCTCCATCATCCATAGAAGCATCATAATGCTCATCATTATCCCCTTGCACAACAGCCATGACTCATGAACTCGAGTGTAGGGACCTTTCCCCCTAACTAGATAACACATCAACTTGAAACAATTCTCTCTAACATGTCTTGTTTCCTGACAATAGCCACATTTTCTATCAATTTTTCCTTTCCTATTATCTTTGACATAAGTTGAGTTACCTTGCTTATTTCCATAAGCATTCACATTGTTGTTCCTTGTATTCTTATTCGGCTATTTCTACGACCATAGAATTGATGATCAAGCTCATTACCATGAAGTCACAACACTCTAAGCATTTATCCTCAACAGACTCTCAATCAGGTCTCACACAAGCTCCATTAATGAAGCCTAGATTAATTCTGTCACCTAATGCCATTTTTACACTTCGACTCCAACTAGCAAAGTTTAATCCATTAAACCTAGTAGAGACTAGCTGAGTTCCAAGATTGTCCGAATTAGACAAGACAAATGGATCAAAAGAGTTTTGATTACCTCCTGTGAACGATCCACGATCCCTCTAATACCTTTGTGGCGAAAAAGACCTCTGATCATAGCGATTCCTTTTCATCGGAATTCTTTAGCGCCTTGGAGAGCGATTCCTCCTTGGCGATCTTGATCGGGCTCTAGTAACAGACTCTTCGTCGTCCATCTCAAATGATTAGAGTAGATAACAATAAAAATTCACACAAAATTGTGAGAAATATCACCTCACGAAGAAAGCGAAGAAAACCTAGATCGCGATTCTTCTTCTTCCTCTAAATCCGATCAAAATCATTCCTAACCATCTCTGATACCATGTAAAATCTCTGTAACAAGTGAACAAAGATCCCAAAATCACAACAAAACAAGTAAAATGACAGGAAATTGATCGAGCTTGATCAAGATCCATGTGAACACCCAAGAATACTGAGAGAAAGAGCGGGAAACCATTTTTGGGAATTTTCTGTGTTATTAGAAACGTGAGTATCAAACTAATCTAACAGAGTATATATACAAGATAGCTAACAACTAACCTAGAGAGAAATAAAATGCCACCTAAGTGACTTAATCACACTAAACCACACTTGCCACATCAGTGGCATAAAATAATACATGTGCCTACAAGTTCCTAAGCGAACAACTCAACTAAACTCACATAAACTGAACCTTACACCTTGAGCTCACTATTGCAGTTCCATTGCTCCCAGGAAATTTGGCTTCGTTGTTGTCGATATCGAACACTCATCGTCTGGGACTTCTCTTGAATGCTTCAAACTTCTATCCTGTTTTTTTGCTTTAGGCTTTGAGAGTTTTGAGAGAATTTCTTATTTTAAGCACTATTCATTGGCTTATATAGTCGTTTGGTTTTGGGTTGAATTCATCATTTCTTTGTTGTCCAAAATACCCTTATCTTGCAAGGAATATTTGTACTTTCTTCAAATGTGACTTCATTTGAAATTGGTCAACTTTGGATTTCAATTGGACCATTGGATCATTCGGCTCAGTATGTTCCTCATGTTGTGCCTCTGAATTGTCTAAGACACAATTTCATGATTTGCACAGCACGGTCTGTCTTCACATGTGAGTTCCCATACGATGGGAACTGCTCTCTTTTGAGTTCCTATGATAGGAACTTTCTTTCTTTCATTTAGGTTTTGTTATGCGCTATTTGTGTTCCTTCTAGGAGAATCATGTTAAACTTGAGGTTCCCTTAAAAAACTTGAGCATAAAACGTTAGTTCCCATATTGTGTTTGTCATTATCAAAATTGTAGACCGTTTCATTTTCTGATGTTGTGGAACATCGGTTCCCAATACCATCCCAACAAAAAGGTTTATATATATTTGTTTTGATTTGCATCCTTCACACATCCGTGTTTTGTGCACCATTAATTAAATAATCAAAATGACTTTGCTATGTTTAATTTAAAGAGTGCACGATAATAGCAACATTATTTTTGCCCTTTATTAATCACCACAAGAAATCTTATTATGTTAATTGAGCACTAATCATATGGATATTGATATGGATATAAATAGGCTAAAATAGCAATTATTATGAAACTTGCTTCAGCTGTAGGATTACATTAAGTTGAGCTCACATGGAAATGAAAATAAAATAATTTTTTTGAGAAAACGCAATGTAATTCGTCGAAGTGGGTGTCTTTTACACAAACTGAAGAGTGAACCCTCATCTTTACAAACTACACTAGATTTCACCAAAAAAAACAAACTACGCTAGATAAATAGACTTTCGAAAACCCCGATACTTTATTTATAAATCCTAGCAATTGCGGCATGAAAAGAGCTAATAAATACAAGCAGGAAAGTTTTGTAACCAAATAATAATTCCACCTCGTCAGTACCCTGCATCAGACGTTAAGAAGAAACATCTAATCGAATCATCTGAAACTAGTTATAGCCTTTTATTTGAGCCAGAAGATCACTATATACAATAAAGCAATGAGATGTTACAATACCTAAATGTGGCACCTATGCCTTGAGTTTGGAATGATGATCACAACAATGAGATGCCATTGCAAGAATAACAAGGATAGTGCAAAAAATACAAAAATTCTTTACAACAGGACAAGAATCCACAATTCACCATTCTTCTAAAGCATCAACATGATGAATTACAAATGGCATCAGGGCATTATGAGATGCAAGTGTTGGAAGCATTGTCATCAACTTTAACTGCAACGACAGTCTAAATTTTTTTAGAGAATTGAATCAACCAAATTGAAATTCTTGTTGAAAGAGGTTGCATAGTATATGAATTTTATAAGATTTAAGGAAAATATTATGAAGCCTCTGTTGAGAATCCTCAGTCAGGGCAGAATTGGGGCTTTCTTGTAAATCTTATCCTATTATCTCATCCTATAATAAAGATATGGGATTAGCTCAAGGACTACTAAAAAGGATAACTTCCTAATATAATAGTACAAGATAATTCTATCTCTAATACCCCCCCCCCCCACGAGAAGCTCATGGAGGTAGACAAACATGAAGCTTGGAATGCAGACCATCAAAACACCTATTTCTAAGTGCCTTAGTAAACACATTAGCAATATGAGATTCAACATAAATATGATGAACAAACAATTCATCGGCCTCAATTTTTTTCACGAACATAATGACAATCAACATGGATGTTCTTGGATTTGTTGTTCAAGACCCGATTGCATGTCATAAATGTGGCATTGAGACTATCAAAGAGCAAGACAGGTGGTCGAATGAGAGGCTGCCCAAGATCACCAAGAAGCTCTTAAATCCAACTGATTATAGTAACAGTAGCATCAATGGCACGATATTCGGCCTTATTACTAGACTGGGCAACCACTTTTTTCTTACGAGAAGTCAAGCTAATAAGAGAACCACCAAAGAAAATAGAAAAACCAAATTGTGACCGACAATCCTCAACATCTAATGCCCATCAAGCATCCGAAAAAGCAATAAGAGTAAGGAGCCAGGAGCACCAAGACAAAAATAATGATCAATAGTACCCTTAAGATACCTTAAAATATGCTTGACAACGATCTAGTAAGCATTAGTAAGGTTATGCATATATTGGCAGACACGATTAACATCATAGGACAGCTCAGTCCGAGTAATAGTAATATATTGTAATGCACGAACAACACTACAATATAATTTTGGATCAGACATAGGCTCACCATCAACGACAAGCCGAGAGTGTGGCTCGACTGGGCTAGCATTCGGTTTGGCGTAAGCCATTCGGTTTGTCTCAGCATAAAATGGCGTAAGCCATTTTATGCTGAGACAAACGAAGCTGATGAGATTCACGAGTTACTTGAAGGCCCAAAAAATAGTGAAGAGGACCGAGATCCTTGAGCGAGAAAGCAACATTGAGGCGCTTGATAAAATAGAGAATAGCATAAGGAGAACTATCAGTGATGAGCAAATCATCAACTTAAACCGGCAAATAAGTCTTATGAGAAGGTTGATAGTGGACAAATAATGAACAATCTGACTGACAAGCTCGAAAACCAAATTGGAGGAAAAAAGATTTCAGCTTACTAAACCAAGCTCAAGGTGCCT
Organism: Fallopia convolvulus; assembly: GCA_964016875.1. NCBI lineage: Eukaryota > Viridiplantae > Streptophyta > Magnoliopsida > Caryophyllales > Polygonaceae > Fallopia > Fallopia convolvulus. Next base: position 33,235,870 of record OZ024732.1, on the reverse strand, counting down.
GTTTTAGGCCATAGAGAACTTTTTGTAATGGGCATACATGATTTGGAAATTGAGAATGAACGAACCTTCCATAAAGACCTGTTCTCTAAGATCACTATTAAGAAAAGCATTATTGATGTCCAACTGACAAATAGGCCAATTATAATGAAGAAAAATAGAAAGAACCAATCGAATTGTAGTAGGCCAAAAAACAAGGCTAAAGGTATTGAAATAATCAATGCCATCCTCTTCATTGTAACCTTTAGCCACTAGACGAGCCTTGTGACGATCAATTGAGCTATTAACTTTTCGCTTAATCCTGTAGACCCGCTGACAAGCACTTTTACGTCTCTATAAAAGCACTATCAAAGAATTATTCCTAACTTCCTAACCTTAGCAAATTGGAAGTAAGGGTCGATCCCACAAAGACTTGGAATATTTGTATTTAAGTAATATTACTAAATTGAAGGGGTTTTTTATGGTGGTAAGCTAAAATCTAAGAAATTAAACTAATTAAAGCTAAGCAAGTAAAGTAAGTTGAGATTCAAATATGGATAAAAGCGTCCAACTAGTTTCGTATCCATTGCATACATGAGTTTTGATCATCGACTATCCTTATTTCAATTTCCCTTGACTAATCTATTGTGAATTTATGAATTCAAGCTTATTGTGGTTGTTAATATACACCGTCTTTAACAACCTTTTAATCAATTAACCTAGAAAGCCTTCTATGTCAAGTTGATCATGCACTCAAGTTCAAAGCATTCAATAGAAACAATAGTCATGAATTCCACCGTCTATTCATGAAGTCTTGTGATTGAATTCTCCGCCTTTGATTAACCTTATTCCACCGTCTATAAGTTTAATCAAAGGATTCATCCATGAATAATCAAATTCCAACGTCTATTTAATTATTCTAGTTGTAATTCAACCTAGAAGTAGAATAGGTGATCAAGCTATACTAATCCTAAGTGAATTTAATCAATCAAGCATGGAGAGATTCAATCTAGTCAAGGCAAACTAAAATAATTCAAATCTCACAAACAATCATGCACACAACTTCAACTAACTAGTTGGACATGAGAAAATTAGCTAGAAATTGTCATTGAAGAAAAACAAAACTTACAAAAGTCAAATTGATCTTCAATTGCAAAACTAGGGTTTTTGTCTCCCTCCAATCTCCAAATTCTTCAAACTTAGAACACAAGTAAAAGATAGCATAATCAAAGAAACCCTAAGGAAAGTATTTATATCGTAGCTAGAAATATCCATAAATACTAATAAAGTCAGCCCAAAAGATCTCGCAGAAGCCCAAATCATCGCCGTGTCAACCCGCCAGAGCGCGGTTTGGTGTGCATAAGAGCGCGGTCACGCTCTCCCAGTTTCCCCTGCGCTCACGCCGCAGTAAGTTCTCCTCTCGACGCGTCTTGGCTCCACTCCGCGGTTTGGCCACTTCGCTCCTTGCCTTCATAATCCTAGCCTCAAGTCTTCACTTCAAATCTTCCTATGCATCCCGAGGTTCCGTCCCAAGCCTTCCATCTACCGTCTTCCACCTTCCGACGTACAATTATGCACCAAGACGCGTAGATTCCGAACTAAAATAAAATAAAATCTAAACTAAAACTTAGAACGAAATCCTAGCTAAAAATGCATATAACGGGAATAAAAACATGCTCTAAAACCTATACCTATATTCTCTATCAAATTCCCCCATGCTTGAACCTTGCTTGTCCCCAAGCAAGACATAGAAATCAATCACACCACAAACAAGCAAGTCATGACTTAATTCATTTTCAAGAAGCACAAACTTAACAATGAAATCTTTGCATACATTAATCGAAAATTTCAAACCAAGCTATCAATCCATTCTAACCCTCACCAAGGTATATGTGTTTGCACTCAACACTCAAGTGTTTAAAGGTATGTGTTTTCGCTCAAAAATCATCTTTGAATGCCAACTACCATATGCTTGCATCAGTGCACTAAATCTCCACCACAAATGTTCAAATGCACAACATAAATCATGAGGTCTTTTTTCAAGGTTGTAATGGGACCAAGGTATAAACAAGTAGGAAGGGATCATTATATGGCCATGTGGTGCTAAAGCCGGGAACTAGAATCAACTAAAACCCAAATTACATCAACACTCACTCTCAACAACTTCCCAACTTGTACTTCCCTTTCTTCCATTACTTTCTTTTAAGCACTTTTTCTTTTGCTCAACTTTTGATTTTTCTTTCCACAAAACCATTTGAGATTCATTCTTTCTTTTTCATTCTTCTCTCACAAGAATACTTTGCAATTTACACATACAACTCATCTCAATCAACCTTTCAAACCAACTTTACTTAGAAATTCTTAATCAAACATTTCCAACATCCTTAAACTTTTCAACACTTTTTATTTTGGACTTTCCCTTCTATTACACCTTTTCAACTTCCCTCACAAACCCCAAAGTACAACAATTAACCCACAAAATTCCCCTAGTCAAATCCTAATTCCCGGATGAGGGTCAAGCTTATTCGGCTAGGATCAATTTTTGTGGAGCTATTAAACAAGGCTAAGGCTTCAAAAACAATGGGGCTACAAAAACAAAGGTATAATGTAGGGTGGATAAGGATATAAATGAGCTAAAGAAAATTTGCTTCAATCACTTTTACATCATGCATTCAAATCATATAATGTGGCCTCGAAAAAGAATCTAAACGCAAGTTCTAGAGTTGAAACAATCAAAGTGATACACTCAAGAATTTCATGCAAAATTGGCATGTAAAGGCTCAAAAGAAATCTCACAAGGCAAATTTTTGGTTAGAACTTCATAACTAGCTCCAGTTTTCACTTTCATGCATACTCCTTCATAATTAATCAATTCTTATTTTAGAACTTCCATCATAAACTTAACAAGTTATGGGATATGAAATCATTCTCACTATTTAAACAAGTGGTTCCAAGGGGAAAAATGAATCCGAAATGCAAACAAAACATTTTTTTTTCAAATTTTTAGAAGTTTTTAAATTTTTAGTGGATTTTTCAAACTTTTAATCAATGCATACAAATAAAAATAAACATGCACGTGAAACTACATGATCTAACTAAACCAATCTCTCATGACAAAATAAATAAATCCCTTCCCCCATGCTCAAACATTACTTTGTCCCCAAAGTAAGAAAAAACATAAGAGTAAAAGAAAATTGACCTCATCAGGAGAGCTTGTCAAACTCGGGAGTCTACTCCTCTGGCGCTGGTGGTGGTCGGTATCCCGGGTATGGATACCTAGGAGCTAGATATCCGGTATAAGGTTGATAGGCAAAAGACTGATAACCCTGCTCAGGCGTGTATGTGTCCATCCTCTTATGCAAATACCGGGTCTGCTCATCAACATAATCAAAACAGCTCGTAGCATAACCCCGGAAATGGTTGAAATCAGCCACCATGCCATCCATACGAGTGTATAAACCAGTCACCTGTGTAGACAAGCCTCCCATCAATTCCACCAAATGGTTGTATTGGGTGGTAGACATGTTACCACCTTGGCCTTGTTGCTCAAACTCCTGAATTGGTGGCACTTCAGTGTGCTCATCATCATCTTCATCATTTTCCTCATCATCATCTTCAGCCGCAATATCCTCAGGAGCAGCTTCAAACTCCTCATCCTCATCCTCCTCATCAACATCCATTGAAGCGCTAGCTTCCTCATCCTGACCCCTTGATTTCCTTCTTCTCTTTGTCCCTCCAATCACTTCTGAAACCGGTAAATCACCATCTTGAGGATGAATGAGCCATGTGCCAGCATTGTCCAAACCAACCTTTATCTTCACCCTCTCTGGATTAGGCAACTTCATAGCAAAAGAGTTGTTTCCTAGCACCCAATAGTACCGATTGTTCTTCACATATAGCACCTTCATCTTTTTGTAGAAGAGCAAGTTCATTGGAAGAGGATCAATCCGACCCACACACTGCTCCAAATCAATACCAAAGTGCTGGGTAAACCGGGTGATGATACCACCCACAGCGATCCGACCAGTACTTCTCTTAACCATGAGCTCCATATTATGCATCATAGCTGCACCTATGTCAATATCTTGCCCTTCCAGAATACCTCGAAGGAGAAAGATATCCTTCCTAGGACATTTATTCTCACCCTCTCCTCTGCTTGTAATAGAGTGAGCAAAGAACCTCTGAAGAATTCGAATTATCGGATGAGAAATTCCAAACGCCTTGGTTCTAGAAGGCAAGTACTCATCAGTTCCAAAAAGGAGAGCCCACTTTTCATTATCCATAAAAGTGGCTCTAGACTCCTATATATCAACATTCTTTTGGTACATGGTAAATCTGAACAGCTTGTTGATATCGTTAAGAGTCATGCTTCTCATCATCCCTCCTAGCTGAAAAGTGCACCGCCCTTCATTAGCAAACCGCCCCTCTAAGATATGAGCCTCTAATGTGCTCAAGAACTCCAACACTAGGCTACGGTAAACTGGCAATCTCATGCTCAACACAGTCAAATTGTGATTAAACTCTATCTTCCTCAATTCTAGCTAAACCCAACTCTTCCAACAAATCCCAATCAATATATCTCGGAGCTTGGATTTCACGCTCTTTTAATTGATCAAACCGGTCTAGATGCTTCATCTCTCGGAATTGGAGACCAAAAGTTGTCGATGTAATCTCATTGCTTGAGGAAGAAGCTCTAGGTGGAGCTCGAGATCGAGATGACGAGGGCGCTACATTTTGAGCTCTAGTTGATGTTGCTCGGGTTGCCCTTTGAGGGCGGCTTGGTCCCGATGAAGAGGCATTGGCGGGAACCTTGGTACGACCCATGATCTAGTTCACCTACACACAATCAAAAACACCACAAGCAAGCACAATTCGATTGCTCCGGCAAGAGCATTCCACCAAACAAGTAATAATAGACTTAACAAGTGGAAGTAATCCCCCGGCAACGGCGCCAAATTTGACGAGGAACCAAAGACCAGGTTCCTTGATGATGCTTTCCGCCTTTCGGGTAGAACGAACAGGTGCCCGATTTAGGCTCGGAAGGGCTTCGGATCTTCTCCAACGGGATAAAACAGGGATAAGCGCGAACCACAAGGTGGCTCGTGAGGGAAGTAACCAAGAAAGGATCGAATTGAGTCCGATTCCTAGGGTCGACAAGGGGGCTCGATCGAGAAAGGGCCTTTAAGGTTAGAAAGGTGTGACGACTAGGCCTTAGGGAAGAAAAACCCGATTCACAAAAGACAATCTGTATATAGGAAGGCATAAATAAAACTAAGTACAATGAAGAGTTTAAATAGAAAATGCAAAACCTAACTAGGTCTATGTAATATCCATGATTTTTAGGATAAATTTGAATTTTTTCTAGACGACTTTCTAAGACCCGCTTAGCAAAGTCGTTACCCCTTTTACCGTAAATTAGGAACCAATGTCTAAAAATTTACACGTAAAAGAAAGTAATCGTGTAAAATGATTTGCTTAGTTCACATGAATTATAAGACCGGTCGATAATTTTTAGAATATTCTTAACAAGTTTCGAAAACCCGCTTAATAAACTCGTTACACATTACGATCGTTTTAATGGATTTTTTTTTCTAGAAAATTAAAGGTGTCAAAATAAAATCATTCGAGTTGATTTTATTAACCAATATATTATTTAGGGTCACTTCCATGAAAGAAGTATCTTGATCGGGTGAGATCCGCTTAACTAATTATGTACTCGTTAAGGTTATACTCTGCCACATAAAACCTTGAAATTAAAAGTAACAAATATAAATTATCTGAGGTGATTTTATTAGACTACATAATTTTTAGGATCGTTTCTATAAAAAGGGTATTTTAATCCGGGTTGTATATTTTTACCGTCCTAAATATAAATCCCGATCCAACTCGTGTAATAATACTCAGTACCAACATCAATTGATATCTTATGAAAATATTAGTAGATTTTGTAGAGATTCTCTTCTTTTTTTTTGATGCAAACAAACTTTCATAAATTAACTAGAGTCTTGTACAACCAAAGAGGAGAGTTCAACCGGAAAAACACCCGAAACATCAAAAACAAGAAAAGAAGATGGTAAAATAGCTGCCATCCAGTGTGCAGCCCTGTTCGCAGCTCTTCGTGTAAAACTCCATTCACAGCATTCAAAATCCCACGCCATTGCTAAACACTTTGCCACCAAGGTCCCTAATACTGTCCTCGGCATTGATTTTTTCTTTAGTTTCTGCACTAGAGCCAAACAATCAGACTCGATAATCACCTTCGAAACTCCTTTTTGCACAGCCAGCTCCAGCGCACAGAGCACTGCCTCAGCTTCAGCTATTTCAGGACTTGATCCATTCTGAATCACCCTCGAACCAGCAAAAACAAGTAGTCCTTCAGAATTCCTCCCAACAACACCCACCCCACAATGTTCGCCTTTAACAGCAGCATCGCAGTTTACCTTGATGAATCCTGGGTTTGGTTTCTCCCACTTGGTAGGAGAAGCAGAAATCTCTCGTTTACACTCCCCTGGATTCTTATCAAAAAGAGCTTGCATCATCTCCAAACATTTTTCAACAATCTCCTCGCTGTACACTGTTCTTCCCGAAAAAATATTTGCATTACGTGCATTCCAGATTTCCCACACAACTATCGCCCATAATTGGGATTCACTCTCGGAAAGATTGCAGCAAACGTTGTAAGCCCAATCGCTGAAACAAGATAATCCAAAGCCCGACGCAGCAATATGCGGCCAAGTCTTCCACACTTTACGGGGCAGGCTACATGAAAACAGAGCATGCATAACTGATTCGTAACCCCCACAGGCATTGCAGAACCCATTATCAACAACCCTCCTTCGAAAGAGATTCACCTTACAGGGAATAATCTCTCTCGAAGAACGCCAAAGGAAGTTTCTGATTCTTGGCAAAACTGGGAGCCTCCAAATTCTCTTCCAAAAAGAAGACCTAGCTCTGTCATCCGAAGTATCACCTTTATCCTCTAAGGAGCCTATTCTATTAATTGCTGCATGATATGCTGATCTAACAGTAAAATTTCCATCTTTTTCAAAATACCACACCAGTTGATCAGCCACACCAATATCCACAAGATGAATTTTCAGCACAATCTCAGCATCAATCGGGTTTAGCAACATACGCACCAAGTCTTCATTCCAGCTCGAACAACTCCAGTCGATCAAGTCTCTCACCACATAATAGTCACCATTAATTGGTACTGGTGTGATGACTAGTAAAGCATTAGGGCGCGGAATCCATTTATCTGTGAAGATGTTGAGAGAAGCCCCGTTTCCTACTTGCCAAAACGTACCCAATTCGAGGACCTCCCTTGCCCGAAAGATACTACGCCACGTGTAACTTGGGTTATACCCTATGTCAGTTTGAAGGAAAGATGAATTTGGAAAATATCTAGCCTTCAGAAGCCGAGCTAGCAAAGAATCAGGGGATTGGATCAAGCGCCAACCTTGTTTTCCTAGCATGGCTAGGTTAAAGATATGCATATCTCGGAACCCCAATCCACCCTTGTCCTTTGAAAAGCTCATATTTTTCCAACTCAGCCAATGCATCTTCTTTTGTTGACCATCAAAGCCCCACAAAAAATCACACATCATTTGTTCCACCTCCTTGCAAAATTCAACCGGCAAGAGAAAACAAGACATGGCATAACTCGGAATTGCCTGTACAACTGCTTTCAACAGAACCTCCTTACCTGCCCTAGACAACGTCTTCTCTTTCCATCCCTTCAGCTTCTTCCAAATTCTTTCCTTGATTTGATTAAAAATAACCTTCTTTGAACGACCTACCATAGTAGGTAATCCAAGGTAACGTTCATGTTTCTCATCCTCTCTCACATCAAGGATATTCTGAATCTCCTCCTTTCTAACCTCATTTACATTTCTGCTAAAGGATAACTCAGATTTTGCTAGATTGACTTGTTGTCCCGATGTTGCTCCATATTTCTGGAGGATATCAACTATTTCAATTGCTTGTTGACAAGTAGCCCGAGCAAACATCACACTATCATCTGCAAAAAATAGATGAGATACTGAAGGAGCTCTTCTTGCAATTCGAATTCCATGAAGCTTTCCAGCTGCCTCGCTTCCCCTAATCAAACCTGCCAGCCCCTCTGCACAAAGCAAGAAAAGGTAAGGAGAAAGAGGGTATCCTTGCCGAATTCCCCGCTCAGGCCAAAAATCATACGACGGAGTTCCATCAATCAACACTGAAAAAGAGACACTTCTAACACATTTCATCACAAGAGTCACCCACTGATTGTTGAAACCAAATTGTACCATACATTGCTCCAAAAAATTCCATTCCACCCTGTCGTATGCCTTCACCATATCCAGTTTCAAAGCCATGTAACCCATCTTGCCTGTCCTCTTCGTTTTCATATAATGAAATATTTCAAACGCCGAGAGAACATTGTCCGTTATTAACCTCCCTGGCACAAAAGCACTCTGAGCTGGAGAAATTGCCTTGTTTAGCACCATCTTTAACCTATTAGCTAACACTTTGGAAATAATTTTGTAAAGTACATTGCATAAGCTAATAGGTCTAAGATCTTTCATACGAAAAGGGTCTTTTATTTTTGGAATGAGAGAAATAGAAGTATGGTTTAGTTTTTCGGGAAAAGGGTCACCATTAAGAATACCTAGGCAAAAATGTATAACATCATTACCTAAAATATTCCAATGGTGTTGGTAGAAAAGGGCCGACATGCCATCAGGCCCAGGAGATTTAGTGGGATGCATAGAGAAAAGGGCAGAGTGTACCTCTTCACCGGAGAAGGGACGCAAGAGTTCGAGATTATCCTCCTCCGAAATAATAGGCGGAATTCCTTGAGGAACCGTGTTTGAAAGTGCATTGAGATCGGTTTTAAACAGTTTCATGAAATAATCAATTGCCACATTCGTTTTCCCCGCCCTACTCCTCCAAACCATGCCATTTTCATCCACCAACCTCCTCAATTTATTCCTAGCCCTCCTACCATTCGCCTTCTGATGAAAGAACGAAGTATTTTGATCACCCCATTTAAACTCATTTGCCTTCGCTCTTTGGTACCACATCATTTCCTCCTTTTCCATCAACTCGGATTCTATCCTTTCCAACGCTTTTCGCTCTCGAACCTGCTCGCCTCTCATTCCTTTTTTACAAAGTTCTCTAAGCTGTTCTCTCACCTTTTTCAACCTCGCTTGAATGTTCCCAAATTCCCATCTATTCTATTCTTTTAACGATTCTGCACATCTCCCAATTCTTCCTAACAACGAGTCAACCTCTGTCCCTCCCCTTGGCATGTTCCAAGAGTTATGAACCACATGTTGACAACTTCCGTTAAGCGTCCACATGGCCTCGAACCGGAAAGGTTTTGGCCCCCTCCCTTCATTCACGTCCTCCTCTGCCATCCTAAATAAGTCCACCCCTATTGGAACATGTTCCGATCCTTCTCTACAGAGGTGTCTCACCCTCGCTCCCGGGAACAAATCAAGCCATTTTTCATTTGCAAAAGCCATATCAAGTCTTTCCGCAATAAAATCCTCATCATCCCGACCATTATCCCACGTTTGTCTTGCTCCTGAATAATTAAGTTCTCTAAGATCACACCCTTCTAGTGTTTCTCGGAACTCTAACATCTCCCCAACATTAGGAGCTAGACCGCCTATCTTATCTTCACCACTCAGAATTTGGTTAAAATCGCCGACACAAAGCCAACTTCCATGAGCATCTTCCCCTAACCGTTTCAATAAAGACCAGGAACACTTTTTTTCTTCCCTCCTTGCCCATCCATAAAACCCCGTCAACCGCCAATCACCCCCTCCTTCATCACATTTAATAGAAGCATCAATGTGATGTGCTGTAAAAGACTGAATCGTTAACTGCACATCCTCTTCCCATAGAAGACATAAGCCTCCTGACTTTCCTATGCAATCCACAGCGAAACATCCTGCCATACCCAACTTATTCTGAATAAACTCCATCCTCTTTCTATCACTTTTAGTCTCCATCAAGAAGACCACTTTTGGGGACTCCCTTCTCACCAAATTGATGAGACGTCCAACTGCCCGGGCCTTCCCCAATCCCCGGCAGTTGTAGCTAAGAAGACTCATAATTCCCGGCAGGAGGGTGCAATCCCTCCCGCCGATGGAACAAAAACGATTTGTTTCTTCACACTCGTGACTGCATCCACCATCTCCACTTCCCCTTCTTCTCGACTTCTTTTACCTCCCAATTCTGCCCCTTCTACTCCTTTTTCTACTTCCCGAGCTTGGCGCTTCCATTTTTTCCGAATTTTTTCTTGCCCCCCAGTTTCCCCTCTTTCACTTTCACTTACTGCTTTCTCCTTTACCAACTCCCTCAAAACCTCATCTTGTTTTTTATGATCAGCTCCCTCTTTATTAATTTCTCCCACCAGAACTTCTCCCTCACCCATTATTTTATTCCCCTTAACACCCTCACCCTCTTTTTCTAACTCTTTTTCTTTCTTTTCTTTTGTCACATTTATACCTCCTACATCACCATCATTCAACAGCACTTTTTCCAATCTCTGTTGGACTAACGTTGCTTCAGCTTCTATCTCTTTCCCTTTTTCGCTTGAAGAAGATTCCTTCTCTGTGATAGCCAAAGTATGGTCACTTCCCTGCCTTTCTACATTCACCTCTTTATCCTCTTCATTCAGCAAAGATAATAGGGACTTTCTAGCAGCCTTCTCATTCTTTTCCTTCTCCCCATTGTCTGATCTGCGTTCCCCTCTTTTCAGTGGAGATGCCCTCAGCCAATCACCATACTCCTGCTGATTATCCTTGTCATCATCTTCATTGCAATCCACTTCCACATGTCCAACGACTCCACAAACATAGCAAAAGTTCGGTAATCTTTCGTACTTAATCTCAGCCCAGATCTTCTTCCCATTAATCTTCATCACCAAACCTCTTCTCAGCGGTTTCATGATATTAACCAAGACTCGTGCTCGGATGTATTTGGCACATATCAGATATTCTGCGTCATCAATCTCCTGGAGACCCCCAAACACCTTCCCAATAGCTTCCGCTGTCTCTACTGTCATTGCGTTTAGGGGTAAATCGTACACCCTGATCCAGAAAGGCACCGTGTCAACAACTATCTTCGACGGCTGTTCTGTACCAGGCTCCTTCAGAGCAAGCAATGCTTTATCGAACGCCCAAGGACCCCCTCTAAGGACTGCTTCTTTATCCGTCTTGTTTACAAATCGGAACAGGAACAAGTTTTGTCTTAATTCGCGAAAAATAAATCCCTGGCGTAATTTCCAAGCACCCCTCATAGTTGCATTGAGTGCGAAGGAATTGAATGGTCTTGTCGTCATTAGGGTTCCAACTAAAACAAGATCATTCTCCCCCGCTTTTTCCTTTGTCACCACTGTTGCATCAAACTCTTCTACTTCTTCTTCTGTTAACCTCAGATCTCTCTTCTTTCCACCTTCCTCCATAGTCATGATCAACTGTTCAAATCCAATCTCAGAAGCACTTTCAAACACAGGCGAACCCGCACGGATATCGGCGAGAATACCCCGGCTCCCACGGCCCTTGACCGGAGAGAAAGAAGACGATCGAGAGAACTGTATGCACAGTCGCCAAAATCGTCGCTAAGCCCTAGGGTTTTTTTTCTCTTCTAACTTTTGTTCTAGAGATTCTCTTTAATTATTGGGATTTGATAAATCCACCCCCTTTAATTACCTTCAACCCCTACTCATTTCCTCTTTAAATACTCTCCTCTGTTCATTTTTTTTATGAGAAGCCATCTCCTCCGTTCACAAAACTCCTCCCCAGCCAAATCAAATCCAAATTTCCTTTTGATTGTGGGTGACAGTGAGCTACTTAGGCCCCACCTCCCACTCTTTTGTTCAAATTCATTTCAACCCCTCATTTAATTTAACTCTCCTGTACACAATTCTTCACACCGGCTTATATCTTCTCGGCCCTGTCTGGTTCGGGAGAACCTCCGCCGTCTACCACCAACCTCCGCTTGTTCGCCACCACTGGGCAATGTCGCCGGAGCCGCCCACCACCACAGTCCGCCCTCTCCCCTGCTGCTCGTGTCCAGCGTCGTTCGTTCCTCTCTCTAATTCAATTCCTGCGTAAAACAAATACAGAAGAAGGGAAGCAGGGTATAAATCTGGGCCTTTTTACTTTATTCTCTTGGGCTGATTTTATTTGCTAGGTATTTAAATAGGCCCATTCTACCAATCTAAAATTTAAAAATCAGAAAATAAGAATATTAAACTAGTACCTATTTCTTATGAAATTTATGCATGCAAGGATTTTTAAAGAAGAATTATTTTTACAAGTTATACGATAAATTGTAGTTAAATCTAAACTAATAAAAGTGACTTTTAACTTAGGAATTTCTGATTTTTAGTTCTCTTAAGAGCCTAGACATATTTCTCTTTTTATACAAAAATTCTTTGTTTTATAAAGTTTATACTTGATAAATTTATAGATAAAGTTTCTATGCATAAAATCTCCATGCATGTCTTTTAAAGCCTTGGAATGATTTTTATATGAATTTTTGAGTTTAAATAAGTTTAAATAAAAAAAACAAGATATGTTCAATTAAATTAAATATGTCTTTTAGTTAAAAAGGGATTTTATAACTCAAATTACCATTGCATGCCACCTTAAGCTAAAATGAATTTTTGTTAAGCTATTTTCGATCCATCTAGAGTTAAAATAGACTTGTAAGGATTTTATTCACTTGAGAAAATCAAAATAGTTGTGCATGGATTTTTATAAAAATCTTTGGGAAAAATCCTTTCTTGCATGCAACCTAGTTTTATTTACTAGGTAGAAATAAATATGTATATATTCCTCGTAAAAAGAAAAAGGATTTTTTTTCATAATCATACTCTATTTAATTAGTATATTATTTTTCATGTGGGAAATAAATTATTTTATAAGATAATACGTACATGCATGCTAATTATAGTTTTTATTTTTTTTATAATATATCAATCATGACATTTGATATTAATCTTGATTATAATAATAATTTCTACTAACTAGTTTGTATAAAATTTTGATAGTTTGAAAAAGGGTTTATTCATAGTTAAAATATGCTTGCATGTCAAAATTATCCTTGTCACATAAACTTTTGGGAATAAAATAAAGTTTGACAATAGAAATAATAAAATGCATGCAAATCATATTTTAAGTATTTTAAATTTTGCATATGATTTTTTAAAAGGAATTTCCTTTATATTTAAGTAAGACTTTACACGTGTCTTTAAAATAAATATTTATAAAATCATAAAGGGTACTATCTGAAAAATAATAATAAAGATTATTATTTTCTATCTCCTATCTAAATTGTTAACTAAAATAATTTAAATTTAACTTTCTTTCTCTTAGAAGAGGAAAATAAGAGAAAAGTATAGTTAAGATTAAAATAAGAATTCGTTCGTCTTTCCTTTCGGTTAAATAGGACGAAGCGCTCGACGTCTCTAAGAGCTTATATTTCCGAGTTAGGAATATTTCCGAAAGAAATCCAAGGCAAGTGGACATTCTACTTGAACCCTTCGATAAATTCGATTCCGTTAACTTGTTCAATGTTGGGAACACCTTGCATGCTAAATAAAAACGAACCTAGGAAATACCGATTGTTAGAAATAATGACCATTGTTAGCATTATTACTATTACTATCGTTAATAGGAATTATTGCTAGACTTGTTGTATGGTTTGCTTGTTTAAAATCTCTTTTCGAGATTTGTAATTAAATTCGTAAGTAGTGTAGTAAGGGGTGCGGGCCCGACCTGACACCTCTATATAACATATTAAGTCGTATCGTGAAATACCAACTTTCCTACGACTGTACGGATCATGATCTATGTCTGTTCCTACTCGGAGGAGGGATGTGTGCACCCTAGCTAGGTGCCGGAACTCAGTTCCCGTAAGTGGTACGTCGGCCCATTCATGGCCCCCCCACTCTTAAAACTCGTTAATTAATGTGAAAGTTTTGATCACGAAAGAAAGTAAGTGCTAATGCACCTTAAAAGAAACCAAAACCGGACCGGTCTCAAATGATCGATCCGGCTCTCGGTCCGCAAGGGCGCGAGAGGTTTTCTGAAAACTTGTATGTAATTAACGTTCCCAACATTTATTCTATTCTAAAACGTTCTACAATCTAGTGGTTCGTTCTTTTGGTTTAAGAGTTATCTCATCTCGAGATTCACTCAATTTCGTTCTTAATAGCTCCACTTAAAGTATACACTTCTCGAAACACATCTTGTTTACCTCGTAATAAGTTCGATACTTTACCAAACTACCTTAATGTTGTCCGTTCGCGCTTTCTTAGTCTCCTTAGACTAATTCTGTTTTTTCGCATTTCTGCCTGGCATTTTCCGCCCTTCGCGCCAAATGCCAGAATCCAGGAAACCTCCATCAAAGGCGTAAAAGACAAAGACTACTCAAGTGAAGGAAGTAGGGTCGGGATTTTCAAGGACTACAGTTTGTTTGCTTTTGGGTTTTCTCCACGTTGGTTTGAACAATGTTAATTTATATTCCACAGCGTAAACAACTCTTAAGTTTTATGATTTTGTCAAGTCAAGTACAAACTATTTAATGGATACTTTTAAAGTCTCACATGTGAGCAACTCTCTTTTAGTTGTAATAACATTATAATTTCGCATGTTTTATTTAACTTAATACCTTATAAAGCCTAGGATGACTTTGGATGGTAAAATCTGAGGTCACTGGCGGCAACACCTATCGTTGCAAAATAGGGGTGTTACAGTCTAGCTAATGGGCCTAACTAACTATTGAACCAGTCTCTTAAGCATAAGAAGACACACACCAAAAAATAGTAATAGCGGAAAGATAAATAAAAACTATCTATAAATAGAAACATGCCAAAATAGGAAATATAATAAATATGATAATAAATATAATAGTAACGAGCTAGGTCGGAATCCAAGGCGGGCGTCAAGGTCTCAGTAGACTCAGGCTCATCGTGATCGATCTAGGTCTAGGACCGGATCGCATCATCCTCCCTCCCTTAGAATCGAAGTGTCCTCACTTCGAGCTCGGGTGGTCCGGGGAGAGGAGGAGATTAGTAGGTAGCACAAAAATATTGTCGGGCTCGGTGTCGTCTTTTGGAACGTCTAATAGGCAAAACAAACTCGGGGTTCGAAGATTGAACAAGGTCAATTACGGGCGCGACAATGATAGGCGGTGGCTCGGTTGCTGTGGGGAGCAAAGTCATGGTACAAGACTGCAAAATCAGCAAACTTGGCTCATCCAAGACATGCTCGCTATCCAAAACGGGCGTAGCCTGGACATCCGCGAGTGCGGACTGCTGTTTAGTCGCGTCGATGACCAATGATGAAATGGCAATGACTTCGGCTTGGATCAGGGCCACCTCTTCCCGTATGGCTGTTCTCTCTTGAGCCAATTGAGTCAACGATGCGATCGGCGTTGGCACTGTACGACGCGAGCTGGCATTTGGGTGCGCGGCCGCGTCATGGGGGTACTGGCCCGCGTTCTGAAAATAGAGCGCATTGTCGGAATTATGCGGGCTAGGGAGGGGGTGGCACGGTCGCGGCAGGGGGGCGCGACCGTGGCTCATGGTGGCGCGGGCACGTCATGCTAGAACATGGGCGAGTTGGCGGTGGCGCAAATAGGTATATCCGAAGGTTCGTCATTATAATAATCCATCCTAAATAAGCGTTAGTGCTCATAAAACCTGTCATCGTAGTAGGAACAACGACGACAAGTCGGTGTTGAGGAGTAAACATGTTAGTCATTTGGCAGGCTCGTTGGTGGAATCAAATCGGGGTGCCCATATGGTACTTTGGGTGGAGGTGGAATACAATCGAGGTGCCCATACGGGACTTGCGGGGGTGGCAAGTTGTAGAATCTTCGGGGCGGCGGATCCCAGGGGAAGTCCGAACATAGGAGCCAATTCATGACTCTTGATTACAAAATTACACAGGTTCCAGCCAACTAACAACAATTCCTAGGTTGAAAATAAATTGAACTATCTTTTTTTTTAGTTCCAAGCTATCCTTCTTTTTTTTAACTGCTCGACTTTCCTATTTTTTTGTTTTTTGTAATTAGTTGATCTCAACAAATCACAAGATACTAAACGTATAAAGTGATGGCAACTTAACAAAGATAAAATAAAAAGATCGTTATAATTTGGATAGGATCACAACAAATCAAAACTTCCTATACTAAACAATCGAAATGTGATCATGTATAACAAATTTGATATCTACCAATCACATGCATGTAGATTAGCAAGGAGGTGATTTGATCGGCTAGTAGAATATTTTTTATGGAATAAGTTGAACTTACGAGGCTAGGAGTGTGGTGCACTGGTGCGGCTGTGCAACGTGGCGAGAACCAGCACGTGGTTACTGAACGGTGGTGTCGGAGACGGACGCCTTTGTCGAGCCGCCTGGGCTGTGATACTAGTTGATGCGAATCGCCTTTCGGATGGATCGCACTGGTGCCCGATCTAGGCTCGGAAGGGCCTCAGACCTTCTCCAATGGGATAAAAAAGGGATAAGCGTGAACCACAGGGTGGCTCATGAGGGAAGTAACTAAGAAAGGATCGGATTGAGTTCGATTCCTAGGGCCGGCAAATGGGCTCGGCCGAGAAAGTGTGTTTAGGGTTATAAAGGTGTGACGCATAGGCTTTAGGGAAGAAAAACTCGATTCACAAAAGTAAATATGTATATAGCAAGGCATAAACTAGGTCTAGCTAATGGGTCTAACTAACTATTGAGCCATATTCTTAAACACCCACCTCAACACCCAAATATAGTAATAGAGGAAACATAAATAGAAACTAGCTTTAAATAGAAACATGCCAAAATAGGAAATATAATAAATAGGATAATAAATATAATAGTAGCGAGTTAGGTCGGAATCCAAGGCGGACGCCAATGTCTCGGTATACTCGGACTCGTCGTGATCGATCTAGGTCTAGGATCAGATCACATCATCCTGCCTCCATTAGAATCGAAGCGTCCTCTCTTCGAGCTCGGGTGGTCCGAGGAGAGGCGGAGATCAGTAGGCAGCACAAAAATATTTTCGGGCTCGGTGACGTCTTTTGGAACGTCTATAATAGGAAAAACAAACTCGGGTTTCGAAGATGGCACAACGTCAAGTACGGGCTAGACAATGATATGCGATGGCTCGGCTGTTGTGGGGAGCAAAGGCATGGGACAAGACTGCAAAATCAGTAAACTTGGCTCATCCATGACATGCTCGCTATCCATAATGAGTGTATCCTGGACATCCGCGGGTGCGGACCGCCGTTTAACCGCATCGGCGAACAGTGATGCAATGGCGATGAGTTCAGCTTGGATCGGGGTCACCTCTTCCCGTATGGCTGCTCTCTCTTGAGCCAATTGAGTCAGCGATGTGTCGTCGTTGTTCCTACTACTTGCGGGGGTGGCAAGTTGTGGAATCTTCGGAGCGATGGCAACTTAACAAAGATACTATGCGTTTTTTTTAACTGCTCGGCTTTTTTTTTCTTTTTTTTAATTAGCTGATCTCAACAGATCACAAGATACTATGCGTTTAAAGTGATGGCAACTTAACAAAGATAAAATAAAAAGATCTTTTTAATTTGGATAGGATCACATCAAACCAAACTTCCTATACTAAACAACCGAATTGTGATCATGTATAACAAATTTGATATCAACCAATCACATGCGTGTAGATTAGAATGGAGGTGATTTGATCGGCTAGTAGAATATTTTTTTGGAATAAGTTGAACTTACGAGGCTAGGAGGGTGGTGCACTGATGTAGTTGTGCAACGTGGCGAGAACCAGCATGCGGGTGTTGAATGGTGGTGTTGGAGACGGACGCCTTAATTGATCCGTCTGGACTCTGATACCAATTGATGCGTTCTGGCTTTCGGTTGGATCGCATGGGTGCCCGATCTAGGCTCGAAAGCGCCTCAAATCTTCTCCAATGGGATAAAACAAGGATAAGCGTGAACCACAAGGTGGCTCATGAGGGAAGTAACCAAGAAAGGATAGGATTGATTTTGATTCCTAAGGCTGGCAAGGGGTCTCGGTTGAGAAAGGGCATTTAGGGTTAGAAAGGTGTGACGCCTAGGCCTTTGGGAAGAGAAACTCGATTCACAAAAGGCAATTTGTATATAGTAAGGTGTAAATAAAACTAAGTACAATGAAGGGTTTAAATAGAAAATGAAAAACCTAACTAGGTCTAGCTAATGGGCCAGTCTCTTAAGCATAAGAAGACACACGCCCAAAAATAGTAATAGTAGAAATATAAATAGAAACTAGCTATAAATAGAAAAATGCCGAAATATGAAATATAATAAATATGATAATTAATATAATAGAAACGAGCTAGGTTAGAATCCAAGGCGGACACCAAGGTCTCGGTAGACTTGGGCTCGTCGTGATCGATCTAGGCGGACACCAAGGACCGGATCGCTTAGTAAAGCTTTCAATTCAGATTGCATAGCAGAAAGCCAATTAGGATCCTTAGAAGCGATACGAAAAGATTTTGGTTCAAGGTCGGGTAAGGGATCGGGCTTGAGTGGGTATTTTTGGTGGTTAAAGCCTTGGGTTTAAGGTTTCTGGTGCGAGCGTGCGTGGCCTTGTTATGTGTGGAGTTTTCAACAGGACGGAGGTGAGAAAGTGTCGGGTTTTGGATAATAGGTTGTGGGGTTTGCTGACTGATCATCGGTCAGGGTGGCTGACTAAGAAACGGGCGGGGAGTTAGATTCGGAGGACTCGGATAAAGAGGGTAATGGAGAGATAGGGGCGACCGATAATGCAGCAATAGGTAGCGCTGAGTTGGCGGCCGAACCAATCTCATAAATGGGTGTTGAGGTGGGTGAAGACAACGACGGAGTAGGCTCATCATCGCCGAAATTATGAGGTATGGTCTTTACAGCCGCAGAAGATCCAAAGGCACAAAAACATGAGACAGAGGTGAAGAATCAGGTGGTGAATTTGACACAGAGGGGAAGACTAATTCACGGAATAAAACATGACGATTGATGAAGACTCGTTTTGTAGGAGAATGATTAAAAAGATAACCTTTATGATTCATTTGTATCTAAGGAAAATACAAGCCATGGTTTTAAACTCTAATTTGTTGGAGCGATAAGGATTCAGATAGGGAAAGAAAAGACAACCAAAGCCCATAAAAAAGTGTAGTCAGTGTGGAATTGGAAAAGACGACAGAAAGGAGAGTCATTTTGAAGAATAGGGATTGGAGTTCGATTATGGAGAAATGGGGCAGTATGGAAGGTATGTTCCCAAAATTCAGGTGGAAGTTGAGAATGAGCAAGTAAAGTTAATCCCTTTTCCTGAAAAATTCTGTTACGGCGTTCTACCATACCATTTTGAGATGGAGTGTAAAAACAAGATATACGATGGTGAATGCCATGGTTTTGCCGAAAAGAAGAGACATTACAACATTCTCCACCCCAATCTATTTGTAAAGCTTTAATAGTGGCTCCAAATTGAGTTTTGACCATTTTTAAGAAGAGAGTAAAGTAATAAAAAACCTGAGATTTATGAGTCATAAAATACATCCACGTAAAACGAGTGCAATCATCCATAAATAGAACGAAATAACGACAACCATTTATTGAACGATGAGGAGCAAGACCCCAAACATCTGAATACACTAACTCAAACAAAGAAGTTTTAGACTCATGTGAAGACATAATAGGTAAATGACAACTCTTCCCCATAGGACCAAACTGACAAGCTAAAGTGGACGACTAGACGAGCTAGAAGATGTAGGTAAATTAATTAAACATGGACAAAAAAAGACGTAGAATAGGTGAGCCAGGATGCCCAAACTGGTGATGCCAGCTTTGGAATGATAGGCCAAATCCTACCCCGCAAGTGTACGAGATCGGTTCTAGTATTAATTGTATTCAAATCAGTAGACCAAGTCGTAAAAATAAGAAAAGATTGAGATTTGATTATAACTATCGAAATAATTATGACAAGAAAACAAATAATATATGAGATTATCAATTAGAAAAAGGCTTCTAAGATCAAGGATCCCCACAACAATGCTTTGGTAGACTATAAGAGATTATTGCACAATCTTAAATCTGACTTTGTTTGCAGGCAATTGTCTAATGTATCCAAAAAATTCTTTAAAATGTTAACATACATAGCTAAACTCAATTAAACATCCACTTTCGTGACTTGCAAATTAAAATCTAGACCTTTGAGCATTTAGAATTCAAGGTTAAATTGAATCAACATCCGCTTTTGCGACTTGCTAACTCAACACAACCTTAAGTTTTCTATGACAACTATTATTCCACAAGAGAATTCAAAATACTTTCATAATAGTGAAAACTCAGGTTCAAATCCTAGGGCTCCAATAGGAAAAAGTACCTTTCAGTCTCAATTCCCTGTCTAACTACTTATCAAAGTTATTAATTTTTAGTCTCAAACTTTGGCAAGTTCCCATTCACAAAAGTTACTAAGGCATAAAGCATCTAGGATTGAATCAAACAAAGCTTCAAGCAATAGATTGTGCAATTTAATAGATTAGTCTACCTACACATCATTGGTTTCACCCCAATCATAGAATTTAGGGTTTATCTAGACATGGAGAGAGAAGAAATCAATTCAATAATGAGAATAAACATACCGGATTGAAGAAACAAGCAAACTTGATTAAAATCCAACAAATCCAAACTCAAATTCAACAAAGTCTTCAAATCTCCCACTAGATCTATCCAAACTTGTCTCTCAAGCAATAGAAAATAGAGTAAGAAATAGAACTCCTAAAAAACAAAGGAAAGTATTCATGCTAGGGATAAAATAAGAGAGGCGGCCCAAAAACTCGACATAAAAGGAGTGCGCGACCCATGGTGTGCATCGTGTGCTGAGGCGCACGACCTTACAAAGGAACGCACCACCTGCGCATGGAGGACGCACGACCGTGTGTTTGTTGATGCACGACTCTTTTCTTTCTCTGAAGTTAGACATACGATCGTGCGTGCATGGTGCACGACCTTCAACGACTTTGAGCTAATGGCGCACGATCCGAATTTGTTGAACACCGCCTGCATGATCGTGCACCTTGGTGCACGACCTTGGCCTTGATGGTGTGTTCCTTCTTTTTTTTTCTCTTCAATTGATCTTTTCCGATCTCGTTGCCTCCTAAATTGAAGTCTTGATTCCGCCATGTATTCAAACGCGTTCCAATGAAGCTCGAACTTCTCCAAACTACCTGAAAAGCACAAAAATACGTTTGTAGACATCTATAACGGAAACTAAACTAAAAGTACTAGAAAACATGAGGCAATTGCATGACAATATACTAAACTAAGATATTAAATGCATGTCCTAAGATGCTCTAAAATGCAAGTTATCAAAATCCCCCAAACTTGAACCTTGCTTGTCCTCAAGCAAGAAATAAACTCAGCACCCCACAAGACAATGCAATTCAAGTATCCACCTCAAAAGAAGTTAAGCATTAATCAATAAACTTGTAGTTTAACAATTGAAATCATTGCATACGCTTTAGAAAATCAAAGAGACCAAGACAATGCATTCATTCTAAACCTCACTAGGTAAATGTGTTTGTCTCTCACACTCAAGTGTTTTGGGTATAGTATTTTGCTCAATTCTCAACTAAGATTTCTAAGCTACCATATGCTTGTATCAGTGTTCTAAATCTCCACCGTTATGGACATTGCATACAAAAAAATCAATAGGTCTTTTGATGGGTTGTAATGTGGCCAAGGGGAGAAGAATAAGGTAGGGAATATATATGGCTATGTGGTACTAAATCTGGAAAATAGGAATCAAACTTCATCAACACCTAACAAACCAACTCTTTTTGCTCATTTTCTTTCCAAACCTTTAATTCATACTTCACTTCTCTCTTTTTTTCTCACACTTCTTTTGAAAAATATTTTTTTTTGCAACACCTTCTTTTCGTGGCATTTGAATTTTTTTCTTTGTATGCATTTTTATATCAAGGTCAAACCATTCTTCATTCTTAACCTTTATTCCCTTTACTTCACATTTTTTTTTCTTTTCAACTCATCCACAAATCTCATTCTTCTTTTCAATTCCCCAACTCACTCAAAATTCACAATATAAATCCAGCAAAAACATACAAATCAAGCTAATTAGGATCGGGATTTAATTTGGTGGAGCTAAAAAAGATAGGCTATTAAGGCTTACAGGGGCTTCAAAAAGAAGGATTATTATGTAGGGTGGATATGGAAATATAGGCTAATGAAAAATAATGCCTCTATCACTTTATTGTCATATGCAACACTCATGTAAGCAGCCTCAAAATAGATATCTAAACACAAGTTCTAGAGTACAAAATCATAGTGAGACACTAAAGAAATAAAGAGAGGACAATTAGTCCTAGAAAGGCTAATATTTTGATCTCACAAGGCTAAACATGTCTAGAATTTTAGCAAAATCTCAAATATCAAAAGATAATACGTGCTCGTTCAATTATATGCAAAACATACAAATCCACAATCATGCTATTATATGGAGGTTTCAACAATTCAAGCATGTCATGTGGTTTTAGAGTTATGCAAAGAATAATTAAGAGGACAATGCCTTTTCCATAAAGAGGTATTCAATAACACCTAAAATGCATGATTTGTTTCATATTTTGACATTTTTTTTATTTTTTTTATTGCAAAGACAAATGCAAGAAGAAACTTAAACACAAAAATCCAACCTAGCATGAAACTATATGCAATCTAACTAACAACAAACATGTTTCCTCCCCCAAACTTAAAATCTACATTGTCCCCAATGTAGAGAATAAAAGAGAGAGAGAGAGAGAGAGAGAGAGAGAGAGAGAGAAGTACTCACCAGGCAGTCTAATGGGGCGAAGGAGGATAGGGGGCGCTCGGGTCATAGAAATACCCAAAGGTGATGATACATCTACTTCATCATCTGCTCAATGCTGTTGAAGCAGGAATCTACAAATGTCTACAAAATAGTGAAGCGGGAATCCATGCATGTTTGTAACACATTCATCCGCTGAGAAATGGAGTCTATTTACTGGCGGAGATAATAAGAATCACCATCACTAGATTGATGCACATCATGGCCAGAAGACTCTCCCCGCTCAAAGTGTGGTAGAGCAGCAGGACTTTCTGCCATAGGCTCATCATCATCCCTGTTAACCACACCAACATGTCTAGGAGGAGGAGGTGCTCCAATCTAAGTGTCATACCAATTTTCCATGTTATCAGTGAGAATCCAAACGGGATCAGGAAGACGTTGTCTATTATTCAACTGAGTAAACCGAAGAGAACAAGCTCTTCCATCACACTTGATCAAACAACACTGAATTAGAAAATCTTCATCAATTCGATACAATTTTGGAGTTTGTGTACTGTGTCAGATCCACACAAAAGTGATGAGCAATAAGAGTGACCATTCCTCCAATAGCAATCACGTCGTTGGTGGATTTTCGAATCTAATCAAACTTCAAACCTAGATGATATCCCAAATGCATATGAGAATCATATGCCACGACATACAAAATAGCAAGCCCTCCACAATGAATGTTTCCTCCCTCTTCACGCCCACAAATGGTGTGGGTTAGAATCTTTTGCAGAATACGAAAGCATGGGTAGACAACGTTGGAGGCCTTTGAAGTTTGACCTCGGAATGTCATTCCCAGATAATTTATGCCAAAAATCGTCCTGCACATCATAATAAAGCAATGTTCGATCTCTTCCAACAAGAAAATTGAAAATTTGGTTTAGCTGAGGAAAAGTCAAACGCCTTCATTGGTTTCTAAGAATAAACTTAAGAAGCCCAACACCCTCCAAGTCAGAAGAGACAGTAACATTCAAAGAGTTGAAGAACTCACAAGTCAAAGCCTTTATAAGTCAGTGAAAACAATGAAAAAAGGCTTTGAATGCCAATCTTGGAGGCCAAACGATGAATTTCACTAATAACTCCTAAATCATCAAGGCTCTCATGATTAAGACACCGAGAAGATATGTGTGGACGTTCTTGAAAGTGAGCAAACAAGCTCTCTTGTTCTAGATTAACAAAATCCACTCTATCAATAGTCGGGCATTGACGACAAGCCATTACTACGAATTTTTTTAATACATGCAAAATCTCTTATATAAGAATACCTGGCTAACAAAACTCAAAAAAGAAACAAATTAAACCCCACAACAAGTCCTTAGCAAGGGATTTTCAACAATCACAATCAAGGGGTTTAAAGAGTTCCCCAAAAGGGCACAATTAGCCTTAATATGAACTAATAAAGGACAAACTGACAAATCTCAGCAATTTCCCATTCAAATCTCAACATCAGTCCATGACTTCAACAATTAGCAATCAATTCCATCAATTATTAAAACCTAATAATTAATCCCCTAATTACTTGCAAGTTCTACCAACTAGGCAAAACCCTAGATATCAATTTCAACAATAATCACAAGAAGGGGATAGGGTATGTACCTCAAAGTGGCGATGTTGCAGTAGTAATTCCGACGGTGGGTGGCGCACAGAGTGAGTTGCCAACAAGGTGGGACAACAGGAGAAAGCAGGCAGGATGAGCTGCTACAAGTCGAGTGAGCGACTAGGCAGCTACTGCGTGCGAGCTTGATGCAAATGGCTCGAGTGGTGGTGATGGTGTGCAACGCGACCGGAAAGACTCACTTGCGGCCGGATTTGGCGTTGGAAGGCGTTGTTATGGGGTCGTGCAGGTCTCTCGTGTGGTCTGAGAGAGAAAGAGTAGAGAGGAGAAAAAGATTACAGGAGTGGCGGTAGAGAAAAGAAAAGAGAGGGGAGGAGAGAGAGAAAAAAGAAAGGAGAGAAAAAGAAAAAGTAAAATAAAAATGCTCACTCAATTCTCTAACGTTTTTGGTATTTTCGATTTTTTTAGGTGCACGATCGTGCATGAGAGGCACACGGTCGTGCATTTTAGGTGCACACCCTAGTCGTTAACTGAACCTAAACGCACGATCGTGTGCATCGGATCCCAATTTTTTTTTACATAACTATATACAATTGGGTTGCATCCCAATAAGCGCTTGTTTAAGTTCGTTAGCTTGACCGTCAATCTTCTTTCAAGCACTCAGATCGATAAGATCAATATAATTGGTCTTCTCAATCGGACTCCCAGCTATGTATGTCGTCAAACGCTGCCCGTTGACCTTAAATTGGCTTGTTTCTTCACTCCAAACATCAACAACTCCACGTGGATAGACATGTCTTACTTGAAAAGGTCCACTCCACCTAGACTTTAGCTTTCCTAGAAACAACTTGAGCCTAGAATTGAATAATAACACAAGATCACCTACTTGGAATTCCCTTGGAAGTATATGCTTATCATACCATCTATTGGTTCTTTATTTTTAGATCCTAGCATTCTCATAGGCATCTAACTGAGTTCTTCCAACTCTTGAAGCCGTAACAGTCTCTTTTCACCTGCCTCTTTCATGTCGTAATTCAACAACTTGATTGACCAATATGCTTTGTGTTCCAACTCCATAGGTAGATAACAAGACTTCCCATAGACCAATCTAAAAGGGGTAGTACCTATGGGAGTCTTATAAGCAGTTTTGTAAGCCCAAAGAGCATCGTCTAACTTCATTGACCAATCTTTGCAGGATCGGGACACATTTTTCTCCAAGATGCTTTTAATTTCATTGTTAGAGACTTCCATCTGGCCACTAGTTTGAGGATGATACGGGGTTGCAATCTTATGAGTCATTCCATATTTCTTCAATAAAGACTTCCACCATCACTTATAACAACTATAGGAGTGCCAAACCTTGGAAAAATCACCTTGTTGAAGAACTTGAACACCACTCTTGAATCATTGGTTGGTGATGCAATTGCTTCTACCCACTTAGACACATACGCTACAAGAATATACTTGTTGTTGCAAGAAGATGGAAAAGGGCCCATGAAGTCTATCCTCCAAACATCAAAGATCTCCACCTCTTGAATATTATTGAGAGGCATTTCTTTCCATCTTGAGATATTTCCAGTCCATTGGCAAGAATCACATGAGGAGATGAATTGATGGACATCTTTGAACATTGATGGCCAACATACCGCTGAATTTAGAATCTTGGTGGTTGTCATAGAAGAGCTAGCATGGCCTCCACATGGTAAAGAATGACAATATCGAATGACACACTCCACTTCTGCTTCTTCTTCAGGAATGCACCTCCTTATCACACTATCAGCGCACCTCTTAAAGAGAAAAGGCTCACTCCAATAATAATGTCGTACATCAACCAAGAACTTCTTCTTTTGTTGCCAAGATAGCTTGGGAGGTAACTCATTGCAAACTAAGTAATTGTCAAAATCAGCATACCAAGGCATCTTTGAAGTTGTAAGTTGTAGGAGCTCTTCTGTTATGCCAAAGAAATGATCATCATGAAAAGAATCATCTACATGGACTGCATCAAGCAACTTCTCTTCTTGGGGCAGTAGTCTAGAGAGGTGATCAACAACCAAGTTTTCTACCCCCTTCTTATACTTGATCTCTAAATCAAACTCTTAAAGAAGAAGGATCCAACGAATCAATCTAGGCTTAGCATCCTTCTTGCTCAAGAGATATCGAATAACAACATGATCAGTGTAGACAATTACTTTGGCTCACACCAAATAGGACCTGAACTTCTCAAAGGCAAACACTATAGAAAGCAACTCTTTTTCTATAATAGCATAATTCACCTGGGCTTCATCAAGAGTTTTGTTGGAATATTAGATGGCATGAAGCTTCTTGTCCTTCCTCTGTCCCAACACAACCCCAACTGCAAAATCACTTGCATCACAGATAACCTCAAAGGGAAGATTCCAATAAAGAGGTTGCATTATTGGAGCTAAAATCAAAGCCTGCTTTAACCTGTTGAAGCTCTCAAGACACTCATGGGAAAAGTTAAATTCCACATCCTTAAGCAATAAATTGGTAAGAGGCTTAGCAATTTTAGAAAAATCTTGAATAAACCTCCTATAAAATCTTGCATGTCCTAAGAATCTTCTTACCCCCTTGACTGACATGGGATGTGGCAACCTCTCAATTGCTTCAATCTTTTCCCTGTCAACTTCAATACCATGGTTAGAAAACAAATGACCAAGAACTATTCCCTCACTTACCATGAAATGACATTTTTCCTAATGGCCTAATGGGCCTTATGCTAGTTTAATGGGTCGGCCTCTTAAGCATAAGAGAGGACACACCTAAAATATTAAAGACGGAATGTGAAATGACAATAATAGAAATAATATAAATAAATAAATAAATAAAGAGACTAAGTCCTAATCCAAGGGGGTCTTCAAGGTCTAGGACGTCTCGGGTCCGTAGTAGCTGGGTCCAAGCTAGGGCAAGTATCCGACCCACGTCGAAGCACTGAGATCGTCACCTTCTGCCCTTGTCCGACCCACGTCGAAGAGAGGACGCTTCAACGTGGGTCGGACAAGGGAAGAAAGTGACGATCTCAATAAAGCCTTGCGATCGACATGGGTAGTCTCTAATGGTGTCAACATAGGGGCAAGCTCAAGCATAAGCTCGATGTCAGCGTCAGACTCTATATAGGGTGCCGATGTAAGTGATGGCTCGTCAAGCTTAAGTGGGTCATCGACCTTAGGTGTCGGAGCGAGAAGAAGTGGATCTTTGGTAAGGACGAGCGTGCTCGACACCGGCTCAAGCGCTGGCGCAGCAAGAACATCGGTACCGACGGGTGAGTCCTCGGTACCGACGATGGCGACTTTGGTACCGATGGGTGGATCGATCGACATTGGGATGGACTCATGCATCGACACGTTGGGTGCCGGCCATGGTTGAGATTCTTGGTTTTACTCGGCGAGAAGGCGCTCGAGCTCCGCGATCCGTTCCTTCAGTGTGTCCAATGTTGGACGCTGGTGCGCAAGGGTAGTTGGGGTGTGGCGTGGGAGTCCGAGTGGTGGACTCGAGCGTGGGTCGGGGGAGACCTCTTGGTCTCTGAGGTGCGGTCTCGGATACACGAGCGCCGATGTGGAGGACTCCAATCTCGTTCATCGTTGGAGTGACGTCATGGTTTTCAATTTTGTCGTAGTAGTAGGTCTGATTCTTCGGGAGTCAATATGGTGGGATCCAATCCGGGTCGTCCCTTGGAAGAGACTTATATGGACGAGTGTTGACTCGTCGATGTGGCCGATCCCAAGAGTCTGAATAGTCCCAAACTTGAGAAGCGGTCCAATACATGGCTCGGCCCTTCGTTTTTTTAGATTAATACGAGATCTTCCACAATCCGAAAGATCCCGTTAAAAACAAAAATAATAAAATCTATCATAGTAAAATAAATACAAGATATTTAATAGGATAAGATCTTTACAAAAAGGCATAAAATCAAAACAAATAAATATACAATAATTAAAAATTAAAATAGCAAGATATGCGCCCGAAATTTCCCGAGAGATCTCAGAAATAATCTCGAGATCTAGGGTTTCTGGGTTCGGTGCGGGCTGCCGTGGTGGATCTAGCGGCTGGCTGGTCTTCGACGCGGTGCTGGTGCGTTGTCGGCACACTGATGCAGCACCGCGACTGTGCTAGGACTCAGATCATGGCACGCTGATCCTCGGCATGTTGGCTTGTTGGGCGCCGGACTCATACGGATGGTTAGTAACTCGGCCTTTTGGAGGGGAAAACGACGTCCGTTTTGGGCGAATACTATATGCACGGACTCGTATAGAAACGTTCTACAATATTCTGGAAGAAAATTGCAGAAAAAGAATTTATTTTGCGGTCGAAATCAGGAAGATGCAACCCTAGGGTCACAAGGGGTAGATCTAGGCTCGAAACGCCCAGATCTATTTCCGAAAATCGTTACCGGGATAAATATGAGACCACAAGTGGACTCGCAGGCCTCTCATGCTCATCGGAACGAGGGTGGGGCGAGGCAAAGGAATATAACATTGGTCCAACGTATGGACTCGACAACTGAACTAGGGTGACGTATGACCAAATAAAGAGGAATCTCACTCTACTTTAACTTGGCTTAATTTGACGTCATTAATAAAAGGGGGCGTGGATCCTTTATATAGAGGAGGTCATACGACACCCTAGATCTAATACGGGCGGTGGACTAGGGTTAGCAACATGCTAGACCCAACATCCAAGCCCATAATACTACTAATAGAAACTACTAAAACGGGAAAGGATGCAAGTAACGCTAATGGCCTAATGAGCCTTATGCTAGCTTAATGGACCGACCTCTTAAGCATAAGAGAGCACACGCCTAAAATAGTAAAGATGGAATATGAAACGAAAGAAATAAAAATAATATAAATAAATACATAAAAGATATTAAGTCCTAATCCAAGGGGGTCTCCAAGGTCTAGGACATCTCGGGTCCGTAGGAGCTGGGTCCGAGCTAGGGCAGGGTCGCATCAAACCCTCTTTTGTTGCCCTCAAGTCTTGAACTACATCAGCAAGTAGTTCTCCTTACTCCACTTAGTCTACACTTGTGGTCAAACAAAGCTCCAATGGGTCCTTAGAGACCATAGACATCAAAGAACCATGAACTTCCATGTCTATGACATCTATCCTGCCATCATCATCCTCACAAGAAGATTGTTTAATAGCTATAGAAAAACTAAACTCAATTTTCTCATCACCAATTGTGAAAGAGAGGACCCCTTGCTTAACATAAATCATGGTACCTGCAGTAGCTAAAAACCGTCTTCCCAAGATGACTGGGACCGGCATATCAGCATCAATATCAAGCACAATAAAATCCATAGGGATAAAGAACTTACCTATACGTATAGGTACATCCTCAATTATTCCTATGGGGTGAACTGATGATATATCCGCCATATAAAGTGTCATCCCTATAGGTTTAGGTTCTCCCAAACCCAACTCGTTGCAGATAGATAAGGGAATAATACTAACACTAGCTCCTAGATCACATAAAGCAACATAAGTAGTATTACCAAAGACAATAGGGACAATAAAGTTACTTGGGTCTTCAAGTTTTGGAGGGAGCTTGTTTTGGATAAGGGTACTGCACTCCTTGCTTAGAGACACGGATTGGCATTCATCAAGCTTCCTCTTGTTGGATAGGATCTCTTTTAATAACTTCACATGAGAGGGCATTTGCTTCAAGGCATCCGTGAAAGGCATATTGATGTAGAGCTTCTTCAGCACATCCACAAATTTTTTGTACTGTTGATCCAATTGGGCTTGAGCTCTTCTTTGAGGAAATGGTAGAGGTGGCTTGTATGGTGGTGGAGGAACATATGGAGGATCCTTCTCATCTTCTTTTGACTCCTCAAGGACCTCTTTTTCTTATGGATCATTCTCCTTCACCTTTTGACTCTTGGATGGAGGAGTTTCAAGTTCTCTTCCACTTCTTAGAGACACATCATTCACTTGGCCTCTTGAGTTAGCTTCAGGCTGTCTAGGCAATTGACCACTGGGTCTTGGAGCACTCAAGGCTTGTTGAGCTAATTGTTGTTCAAACATCTTCTACTTCTTTTTCACCTCTTGTAACTTTGATATCACATCTTGTTGAAAGGACTGACTTGCCTTTTGACCTGCCATAAGTTGCTCAAGTAGAAGCTCCATTGTTGATTTTTGAGGTTGTGGCACATGAGGAGTAGTTTGTGGTTGAGGAGATTTTGGTTGAAATCTAGGTGGCGATCTTTGTTGTGTTTGACTATTTCCATAGGAGAAGTTTGGGTAATTCCTCCAACCGGGGTTGTAAGTATTGGAGTGTGGGTCATTCCATGCACCCCGATTGTAGTTATTCATGTAGCTAACTTCTCCTTCTTGTGGCTCACGTTGAGAAGCATACAAAGGACAGACTGATATAGTGTGATCATCTTCTCCACAAAATTGACAATGAACCCAAAACTTCATGGTTTAGGAGTACCTGTCTTTTTAGATTTGGCTAAGGTAGCCTCCATTTGCTTTATCTTTTGAGTGAGAGAATAAACCTGAGCTCTCAAGTGAGTGTTGACATCCAACTTATACATCCCAGCATCTACTTTGACATTAGGAGTGGAACGGGTGTCAAAATAGTTGTGATAATGCAACGAAGTTTTTTCAATCAAATCTCATGCCTTGTCTGTTTGTAGATTAGACAGGCCACCTCCAAATGAGGTGTCAATTAGCAGATGAGTTGCACCATCAATTGCATCATAGAAGATATCAAGAAGTGTCACCTTGGATTGCCTATGATGAGGGCACAATACAAGAAGCTCCTTGAATCTCCCCCAGGCTTGAATGTAAGACTCTCCATCTTTCATCTTGAAATTACTGATTTACTGCCTCATTTCAAAAGTCTTCTTGGGTGGGAAGTATTTGTTCAAGAAGGCTGAGGCCAACTCATCCCATGTTCTGATGGAGTTTTGAGGAAGAGTCTTGAACCATGTCTTGGCCTTGTCCCTTAATGAGAATGAGAAGGATCTCATCATGAGTTTGTCATTTGGGATATCATTGATTTTGACAGTTTTCGTGAGCTCAATAAAAGTAGTGAGGTGCCGATGACGATTTTCAGATGGAAGACCTCCAAATTGATTTTTTTGAACCATGTTGATCAAAGAGGGCTTCAATTCAAAGTAAGGAGCTTGCACCTCAGGATAGATAACACCAGAAATAGGCCCATGTTGAGCAAGCCTCATGTATTCAGCTAGAGTTTGTGGGCGTTGTTCTTGCTCTTGGAGCTCTTGGTTTTGGTTCACCACAGGCAATTGATTTTTAGTAGCAGCCAATTGGGCTTCTACATCAAAGACATATGCATTATGCAAAGCCTGAGCATCTTGGCCTTGATCCATAGCTTGGATTGCACGTTGCTCTCTTATTCTTCTACAGAAAGTACGCTCAATTTCAGGATCAAAATCGTTAGGTGGTTGAGCGTTCAAGGCTCTTCACTTGAACTAGAGAAAGAACCTGCAATCACAGACAAAGGAAACAAAATTAAAAGAAAAACAGACCTAATCTATCGGTTGTGAGGAACAACCAATACTAACTATAGTCTTCGGAAACGGCGCCAAAAACTTGATACGCCAAATCCTACCCCGCAAGTGTGAGTGATCGGTTGTAATACCAAGGTGTCGAACTCTGGGACTAAGTAGTATTAATTGTATTCAAATCAGTAGACCAAGTAGTAA
This sequence comes from Fallopia convolvulus, assembly GCA_964016875.1. Lineage (NCBI taxonomy): Eukaryota > Viridiplantae > Streptophyta > Magnoliopsida > Caryophyllales > Polygonaceae > Fallopia > Fallopia convolvulus. Next base: position 33,203,779 of record OZ024732.1, on the reverse strand, counting down.
GAATAAGAAAAGATTGAGGTGTGATTATAATTATCGAACAAATTGTGACAAGCGAACAAGTAATATATGAGAATATCAATGAGAGAAAGGCTTCTAAGATCAAGGATCCCCACAACAATGCTTTGCTAGACTATAAAATATGATTGCACAATCTTAATTCTGACTTTATTTGAAGGCAATGGTCTAATGTATCCACTAAATTCTTTCGAATGTTAACATTCGTATCTAGACTGAATTAAACATCCACTTTCTTGACTTGCAAATTAAAATCTAGACTTGTAAGGACTTAGAATTCAATATTAAATTGAATCAACATCCGCTTTTGCAACTTGCTAACTCAACCCAACCTTATGGTTTCTATGACAACTGTTATTCCACAAGAGAATTCAAAATACTTTCATAATACAGAGAACTCAGATTCAAATCCTAGGGTTCCAACAAGAAAAAGTACCTTTCAGTCTCAATTCCCTATCTAACTACTTATCAAAGTTATTACTTTTCAGTCTCAAACTTTGGCAAGTTCTCATTCACAAAAGTTACTAAGGAATAAAGCATCTAGAATTGAATCAAACAAAGCTTCAAATTGTGCAATTTAATAAATTAGCCTACCTACACATCATTGGGTTCACCCCAATCTTAGAATTTAAGGTTTAGGTAGGCATGGAGAGAGAAGAAATCAGTTCAATAATGAGAATAAACATACCGGATTGAAGAAACAAGCAAACTTGATTAAAATCCAGCAAATCCAAACTGTAATTCAACAAAGTCTTCAAATCTCCCACTAGATCTATCCAAACTTGTCTCTCAAGCAATAGAAAATACAGTAAAAACTAGAAATCCTAAATCTAAAAACAAAGGAAAGTATTTATACTAGGGATAAAATAAGAGAGGCGGCCCAAAAACTCGACATAAAAGGAGCGCACAACCCATGACGTGCATCGTGCGCCGAGGCGCACGACCGTACAAAGGAATGCACGATCTTGGACTGCGCACGACTTGTGCCTGGAGGACGTACGACCGTGCGTTTGTTGACGCACGACTCTTGTCTTTCTATGAAGCTATACGCACGATCGTGCATGTATGGTGCACGACCTTCAATGGCTATGAGCTAATGGCGCATGATCCGGATTTCTTCAACAATGACTGCACGACCGTGCACCTTGGTGCATGAACTTGGCCTTGATCGTGTGTTCCTTCTTGTTTTTGCTCTTCAACTGATCTTTTACGGTTTTGTTGCCTCCTAAACTGAAGGTCTTGATTCCGCGATGCATCCAAGTGCATTCCAATGAAGCTCGAACTTCTCCAAAGTACCTGAAAAGCATAAAAATACACGTGTAGACATCTATAACAGAGACTAAACTAAAAGTACTAGAAAACATGAGACAAATGCATGAAAATATACTAAACTAAGATACTAAATGCATGTCCTAAGATGCTCTAAAATGCAATCTATCAAGGATAATGTTGTTGTTACGATTAAGTTTAAGGACACTTATCATGTTTTTGGTCATGTTTGGAACAACAAGAATATTTTGCAGTTTTAAAGGACCGGTGTTTGTTTTAAAGGAAGAATGGCCGATATGAGATATGGGAAGAGTCGTGCCATTCCAAGGGCTAATCAGTCTGTACTTGCATAATCTGATTCAAGCGATACCTTGCCAAGGTCCCTAGTATATGGTCTGTGTTGTCGGTGTCGAGATACAAAGATGGATCTGTTATCGCCAAAGGTGTGGTGTAGGCATTATTTGCAATCGACTAAGATGAAATAGAACCAGCAGAGGGGAGACGAAAATGCTCAGCTGGGCGCCTTGATGGAATAGCCTGAAGGTTATAGCGATTGAAGTAATCACGAGCGAATTGGCCCGGTCGATCACATAGTTGGCATTGAGGCCGACCACTATTTTCAGCAGGCCGTGAGTTTTGGGGCGTGTCACTGCGATTCAGTGGGCAAGAGCGAGAGGAACGGGGCATCAACCTTTCCTGCATTGGCCGATGATTGGCCACGATCAGATTGACGTCGTTGATTAGCATAGTTGGCATTAGGTTGATTGGCCCCAGATTGCGCCTCTTCAATGAGGTGTTACTCTTCTTGTAAAAGATAGCCGAGTAAATCCTTGGGAGAAAGCGGAAATTGCACCAAGGTAATGTTGGTGGCAGCCCGAAAGGGGCCATAGGAAGGATCCAGGCCATGAAGAACACAAGCAACAAAGTCATCATTAGAGAAGGGTTGAAGGCAATTAGCCAATTCATCAACAAGAGAGTGTTTCTTCTCAAAGTATTCAAGGTTGGAAAACGAATCTTTGGGAAGATTCTTTAACTGTTATTTGAGATGCATAGCTCGAGCCCGAGATTGTGCTTGAAACATCTGCTCCAAGGTGAGCCAAGCGTTGTGAGAAGTTTCTAACTTCACAATATAGCCACACAAGAATGTATTTGTCCCTTTTCTTCCATACGAGATAATCCAAATTGGTCGTGATGAATGGCGGCTGATCACCGGTGGCCACTGGAGTAGAAATAGTTTTTGGTGGAGCATTGGGAGAGGTGACAAGTGCTTTCACTCGAAAGCATCAAGCGAGTCAAGGACGTTGGATCGCCAAATGGAATCATTTGTGTGATCAAATTTGAATGAAAACACTAGGAATTGAAGGGATGTGGAGTCCTTATTTCCGAGTGCAGTGGAGAGCAAATTAGTTCTGGTTCGAGTGATGGAGGTGTCAATAGACAATGGGCCATCGACGTTAAAGGAAGCCGATGATGATGAAGACAACATTAGATATTAATGAGCAGTGGAAAATTTTGTGGAGAAAAAAACATCTTGGCTCGGAAACCATATAAGATTAAGGAAAATATTATGAAGCCTCTGTTGACGGCCCAAGTTTTGGGAACACTCAAGTGTTTATGCACATCGTAGCCACTCTCGAAAACATGGCGGGCACTCTCCAGAACATCCTATCCGTCATGACCCAGCTGCGTGATCAAATGCTTCCCCGGTCCCCATGATCTTCCCTTTTATTCTCCTTAGCCTTATTTTCCTCTACAATTGTACTACGTTCCTTTGTACATCTGATGCTTAAGTAATATATAAATGGTTTTTAGTATGATTGCGTGTTCCTCTCTTCCTTCCTTATGTTTTCTATTTTCGATGATGCTAAAAGGGGGAAGCACAAAATGTGTGAGATGAGTTGTGTTAAGAGTTATCACAGAATATGCTTTTGCTAAGGGTGAACTAATGCATAAAATGCTACGTAAGAACTTAATGTTTCATAGAAGTGGCTCTATAGGATCACACTTAAGAACTCTGATGCATGTCATGCTTTGTCACACATTGAAATACTTGGTTATTTTGTGATGGGTTTGTCATCATCAACAAGGGGGAAGTTGTCGGGACGGTGTTGGGAACTCTGGTTCCAAACATCCGAACAACGACACTTTTCTCCAGTTTTGATAATGTCAAACGCCATATGAGAACTAATGAGTTACATTCAAGTATTTCAAAGGAACACCAAGTTTATCGAAGAATCTCCAAGAACGCAAAAGGAACAAAAGAACATATGATAGCAAGTTCCTACCAAAGGAACTCTAGAGAGAACAGTTCCCATCGCATGGGAACTCACATGTGCAAACAAGACCGTTCAATGCAAATTGCTTGATCCTGTCTTAGAGAGAACAAAGGCTCAAGCTGAGGAACATACTGAAGGGAGTGATCTAATGGCTCGATTGATTCTCAAAGTTGACTAAGTTCAAATCAAAGTCACATGTGAATATTGTAAACTTGGTTTGCAAAATAAAGGGTATTTCGGTCAACTTGAAAGTAAATATTGCAGCCCAAGTACGAATGAGTATAAAGCCAAATGAATAGTGCTCGATGGATGTGCTTCTCCCCGAACTTACATTCACTCACAAAGAAAGAAAGAAAGAGAAACAAGAGAAGAGAAGTCCCCGGCGGCGAGTGTTCGATCTCGACAACGGCGAATCCAAGTTCCCAGGAGTGAGGGAACTGCGACATTGAGCTCAAGGTGTAAGGTTCGATCTGTCTTATGTTTAGTTGAGTTGGTTCTCTTAGGAACAAGGTTGAGAAGGCTTACTAGTGTTACTAGAGTTAGGAAGAACTACTAGGAACAGAGAAGTGTAAGTCTTGCCTATGTAACTAGGGAACAATCAATAAAATAAGTCGATCGTTCAAAATCCTCCAAGTGGAGATAGAGATTTACCCACAAAACTAGTTGGTTGTTGTGGGGTTCCTCTATAAAGAAACTGTGTCGTTTAAATTCTGTTTTACTTGCCTTTACGTTATTTCCACTGCCTTGGGAACAACCTAACATCAAGTTCCCAAGCTCTTACTAATGCATAACGATCCAACAGCTTATATCATATGTATACATGATATATTTATGTAATTATTGGTCATTTAACTAATCATGCTAAGTTAGTTAATTTGGCGTCTGTGGTAGCTGAAACTGGCACCAATGGCAGTTGTCAATTGTTACTATCTTCTAACAACTACATGTATGTTCTGTGAAGAATATATATGTGTCGATGTAATTCAGACAAAGTTTGTTACTCTGTTAAAAAATTGAAGTTTAATATAGTTTGCAACATTGAACATATCTCTCTCTTTTGATTTGTGTTTTCCATTACAAAACAATCGACTTTGTTTCTTCACTCCTGTTGGGAAATCCAATATTTTGTTCCAGTCTTTGTGTGCTTGAATTTCACATCATTATTGTTGGCGAAAGCAACGTTTAGAAAGAAAGGCTTTGAAGATGATTCCTGAAATACATATATAACATGATACATCCGGCCTTGCATAGCTCCATGATGGATAATGAGCAATTAATAAACCAACATGGTGCTCATCTCTTAAGCCAAAGTGTTTCTTGTTTTTTGACAAGGAAACCCAATTGATTTCGAAATTCAATAATGCTTCTCCAAAAAAAGATCAAACACAATCTGCATACCTACCTTTTGAAGGTAGAATAGAAAGGAGATGATCTGCTTTCTAGGTGGGTAAGAAGTGCTTGACGGTGATATGCGTCCCTAAACAAACATCAAAATGACTTTGCAATGTTCAAAGAGTTGACGAGAATAGCAACTTAGTTTCTACCCATTATTATATAATCACCACAACCAATCTAGATTACTATGTAAATAGAGCACTTTAAACATGTAGATATAAATAGCCATTAATAAGAAATCTGTTTCAGCTCTAGGATTGCATGCATTAAGTTCAGCTTATTAAGAAATCTGTTTCAACTCTACAATTACATTAAGTTCAGCATACTTGGAAAAAGAATGTAAAATAAAACTTGCGGTCTTCTCACTGTTGTTAGTACAAAATGTGAAGGGGTATTTTTTTATTCTATAAAAGTGAACTGGTCTAACACCCAGAACTTTTTACTTG